>OZ025302.1:206825699-208025699 GCA_964019185.1 Maratus speculifer
ATGATATCTACTAAAAAATCACTTTTCAAAAGCAAAAAAAGCCAAGCAAGAAAAGAAAAAAAAAGGATGAAAGTTGTGTTTAAAAAATGGTCTGATATCAAATTTCCAAGCTTATATTATGGCATTTATTTAACATTTTCCATTAAAAAAATTACTATTTGTAAGTCAATGCCTTTGCATATGTTGATATAAATCCTTTTCTCTTGTACTAAATACATCGTAACGCGTTTTGAAAATTCAAATGTTTTAAAATTATGCATGACGGGCTTGGAGGCCATCTTTCCGTATTTTACGCAAATTTCTAAGCACCCAAGTTTGTAAAGAAAAGCTAATATATTTGCATTAAGTGCAATTTAGAACCTCTGATTTTAACTACGGACAGATATATTTAACACATTACCAGCTAACGATCTATTTATTGAATACCTACAACTAAACAAAACTTTTAAATTTCAACACCAATATTTAAGTACGGAAATGTCTGCTTGAGTAACAATTTTGAGCTTTAAATTTTAACTACGCATTTGGGTACATAGAAATTAGTATAAAATATGGAAAGATGGCCGCCAAGCTCATCATGCTTAATTTTAAAACATTTGAATTTTCAAAACACGTTACGATGTATTTAGTACAAGTGAAAAGGATTTATATCAACATATGCAAAGGCATTGACTTACAAATAGAAATTTTTTTAATGGAAAATGTTAAATAAATACCATAATATAAGCTTGGAAATTTGATATCAGACCATTTTTTAAACACAACTTTCATCCTTTTTGTTTCTTTTCTTGCTTGGATTTTTTTACTTTTGAAAAGCGTTTTTTTAGTAGATATAAATATACTGCTGCAGTTGTACCTTATATCCAATTTAAAATGCCAAAAAAAAAAAAAAAAAAAAAAAAAATAAATAAATAAATAAATAAAAAAAATAAAAATGGGGAATGAGAGTGTTTTAATTAAAACATTAACTTTAGTTAATTATGAGTTGAAGCATAACAAGCAAAAAATCATGCGTTAATCGTAGATTATGAAGCACTTTCCAACACTTCATGAAATCTTTAACAAAACTTCGTTATTTAGGGAGATAAGTTTTATAGCCAAATATGTATTCCAATACTTTTGAACAGCCGTGTATTTGATCTATCAGTTGATATACATACTATATAACAGGAAAATTTAGTTTAGCAAGAAAGTTCCTAGTAGCTTAAAATTTCTTTTTCAGCAATTTATACTAACAGATGGAAACATACTTGAATACTTTTGTTCAGCCCTGTAGTTGACCTTGTACCTTTATTACACGTCAGTATTAAGCTAAAATCTATTTTAAACTAAAACACTCTGAAAACAACTGAAATCATATTTTCAGAAATTATCATTTATAGGTGTCCTGTCCATGCACCCAATTCTTTGCGTGGCCCTGTCTATCATTTTATCTATATTCTGCAAACATTTCTTGGTAAATTTTATGCAGTTCAGCGTAAAAATGCATAACTTATTTAAGAACCACCTTTAAGTAATTTATGTTCATATTCACTAACGTTGGCGATCTCTTTTGGGATAGCCCTGTATATCAACTACAGCATTTATACACACCATGTAATGTTCATAGATTTAGTTGAAGTTTGAATGCACACGTCATAATTAAAATGCATTTCATCCATCCATCAGCCGTCATGGGATACATACACAGTACTTCGGAAGGAATATACTATTTGAAATCTTTTGAGTGTCCCTGTAAATGCGATGTACTTCATTTTATGCAAGACAGTATCGTATAATTTATACTAAGCCTTAGTGATACATATCAATTTTACTATACATGAAACAGTTTAATATATTTAAAATATGTCACACACAACCCCTCCTCTTTACCATTATCTAATGGAATTCTTTTGTGAGTCCCGTAAATGAATAGTAGCTATATTTTCACCGCATATGTTATAGAATACATATTTTAGTCCATCTTGCGAATGCATATAAATTTTAACATGTTAGACAGGGTGTAACATATTTAAAATGCCTTTGAAACGATTTCCCCCCGCAGGCCGTGATGTAATGGAAAACTTTTGACTCTCCCTGTAAATAAACTAATCATGGTAGGAACTTCATTTTCAATAGGGTTCTTGCTGGGGTAAGCATCAATAACGTCCGAAAATTTCAGGGCAATTCGAATATATTTACCGGAGTTAGAGCGCGGACAGACGGCCAGACAAACCGAATGCATAAGCACTTTTCATCTTTGTTGAAAAGTGCTAATAATAAAAAGTAGTCTACATATTTTTTCTATTACAGAACTATTTTCAGAAACATTGCGTTTTATTTCGAGTTAGAATTTTTCTTTTTTTTTAAATAAATAAATAAAAAAATGAATAAAAAACAATCATTTTAATTTCTAACTAAATGAGACTACATTATCGTTAATTATTAATTGAAATAAGTACTTTTTTCATTTATTGGTAGTCATAAGTAATCATTCTTTTATATTCATATTCAAAACTAAATCTATAACAAGTTGTAACACGTCCATATTGCTGTTACCGATCATTAATATTCGAAATAAAATACAATTATATTCTAACAGTTGTACTTTATACCTAATTTGAAATACAAGAATAAATTCGGGGAATGAGAGAGCTTTAATTAAAACTTTAACTATAATTATTTAAAACTTTAACTGTAGTTAATTACGTGTTGAAGCATGATAAAAAGTAGTCTACATAAGCTTCCTATTACAGAACTATTTTCAGAAACATTGCATTTTATTTCGAGTTAGAATTTTACTTTTTCTTTTCCTTTCTTTTACATGTTGCACTTGATAGAGGGTTACAAGGATAAAGCATTTTAAGGTTATATAAATTATACTGAATGCAAAAGTTGTTATGGAAACAGAAATAGAAAACTACGGAATTCAGCAATGACATTTAATAAAAAGAAGAAATTAGTTTTTCACGGGTGAAGAAATATAATTTCAAATAAAGCTATAAATAAAATTTTTACTTTAAATCGAAATACCTGTAACAATAAAAACAAGCATTTGAATGTCTAACTAAATGAGACAATGTTATCATTAATTGAATTAACTACTTTTTCATGTATTGGTAGCCATTGGCAACAATTTTTTTATATTCATATTCAAAACTATATCTATATAAAGTTTTAAAACATCTATATTGCTGTTACTTATCATTAGTATTAAATTTAAAATACAATTATATTGCAACAATTAAACCTTATATCCAATTTGAAATACAAAAATGAATTCTGGATATGAGAGTGCTTTAATTAAAACTTTAACTATAGTTCATAACGAGTTGAAGCATGATAAAAAAGTAGTTTACACATTCAAAAACATTGCGTTTTATTTTGAGTTAAAATTATTCTTTTCCTTTCTTTTGCATGTTGCATTTGATAGAGGGTTACAAGAATAAAGCATTTTAAGGTTATTTAAATTATACTGAATGTAAAAGTTGTTAAGGTAATAGAAACAGAAAACTACGGACGTCAGCAATGACATTTAACAAAAAGAAGAAATTAGTTTTTCACGGGTGAATAAATATAACTTCAGATAATGCTAGAAATAAAATTTTTGCTTTAAATCGAAATAATAAAAACAAGCATTTGAATGTCTAACTAAACGAGGCTATGCTATCATTAATTAGTAATTGAAATAACTACTTTTTCATATATTGGTAGTCATTGGCAACAATTATTTTTATATTCATATTCAAAACTAAATACTAAATCTATATAAATTTATAAAACATCTATATTGCTGTTACTTATCATTAGTATTAGAATTAAAATACAATTATATTGCAACAATTAAACCTTATACCCAATTTGATATACAAAAGTGAATTCGGGAAATGAGAGTGCTTTAATTAAAATTTTAACTATAGTTCATTACGAGTAGAAGCGTGATAAAAAAGTAGTTTACACATTCAAAAGCATTGCGTTTTATTTTGAGCTAAAATTTTTCTTTTCCTTTTTGTAACATGTTGCATTTGATATAGGGTTACAAGGATAACGCATTTTAAGGTTGTTTAAATAATGCTGAATGCAAAAGTTGTTAAGGTAATAGAAACAGAAAACTACGGACGTCAGCAATGACATTTAACAAAAAGAAGAAATTAGTTTTTCGCGGGTGAATAAATATAACTTCAGATAAAGCGAGGAATAAAATTCTTATATTAAATCAAAATAATAAAAATAATCATTTGAATTTCTAACTAAATGAGGCTATGTTGTCGTTAATTATTAATTAAAATATATACTTTCTTCATTTATTGGTACTCATTAGCAGGGATTTTTTTTTATATTAATTTTCAAAACTAAATTTATATAAAGTTATGAAACATCTATATTGCTGTTACTTATCATTAGTATTAGAATTAAGGTACAGTTATACAGCAGTAGCTGTACTTTACATCAAATATTAAATATAAAAATGAATCCGGTTAATGGGATGGCTTTAATTAAAACTTTAACTATAATTATTTACAAGTTGAAGCATGATAAAAAGTAGTTGCTTCCTATTACAGAATCATTATAAAAACATTGCGTTTTATTTTGAGTTAGAATTTTTCTTTCCCTTTCTTTTACATGTTGCATTTAATAGAGGGTTACAAGGATAGAACATTTTCAGGTTATTTAAATTACACTGATTACAAATGTTGTAAAGATAATAGAAGCAGAAAACTACGACGTCAGCAAAGACACTTAACAAAACGAAGAAATTAGTTTTTCACGGGTGAATAAATATAAGCTTTTATAAAGCATGAAATAAAACTTTTATATTAAATAATAATAATAATAATAATAATAATAGAAAGCATTTGAATTTCTAACTAATGAGACTATGTTATCGATAATTATAAATTGAAATATATGATTTCTTCATTTATTGGTAGATATTTGCAAGAATTTTTTTTTTATATTCATATTCAAAATTAAATCTATATGAAGTTATGAAACATCTATATTGCAGTTACTTATAGCTAGTATTAGAATTAAAATACAGTTATATTGCAGAAGTTATACCTTATACCAATTTGAAATGCAAAAGTAAATTCGGGGAATGAGAGTGCTTTAGTTAAAACTTTTATAGTTAATTACCAGTTATGATAAAAAGTAGTTATATATGTTTCCTATTACAGAGCTATTTTCAGAAACTTAGAGTTTTATTTAGAATTTTTCTTTTTATTTCTTTTACATGTTGTATTTTACAGTGGGTTACAAGGATAAAGCATTTTAAAGTTATTTAAATTATACTGAATGCAAAAGTTGTAAAGATAATAGAAACAAAAACTGCGTACTTCAGCAATGACATTTAACAAAAAGAAAGAATTCTTTCATAGGTGATTAAATATAACAACAGATAAAGGTAGAAGTAAATTTTTTATATTAAATCAATATAAAAAAGTACCTAGCATTTGAATTTCTAACTAAACGGGAGTATGTTATCGTTAATTATTAATTGAAATGAGTACTTTGTTCATTCATTGGTAGTCATTAGCAAGAAATTTTTAACTATTTGGAAAATAGTTGTTGTCCTTGGTAGAGAGCTGGGAAATCTGAAATACATCTGAATCTTTTTATTGGTTGAATACCTAAGCGACAATGACAAAAATGTGATAAAAACTTTAAAAAGTAATAATTTAAAAACAAATTGCGATAAAGATTTCAAACAAATTTCATTTAAAAGTTCATTTTTTTACTCTGCGCAACGGTGTAAAAATTAAAAATGTGCGATGTTTAAAAGTTTAAAAATTTGCAGTTTCGAAAATTGTAAAACTGAAATCACATTTAAAATTTGTTTATGATGGATCCAGGAATATTAATGTTTAACCTATGTCGTACGCAATATGAGGCATTCAGAAGTCAGTCTAATTAACTCCATCAAATAAAAATGCACATTTTAAACAGCTAGAGTTGTATATCTAAAAACTACTGTTTTTTTTGACAATATTTTGTTTATACTCATTAATTCTCTTATAATCAAGGGTAATTGATAAGCTCTGTATGGATATATAGGAAAATTTCAACACAATCATGTCATTACCTGAGTTTCTAAAAAAATAGTTATTCGGATTGACTTCTGAACGTATCATCTATGATTCTATTACAGTAAAATCTCCATAACGGACACTCCCGAATAGCGGACACCTCTATTTAGCGGACAGTTTTCTAATCCCCACTCCCAAAACCTAATTTTTTGTATGTTTAACCTCTGAATAACGGACATTCCGAATAGCGGACAGTAATTTTGGCGATAAAGAATGAAAAACTATTTTTTAACGAGAAAAAAAATGAGAAAAAAAAGTAAAAAGCCTCTAAATTTATCAGGGTAATGTGTCACAAATGTTGTGATCACAGATAAAAGTAGGGAGCGGGCTGAGAATGCAAGCTCTCATCCAAAGCATTTTAAATTCGCCAACATTAATGTTGTGTTTTTTCCTTCAAACATAACTTCAGTATGCCAGCTATTTGATCAAGGTGTAATATACCATTTTAAATCCCGGTATAGAAAATTTTTATTACGCTCAATTCTTTTAAAATTGGATTCTATAAATACACCCGAGAACTGCTTAAAATTAGTTAATGCAGTCGAAGTTATAATTTCGATTTCCTCAGTGGAAAACGTACGACTATGTTCCAGAAAAGCAGGATGTATATTAAAAGAAAATGAAACACATTTCCGATACAACTGAAGAATTAAGTGAATAAGTAAATTAATGAAATATATCAGGAGTGAAGAATCTGCCAAATATTTCATTAATTTTGATGATGAGTTACTTACTGAAGAATAATCAATTATTGTATGCGATTATACTACAGAATTTTTGACAAAAGCTGACTTTTAGTGATGATGAAAGAGATACTGAAACTGAAGAAGTTTCCTGCAATATCGATATTTTCCAAGAAGCGGCAAAATACAGTGAACTGTTACACAGTTATTTTTTTAAGAAAAATAATTTAGAAGGATTAAAATTATTGACAGAATTAAATCGCAAGCGAAAGCAAACTTTTGTAACAGTTTTTTTTCCAAAGCATGTAATAAATTGTGGATAAAGGTATGCACAGTTTTATTTCAGTTTTATTACTCAAAAAATAATTTTAATTTCTGATTAATCATATAACAGAGAATTTAGCACATATAAAAGTCAATGAATGAAACATTACGCATTTCTTAGGAAGTTTTTAATTTCTGAGGTTTTCCCAATAGCGGACACTTCCGAATAGCGGACAATTTCCGCGCTCCCGAGGTGTCCGTTATTTAGAGGTTTTACTGTATTACGTCAGTCACGTTCATTATCATACCTTTTTTTGTTACAATTTCTCCCAACAACGAAAAAAAGGGTAGTTAAAGTGCGTGTTATTTAAAAAATATATAAATGACTGGTTTCTGATAAAACTTAGAATTATTATAAAGTATATTTAATTTTAAGTATTTATAATTCTGTTACATTTAAATGAAGGTATATAAATCAGTAGATAGCCGATTAGTGACGTCACTCGCATACTTAAGTTGTTTAAGACTTATAAATGTTCTATTCTCTAGCGGATGTTAATGACGGCATTTTTTTTAAAAATAAAAGCAAAATTTTTGTATAAAATAAAAGCAATATTACAACATGAATTTATTTTTTAAATTTTTTTCTGCCTACTCTTTTGCATATGAAGGAAGATACCTTAGTGGTTCGCTTATAAAAACTTGCTGAGTTCGATAAATTGTGAATGAGTTAGTTCAAAAATATTATCCAGTCCGTAAGACATTATTTCAACGCATAACTTACAAGGAAACTACTTTTGGTTGCTCGCAACTAGCAATGAAACTTGTTGCATTTTAAAGCCCTACATTAGGAAATTTGAGAATCGAAAAAAAAATTTCTGTTAAAGTCATATTTTTTTATTTTGCAGCAGCTACTTGTAGGACTATTAACATAGTTTTGTAAGATAGACATTTAAAAATATAAATTAGATAATAATAAATATAAAATATTGAAAAAAGTCTAAAAATTCCATCAAAAACCTACGGATTTGCTTTCGAAAAATTACGACATTGTATTCAAATCTTTGGAGGAGAAAAAATTGGCATGTTTTCAAAAAAAGAGTTTTCTAGCTACCCTAGCCGAATATCCTAGCCCCAAAATAAGGCAAGAAAAAATTCGTAGCGCCATATTTAGCGACTTAACTCATTTTTGGCGTAAAATAAAGAAATAAGAATCCAATAATATAAAAGCTGAAACAAACAACAACAACAAAATATATATATATATATATAATATGATTTTAATAGAGAATTTTTATCGATCCGCTAACTTTTCTGTATAGGACTACAAAATGAACCAGGTGTCGATGCTAGGCGCTAGCAACAGCAAAAGTGGCTCCCTTGTTAGTGTTGTGAAGATCTGTCTTGTATGAGCCTATAATTGTAAATAATATTTTTAAAATGTAATCTGCAAATAAATTAATCTTTAATGTTAACAGAATAAGATAGTCTAAGAACTCAATCTTACTTATTTACAAGAAAAAAAAAAAAAAAAAGAAGAACATCATTTATCTAAATATGGATGTCTCGGGGGCTAACATCTTCTTTAAATACTTTTTATTTCATGAAAGACGACACTAACACTTAGAACAATAAACACACATAAAATGTTTACAAATAGCGCTTATTTTTACTTAATTCTAGTTGCACACACAACCAACTTTCGGATTTTCGAACATAACTTAGAATAGAATATTTTTTAATAGAAAATAGTGTTGCCAGATTTTTTTAAGACGAAAAATATTACAACTACATTTTTAATTCATCAGAGCTCAGGCCACGTGATGCGTGACAGTATATCCCCCCCCCCTTTTTTTTTCTATGGGTAGGCGCGTGTTACAATAGTATTTAATTATTACCTTCTCGCATTGTGTCCGATATCATGCATATATCGGCTGTAGCAGCCTATCAACAAAACAGCGGTTATTCGATGATCCTTTTAAGAGGGGTTGAATAAAGTTCATGTGATAATTTGTTTTGTATTGAACAGGTGGGTAAATGCGGTTATTCGATGATCCTAAGAGGGGTTGACTAGGGTTTATGTGATAATTTCTTTTGTATTGAATAGGTGGGTAAATGCGATTATAGATAGCACAGAGGGTTTCGTTTAATATTTCCTTCAAAACGACATATCCTTTAATTAATAAATCCAAATTGTTAATTTATAATTACAAAATTCTTAGATAGATGGTAGCACCAAAAAATTTTATTTAAAAATAATTATAAAAGTAAGTTATTTATTTAAATCAGATCAAAAATGTTCAAAACAAAATATTTAAATAAAATCTGAGATACCAAATTTTTTGAAAATCCGAAATAAAAAAAGTAGCAGAAATATAAATAAAATTTAAAATTTTTAAAAACGAAAAAAAAATGCTTGAACGAAAATTAAATTGTTAAATCATTAATAAATTCCAATAGTACTTAAAATAGAAAGAAAACTGAATTTCAAAAAATATTATTGAATGACAGATGAACGAAAACCCTAATAATATAAATATTTAATTGGCCCTTAAATTGGTAAAAAAAATCACATAATTTCTGTTAATTAAATCCATCTTAATATGAACTAAGAACCTTCTATTTACTGGTGAAATGCTTTACATCCAAATCATCCAAATCATGATGCTTACACGAAAAACGTTGAATTTTCCCTAAAAGGTTTCCTTTAAAAAATTAAATCGCAAAAGTGAACAGATGATATTGGGAAAATAGATTTAATTAAAATAAAAGATTTTTTCAAAATTTTATGATTTGTCATGTGACACGAGATATTCAGATGTAAGTACACAAAATTTAAAGTTTTTGACTTATACAATTTATGTGTACGAACTCTGTGAGGGACAAATACACAGAGGAGTGAAATGTTATGAAAGCTCTTCTAGATATTAATTCGAAAATTATCTTTATTCTTTGAGCAGCGCTCTATAAGATATATAGATTTGTATCTATTTACTACATGCACGTGAAAATTTATTCCAGTTAAGAAATACATACATAATTTAGTTGAAATTTCGGCTAATACGGATAATGGCAAGTGAATTCTTTTGTGCGTCCTTGTATATGATATGATTATCAATAGGGTGTCGCCAGATGAACAAAACCCTAAAAAGTGTTACGGAGTTTATAATGATAAATATTTATATATATTCAAATAAAGTGCAATGAAATGTTAATAATTATCTTTCTGCGTCTCCCATTACATGTATCCCAAAAATCTGTTTTAAAAGCATTAATGTCTAATGAATAAAATATAACGGATGTTATGAAATCTCTATCTTAGTGAAATTTAATCTTAATGGAAATAAATGGATTAATAAAATCTAAAGGTCAGAGAGTTTGAGATTACATTCGTATCGGAAAACCTTAAGAAAGTTATAAACAAACAAGAATGAAAAAAAAAAAAAAATACTTCTAAATGTAAAAAATTATTTATGCATCAGATTAATTAAAATAAATAAATATTATTTAAACACTCAATTAACATTTATTGTAGATGCTTTTGCAAATCCTCTTCGTGAAGACTCATCATTTATACCTATATTATAAAGAGATAAAGTTTGTTTGTTTGTCGGGGCAAATAAACAAACGGGGCAATAAACATGTAGATCTGCCGAACCGATTTCAAAAGTAATGGTACCAAAATGATGGTGTTCGCCCCCATTACACAAATTCATTCATCATTACACAAAAAATTTGGTTCAATTCTATGCATAACTTCATATACTTTTTGATGATACAACATTGAAAATGGCACAAAAATCACTATTACAGCACCCCCTTCCGGCAGAATATTTCAAAATTGAAGGAGGACCTGCTTGCCGCAATCAAAAACTTACACGAAAATTTTATATCAATTCTATGGATATCTCATATACCTTTCGATGGTGCAATGGCGACATTCGGATACACAGACACACGGACAGACAGACATTTTGTAAAAAACATGTTTTTTTGGAATCGCTGATCCATAAAACGTGTAAATCCGTGGAAAACCGGAAGTCAAAAAAATTTCGATTACAATACTTTCTGCTATTGAAGATAAAAGAAAGTAAAAAATGTCGCTTCCTAGTCTAGATTAAAAAGCCTAGATTATGAAATATTTTCCAACACATTTAGAATAATGTAACACAATTGTACCCTTTAATACGTTGAAATATCATGTCTAATTCAACCATAGTAAAACGCATAAAACACACATGAAAATCCAGTGTCAGCTGTTCTCGTCTATAATCCGAAAATTATGTTTATTCTTTGAGCAGCGCTATATAAGATATATAGATTTGTATCGATTTACTGCATGCACGTGAAAATTTAGTTCAATTAAGAAATACATACATAATTTAGTTGAAATTTCCCCTTCAGAAATTTCGGTTAATAAGGAGAATGGCACGTGAATTCTTTTGTGCATCCCTGTATATGATGCGTTGAATTTATATACAACTAGTAAAATGCAAAAAAAAAAAAAAGTTAAATTTAAAAGTTCATGCCCAATTTGAAAACGCACTTCGAGGAATTATTACTCAAAGACAGTAATGTAATAAACTTTTTTTTTCGTATCCTTATAAATGAACAACAAATGCTATGAATGCCCAATTATATCGTAATCATCTTATAGAGAAAATCGTTGATTTATATCACTTTCAATACATTTGAATTAGGTTAATGTCATTGAAATACTCTGGAAACTATTTTCCTCATTGACCATAATGTAATAGAATTCTTTTGGGTGCCCTTGTAACTGAATTATTAATTCCACATACTTCGTAAACAATGCAAAACATGCCTAAGTGACCCTTTTGATAACGTTTATAAATTTTAGGAAAATCGGAATATGTTTATAAAAGCTGGAGCATGGCCAGGCGGACAGGCAAACAGAATGCATAAACACTTTTGAACTTTGTTGGAAAGTGTTCAAAATGTAGGGGGAACTGGGGTACATTGATACATGGGGCACATTGATACACCCCCTCTACCGCTCACAGGGTCATTACAGGAAGTTTCACAACAGTTCCAAAATATGATGCTAGTGTATTCAACTACATACAGAAAATCTTGGAATGATTCAGTAGTTTGATGAAATGGGACGGGTGATTTATTGTTTTTGTTGTTCAAAAGTAAATATGAGTTGTACAGTTGAAATGCTATTATACAACTGTTCCAGTATTTTCAACCAAAATGAATACTCTCCCTGGTAAGTACAGCTACTCTTTATCAGTTCTTCATTATTTATTGTTAGATATATTGTGAAGTGTTGGATTTGAGACTCATTTTATTCAAAATCGCTGTATGGGGCACATTGATACAGTCTATGACGGGGCACATTGATACAGCCTAAATCCTTTAATAGTTCATATTTTCATTATCTTTTATTATTTTTTTTTACCATACACTCCTTAATCCAACCTTTTTTTCACGAAAAATTTCTAATATTAGTTTTTATTGAAGTGAAATAGCTCTAATTTCTTTAAATTAGAACATTTTATAGTATTTTTGAAAACAGAAGACGTAGGAACTTACCCAGCATCTAGTGCTAGTAGAACTAATAGAAGAAAAGGACGCCATTCTGGCAAATCTCGAATTTATATCGATTCTCCAGAGAAAAAAGTATTTTCGACATGCGAAATGTTAAGTAAGAGAAACAAACTGCAGAACAGAAAATGATACTTATATTATAAACAGAATTTTAATATAATTATCCTTTATTTTCTGTTTATGAACCTATTTATAAACAGAAAAACTGGTAATTTTTTCATCTTTCATAAGAAAGAAGATAATCCTGGGGTTGAAGTGCTAGCTATGACAAAGTTACCACAGCCAACAATCAGACAAGAAACAGCCAGAACATCAGGTCATAATATATTTAATTTTGATTGCTTTAATATTGCTTAAAAATAAATTGTGGGTGATTTGAATTTTTATAAATAAATATAAAATGGTTTTCTAATTCATTTTCTATGAAAAATATGCATTGGTATTATTTTGTCGTCATTTTTCTCAAATGTATCAATCTGCCCCGGGGATGGGGCACATTGATACAAATGACTTATTTTGATTTTTTTAAAATTACATGCAAAAATACTATATAAAACAATGATTGTACATTTTTATAACATACTACACAAGTTTTGCTGTCGCCTCATGGAAAAAAAACTTGAATTTTCTACTTTCTTGACACCAAAAAAAAGCTTAGAAAAAAACTTTATCAATGTACCCCAGTTCCCCCTACTTAATCAAAAATTAATGAAAAACATATCAGCATGTATAAAACATTCCAGCCAGAAAGCCTGGCAATGATTTATATATAATATATATTTTAAAAATAACTGTAATAGATTTTTTACATGTAGCACTACTAAAAATTATATTTATACCAGGGGGCTCAGCCCTCTGCGAGCTACGTTCGCCAACGCCAACCCCCGCTCTGATTTCGCTATCTTTTAAAACATAATAATGTGAACTGTTTAAAAAAGAATTACCAGGTTATGGAAGACTGAATGATATTATCAATATAATGGCGACTATCTTCTATAATCGGGTTGTCATGCTTTTCTGTTTGAAAGCGGCATTTTTTAGTTACCTTGGCCTCACACATCGCTGTCGTAATAATTGACGGCTGTTTTCAGAATTAATAAGTAAGATTAATTCCACATTTGAAAATAAACTTGCGTAAAATGATTTAGTTAAAAAATGCGCTATTTTTTGCCTTATAACGACGCTATGGATATTATTCTTCCATTAGATTCGCGGCTAAAAAAACTGTGTTTGCTTGTGAATAGCTTTCAGAACCACGTTACGCTTATATTTTATGCTGGGATCGAGTTTTAGATTTTTCAGGAACAGGTATTAGCTTATTCATGAATTCTTTAGGTTCGAGGCTAAAAAAACTGTGTTTGCTTGTGAATAGCTTTCAGAATCACGCTACGCTTACATTTGATGCTGGGATCGAGTTATAGATTTTTCAGGAACAGGTATAGCTTATTCATGAATTCTTTTCTCTATTTTAATACACCATAATGCATATTTTCAGGTTCTTCAAACAATGTATATTGTTTATCTCAATTAATAAAAATATCATAATTTCCTATATGTACTTATCGAATATAATTTCTAGAAATAAATCAAAAGTATTTTGTGCATACAATTACCTGTATTTATGACGCATTAAGTGATGTAATATGAGGACCCCAGAAGCCAAGGGGTGTATAAGTGACAAAATTGAAAAAATTGATTTAAGTGCACAGGGTATCTGGAAATGTGCTTTTTTCATTTCAGGTAAAGAAATATAGGTCATTTTCTGATTATTTGGGGAGTTATAGAAATAAACCACTTTTTTCGAAAAACAAACAATTTTGATTAATTATACATTTAAAAAAATTGTACTCTATTTTTTTAACAGTTATTGAAATGAGAGTTCAAAGATTAGAATGCAAAAAGCAGATGTTTCCTATTTCAATTTAGTCAATTGTTATTGATGTTCGAATTTAACATCAATTATCTTTAAACTCAATTTACTCCAAATCGACATTTTGTCACTTGTACCCCTTGGATTCTGGGGTCGTCATATATAAACAAATTTGCTATTTTCACTACTTTTATACCATATCATGTAACATTAAAATTCTCTGGAATGAAAATCATTAAAATGATTTTTTTTAGTATATGGCATAAGTTTCATTATTAAATGCATTTTTTATGTAATATATTTTTTCTCTTTTAAGCTTCCTGGGTATATATATATATTATTTATTTTAAAAGTGTTTGGGAATATTATTTTAGCTTTTAAAATACGACCTAATCTTCACTATTAAAAGTTTTTCTCGTGTAATAATTTAATAATTTCAGGCATTTTAACCTTCCCACTGCCGCGACTGGATATATCCGTTCACTAGGCTGCAGGTTTCACTGCAGCTGGAGCTTTATTTAAATTAGTTTAATTCTACAAATATAGTCCTGTTTTAAGGAATTAAGTTATGGTTGATACTTTCAAGGCTTATAAGCATATATATAACAAAAAAATTATATATTGATAGAAAATTCCTCTTTTATTAACATTTAAAATAAATTGCAGAGAAAGAACATTACAATTTTGCCCTTTTGCTCGGCGATCAGGGAGACGATATTTAATATTCAGATATTTTACATAAGACGCAATTATAACCTTTGAATTCGCTTCGCAGACTATAATTTTATTATTTTAAAGATTTCGTACTTTTTTTCAATATTACGTGCAAATATTTTGATGTAATTATTCCTATTTTCAGTTTTCAACACATAATCATTAAATTCTTATAAATTTTTTTTTTCTGTTTTTAATAATTTCACTTTTCATTTTCACTATGACAGCAATAAAAAATCCAAGAATCCCGTTCTCTTCTCCCCCCCCCCCCCACTTTTTTTTGGTGCAAATGGATATTGTCAAATTGTAAGATGCAAACCATCTTTGATTTTTAAAAAGGTACTGGTTCCTGACAATTGAAATGTGAAAAAGTTTTTATTTTCTAAAAAATTTCCTGAGAAACATAATTCAATCACAATATTGTCTTCACTATCGATTGAAACAAAAGGTAAATTCAATTCATGTGAAACTAACGGAAAAAACAGAAATTTAATAATTCCTATATTTTTCTCTTCCGTCTCTTCTTTCCACAAGAATGGAATTATTGAGTTGCCACCATTGTAGAAATAAAAATAAAATTAGAAAAAAAATTAATATTTCGAAAATTAATTCAAATTTTAAAATTCTACTAGCGAGCTACGCCCGCTAGCTGGGCCACTTTTTTCAAACGAACCTCGATATTAAGCAGTATATAATAAGCAAAAAAATTCATTTAATAAGCAAGTCTTGGTGTTCGAATCCTCAAGCACAAAAAAGGTAAATTAAAGAGCTATGGTTGTTATGCGCTCATTATCCCGTTAAAATTATGTGATTTCGCACAGTGGGCGCTACGCGCCATGGTCGCTTCGCGTCCATCGTCCCGTTAAAAATATTTGGTTTTGCACGGTTGGCGCTGCGCGCCCATAAGAAATTTTTTCGTATTTTTTGGTTCATCGGAAGCAGACTTTTACGCAGATTCTGAATATGTAATCAGTTTTTTTCTACTTTAAAAACTGTCTGCATGATGGTTTAAGAAAAAACGCGCAAAAAAAAAGTTTCGGTATACTTCGGCCTGTTTTATTTCAAAGTTCAATATTTTAGCGAAAACTACTGTAAATAATCGACGGCAAGTCAAAAAAATTGATGCGGAACGCCCGCTAGCTGGGCCACTTAAGCAGTATATAATATCTTATACTATAATGCGAGCAAAAATTGTGTGTGTGTGTGTGTGTGTGTGTGTGTCGGTAAATTTTATCTCAAAAACGGCTCTAACGATTTTCGCAAAAATTTGGATTTTACCATTTTTGGGCACGAGAAGACCATTGGGCTAGGTCACATGTTCGAGAAAATTCGATTATTGGGTCATCTTGGGTCATAATGGGTCAAGATCAAGCTATATATATCTAGAGAACGGCTGGATCGATTTTAAGGACATTTTCTATTCAATCGTTTTTTGGCACAACAAAACTATTGGGCTGGGTCACATGTTCGAAAAATTTCGATTAGTGGGTCATTTTTGGGTCATTATGGGTCAAGCCATTTTTATCTAAAAAACGACTCTAACGATTTTGACCAAATTTTATATTGTATCGTTTTAGATTACAAGAAGACCATTGGGTTAGGTAACATGTTCGAGAAAATTCGGTTAGTGGGTCATTTTTGGGGTCATTGTGGGTCATGCTATTTTTATCTAGAGATTTTCTCACGCAATTTTGAATAAAAATTGCATTCTATGGTTTTCGGGCACGAGAAAAACATTGAGCTAGGTTACATGTTCGAGAAAAAAATTTAATGGGTCATATTGGGTCATTAAGAGTCTGGGTCAAGCTATTTATATTTAAAGAACGGTGTGATGGATTATAACGAAATTTTGTATGTAACAGTTTTTTGACATGATAAAACTAATGGGCTAAATCACATGTTTGGGAGATTTCGACAATGAGGGTCATTTGTGGGTCATGATGGGTCATAATGGGTCATGGTCAAGCTATATCTAAATAACAGGTGGATCGATTTTAATGAAATTTTGTATGCAACATTTTTTTGGCACGATAAAATCATTGGACTAGGTTACATGTTCGAAAAATTTCGATTAATGGGTCATTTTGGGTCATTAAAAGTCTGGTTCAAGCTATTTATATTTAAAGAACGGCGTGATGAATTATAACGAAATTTTGTATGTAACAGTTTTTTGACATGAGAAAACTAATGGGCTAAATCACATGTTTGAGAAATTTCGACTATGAGGGTCATTTGTGGGTCATGATGGGTCATAATGGACCATGGTCAAGCTATATCTAAAGAACAGGTGGATCGATTTTAATGAAATTTTGTATGAAACATTTTTTTGGCACGATAAAATCATTGGACTAGGTTACATGTTCGAAAAATTTCGATTAATGGGTCATTTTGGATCATAAAGGGTCTGGGTCAAGCTATGTATAATTAAAGAACGGCAGGATCAATTTTAACGAAATTCTGTATGTAACAATTTTTAGAAACGAGAAAACTAATGGACTAAGTCACATATTCGAGAGCTTTCGATTATAAAGGGTCATTTGTGGGTCTTAATGGGTCAAGGTCAAGCTATATCTAAACAATGGGTGGGTCGATTTTAAAGAAATTTTATATACACCATATTTTTGGCATGAGAAAATCATTGGGGTAGGTCACATGTTCGAGAAATTTCGATTAGTGGGCCACTTTTGGGTCATTCTAATTTTATCTAGACAACGTTTCGCGCAATTTTGACTAAGTTTTGTATTTTATCGTTTTCGGGCACAAGAAAATCATTGGGTCATGACAGATTTTTGAGAAAATTCGATCAATGGGTCATTTTGGATCATAAGGGGTCAGGGTCAAACTAACTATATTAAAAAAACGGCTCAATCGATTTTATCTAAATTTTGTATCTAATGTTTTTCGGCATGCTAAAACTAATGAGCTAGGCCACACGTTCGAGAGATTTCGATTATAAGGGTCATTTGTTGTTCATGATGGGTCATGCTAATTTTATATAGAAAATGGTACTGACCATTTTGACTATACTTTGTATTATATCGTTTTTGAGCAAGAGAAAACCATTTGGATGGATACATGCTCGCGAAAATTCGATTAGTGGGTCATTTTGGGTCTTAATGAGCTAGGGTCATTCTAATTATATATAACAACGACTCAATCAATTTTACCTAAATTTTGAAACAAAACGTTTTTTGTCACGAGAAGACTATTGGGCTGTGTCGCATGTTAAACAAAATTATATTAGTGGGTCATTTCGCTTCATTGCTGAATGCTGCCAAGCTAATTTTACCTAAAAAATGGCTTAAACGATTTTGATTCAATTTTATATTCTACTGTTTTTGATTACCTGAAGACGATTGAGCTATGTCACATGCTTGATCAAATTTGATTAGTGGCTCATTTTGGGTAATACGGGTCAGGGTCACGAGAATATGGCAAAAACCAATAACTCGGTGATATTTAACAAAATATCGGCAACATTTGGCTAAAAAATCGACTATAAAAATTACGAAAACCAAAACACGTATTTGGAGTCAAATGAAAGAATGCCTCCAAATTTGGCTATATCTAGCAGAAAATATTGTCTTTCAGAATGTAAAGAATTTTTTTATACATTCTTACGAGGATTCGAGATGCATGGTTAAACCAATCAGAGTCGAGCTAAAAAAGTGATTTAGATCGATGTCCTTTCGTTGTAAATTTTAAAATAAAGTAAAATTTATAAACATGCGCCTAAAAACATAGTTTTCTTATTGATTGTTTTTCTAAATAAACAACATGTTTTACAGTAATAATACCGAGTGAATGACACAGTGAAAATACTATATCGAGTTGAACACAAATTTAATTTTGACAGAGCTAAGCTCGGTCTCCCCTGCTAGTTATTATTAAGCAGTATCTTATACTATAATGCGAGCAAAAATTGTGTGTGTGTGTGTGTGTGTGTGTCTGTGTGGGTAAATTTTATCTCAAAAACGGCTCTAACGATTTTCGCAAAAATTTGGATTTTACCATTTTCGGGCACGAGAAGACCATTGGGCTAGGTCACAAGTTCGAGAAAATTCGATTATTGGGTCATTTTGGGTCATAATGGGTCAGGATCAAGCTATTTATATCTAGAGAACGGCTGGATCGATTTTAAGGAAATTTTGTATCCAATCGTTTTTTGGCACGAGAAAACAATTGAGCTGGGTCACATGTTCGAAAAATTTTGATTAGTGGGTCATTTTTGAGTCAATGTGGGTCAAGCCATTTTTATTTAAAAAACGGCTCTAACGATTTCGACCAAATTTTATATTTTATCGTTTTGGATTACAAGAAGACCATTGGATTAGGTAACATGTTCGAGAAAATTCGGTTAGTGGGTCATTTTTGGGGTCATTGTGGGTCATGCTCTTTTTATCTAGTGATTTTCTCTCACAATTTTGACTAAAAATTGCATTCTATGGTTTTCGGGCACGAGAAAAACTTTGAGCTAGGTTACATGTTCGAAAAAAAATTTTAATGGGTCATATTGGGTCATTAAGTGTCTGGGTCAAGCTATTTATATTTAAAGAACCGCAGATTCAATTTCATCGAAATTTTGCCTATAATAGTTTTTTGACACGAGAAAGCTAATGGGCTAAGTCCACGATCGAGAGATTCCGATTATAAGAGTCATTTGTGGGTCATGATGGGTCATAATGGGTCATGGTCAAGCTATAGCTAAAGAACAGGTGGATCGATTTTAACGAAATTTTGTATACAACATTTCTTTGGCACGAGAAAACTATTGGGCTAGGTCTCAGTTCGAGAAATTTCGATTACTGGGTCATTTTGGGTCATAAAAAGTCTGGGTCAAGCTATTTATATATAAAGTACGACAGTATCACATTTAATGAAATTTTGTATGTAAGTTTTTTGACACGAGAAAATTAATGGGCTATCTGACATGTTTGAGAGATTTCGATTATAAGAGTCATTTATGGGTCATGACGGGTCATGTCAAGCTATATCTAAAGAACATGTGGATCAATTTTAACGAAATTTTGTATACAACATTTTTTGGCACGAGAAAATCATTGGGCTAGGTGACATGATCGAGAAATTTCGATTAATGGGTCATTTTGGGTCATAAAGGGTCTGGGTCAAGTTATTTATATTTAAAGAACGGCAGGATCGAGTTTAACGAAATTTTGAGTTTAACAATATTTGTACACGAGAAAACTAATGGGCTAAGTCACATGTTCGAGAGATTTCGATTATAAGGGTCATTTATGGGTCATGATGGGTCATGGTCAAGCTATATCTAAAGAACGGGTGAATCGATTTTAACAAAATTTTGTATAAAGCATGTTTTTGGCACGAGAAAATCATTGGGCTATGTCACATGTTCGAGAAATTTCGATCAGTGGGTCACTTTTGGGTCATTCTAATTTTATCTAGACAATGTCTCGCGCAAATTTGACTAAATTTTATATTCTATCGTTTTCGGACACAAGAAAATCATTGGGTTAGGTCAGATGTTTGAGAAAACTCGATTAATGAGTCATTTTGGGTCATAATGGGTCAAGGTCAAACTATTTATACCTAAAAATTGGCTCAATCGATTTTATCTAAATTTTGTATTTAACGTTTTTCGGCACGCAAAAATTAATGAACTAAGTCACATTTTCGAGAGATTTCGATATAACGGTCATTTGTGGGTCATGCTAATTTTATCTAGAAAATTGTTCTCACCATTTTGAGTATATTTTCTATTATATCGTTTTCGGGCAAAAGAAAACCATTGAGATAGGGCACATGCATGTAACAATTCAATTAGTGGGTCGTTTTAGGTCTTAATGGGTTCGGGTCATTCTAATTATGTATAACAACGACTCAGTCAATTTTACCTAAATTTTGCAACGGAACGTCTTTTGTCACGAGAAGACTATTGAGCTGAGTTGCATATTAAACAAAATTATATTAATGGGACATTTCGCTTCATTGTTGAATGCTGTTAAGCTAATTTTACTTAAGAAATGGCTTAAACGTTTTTGATTCATTTTATACTCTACTGTTTTTGATTACCTGAAGACCATTGAGCTAAGTCACATGTTTGATCACATTTGATTAGTGGATCATTTGGGTAATAAGGGTCAGGATCACGAGACTATGACAAAAGCCGATAAGTTGGCGATATTTGACAAAATACTGGCGAAATTTGACCGAAAAATCGACTATTAAGATTACGAAACTAAAACACGTATTTGGCACCAAATGAAAAATTGTGTCCAAATTTGGCTATATCAGGCAAAAAATATTGTCTTTCAGAATGTGAAGAAATTTCTTATACATTCTTAATAGTATTCAAGATACATAGTTAAACTAATCAGAGTCGAGCTAAAAAAGTGATTTGGATCGATGTCCTTTCATTGTAAATTTTAAAATAAAGTAAAATTTATGAACATGTGCATACAAACATAGTTTTCTTATTGACTGTTTTCGTAAATAATACTATTATTAAAAACATGTTTTACAGTAATAATACAGAGAGAATGATACAGGGCAAACACTATATCGAGTTGAACACAAAGTTAATTTTGACCGAGCTAAGCTCGGTCACCCCTGCTAGTATATATTTATTAAGCAGTATATAATAAGCAAAAAAATTCATTTAATAAGCAAGTCTTGGTGTTCGAATCCTCAAGCACATTAATATCACAAACAACATAACTAACAAATAATTTTAGCAGCTCGTTCTCCGGTTGTACTAACAGAAATTAGTATAAGGAAAGGGCATATTTACAAACAAACGCTTCCTTCAATCAGTTTACCAGTTGCATTTTTGCTTTAGCGATCATTACAGGAATCATCATGGCGCTGTTGACCAATCATACAACAGAGCTTTTAATCGCAGGCAAATTAGACCAATCGTAGACCAATCAGATCAAGTTGACTTCTTGTGTAAAGTAGGAGTCTTAAAGACGGGCAGGAAATTACTGTGGATCCACAGTAATTTTGCCCACCGTGACGTCAGCTGCCCTTTCCTTATTAATCACGTAAATCTTAGGTTACACAATATTCGTGTATGCTACCAAAAAGAAAAAGTATGAAAATTAACCGTGTTTAACATTTTTTTACCAATTAGTTCTTTTTCTCTTATACATTCTTTGACAAAATGACGGGAGAAAAAGAGGTTTTCGGCTGGTTCTTCTTTTAGCCAAAGGGGAAAAGTTCTAGCCGTTCACCGCAAGGTGGCGCAGTGTTCTGCCTCAGAGCTCCGTTTGGGAAATGAGACGTTTTCCGTTCTGATTCCCGACCGGTTTTTAATTCATAACTTTTTTAATTTTGGTTCCACGGTCTCGAAAATGCCCGAAATGACTTTCCCGGAATTTTTCTAATCGAAAGACACCTCTCGCGACTTCCAACTCGCCCGCGTTGCGAACTGTAATCGGCTTCAGAAAGACAGACACACAGACACACAGAAGCGTACAGATTTTATTAGTATAGATTGATTTTTTCATATCGGCGTAGCTTGGCTAAGTGCACGCATGCGCAATGCGAAAAACATTGTTTCTGTTTATACAAAAGATGAAGATTTAATATTTATAAAAATATGTTTGTTGTTCTGCAAATGGTTACACCTATTATTTTATTTAAAAGATAGTTCTGATAGCCATATTTTTCCAAAAATTTCATACCTCATTAAAAGTGGATCACCAAGAATGGTATTAGCCGATTTTAAGGAAATATTGAAATTAAGTAAAAGTTGTTCTTAAAAATATGAAACAAAAAAAAAAGAAGTTCGTTCTTTCCCCGTAATTTCGCGGTTTTTATTTATTTAAAAATACTTCTAACTGTTGTATCGTTTCAAAATAGTGATGCAACTTGTACCACGGTATTCTCTAACTGCTTTTATGAAGATTTTAAAGAAATGTCAAATTTTAAAATGTATTTATTTGCAATAATGTTCTCTAACGATATTTTAAAAATATACGGATTACCAAGTGTCGGATTAGTGAGGTCGCAATGTATTACTATTACACACTTTGAAAAAAAACCTCGAGTATAATTTTCGTGTAAAAATATGCATATTTTGTACAAAAATTTTTATTTTTAGTTTTTTTCTTTTTCACATTTAATAATTTAAATTAAAAAATTCGCCTATTATATTATTTAAAATACAGTTATGCCCTCCCGATTTTTTCAGAAATTTTATGCAAGGTGTAAAACCAGTACCCCAAACACACATACAAAGATCATTGAAGAATACAGGATTTAAGGGCTACTTTTACATAAAAATATGGCAGAAAAAAAAATCGCGCGTTTTACGCCGTAATTTCGCGGTTTTTACAGATTTAAAAATACTTCTAACCGTTGTATCTTTTTTAAATTTTGACACAATTCAAAAAGATGTATTCACTAAGAGGTGTATAAAGATGGAAAAGAAATATTGAAAATTAGGGATTTTATTCATATAAATATGAGCGGAAAAAGTGTCGAAAAAGCAAACAAAATTGTACGATCGGAGACTCTTTTTCTTCATTTTTTTTCAAAGGGTTAATATTAGAATATTTCAAAAATAAACACACCGTTGGAAATTAGATAGAAGCGTCTTTGAGGGGGTATTTTTTTTCTTTCTCATGCCTCCAAAATTAAAAAGGATGGAATCGTTTTAAAATTCGATAGTTCTCGGTCGAAAATTCTGCGGAGAAAAATGGAAAATGAAAGCTTTCGGGAAAACGTTTTTTTTTCAAAAGGTTAATGTTCGTATTTCTTGAAACCGAATAGACCGTCAGAAAGGTCTTTAAATTTCCTCCAAGAATATGTAATTTGTTTTAAAATCCGTGAATCTGCAGCGCGGATGCGACGTTATATAAAACTCCTTAATTTTCGCATTTTCGACACCTTCGTGGTTCTTCATCCGCGGAAAGCTAATTTCGACCGGAGAGCTCCGTCAGAGAACCGTCTCGGAACTTGGATTTTTTGTCACGTTTCCCGGGTAGTTTTTAATTAATATCTCGGGTAATTACCGGGCGATTTTCTCGAAATTCATTATCACAAAAGGCCGAATCGTCCCGAGTCGATAGGCACCCAGAGTGCCACTCCACTCGGCCGTTGAGAAAAGTTTTTAGCGGTACAGACAGACAGACAGACGTTTACTGCGGTATAGACTAGCGAGCTACGCCCGCTAGCTGGGCCACTTTTTTCAAACGAACCTCGGTATTAAGCAGTATATAATAAGCAAAAAAATCATTTAATAAGCAAGTCTTGGTGTTCGAATCCTCAAGCACAAAAAAAGTAAATTAAAGAGCCATGGTCCCGTTAAAATTCGCACTGTGGGCCACGTGCACTTGAAAAAAAAAAGATTGTGGATCGGAACTATGGTCGCTTCGCGCCCATAGTCCCGTTAAAACTATTTGGTTTTGCACTGTGGGCACTACGCGCCCATAAGACATTTTTCCGTATTTTTTAGTTCATCAGAAGCAGATTTTTACGCAGATTCTGAATATGTAATCAGTTTTTTTCTACTTTAAGAACTGTCTGCATGATGGTTTAAGAAAAAACGCGCAAAAAAAAAGTTTCGATAGTCCTGTTTTATTTCTAAGTTCAATATTTTAGCGAAAACTACGGTAAATATTCTACGGCAAGTCAAAAAAATTGATGCGGAAAAAAACGCAATTAGCGCCGGTGAAAAAGAGGTTTTCGGCTGTTTCTTCTTTTAACCAAAGGGGAAAAATTCAGGTTCTTCACCGTAAGGTGGCGCAGTGTTCTGCTTTGGAGCTCCGTTTGGGAATTATGACATTTTTCGTTCCGATTCCCAAGGGGTTTTTAATTCATAACTTTTTAAATTTTGGTCCCACGGTCTCGAAAATGCCCGAAATGACTTCCCCGGAATTTTTCCAATCGAAAGACACCTCTCGCGACTTCCAACTAGCCCGCGTTGCGAACTGTAATCGGCTTCAAGCAGACAGACAGAGGCGCACAGATTTTATTAGTATAGACTAGCGAGCTACGCCCGCTAGCTGGGACACTTTTTCCAAACGAACCTCAGTATTAAGCAGTATATAATAAGCAAAAAAATTCATTTAATAAGAAAGTCTTGGTGTTCGAATCCTCAAGCACAGAAAAAAGTAAATTAAAGAGCCATGGTCCCGTTAAAAATATGTGATTTCACATGGTGGGCCACGTGCACTTGAAAAAAAAAAGATTGTGGATCGGAGCTACGGTCGCTTCGCGCCCATAGTCCCGTTAAAAATATTTGGTTTTGCACGGTGGGCACTAATCGCCCATAAGACATTTTTTCGTATTTTTTAGTTCACCAGAAGCAGATTTTTACGCAGATTCTGAATATGTAATCAGTTTTTTTCTACTTTAAAAACTGTCTGCATGATGCTTTAAGAAAAAACGCGCAAAAAAGGGAGAAAAAGAGGTTTTCGACTGCTTCTTTTTTTAGCCAAAGGGGAAAAGTTATTTTCCTTCACCGCAAAGTGGCGCTGTGTTCTGCCTCAGAGCTCCGTTTGAGCGCCGTTTGGGATTTGAGACATTTTTCGTTCCGATTCCCAAGGGGTTTTTAATTCATAACTTTTTAAATTTTAGTCCCACGGTCTCGAAAATGCCCGAAATGACTTCCCCGGATTTTTCCAATCGAAAGACACCTCTCGCGACTTCCAACTCGCCCGCGTTGCGAAGTTTAGTCGGCTTCAAGCAGACAGAGGCGCACGGATTTTATTAGTATAGACTAGCGAGCTACGCCTGCTAGCTGGGCCACTTTTTCCAAACGAACCTCGGTATTAAGCAGTATATAATAAGCAAAAAAAATCATTTAATAAGCAAGTCTTGGTGTTCGAATCCTCAAGCACAAAAAAAAGTAAATTAAAGAGCTATGGTCCCGTTAAAAATATGTGATTCCGCACTGTGGGCCACGTGCACTTGAAAAAAAAAGATTGTGGATCGGCGCTATGGTCGCTTCGCGCCCATAGTCCCGTTAAAAATATTTGGTTTTGCACGGTGGGTACTACGCGCCCATAAGACATTTTTTCGTATTTTTTAGTTCATCAGAAGCAGATTTTTACGCAGATTCTGAATATGTAATCAGTTTTTTCTACTTTAAGAACTGTCTGCATGATGGTTTAAGAATAAACGCGCAAAAAAAAAGTTTCGATAGTCCTGTTTTATTTCTAGATTCAATATTTTAGCGAAAACTACGGTAAATATTCTACGGCAAGTCAAAAAATTGATGCGGAAAAAAAAGCAATTAGCGCCGGTGAAAAAGAGGTTTTCGGCTGTTTCTTCTTTTAACCAAAGGGGAAAAATTCAGGTTCTTCACCGTAAGGTGGCGCAGTGTTCTGCTTTGGAGCTCCGTTTGGGAATTGTGACATTTTTCGTTCCGATTCCCAAGGGGTTTTTAATTCATAACTTTTTAAATTTTGGTCCCACGGTCTCGAAAATGCCCGAAATGACTTCCCCGGAATTTTTCCAATCGAAAGACACCTCTCGCGACTTCCAACTCGCCCGCGTTGCGAACTGTAATCGGCTTCAAGCAGACAGACAGAGGCGCACAGATTTTATTAGTATAGACTAGCGAGCTACGCCCGCTAGCTGGGACACTTTTTCCAAACGAACCTCAGTATTAAGCAGTATATAATAAGCAAAAAAATTCATTTAATAAGAAAGTCTTGGTGTTCGAATCCTCAAGCACAAAAAAAAGTAAATTAAAGAGCCATGGTCCCGTTAAAAATATGTGATTTCACATGGTGGGCCACGTGCACTTGAAAAAAAAAAGATTGTGGATCGGAGCTACGGTCGCTTCGCGCCCATAGTCCCGTTAAAAATATTTGGTTTTGCACGGTGGGCACTAAGCGCCCATAAGACATTTTTTCGTATTTTTTAGTTCATCAGAAGCAGATTTTTACGCAGATTCTGAAAATGTAATCAGTTTTTTTCTACTTTAAAAACTGTCTGCATGATGGTTTAAGAAAAAACACGCAAAAAAGGGAGAAAAAGAGGTTTTCGACTGCTTCTTTTTTTAGCCAAAGGGGAAAAGTTATTTTCCTTCACCGCAAAGTGGCGCTGTGTTCTGCCTCAGAGCTCCGTTTGAGCGCCGTTTGGGATTTGAGACATTTTTCGTTCCGATTCCCAAGGGGTTTTTAATTCATAACTTTTTAAATTTTAGTCCCACGGTCTCGAAAATGCCCGAAATGACTTCCCCGGAATTTTTCCAATCGAAAGACACCTCTCGCGACTTCCAACTCGCCCGCGTTGCGAAGTTTAGTCGGCTTCAAGCAGACAGAGGCGCACGGATTTTATTAGTATAGACTAGCGAGCTACGCCTGCTAGCTGGGCCACTTTTTCCAAACGAACCTCGGTATTAAGCAGTATATAATAAGCAAAAAAAATCATTTAATAAGCAAGTCTTGGTGTTCGAATCCTCAAGCACAAAAAAAAGTAAATTAAAGAGCTATGGTCCCGTTAAAAATATGTGATTCCGCACTGTGGGCCACGTGCACTTGAAAAAAAAAGATTGTGGATCGGCGCTATGGTCGCTTCGCGCCCATAGTCCCGTTAAAAATATTTGGTTTTGCACGGTGGGTACTACGCGCCCATAAGACATTTTTTCGTATTTTTTAGTTCATCAGAAGCAGATTTTTACGCAGATTCTGAATATGTAATCAGTTTTTTCTACTTTAAGAACTGTCTGCATGATGGTTTAAGAATAAACGCCCAAAAAAAAAAGTTTCGATAGTCCTGTTTTATTTCTAGATTCAATATTTTAGCGAAAACTACGGTAAATATTCTACGGCAAGTCAAAAAATTGATGCGGAAAAAAAAGCAATTAGCGCCGGTGAAAAAGAGGTTTTCGGCTGTTTCTTCTTTTAACCAAAGGGGAAAAATTCAGGTTCTTCACCGTAAGGTGGCGCAGTGTTCTGCTTTGGAGCTCCGTTTGGGAATTGTGACATTTTTCGTTCCGATTCCCAAGGGGTTTTTAATTCATAACTTTTTAAATTTTGGTCCCACGGTCTCGAAAATGCCCGAAATGACTTCCCCGGAATTTTTCCAATCGAAAGACACCTCTCGCGACTTCCAACTCGCCCGCGTTGCGAACTGTAATCGGCTTCAAGCAGACAGACAGAGGCGCACAGATTTTATTAGTATAGACTAGCGAGCTACGCCCGCTAGCTGGGACACTTTTTCCAAACGAACCTCAGTATTAAGCAGTATATAATAAGCAAAAAAATTCATTTAATAAGAAAGTCTTGGTGTTCGAATCCTCAAGCACAAAAAAAAGTAAATTAAAGAGCCATGGTCCCGTTAAAAATATGTGATTTCACATGGTGGGCCACGTGCACTTGAAAAAAAAAGATTGTGGATCGGAGCTACGGTCGCTTCGCGCCCATAGTCCCGTTAAAAATATTTGGTTTTGCACGGTGGGCACTAAGCGCCCATAAGACATTTTTTCGTATTTTTTAGTTCATCAGAAGCAGATTTTTACGCAGATTCTGAATATGTAATCAGTTTTTTTCTACTTTAAAAACTGTCTGCATGATGGTTTAAGAAAAAACACGCAAAAAAGGGAGAAAAAGAGGTTTTCGACTGCTTCTTTTTTTAGCCAAAGGGGAAAAGTTATTTTCCTTCACCGCAAAGTGGCGCTGTGTTCTGCCTCAGAGCTCCGTTTGAGCGCCGTTTGGGATTTGAGACATTTTTCGTTCCGATTCCCAAGGGGTTTTTAATTCATAACTTTTTAAATTTTGGTCCCACGGTCTCGAAAATGCCCGAAATGACTTCCCCGGAATTTTTCCAATCGAAAGACACCTCTCGCGACTTCCAACTCGCCCGCGTTGCGAAGTTTAATCGGCTTCAAGCAGACAGAGGCGCACGGATTTTATTAGTATAGACTAGCGAGCTACGCCCGCTAGCTGGGCCACTTTTTCCAAACGAACCTCGGTATTAAGCAGTATATAATAAGCAAAAAAAAATCATTTAATAAGCAAGTCTTGGTGTTCGAATCCTCAAGCACAAAAAAAAGTAAATTAAAGAGCTATGGTCCCGTTAAAAATATGTGATTTCGCACTGTGGGCCACGTGCACTTGAAAAAAAAAAAGATTGTGGATCGGCGCTATGGTCGCTTCGCGCCCATAGTCCCGTTAAAAATATTTGGTTTTGCACGGTGGGTACTACGCGCCCATAAGACATTTTTTCGTATTTTTTAGTTCATCAGAAGCAGATTTTTACGCAGATTCTGAATATGTAATCAGTTTTTTCTACTTTAGGAACTGTCTGCATGATGGTTTAAGAATAAACGCGCAAAAAAAAAAGTTTCGATAGTCCTGTTTTATTTCTAAGTTCAATATTTTAGCGAAAACTACGGTAAATATTCTGCGGCAAGTCAAAAAAATTGATGCGGAAAAAACCGCAATTAGCGCCGGTGAAAAAGAGGTTTTAGGCTGTTTCTTCTTTTAACCAAAGGGGAAAAATTCAGGTTCTTCACCGTAAGGTGGCGCAGTGTTCTGCTTTGGAGCTCCGTTTGGGAATTGTGACATTTTTCGTTCCGATTCCCAAGGGGTTTTTAATTCATAACTTTTTAAATTTTGGTCCCACGGTCTCGAAAATGCCCGAAATGACTTTCCCGGAATTTTTCCAATCGAAAGACACCTCTCGCGACTTCCAACTCGCCCGCGTTGCGAACTGTAATCGGCTTCAAGCAGACAGACAGAGGCGCACAGATTTTATTAGTATAGACTAACGAGCTACGCCCGCTAGCTGGGCCACTTTTTCCAAACGAACCTCGGTATTAAGCAGTATATAATAAGCAAAAAAAAAAAAAATCATTTAATAAGCAAGTCTTGGTGTTCGAATCCTCAAGCACAAAAAAAAGTAAATTAAAGAGCCATGGTCCCGTTAAAATTCGCACTGTGGGCCACGTGCACTTGAAAAAAAAAAGATTGTGGATCGGAACTATGGTCGCTTCGCGCCCATAGTCCCGTTAAAAATATTTGGTTTTGCACGGTGGGTACTACGCGCCCATAAGACATTTTTTCGTATTTTTTAGTTCATCAGAAGCAGATTTTTACGCAGATTCTGAATATGTAATCAGTTTTTTCTACTTTAGGAACTGTCTGCATGATGGTTTAAGAATAAACGCGCAAAAAAAAAGTTTCGATAGTCCTGTTTTATTTCTGAGTTCAATATTTTAGCGAAAACTACGGTAAATATTCTACGGCAAGTCAAAAAAATTGATGCGGAAAAAACCGCAATTAGCGCCGGTGAAAAAGAGGTTTTAGGCTGTTTCTTCTTTTAACCAAAGGGGAAAAATTCAGGTTCTTCACCGTAAGGTGGCGCAGTGTTCTGCTTTGGAGCTCCGTTTGGGAATTGTGACATTTTTCGTTCCGATTCCCAAGGGGTTTTTAATTCATAACTTTTTAAATTTTGGTCCCACGGTCTCGAAAATGCCCGAAATGACTTCCCCGGAATTTTTCCAATCGAAAGACACCTCTCGCGACTTCCAACTCGCCCGCGTTGCGAACTGTAATCGGCTTCAAGCAGACAGACAGAGGCGCACAGATTTTATTAGTATAGACTAACGAGCTACGCCCGCTAGCTGGGCCACTTTTTCCAAACGAACCTCGGTATTAAGCAGTATATAATAAGCAAAAAAATTCATTTAATAAGCAAGTCTTGGTGTTCGAATCCTCAAGCACAAAAAAAAGTAAATTAAAGAGCTATGGTCCCGTTAAAAATATATGATTTCGCACTGTGGGCCACGTGCACTTGAAAAAAAAAAGATTGTGGATCGGCGCTATGGTCGCTTCGCGCCCATAGTCCCGTTAAAAATATTTGGTTTTGCACGGTGGGTACTACGCGCCCATAAGACATTTTTTCGTATTTTTTAGTTCATCAGAAGCAGATTTTTACGCAGATTCTGAATATGTAATCAGTTTTTTCTACTTTAAGAACTGTCTGCATGATGGTTTAAGAATAAACGCGCAAAAAAAAAGTTTCGATAGTCCTGTTTTATTTCTAAGTTCAATATTTTAGCGAAAACTACGGTAAATATTCTACGGCAAGTCAAAAAAATTGATGCGGAAAAAACCGCAATTAGCGCCGGTGAAAAAGAGGTTTTCGGCTGTTTCTTCTTTTAACCAAAGGGGAAAAATTCAGGTTCTTCACCGTAAGGTGGAGCAGTGTTCTGCTTTGGAGCTCCGTTTGGGAATTGTGACATTTTTCGTTTCGATTCCCAAGGGGTTTTTAATTCATAACTTGTTAAATTTTGGTCCCACGGTCTCGAAAATGCCCGAAATGACTTCCCCGGAATTTTTCCAATCGAAAGACACCTCTCGCGACTTCAAACTCGCCCGCGTTGCGAACTGTAATCGGCTTCAAGCAGACAGACAGACAGAGGCGCACAGATTTTATTAGTATAGACTAGCGAGCTACGGCCGCTAGCTGGCCCACTTTTTCCAAACGAACCTCGGTATTAAGCAGTATATAATAAGCAAAAAAATTCATTTAATAAGAAAGTCTTGGTGTTCGAATCCTCAAGCACAAAAAAAGTAAATTAAAGAGCCATGGTCCCGTTAAAAATATGTGATTTCGCATGGTGGGCCACGTGCACTTGAAAAAAAAAAAAGATTGTGGATCGGAGCTATGGTCGCTTCGCGTCCATAGTCCCGTTAAAAATATTTGGTTTTGGACGGTGGGCACTAATCGCCCATAAGACATTTTTTCGTATTTTTTAGTTCATCAGAAGCAGATTTTTACGCAGATTCTGAATATGTAATCAGTTTTTTTCTACTATAAAAACTGTCTGCATGATGGTTTAAGAAAAAACGCGCAAAAAAGGGAGAAAAAGAGGTTTTCGACTGCTTCTTCTTTTAGCCAAAGGGGAAAAGTTATTTTCCTTCACCGCAAAGTGGCGCAGTGTTCTGCCTCAGAGCTCCGTTTGAGCGCCGTTTGGGATTTGAGACATTTTTCGTTCCGATTCCCAAGGGGTTTTTAATTCATAACTTTTTAAATTTTGGTCCCACGGTCTCGAAAATGTCCGAAATGACTTCCCCGGAATTTTTCCAATCGAAAGACACCTCTCGCGACTTCCAACTCGCCCGCGGTCGAAGTTTAATCGGCTTCAAACAGACAGAGGCGCACGGATTTTATTAGTATAGACTAACGAGCTACGCCCGCTAGCTGGGCCACTTTTTCCAAACGAACCTCGGTATTAAGCAGTATATAATAAGCAAAAAAAATCATTTAATAAGCAAGTCTTGGTGTTCGAATCCTCAAGCCTCAAAAAAAGTAAATTAAAGAGCTATGGTCCCGTTAAAAATATGTGATTTCGCACTGTGGGCCACGTGAACTTGAAAAAAAAAAGATTGTGGATCGGCGCTATGGTCGCTTCGCGCCCATAGTCCCGTTAAAAATATTTGGTTTTGCACGGTGGGTACTACGCGCCCATAAGACATTTTTTCGTATTTTTTAGTTCATCAGAAGCAGATTTTTACGCAGATTCTGAATATGTAATCAGTTTTTTCTACTTTAAGAACTGTCTGCATGATGGTTTAAGAATAAACGCGCAAAAAAAAAAGTTTCGATAGTCCTGTTTTATTTCTAAGTTCAATATTTTAGCGAAAACTACGGTAAATATTCTACGGCAAGTCAAAAAAATTGATGCGGGAAAAAATGCAATTAGCGCCGGTAGAAATGGAGGTTTTCGGCAGTTTCTTCTTTTAGCCAAAGGGGAAAAATTCATTCCTTCACCGCAAGGTAGCGCAGTGTTCTGCTTCGGAGCTCCGTAGGGAATTGAGATATTTTTCGTTCCGATTCCCAAGGGGTTTTAAATTCATAACTTTTTTAATTTTGATCCCACGGTCTCGAAAATTCCCGAAATGACTTCCCCGGATTTTTTGTGTTAATTTTACCGCAAATATTACATATTTTAGGAAAAATTGCTGTAAAAAAATTGTCATTTAATCAGTCGTTTCGTAAAATCGTTTCACAAAATCATTTTATAAATTCGTTTCTTTATGTTTTTATGTATATAGGGTAAATAATACACCTTAATACTCTATTATAAATAAGCAACGTAATTTTGTTTTTGTTCTCTCGATTGAGAGCTTTAAAGCATTGTACAAAAAAATGTAAAAAAAAAAAAAAAATAAAATAAAATAAATAAAAAGAAATTCTAAAAATCGAGCAAAGTACGAGTATATTTACAAGGACTTGTGAATAACAAAAATGAACTTCAGCTTCTTGGATGCGCAAATACTTTCCTTGGTACTAAGAAAAAGATTTTAAAGATGTACGATTTGTACTGGAGAATAAATATAAGGGAAATATTTGTATTGATTACAATTTTGATTGTAATTATTAACATTTCAAAGCACTTTATTTGAATATTTATCATTATAAACGCTGCTACACTTTTTAGGGTTTCTTTCATCTGATGAAACACTATTCGTCTCTGTCCTCTGTCTGTCCGTCTGTCACGGACTCCGTACACAAACACTGTATAAGTCAGATACTTCATATTTTGTGTACTTACAGCTGAATACATCATGTCACACGACAAAAATCATCATAAATTTTTCAAAATGTCTACTATTTTAATTAAATTAATTTTGTAAATGGCGTCAGTTCATTCTTGTAATCTATATTTAAAAAATAGAACCTTAATTTGAACGTCTTTCGTGTAGACATCATAGCTTGGAGGTAAAGCGTCTCGCTTGTAAATAGGATTGTTAGTTCGATCCCCGGTGCTGCAAACTGAAATTTTCATACTAAAATGGATTTAATTAAAAGAAATTTCGTATTTTTTGCCAATTTAAGGGTTTATATTTTTAGGGTTTCGTTCATCTGACATTCATAATATTTTTAGAATTCAATTTTCTTTCTATTTTAAAAACTATTAGGATTTATAAATGAAACAGCTTGTTGAATTTCGTTTAAACAATTTTTTTTTCGCTTTTAGAATTTAAAATTTTGTTTATATCTCCGCTAATTTTTATTTCGGATTTTAAAAATATGTGGAATTTTGGATTTTATTTAAAAAAATGTATTTGAAGATTTTTAATTTGATTAAAATAAATATGGTCCTTTTATAATTATTTTAAAATTAAATTTGTTGATGCAACCATTTAAGTAAGAATTTATTAATTATAAATTAACAATTTGAATTTATCAATTAAAGTATAAGTTGTTTTGAAAGAAACATTAAACGAATCTTGCTTTGCGATCTGCGATTACCCACTTGTTTTCTGAAGGAGTAGAGTTAAGTACATTTTACTTACCCATCATACGTAGTATAGGGTAAGTCTTGCAATCGTTTTGAAAATCAAAAAAAAATTGACGGATTTACACGTTTTAGATAGTGGAGATTCCGAAAAACATATTTTTAGGAAAAAAAAATTTGCCGTCCGTCTGTTTGTCTGTCTGTCTGTCTGTCTGTCTGTAAACGCTCTGTCTCCCGAACAAATTGAGATAGAGACTTGAAATTTTGTATCTAGTTAGTATGTAAGAATGGGACGAAGCCTATTTAATATCAGTAACCTCGATTATCCGGAACTATTTTTTTCGGACTCTCGAAAAATTCGTTCTGATGAAAGGTATATAAAAATTTTCGAATTTTTTTGTTCTAAGGAATGGACGTAAAAGGCAATAAAATAACACACATTTTGCATGTAGAACGAAGTCGATCGGATTATTAGTTGCCGAGATATTTGTAATCCTGTTTTCCACATTCTTCGATTTTTCATGACCCTGTATTTCATTCAAATTTCAATTCAGACGTATATTTTAATTGCAAATGAGACGTTTAATTGTTAGTTAATAGAATTGTTATTTTTGGAGTTATAAGGATGTTTCTTTTACGTAGTTCGGTAGTATTTGAGTAGTTTGGCGTTTTATATAGTTTGTCAAAATTGGTACATCAGCAGTTCTTTAATATAGCATTACTATGTATATTAACAATTTTTAAATTTTGTTTATGAATTGCAATACATTGTATAAATAGTTTTCACATGTTGTTTTTTCATATACATGTGACGATTTAAGGAGAACTCGAATTATTTCCACTGGTTAAAAAGAAACACGCAGTCATGGCAAGCGAGGGAAAAAACAAAATAAAATAATAAATGTAGAAGATCCAATAATTAGTCATGGGCTGCTGTAAATTCATTTATTAAATTCGTAATAATGAGGAAGGAAAAGCTCCTTTTGCAAAAATTCCATCATTATTTCAGCGAGCTGTCCTCATCGAAGAAGCAACCCAAGAAATCTTCTCTCTCATCTCGAGACTTCCGCCTTCTAAACTAAAAAGAAAGTACTGGAACATTCTGTAACCTCAAACCATCATTCTTTTATGTAAACAGAATTCTTGTCCAGCTACGAGGCTATTTTTAAACAGACGATAAATTTATTTAAAAAAAATATTATTTAACCAATTTATAATTGACTCAGAATTTTAAATATCTTACGCAGACGATTTTTATAAATGATTAATTTTAAGAGAAAAAGAAAAGAAATGAATTTATTAATATGCACACATCAAAGGTTGACGTAGGAAAAATAAATAAATAGATAAAATAAAATAATGATATTTTTTGAAAGGTATGGTTTTGGAATAAATTTAATAAGACTTTCTTAAAAAGGGTTGATAAAAACATAGAAGAAATTAGTTTTATTTGGAATATTAAGAAATAAAGTTTTAATTAAGAATATTTTTAATTTAGAGCCATCTTTTTAAATTTACGCATACTGGAATAATGTTTTTTAAGGCAAATTAAGAATTTATATCGTCTGCATAAGGATTAACAGATTAGATTTAGAAACAAGATTTTAATTTAATAATTTGAAGTAAGTACGGAATATTATTATAAGAAAATTAAGATAGTATAAAGGTTAGTTTTGGCGAAAAAATTTTAAATTTGTAATATTATCCCCCCTCCCCAAGACTTTGTATGAAACTGATAGTTAAATAAAACTACAAGTTCAGACAACAGAAATATAATAATTTAGAAAAGTTAAATTTTGGAATAAAACTGTCAAACCCAGGAAGCCAAGAGATGGAAGAAAAGAAAATTAACGCAATATATAAAAAATATTAGCAATTAAAATAAAATAGTTAAGAGAAAATAATTCTGAATTAAATTTAGATAGGAGCATTTCCCTGAAAGAAATACAATAATGTTACAACATCACTTACCATTTGTAAGTGCATAGGAGATAATACATATAATAACAATAAATAAATTATGAATATTAATAAGCAAGAGATAAAAATATAATAAAAACAATAAAAATTCGTTCTCATGGAAGTTTAAATAATTACAATGACTTAATGCATAGTTTATTTTAAATAAGTCCTTTAAATGAAACAAGTCTTTCAATAGTATGTATAAAAGAGTCTTTTCCAATGTTCTCTGAATACAGTCTCTTTAATAAAAATCTTCAAACCTAGTTTAATCTTTGGTTTTAATGTTATATTGGATCCAACATCTTTCAGTAATATATCAATTTTTCAATAATAAATAGCATCACTCTCAATATCAATAATAAATAATATAGAAAAATTTAAATAATGACAATAACAACAATAATAAGTAATAATATAATAAGACTCCATATCCTAATATTTTTCAATAAGAGTATAATTAATACTAAACTTCATTATAGAAATCATAATAATAATAATAATAGTAAAACAAGAGTATAATCAAAAGAAAATATCACTATTTGTTTATTATTGATAGGGAAAAAACTGGTTGAGGATAAAAATAATTACATAGCAACTAAATAATTTTCTTATCTTCTAATAGCATAAGAAAGTATTTTTTGCTAGCCGAAAGTATAAATAAAAAAAATCATAATAATTCCAAAATCCAAATAAAATTAAATCTAACTATTTAGAAAATGGACTCTCAACCAGTATTTCCTTGCAATAATTCCTCTCTGATACTCTTTTACAAAATTGTCAAATTTGGTTATAAGTTTTCAAATGCCAAATGTAGAATAAAGTTTTATCTACACATGGTTTATAAACTTTAATAATAAAATATAGGAATAAAAGGTGTCATTCTTAATTGAGAAATGGAAATAAAAATAGTGTGCTTTTTTGAAAAACTTTTAATAGCTGTAGTTTTCACAATCACTGAAAATCACATATTATGTTATAGGTTTGAGTAGAATCATTAGATTTTATAACTGTTATAACATAAATATCTGCTGAATAAATAGAATAATACTAAGGTCAAATACATGAGTAAATATAGTTAGACTTAAACACCCTTAAATTTAATTTATCAACATCAATTTGAAAGCTTTTACAATCAAAGTGTTCACCTTATGCCTGCATATGGAGCCCAATTTAACCCCCAAAACTCCCAAAAACAAGTAATATTCTTGTAGGCCTCCAAGAACATACCTGCTGATGTTGAAAATTATGGTGATAAAATATTTAAAGACTAAGAATTAAAATTTAATCTATTGTCTTGACTTTAGTTTGATCTAGTGATTGTGATTGTATCTGAGGTTTTGTTTGTTTTTTGGGTTGCTCATGAAACAGTTTAAAATCTTCGGGTGAAAAATAGGGTCTTAATTTAGAAACATGCACAATAACGGAATTCTGTCCTGTCTCATAATTAAATTTATCTATATCATAAGTTACATCAGAAAGTTTATTTATAATTTTATATGGTCCAGAGAAAGTAGGTTCTAATTTTCGAGTGTTAGGGTATTTAAATTCTTCATAAATTACAGAGTCTTGTATTTTTAATGGGCATTCAACAAAATTTCGATCATAGAGCCTTTTACTTTTAAGGTGAAATTCATGAGTTCGCGCTTTCGCAATTTTGAGGGCTTTGTCTACTGGAGGGTAATAGTTTTGTTTTAAAGGAGATTCATAAGGCAATTGACCATAAAATAAATAGGCAGGTGGGAACTTGGTGATAGAATGGGGCGTATTGTTGTATTCTTCGATGACTTGGTTTAATAATCTAGTCCAAGGTATTTTAGAAGAAGTGGAATTAACTTTACATTTAAGCCTGGTAACTATAGTCTGATTAACGCGCTCTACCTTTCCATTGGTCTGAGGATGATGTGCGGATGTAAAACGTTGTTGAACATGATGATTTCTAAGGAATTTCTTAAATCTTGGAGATCTGAAAGATTTATGCCTGTCACTAAGTATTTTTTGAGGTGCTTTGATATTGAAAATTTGTTTTAAACAGTTAGTGTATGTTTCAGTGGTAACATTTTTGGAGGGAAAAGCCCAAACAAATCTAGTTGCATGATCTATTATTATGTGTAAGAATTTTTTTGTTGAGTTGTAATAGTTAAATCCACCAACAGTATCAATAGAAAGACATTCAAAAGGTTGATCTGTTGCTGGCATAGCTTGTAATAAGCCGAATCTTTTCTGTTTTGGTTTTTTATTTTTCTGACAGGTATCGCAATGTTTAACAAATTCTGTAATGTCTATTGTCATATTAGGCCAATAATAGTTGGGAGATATTAAATTAAGCATTTTTTGAATCCCTAAATGTCCAAAATTATCATGAGCAATATGGAGTAATTTTTTTCTTAATGACATTGGTACAACAATTTTTTTGAATCCCTTTTTCTGAACTATAATAATTCCATTCTCTTTTTTATATTTTTTGTCACAAACATTGTCTTTGTCTTGCATCTCTATAATTTCTTTCCTATCTAGCAATAAACTAATATGTTGATTAAAATGACAAACAGGATTTCGTGACAACATGTCTGCTTCGACATTTGTTGAACCCTTTTCATATTTTATCTCATAATCAAACATACTAAGTTTGAGCGACCATCTAAAAAGCCTACCTCTTAAGTTTTTAACACTCTTTAACCATACTAGAGATGCGTGGTCCGTATGAATTGTAAACTTGACACCATGAAAGTAATGATAGAATTTGTCAAGAGTATCTATAATAGCTAAACATTCTAATTCAGTTATGAAAAAATTTTGCTCATAACTCTTCAAAATTCTAGAATGATAAGCAATAGGATGTAAAAAATTTTCTTTATCAGGTTGTTTTAGAACAGCACCTACTGCTATCTGAGAGGCATCTACAAACATATGTAAAGGTAATTTAGGATCATAAATTTTGAGGATGGGTTTAGCAATTAAAGAATTTTTTAATTTTTCAAAAGACTCCTGGCACTCTGAGTTCCATTCCCATATTGTGTCTTTTTTAAGTAATCGGTTCAGAGGATATCTAATTTCAGCATATTTATTTATGAATTTATGGTAAACATTAATGGAACCTAGAAATCGTTGTAACTCTTTCACATTTGAAGGAGGTTTTAAATTTTTGATGGTTTCAATATTGGCATTTGCTGGTGTTATAGTTCCATTAGTGATTTCATAACCTAAGAAATTGATTTTATTTTGGCCTAATTTACATTTAGAAAGTTTAAGTTTAATGTTTTCTTGTTTGCAAATGTCAAAAATTTGAGCTAAATGGTTTAAATGTTCTTCTAATGAGGAAGAGAAAATTATAATATCATCAAAATAGTGGCACGCAAAGTCGATTTTATATTTATTAAGGATTCTTCGAATGGTTCTATTGAATATGGGAGGGCCCGTTTTTATGCCAAAAGGGAGCACGAGCCACTCAAAAAGTCCAAAATTGGTTGCAAATGCTAATTTTTCTGTATCGGATGGATGTATTGGTATGTGCCAGTAGCCAGAGGCTAAATCCAAAGTTGAAAAATACTGAGCACTACTCAATTTATCTAAAATTCCATCGATACGGGGCAAGGGTTCTGCATCATTTTTAATTATTGCGTTTAATTTTCTATAGTCTATACATAATCGCGTTTTTTTACCTTCCTCTCTTTTCATAACTAGTGTAACAGGGGCAGAATAGGGGCTATTACTTTCCTTTATCAGTCCGGCTTCTAACAATGATTGAATTTGGTTTTTTATTTCTATTTCTTCTAGAGGAGATGTTCGGTAGGGCCTCAAAGATATAGGTAGGTCTGAGTTTAGTATAACGCGTTGTGGTTCAATATTAATCCTACCCACATCATATTTATGCTTTGCAAAAATATCACTATAAATATGAACTAATTCCCTTAAATTTACATCTTGAATTAAATTTATTTCCCCAGTTAAATCTGAATCCGAATTATCGCGAAAATTTTGAAGAGTCATGGAACCTCTATAATCAGGATGCACATTAATTGCGTGATCATATTCAACACAGTCTTCATTTTTCATAATATTTCCACAAGTAGATTGTAACTCTATATCATGATTACTTACATTCAGTGTTTCATTATCATAATTATCTATTGCTACAGTATTACCAGTATTTAATTTCATATTTTTTTTATATTCTGAGGTTACAAATTCATTAGATTGATCCCTGTTTTGTTGTACTTGGTCCATATTTACTGTATTGAAATGAAGGGATCTCTCATTATGTATGGATATACTGTTAGTTATAATTTTCCTTCCCTGCCTTACAATACAATTTTTACATTCTATGTTTAATTTAAATTTAGAACATTCTTTTAACCCCAAAATAGCATAATCCAAATTTGTATTGCATACTAAAAAGTTAACATATTTTTTAATTTTACCCACTTTTAGAAGAACACTACATTTTTTATTTATATGTAAAAATCCTTTTGCCTGACCAATGGTAACTGAGGGTATAGTCTCAATTTTAGCATTAAGTTTTTTAACAAATTTAATTGGCAATATTGCAATAGTTGAGCCAGTATCTACAACACATGGCAAATTATAATTATTTGTACATCCATACACAATTAATAGTCAAATATTATGAGAATTATTTTGTGAGCTACTTGGAAGAGTATCAGAGGATGGCAACTCACTCCTAAAAATACATTCTCTTTCCCAATGAAAAGCATTACTGACACCCCTATTTGTGCATATCCTACAAGGTCTTGAAGGGTATGAATTTTGAATATAATTATTTTGACAAACTCTAGGTCTTTGAAACTGAGATTGCCTTTGGGGAATCCAATTCCTAGGTGTATTATTGGGCCTAACTGGCTGAATCCAGGGCCTAGTTGTTTGAAAAGATTGAAAATTTTGTCTAGCTGATGGTTGATTTATTACTTGGTTTGAAACTAGTGGGGTGGAAACTTCCACGAATTGTTTGACAACCCGGTACCATTCTGTGGTACTACTAGGAGGATTTATAATAATATTGTTTTTGAATTCTGGTTTTAAGCCATCAGTTAAACCTTGTAATAGTATATTTTCACTAAGATGTAATTTCCTACCAGTTTCCACTTTTTTACGAAAATAAGTTTCTAAATTGTCTAAATTATCTAATTTCAGATTTGAAAAATCAGAAAAACTCGGGATGTCTAATTGAATGAATCTTTCTATCAAAATTTTCTTAATTTGTTCATAATCCGTACAATTTAAACAGTCATTGATATAAATTTTTTGCGCTTCCCCTTTCAGATATTGCGCAATAGAATTAAATTTCCATTCTAGATTTTTCTTCTCCTTTTCACATGTTGTATCAAAATAAGTTAACCACGACAAAATGTTCATTCCAGAACTCGGGTCAAACGGTACGAACTTAGGATCTTCCATAATTTTTTGATTCTTACTAATTAGAATAAATGAAGCACTTCTATTTTCTTTATTAAATCCTGATCGTAAAATCATTTGCAATAAATTTCAAAGTTAATAATTTCTATCAATTACATATTTTTTCAAAATTACTATATCAGATCCATAACATACAATAAATAATAAAATAATAAATAAATTAGTAAATTAATAAATTAACTTCAAATTACTCTCATCAATAAAATAATAAATAAATAAATAAATAAATAAATAATAAATACTTTCCATCAATCATAAATAGAATAGAAATAATAATCAAAACATTTAATAAAATAAACTTACAGTTCACGAAAAATCTTCAATAAAATCCATTCTTCATTAAATTCCTCATCAAATACCTTTCGCATACTCAGCACTTTGAAGTAATTAATTTTCAAAAATTTTCCTATGACCATGAATACTCAATCAAAATTTGTGCGCACAGATCAACATCAAGCGTCAGGAAATCCACATCAGACTCGAAGCAAGTACTAATTCTTTCCAAGCATAGCTGTGAAGTTCTTTAGAAAGAGCATTTCTTTTACTTTAATTAAGTAAGAAATTACGGCGATTTAGGCACAAAAACATTCACGAGAAGTCGATTATCGGCGGTTCACAAAGCTATCATCATTTCGTTCCACAGCAGATTTCATTAGCAAGCCGAAAATACCATATAGAATGTCCTTCAATCGAACTTCGGCGATAGCATGCTTTTTTTCGTTCCATCGCAATTTTCCTTAAATATCCAAAAACGGCAGCACAGATAAATAATCCTGTCGGACTTTTCGATTAGTTGTGACGATTTAAGGAGAACTCGAATTATTTCCACTGGTTAAAAAGAAACACGCAGTCATGGCAAGCGAGGGAAAAAACAAAATAAAATAATAAATGTAGAAGATCCAATAATTAGTCATGGGCTGCTGTAAATTCATTTATTAAATTCGTAATAATGAGGAAGGAAAAGCTCCTTTTGCAAAAATTCCATCATTATTTCAGCGAGCTGTCCTCATCGAAGAAGCAACCCAAGAAATCTTCTCTCTTATCTCGAGACTTCCGCCTTCTAAACTAAAAAGAAAGTACTGGAACACTCTGTAACCTCAAACCATCATTCTTTTATGTAAACAGAATTCTTGTCCAGCTACGAGGCTATTTTTAAACAGACGATAAATTTATTTAAAAAAAATATTATTTAACCAATTTATAATTGACTCAGAATTTTAAATATCTTACGCAGACGATTTTTATAAATGATTAATTTTAAGAGAAAAAGAAAAGAAATGAATTTATTAATATGCACACATCAAAGGTTGACGTAGGAAAAATAAATAAATAGATAAAATAAAATAATGATATTTTTTGAAAGGTATGGTTTTGGAATAAATTTAATAAGACTTTCTTAAAAAGGGTTGATAAAAACATAGAAGAAATTAGTTTTATTTGGAATATTAAGAAATAAAGTTTTAATTAAGAATATTTTTAATTTAGAGCCATCTTTTTAAATTTACGCATACTGGAATAATGTTTTTTAAGGCAAATTAAGAATTTATATCGTCTGCATAAAAATTAACAGATTAGATTTAGAAACAAGATTTTAATTTAATAATTTGAAGTAAGTACGGAATATTATTATAAGAAAATTAAGATAGTATAAAGGTTAGTTTTGGCGAAAAAATTTTAAATTTGTAATATACATATCCATGATGGGTAAGTATTACGGTGGCCCCCAACGACTAGTTTGTATTGCTTCAATGCCCTTTTTTAACACTTTCCAACATAGTTGAAAAGTGTTTATGAATTTGGTTTGTCTGCTTGTCCGCCTTCTACACCCATACTTTAACACGCGTAAATATAATCCGATTACAATGACATTGATAAATGGTATTAGGTATCACTTTGGCGTGATCGATAGAAGTATGTCGCATTTACGGTTCATTTACAGAGGTATTCAAAAGAACTCTGTAACATTATAGTCAATGGAGAAAATTTTTTTACAGTGTATTTTAGTGACATTACAGTGTGTTTGAATGACACACAATTTCAAATGTATTGAGATTAATATAAATCATTGAAGTTCACTACAAGATGCTTTTTGTAGAACAGGATGTTCATAGCATTTATTGTTTATTTACAGGGACATAGAAATTGATTCCATTAGAATAATGTCAATAAAAATTAACAAAAATTATAAAACTCAAGCTTAACAAAAATATCTATTAAATCTTAAATCATAAAAATTATGGAAAATGTTAATAATATTCTTCGAAAGGAACATTCTTTTTATCAATTTATTTTTAAATGCTTTAAATGATGTAATATATATGTCAATATGTAGGAAAATTGATCCAACAGAACCACATGAAATATCTGGCGTATATGAAATACCATACACAAAACAAAATGGAACAAAACAATATTACATTGGTGAAACAAGTAGAAAACTCAGAACTAGGATTAAAGAACATATAGCAGACATCAAATACAATAGGAAAACTACAGCCCTCTCAAAATTATATAGCAAAGAACCATTACAAATAGATTTTAAAAATAGCAGACTAATATACCCTTCTAGATCATATTTTCCATCATTCATAAGAGAATCAATAGAAATCTTTATACGTAGAGACGATGTTTGCAATGAATTTGCCTCCATGGAGCTCCCTAAAATTTGAAAGGAAATGCTTCAAAGGTTTTTAAAACAATAATTTGTAATATTTCACGTTCATAATTATTTTTATTAATTTTATTTCCAGTTTTACTTTTCTATGCTCATTTTCATGTGAATTATGTTTTTCTGTTTATTTCGAAAAATTTCTTTTTATCATTTATTTGTTTTTAAAAAAGTTGCCGTAAGAGCAATGAAACATATAAAACTATAAGGTTTTCGTATTATTTTTAATTGGTCACTTAAAGCATTTAAAAATAAATTGATATTTTAAAGTGATTTTTTATATTATAAGGAACCTTCTTCTCAAAAAGGTCTGGTAGTACGCTAAGCAATGTGTGCCATCGTGATTCAATAATATTTAAAGGGATTTGATAAACATACACTATATGGCCAAAGGTGACCGGCCACTTGCGATTTTAGACATTTTGTTGAATATCAAGAAAAACACATGAGGATCATCCTGAAACTCTAAGTGTGTAAACATAACAATATAAGTCATACATTTCCGTGAAGATTTTTTCCCGAAACTCCCTAGGGAACAGTCAACAAATTGAAAAAGAACAAATATCTTTTGGATAACCCGGCCAAAACTAATGTAGCAAAAAAGCTTAAATTGTAGATTGTGATTAAGTTGTTTACTGCAGTAAACTGTGTATATTTTTATGCGGATAGCATGCATACACGTAGAGAAATTAAGGTTTTTACAAAAACAATCCCAAATTTTTCCAAATTTTTTGCTTAAAATTTGTAGAGTTATTAATATAAAATAATGTTTTTTCGCGAAAATATGACAAACAACATTGTGCATAATATCATGTAATCAGAATTGAAAAATAATGAAAATTGTATGAAAAATGAGCAGGTTTACTAAATATATTTTCATTGTGCATGTGTGAACGCTATAAAAATTTCATTTGCATATTGTGTTAGCTAAATGTATAGAACAAAATTTCTGAAAGTCTGAAAATCATGGCTTGAGAATTCTAAAAGTGATTGTCGGTAGAATAAACTCAAAATCCGTTATTACCAAAATGAAGCAATAAGATGAAGGGATTGGTGTTGATTGATTAGTGTCAATATAGAATGCACAATATGATATGTACTACTATATTTGGATACAATCTCTTATTTTTTTGCTTCATTTTGGGAGCAATATTTTTGAGCTTATTCTATCGACGATCACTTTCGGAATTTTCAAGCTATGCTTTTTAGACTTTAACAAAAGTTGTTCTAGGTATGCATTTAGCTAAAACAATATGCAAATGAAATTTTGAAGTCATTCCCGCATGCCCCAATGAAAAATTATTTAGTCTACCTGCTCATTTTTCATGGAATTTTTGTTATCTTTTATTTCTAATTATAAAGTATTGTGGACAATGTTGTTTGTCATATTTTCGAAAAAAAAAAAACATTATTATATATTAAGAACTCTTCAAATTATTAGCAAAAAAAATTGAAAAAATTGGGACTGTTCTTATATAAACCTTAATTTTTCTATGAGTATACACGCTATCCACATAAAAATAAACACAGTATATCAAAATAAGCCACTTAATCACAATGTACAGTTTGAACCCTTTTGCTATATTAGTTTTGACAGGGTTATCAAAAAGATATTCGTTTTTCTTCAATTTGTTGCCGGTCCCCTAACGAGTTTCGGGAAAAAATCTTCATGGAAATGTATGACCTGTACTATTATGTTTACACACTTAGAGTTTCAGGATAATTCCTCATGTATTTTTCTAGATATTTAAAAAATGTCTAAAATCGCAAGTGGGCAGTCACCTTTGGCCATATAGTGTATATTGTCTAAGATATATTCACTTTGGAGATATAGAAACAAAAAACTTAGGGCTCCACAATAGTCACAGAAAAAGTACTCAAAAAGACCCAGATGATAATGTAAAGTCTATGGGAGCGTTCTTTTCAAATATCTCGCTCAAATTTTAATATTTTTACATGATTTTTTTTTGTATAAGCTAGCTGAGGACGATCCACACCCGGCCTAGTTTTTACTTTTTCAATTTTGGTTTCAGATTAAAAAAAAAATTATTTTAACTTTCAAAACCGGTTTAAACCGGTTCTGAAATTGGAACTATCATAATATAAAAAATATATGAGCAAAATCTAAAAAGTAAAAACTAGGCCGGGTGTGGATCGTCCTCAGCTAGCCTATGCAAAAAAAAAATCATGTAAAAATATTAAAATTTGAGCGAGATATTTGAAAAGAACGTTCTCATAGACTTTACATTAGCGTTCGGCTTTTACTGCGTGACTAGTGTGTGCTCTTAAGGAATTTCTTGGAAACAACAACAACACCAACAGAAAAAAACAACAACAACTGAAGGATTGAAAGTGTCAGAAAATAAACCTTAAAGGGGAGGGCTTAAAAATGGTACTTTTTCAAACAAATTGCAACTTGTACGTTAAACGTGGCAAATAAAGTGCGTTCGTACTATAATTAATTTTATGAATATTCAGAACTTGATGCATTAGCTGTTAAACGCATGCACGAATACAAAATTTGTATGACGATATACCTTCAATTCAGTAATACGACTTTATCTTAAATAGGACGTTATCAACATGGCAAGCCTAGAATCATCATTTAATCTTGGGATATAGTAAAAATGCGCAACTCATTCGAAACACACCTTTAAGCTATTTTCATTCATACTCTGTAACCCTTACAGTTTCTGTTCTGTTGCCCTTTTAAATGAAGCATTTATACACATAACGTAATATGCAAAAATGCATATAAACTTAAAAACTCATATCACAACTAAAAATGCACTAACAGCAAAAATCTGTAACATACAGTATTTCTGGTACAGTATAGTATCCGAAATCCTTTGTGAGTCCCTGTAAATACTGTTAGCACTTTCTATTATACAAAAGTAACTTGTAATAAATCTCAGCAACGTTTATCAATTTCATCATATATATCCGATTTTCATAAAACTTGAAATGACTCGACAAAATTTTGCAACAATTATTTATTTTAAATTTCAAACGATTCGGTTGAATAGTTTTTACTCTGTTTTATGTGGACAGACGGACAGATGGACGGAGTGAATAACGACTATAAGTGCTACGTATTTACAGAATTACGAACGCACCTATAAATGAAAATTTACCTGCACTCTCAGAAAACACTTTAAATTTATTGCAATTTGAGCGTCAGAAAAACTGTAATTTGAGCTTTTGCCCTTCAATTTTCCCGGGAAACATCCTTATTTGATGAAAAACGTTCTGATCCACTAAATAAGTAGTCTTATCCCTTAAATGCTTAGGAAATTAAAGGCAATCCACATATTCTTACAGTTCTAGCCCATCTGTTAGCAAAATCACGGTGCGATCTCATACATTCTCCTCTTCTAGCGTGTAACTCTTCCATTTTGACGAGTTTCAAAAAATAATGACACTTAATCTTAACATATTTTTTAAAACACCAAAAAAACTATTCTGTGATAATTATCTAAAGTGCTACATGCTATGGAATAGTAAATAAAGTGTTATTAGGTGCGTTCGTAATTATGTAAATACGTAGCACCTATAGTTGTCGTTCAATCCGTTCGTCTGTACGTATGTCCGTCCGTCTATCCGCATATAACAACGCGAAAACTATCCAACCGAATCCTTTGAAATTAAAAATATATAATTAATACATAATTCTGTCGAGTTATTTGAATTTTTATGAAATTCAGATGCATTGTTTAGTTACAGGGATAATCAAAAGTATTCCGTTACATTACGGTCAATGGGGAAAAATCGTTTCAAGTTAATGATGCTATACTCTTTTGAACATAATACAATTCATATGCATCCATGTAATATATACTAAAACATACATTATGTACAATCTGTGGAGCAAAGAATATTTTTTATTAATATACAGGGCTATACAAAAGTATTCTATTGCATAATGCTATAGGGAGATGCATTGTTTGGGGTGCGTTTTAATTATATTAAACTATTTCACATTTTATGAAATTGATATACGTTGTTGGGGTTTATTGCAAGTTAATTCCTGTATAATAGAAAGCATTTAGTATTTACAGAGACACACAAAAGGATACTGTATTATATTCGAAGTACTGTACATTTTAAAAACTTCGTTATAGTACGAACGCACCTCATTTGCTACACCAGACGTGCAATTTCCAACTTGTTGTGTTTTAAAGTGCATTATATCCTGTTTTACGGGCTGCATAAAATGATGAGCACGTTTTTTTTTTTTTTTTTTTTTTTTTTTTTTTTTTTTACGGTGATGATTGGAATCTCTGCTGCCAGCCTCTGCCCATAATTTTACAGGAATACTACCTCTGACAATAAAGTTCGGTGAATAGTCCTGTAGCATTAATGTAGATGAAACATTAACGAAAGTTACCATACCATCCTTCAAAATAGTCATCTCCTATAATTATGCACCGCTGACATCTGCTATACATGTCCTGGGAAATTCGAAAGAAGTCTTCTTTTCCGATGAAGTTCAAAAGCTTCGTCACATTTCGTTGGATGTCAGCAATATGGTGAAATCTGTTTCAAAGAGAGTTTGAATCGTGAAAATAGGAAGAAGTCTGGAGGATTGAGATCTGGCGAGTATGGTAGGTGTTCAATTTACACCATCTCTCATGAATTTCATTCGGTGTGTTGCAAAGCTCAAAACCAAACTTTAAACTGATCTTTTATGCGTTCATTTTCCTGTTCTCAGTTCAGAACCAACACACTGAACAAGCACTTAGTAAAGCACGTCTTACACAGAACATAAACGACGCTCAACTAAACAACGGTGGGGGAAGATGGTCTACACTTGCCTCTATGCAAGTGCACCGTTTTGTTTCCCCAGTGTTGCTAGATCGGTCGTTCTGAATTCATTCACCGAACTTTATTGTCAGAGGTAGTATTTTTAACAGTGTATATGAGAGGGGGCTTATATTTGGGAAAAGCTTATTTTCGGTGTTTTACGCTAGATTGGAAAAGGTCTGTGACTTAAAAAAGTTGTTTTCAACTTTGAAGAACAGTATTCAATGTTATATACCAATAGATTCTTAAAAAGCTCTCAAAAAACCGATACATAAATATGTTTTTCAGTTTCCTTTTATATTCTACAGATTTTCTTTTTTCTGTAGCATATTCAAACTCTTTTCCACAATGATTTTAAACGAATTGATTTTGAACGAGTGTTTCCTCGCTCAGAGAAAATCAAATGCACTTTTGTTACTTGTGTGCGTCTTTGTAAAATATGTTCCGCATAAGTTTTACTTTTTCTTTGATGTTTATTATTGATTTTTTCTTTAACTTAGACATTGAATGCAGGTCACATTTAGAATTAAAACATAAATATAAGTATCTTTTAATACATGAGTCGTCTAGTTCTTTTCCTATGGTACTAATTCACTTTTTCTTCATATTGTTTTTACTTTCTTCTATCTTGACAAAAAGAAAGTATTGAATTCGTGAAAAATTTAAGCTTCTCTTTCCGACGGATTTACACGTTTTAAGGGTAAGATATTCCAAAACACATGTTTTTACTAAATGTCTGCCTATGAGTCTGGGAGAATTTGAATTTGTCTATCTGTATGTGGCAGAAATGTTGTGGGCGCTCTATTTCAGGACCTAATGCACGGATTTTTATCAGTTTGTCCTTGGCATGAATTAATTCTGTGTACATTTTTGGTATAAATCGATAAATTATTGGCGCAGCTATGTTACATCTTTCACAGTTCTGGGAATAGCTCTATATCAAGTATTAATGCATGAATTTCCCCCAATTTCAGATTAAGATATAACTTAATTAATATTGAGGTTGATTATGTTTTGGTGTAAATTACCCAGCAGGTGGCACTGCTATGTTGCTTTTTTAACGATTTCTGCAATAGTTCTATGTCAAACATAAATGTAGGGATTTTCATCAAACTTCAGATTCAAATAGACATTGACATAGGATGCTGCTGATTCGGTTTTCGTGTAAATCACTCAACTGGCTTCTGCATTTTACAGGATTTAAACGATTTTAGTGATAGTGATATCTGAAGAACTGATGTACTGAATTTCATGTCTTTAGAATCTTTATATTGGGCATACATTATAATTTAATTTTGGCACTATGATTGCTAATTTTGAAGCATTAACATGTAAGAGATAAAATAAGTTTTAGGATTAGAAGATCCGACTAGTTTTGTTTTAATTATGTTAAAATTTGTAATTTTTTTTCTTTAGTTTGTATATTTAGCGCATTTCAAAGCATAACCGCGTATGGGAAAATTTAAAAAAATATTAATTAATAGTTTGTATATGAAGCTCAGAAGAACATCAAGTCACAGGGCCAACCCGCCCCCCATCGAATGGGGTGAGTCGACCCTCTAAATAGATTTAATTTTCGGATTAGTAGCAAAAATAAAAGAAAACATAAAATATCAAACGTAAATAAATATGAAAGCATATGACGGAACGCAATTTTTTTTTTGTTTTTAATGCAAAATATGTAATATGAACTTTAAAATGTTCAGGCTTACTTAAAAAGCGATTAAAATAATTAAACAAAGATGTTAATAGTTAATTTTATTTAAGTATCTTAGTACTTTTAAGCCTTTAATCAAGCTCTTCCTCGGAGAATATATATATATATTTTATACAAATATATGCTTTCGTTTTGAAAACGAACGAGCCAATAATTATTACAGTTGAAAGTAGAAGTAATTGTTTTGGATTAAACTTAAAGAGAGAATATATATATCTATATTATAAAGACCAAACGTATCTGTGCGTAACGCATACGTCATTTTGCGAATGGCAACACTTTCACATGCAACATGGTTTTGTAATTTTCGGTATTGTAAGTTTTATACTTTTAAACATCGCACCGCACATTTTCAATATTTACATCGTCGTATAGGGGAAAAATCTACTTTTAAATGCAATTTATTTAAAAACTGTATCTTTATTAATTTTTACAAAATTAATTTTTTTGAAGTTTTAATACTGTTTTTCTAAACGTGGCAACAGAAGTACCCCATGTCTATTAAAAGCAAAAGGAAATAAGGTCGAAAAAAGCAGTTTACCGTATCTTTATGTTGCCATCTTCTTATTAAAACTGCAAAAATTTAAATTAATTAAAGTACATACTATGTGAAAAAATATTGTCTATTAGAAAACCCAGTGAATTTCGGTTTCATTTACAAAATTTCATTTATAAATTTTCATTTATAATTTAAAAAATATAAATAGTTTAGTATCTGTTTCAATAAAAAACATTGAGAGTTCAAGTTTTGAATTAAAATGATTTAAAATGATCAAATTAAAATACCGATTTTTAAGAAAAGATGAATACATATATGAAAAGTTCATATTTAAATTTCGATACGGTGAAAATGGTGTCGGGTTTAGATTTCACGGGGGAAATATTCCATGATTGAATCAAAGTGGAATAAATTCTCCTTTTTATCAGCTTGGAATACTAGCATAAGAACTTTAATTGATAACTTTTTCATAGAAATAGTGTTTTGTTATTGTTAGGTTAAATATAATTTTTCTAAGAGTTAGACTTATCAATATAAAGGGCATTTTTTATTGTAACTAATTTTGTAGGTTTATTATAAGTCAATGAATCAGTCATTTTTGTCGAAATTCGACGGGTTCCACCTTGTTATTATTAATTACAGTTCATATTATTACACTCTGTGTTAATCACCTTTTATTTTTAATTGCGTGACTTGAAGATTTAATTGGTATTCTTTTAGATGAAAAACGGCAAAAAGAAAAATTTAACTGTTGTACCATAAATTTTAATATGTCCTTTTTCTCAAAACGGCAAGATTTATTTTCAGAATGTTAAACTATAAACTTTGTATATTTACGAATGGGCGTCGTTACATACACACAGAAAAAAGTTTTGTTGAATCAATAAAAATTTGTTCGGTCTAAGAAATCTTTTCATTTAAATATGGGTCCGTGGAAATTTTGTTTGAATAAACAAAAAAACATTGTTGATTTTTTTTTTTTTTGCAATTTTCCGTCCACAATTTTCATCCAAAATGCATAATAACATAATAAAATCGTCATTAATTCGTCTCAATTTGAAAAGTTTTACTATGCAAAAACTATGTTAATCCTTGCTATATTTAAATTTTGCAAAAACAACAAATTTTTGTTGGAATTACAAATTGAAAATACAAGACTTTAGTTAGACTCAAATAAAATTGATGAAATTTTGTTAAAATTTTATAAGATTGCTAACAATATATATATTTTTTTTTGTCTGAGCCATAAAACCGATTTCTTACTTTAACTAAAAAATTCGCTTAAAACAACCAAAATGTACTCAACAAAACATGTTTATTGTTTTAATCAATTATTTTTTCTGTACTTGTTTGTTTTTGCATAGAATTTCCATGGATTCTCGGATCACGGATATATAACTAGTTGTTGGGTGACCACCGTAATACTTACCCATCATAATATAAAATATGAAAATAAAACGCGTGTCTATGGCAACTCCAAAATTAAATTTAAACGCATAAATAAATAATTTTAACATACAATAATGCTCCATTAATGAATTGCTGATGTGCCAATTTTGACTAATCATATAAAACGCCAAAATTCTCGAGTAGTACCGGATTGCGTAAAAGAAACATCCTTATACCTCAAAAAATAATAATCATATTAACTAAAAATTTACTGTGTTGGATTAAGCTTCTCATTTCCAATAAAAATATACCTGTGAATTGAAATTTGAATGAAATACAGGGTCATGAAAAATCGAAGAATTTCGAAAACAGGATTACACATACCTTGACAACTAATAATCCGATCGACTCGTTTTTTATGCAAAATTTGTGTTATTTTATTGCCTTTTACGCCCAGTCCTTTAAATAAAAAATTTCGAAAATTTTTATATACCTTTCATCAGAACGAATTTTTCGAGAGTCCGGAAAAAATAGTTCCGGATAATCGAGGTTACTGATAGACTTCGTCCCATTCTTACATACTAAGTACATACAAAATTTCAAGTCTCTATCTCAATTTGTTCGGGAGACAGACTGACAGACAGACAGAAATGACAGACAGACGGCAAATTTTTTTTTCTAAAAATATGTTTTTAGGAATCTTCAGTATCTGAAACGTGTAAATCCGTCAAATTTTTTTTTCGATTTTCAAAACGATTGCAAGACTTACCCTATACTACGTATGATGGGTAAGTAATTGGATGTAGGGAATATGATTTTTCTATGACCAAAATCTATTGTGATATTATGATTCAGATATAAGCGAGAGAGCAGTGGACTGGCGCCTTTTTTTTTTTTTTTTTTTTTTTTGTTCTTTATGTTCTTTTTATTTATTTATTTAGTTTGATTTTACTTTTTTTTTTGAGTTTTCTATTGCAATTAGTTTTAAAAGGAATGGTATACACAGCAGCTAATTCAACTTCCTGTATTGAATCGATTTTCGTACAAATTACATCTTATAATTACTTTGGTGGACAGGCTATTAAATTTATATAGTGTTTCAGAGAGCATATCTCAATTTTTCGTATAGACCAGGGAAATAGTTAAACTTTTTATCATTTATTTATGGATTACCTTTTTGATATATTCATAAAAATCGAATTTATACTTAAATTTATTAATGAGGATTGTTGAAAATCCGTTTTCTTCAGCAATATTTCTCATGATATTAAGCTCTTTTTCTAAACATTTATCTGAACCTACTTTAAATTTTATAGTAACTGAATAGTAATTGAATCATTGAAGCTTATGGACAATCATTCTTGGAAATACATTTTCAGTTGCGATACGTTTTTTTAAATGGAACTATTTTTTAAAATATTATTTGATATGAATGTATAGATACCATAGATCATATACAGAGCTGCACAAAATTTCTTAAGTGCATTTCTGCTTAGTGAATCGTCGTTGGAAATTTTCAACTGTCTTCTTTGTTTAACTGAACTAAATTTTAACATAGGGAAGAGGGGAGGGGGCACGTTTGAACTGGGGGCACCTTTGAACACTCTAAATATTTTCCTTCAAATAAATTAAAAAAAAATGTATGTGACAATACAATACTACTGCTTCAATGGTATAAGTATACAAAGCTGAACTATTTTGTATGAACAGTATTGTCTAAGCAAGATATGTATTTTTCTCTCTTGAATCTAAACTTAACAAAATAAAGTTGTAAGATTTTTGTTAACAAATTTCTATTTTTAAAGGTTTAATTTATTGTTCAATACTTTAATAAAGATGTTAGCTTTAGTTAGTAAGCTTTGTTTTATTCAAATTCTTCAGCAGAATTGAGTAAACCGTTGTAATGTTGAACTCCATGTGACGGGATACAATTGAATAGAAAAGTTGGGGCACCATTGAACAGTGAAAAACACTGAATAAACTGGTGATAAATAATAATTGAAATAATTTAAAGGGAACACTTGAAACTATGAAGTAAAGATTTGTTGATGTATCTTAATATTATTATTTCTGATTTTTTAATGTGAAAAGAAGTTAATTAAGAATGCCAAAGAATATGGACTTATACTGCTAACAATTCCCCTTGCTGCACACATAGATTCCAACCTCTATATACATCAGTGATGGGAAGTTTCAAATCCAAATTAATGTTGGCATTCGTTTATTGGATTATTGCAAATCCTGGTTACCAAATAATGATTAATGATTTAACACGTTTCCAATCATTGTTTCTGGTTTCCGTAGCGGATAAAACGGAATTTTATATCAGGTCTCTTAAAAAAAAATAATTAATGAAAAATTTTAATTTTCCAGAAGCATCAGATATTACATTGGTGTGTTTCAAGGATATTGTAAAAAAGCTTTCACAACCAAACACAACTGGAAGGACACTTTGTGTTTTATCAACAATGAGTTATGCCATCAACTTTGATGGATTTAAGTTTGGTTAAATAACAAAAAAATGAGTAATTTCAATGAAATGTAGTTATTTAATTTTATTCATACTACTTTATATTTCAGTAATTATGCAACTTTTTATAAAAACTCTCAATATTCTCATACTTTATATATTTGTTCAAAGGTGCCCCTTGCTTGTTCAAAGGTACCCCTACATGGGGCAGGTTTGAACAAAAGTCTTTCAACTTTTTAAATCCTCACAACTTATTTAATTTCTTTGGAAAATGTTTTATTTATGGTTCATATGATGAAGAAATGCATTGTTTTTATTATGTAATATTAAAAACTCAATAAATATAATTCAAGTAAGAAATATATTGATTTTATGAAAAAATGTTCAAAATTGTCCCCCTCTCCCCTACTATGTAGTAGATATACAAACCTATATACAGGGTGTCCAGCAAATAACACCCTGATTTTAAAATTAAATTTCTCAAAAACAAAGATCGACAGAACTATGCGGTAAACGGTTTGTTTATTAGGTAGGCTGTAAAAATCTTGTACAGAAGTTTCGAACGGTGAATCTTTGGAAAAGATTGTGTTCTGATTGCAAAGAATGCTTTGATTTGACATTTTACTTGTTTTAGATTGTTTGCGGAGAATGAGTTTTTCGGCTTAAATTACCATAGTTTAAAGATTTTTAGAATTAAATTTTTAAAATTTCAAAATTCAAGAAATTTAGTTCGAAAAATTGTTAAACTATAGCAGTGTAAGCCGAAAAACTCTATCTCTGCAAGCAATCTAAAACAAGAAAAATGTCAAATCAAAGCATTCTTTGCAATCAGAACACAATCTTTTCAAAATATTCACCGTTCGAAACTTCTGTGTAATATTTTTACAGCTTACCTAATAAACAAACCGTTTACCGCATAGTTCTGTCGATCTTTGTTTTTGAGAAATTTAATTTTAAAATCAGAGTGTTATTTGCTGGACACCCTGTATCATACCTATATATCTTCACAAAAAATCGAATATTTTCCTGAACATTGCTGCTAATATCAGAAAATGCGCTTTGAAATGCGTTATGCTTTTTTCAAATTACTCATTTAGACGTTTTTCACTTTAACAAACTGTGAAATTTTATTACAGTATGTTCAATCATTCTTGTTTAAACATTTATTTTGCCATTTCATCTCAATGTATGTACGAAAATGTAATTTGTTTGAATATTTCGATATTATTGGAAAGTATTTTATAATCTCTGTTGTATTGTAGGATTTTCCATTCGTTTTCTCTATTATTTTAGAAATTCTTAACCATTTGGAAAATTGTTGTTGTTTTCTATCGAGAATAGATGTTGTGGTGTCCGCATTTTATTTTTTTAATGAAATTCCTTATATTTAGACGAATTTTTATTTGAATAGGAAATCGAAGTATCGTTGTTAATAAAGAAGAAAGTAAAAAAGTTACAAAATGGGTAGACGCAAATTATCAGATATGCTAAAATTGGATCCAAAGAAACACGTCATATGAAAGATTATCTTTTAAAGCAAAAAAAAAAAAAAAAAAAAAAAAAAAGAGGTCTGATTATCAAGCCCACCCATTACGAAATGTGCGGTGATGACGAAAAAAGAATCAATCTAATGATGAGTCGATTGATTGTAAAAGACCATTTTTTTTTTCAAAAATAAGGTACCCTGGGGTAATAACGCCACGATAAAGTTCTACCAATTTTCACGGCTCAGTTTTAGATTGTATTTTTCAAACAAATGTATGATTTGATACAGCAACTCATTGACTATCTATATAAAAAAATAATTTAACAGATATGTATTCATAAAATGTAATGACGTGATTTCTTGACCAATGCTATTTGGCGTCATTACCCACCTATATGGGTAATAACGCCATGCAAACAAAACTATGAAATAAGATGGAATAATTGCATGTAGATTGCCCAATTCTAAAAATACAAACTCTACAAACATAGAAATTGACAAATTGCATTCTAAGCTATTGAAAATGTTCAATTTTTTGTGAAAGTGTAAGAAAAATAAAGGTGTGGTGTGGGGGGGGGGGGGGGAGGATGCGGCAAAAGAATATCAGACCGTGAGCTTCTTTTTGCTTAAAGAGGACCGCTTAAATAGAATTATTAGAAAAATTGGACAGTTTTAAATTAGTTTATTTGAATCAATATTTAGGATGTATCTCGGCCACTGTAGGGAATCAACCGGGATATTAATGCCAAGGATTGGCGTTATTACCCCGTTATAGTTATTGCGGTGTACATTTTAAATTACAAATTATCTCGAGAAGATATCCAAAATCTTCAACAACATTTTGAAAGTCCATGAAATGTACTACAAATTTATGTAATTAACAAAGTATTTCCGGATAAAAAAAATAGTCTTCACATCACAAAACGTATCTCGCAAATTTTAGATCAAGCGTTAATTTTAGTTGCTTGTAAAAACAATAAGACTTAAAAATGAAACAAATTAACTTGAAGCTGTTTTTTGCGATTTATATGACTCAAAACCCTTCTGCGCAGAGCACATGGGTGTCATTTACCAGATTATTTCATAATTATGCATAATATTAGCACTTGGCGTTATTACCCCACTTGGCATTATTACACCAGACCACCTTAGAATTTCTTTATGAGTCTTAAATTTTCGTCTTTGAAAAAATATTTTTCCAAATGGTCGTTGCAATTTGTTAAATTATACATATGTTTATTTACATTCTATTTGTTTAGAATTTAAACCAACGTTGAAAATACAAAGTTTTATCGCGAAGTCTTATTCTAGAATATTTCGCTTTCAGTATAACATTTAATGAAAGGGTAAGAATTTAATTTTAAAAACACAGCAAACATATTTTACTGAAAAAGAAATGATCTGTAGATTCTGAAAAGAACATTTACAACAACACTTGTGGGTTGAAAGTGAATTGAATATTGCATGGATGAGCACATACAATTTCCCTTGTGTTATATATAAAAGCTTGCTTAGAAAAGTAAAAAGATGGAAGGAATCGCTGGGTCGTAACGATGAAAAATTTTAAAATAATAAGAATCGCTGGAAAAATGTATCTCATAAAAGTAAGGAAAATGCTTTTTTTATGTTTTATTTAGATTATGTACTGATACATGATATATATATATATTTATTTATTTTCTCATCTTTTAGAATATAAACCATGTTCAAAATACAAAGTCTTATCCTGAAGTGTTATTCTAGAAAGTTTCACCCTCCGTATAACATTTATAATGTAAAGAAGTTAATTTAATTTTAAAATCATAGCGAACATATTTTGCTGAAAAAGAAATGATCTGTAGATTCTAGGAAAAAACACTTACAGCAACATTTATGGGTTGAAAATGAATTGAATATTGCATGGATGAACACATACAATTTCCCTTGTGTTAGATATAAAATCTCGTTGAGAAAAAATAAAAGATGGAAGGAATTCCTGGGTCGTAACGATGAAAAATTTTAAAATAATAAGAATCGCTTGTAAAATTTATTTCATAAAAGAAAGACAATTTTTTTATTTTTATGTTTTATTTAGATCACGTACTGATACATGATATATATATATATATATATATATATATATATATATATATATATATATACTAACTTTCCGCCCGCGGCTTCGCCCGCGTGGAATTCGGTTATATTGCGGTATAAAGCACAACTATAAGAAAACTTCTCATTTCCACGGAAAAATGTAAGAAGCGCGATGTAACGCTGGATATGATTAGTTGTTAAACCAAAACTGAATGGTACACTATATTATATGTTTTCCCTTCTGGAGCAAAAACATGCAGATTTTGGGCACTGGAAACCCGGGAACACGCTACATAGAGCTGACCATGCTGACGTTGAGCCTGCTGCGATAAACGGACTTGAGTGCGAATATCATTCTCAGAAGCCCTCAAAGAAACTTGGCGAGCGGCTTGCTCCTCAAGTCTTTGCTGGCGCTGAGATGGTTGCTCAGCAGCTCTCGAAGCAGCCTGACGCTCTGCTTGTTCGCGCCTTCTTAATTCAGCATGGAGAGACGATTCTTGAGATCGGGCAATTTTTATTGCCCAAGCTTTAGATGAGGTGCTCGACAAATTAGATTTACGTTTGCGAGGCATTGTGAAAATATGAGTAAACTATAAACCTAAACTAAACTAAAATCCCAAACTAAACTATAACAATCTAACGACGAACAAAGCGACGTAATTACCTATCGAAAAAACAATAACTACTTTAGATATCTACCTAGAAAAAAAGCACTAAACTAACCTAACCTAACTATTATACAGCTACTGCACATGGTTTACCACTTTTTAAAAACACCCAGCGCCATCTATCGTATACCTCAAGAACTAAATAACGTAACTAATACTTATACCAATTAGTAATTCGTTGACTTATAGTTATTTCAGGATAAGTAGATGTAAAAAAAAACATTTTAGATGATAAAACAAATAGTACGTCATCCCTCGGGAATTCCTCATTTTCGAGGATTCATTATCGTATCATTTAGCTTCTAAATTTACATGTTCATTATTGTTTGCAATATATAAGTAGATGTAAAAAACAGTTTAGACGATAAAACAAATTGTACGTCATCCCTCGGGAATTCCTCATTTTCGGAGATTCATTATCTTATCATTTAGCTTCTAAATTTACATGTTTATATTAGTTTGCAATATTTTATCTTGTTTTAAACGACACACAGCGAGATCTCCAATCCATCCATCAAGCAAACTATATTTTTGTTTTCCCTCGGGAATATCAATTTTTTTCAGGGATAAAAAGTACCCTATTATTTAATACGGACTTCTAACTTTACGTCTGCAAAATTTCAAAGCATTCGGTTCAGTAGTTACGGCGTGAAAGCGGAACAAACAAACGAACAAACTCACTTTCCGATTTATAATATTAGTAAGCATATATATTCTCTTTGTTTAGAATATAAACCAACGTTTGAAACACAAAGTCTTATCGTGAAGTCTTATTCAAGAAAGTTTCGCTCTCAGTATAATATTTATAATTGAAAGAAGTTAATTTAATTTTAAAAATACAGCAAGCATATTTTGCTAAAAAAGAAATAATCTGTAGATTCTCAAAAAAAAAAAAAAAAAAAACCTACTTACTTATGGGTTGAAAGTGAATTGAATATTCATGGATGAACACATACAATTTCTCTTGTTTTAAAACTCGCTTAGAAAAAAGTAACAGATGAAAGGAATTGCTGGTCAGTAACGATGAAAAATTTTAAAATAATAACAATCGCTAGAAGAAATTATTTTATAAAAGAAAAGAATTTTTTTTTATTTCTATTAACCGGGTGTCCCAAAAATGACTGATGGATTTTAAAATTCAATAACTTGCAAACGGTGACAGCTATTTAAAAATTTTTTGCAGGAAGCTTATGTAAAATTTTAGGAGTTTTTTTTTACCGTAATTTTTTATTTTAGTTCGAATTTTAAACAATAGGTGGCGCTGACGGCGATTGAAGGCCATGTCGACGCTTCACTCAGCACTGATCACCTGGCCTTCGATCGCCGTCAGCCCCACCTATTGTTTGAAATTCGAACTAAAATAAAAAAAAAATTACGGTAAAAAAACTATGACAATATACATAACCCTCCTGCAAAATTTTTTTAAATAGCTGTAACCGTTTGCAAGTTATTGAGTTTTAAAATCCATCAGTCATTTTTGGGACACCCGGTAGATCATTTACTGGTTCAATCTTATGTTGGGACAATTGACTGTAAAAAACCACGTTTTTCTTCTTTTTTCTTTTAATATATAGTTTGTTTATAAGTCTTAAATTTTAGACCTTGAAAAAATCATTATTCAAATGATTGTTGTAATTTGTTAAATTATTTTACTTATTTTATTTATTTTCTCTTCGTTTAGAATATAAACCAACGTTCAAAATACAAAGTCTTATCGCGACGTCTTATTTTAGCAAGTTTCGCTCTCAATATAACATTTAATGGAAAGAGTATGAATTTAATTTTAAAAACACAGCAAACATATTTTACTGAAAAAGAAATGATCTGTAGATTCTGAAAAGAACATTTACAACAACACTTGTGGGTTGAAAGTGAATTGAATATTGCATGGATGAACACATACAATTTCCCTTGTGTTATACATAAAAGCTCGCTTAGAAAAAGTAAAAGATGGAAGGAATTGCTGGGCTGTAACGATGAAAAATTTTAAAATAATAACATTCGCCTGTAGAATTTATTTTATAAAAGAAAAGAAATTGTTTTATTTTTATGTTTTATAAATATCATGTACTGGTACATGATATTTATATATTTATTTCTTATCTCATCTTTTATTATATAAACCAATGTTTAAAACACAAAGTCTTATCGTGAAGTCTTATTCTAGAAAGTTTCGCCCTCCGTATAATATTTATAATGGAAAGAAGTTAATTTAATTTTAAAATCACAGCAAACATATTTTACTGACAAAGAAATGATCTGTAGATTCTCGAAAAAGAAAAACCCACTTACTTATGGGTTAAAAGAGAATTGAATATTGCATGGATGAACGCATACAATTTACACTGTGTTAGATGTAAGAGCTCGCTTAGAAAAAAGTGACACATGGAAGGAATTGCTGGGTCGTAACGGTGAAAAATTTTAAAATACTAACAATCGCTGGTAGAAATTATCCTTCTACAGTAAAAAAAAAAAAAAAAACTAGCCTTAAAAGGAATGACTCCTAGAATGATGCTGATGTGTAAGATTTCCAGAAATAACGAATTCGGGCGGACCACTCCTTCCATGAGTCGAATAGACCAATCAGGAAAGGGCTCGTCTATGCATCGCCGTATGGGTTACCATAAAGAAGAAAAGGTTACCATCGCCAAGTTTGTCGCCAACTTGGCGATATATCGCCAAATTTGGCGACCAAAATTAGTCGTCAAAAGTGACGCCAACTTGGCGATAACTGTAATATTTCGCCAAATTTTCAATTTCTTTACAACACTTGTCGTGTGACACATCATTTGAGAGGTCTGCAACTGCTTATTCATATTATGGATGTCCTGTGTGTCACCCCCTACTCTGTCCCCCCAGGGGAGGCACATTTTTAATTTCTTTACAACACCAGTCGTGTGACACATGATTTGAAAGGTATGCAACTGCTTATTCATATTATGGATGTCTTCTGTGTCACCCCCACACTCTGCTCCCTCCCAGGGGGAGCACATTTTTTATTTCTTAACAACACCAGTTGTGTGACACATCATTTGAAAGGTCTGCAACTGCTTATTCATATTATGGATGTCTTGTGTGTCAATCCCCCACTCTGCCCCCCAGGGGGGGCACATTTTTAATTTCTTTATAACACCAGTTGTTTGACACATCATTTGAGAGGTCTGCAACTGCTTATCCATATTATGGATGTCTTGTGTGTCACCCCCCTGTCTGCCCCCCAGGGGGAGCACATTTTAAATTTTTTTACAACACCAGTCGTGTGACACATCATTTGAAAGGTCTGCAACTGCTTATTCATACCATGGGGTATTGGCGAGCGCAGCAAGCAGTGGCAGTCTACAACTTGGAATCGCGAAGCGATTACGCGGGGGGTTGACGAGCGTAGTGAGCAGGGGGGCGGAGCCCCCCTAGTTTTATAAAAGAAAATAATTTTTAATTTCTATTGATATCATTTACTGGTTCAATCTAATGTTTAGACAATTGACTCTAAAATGCCGTGTTTGTGTTTCTGTTTTTTAATATTTAGTTTGTTTATAAGTCTTAAATTTTAGTCCTTGAAAAAATCATTTTCGAATCGGTTGTTGTAATTTGTTAAATTATTTTACTTATTTTATTTATTTTCTCTTTTTGTTTAGATTATAAAACAACTTCAAAATACAGTCTTATCGCGACGTCTTATTTTAACAAGCTTCGCCCTCAATATAACATTTAATGGAAAAAGTATGAATTTAATTTAAAAAACACAGCAAACATATTTTACTGTAAAATAAATTATCTGTAGATTCTGAAAAGAACATTTACAACAACACTTGTGGGTTGAAAGTGAATTGAATATTGCATGGATGAACACACACAATTTCCCTTGTGTTATATATAAAAGCTCGCTTAGAAAAAGTAAAAGATCGAAAGAATTGCTGGGCTGTAATGATGAAAAATTTTAAAATACTAATAACATTCGCCGGTAAAATTTATTTTATAAAAGAAAAGAAAATGTTTTATTTTTATGTTTTATGAATATCATGTACTGGTACATGATATTTATATATTTCTTTCTTATCTCATCTTTTATAATATAAACCAATATTTAAAACACAAAGTCTTATCGTGAAGTCTTATTCTAGAAAGTTTCGTCCTCCGTATAACATTTATAATGGAAAGAAGTTAATTTAATTTTAAAATCACAGCAAACATATTTTACTGACAAAGAAATGATCTGTAGATTCTCAAAGAAAAAAAAAAAAAAAAAAAGAAAAAAAAAAAACACTTACTTATGGGTTGAAAGTGAATTGAATATTTCATTGATGAACGCGTAAAATTTACCCTATGTTAGATGTAAAAGCTCGCTTAGAAAAAAGTAACACATGGAAGGAATTGCTGTGTCGTAACGATGAAAAATTTTAAAATACTAACAATCGCTGGTAGAAATTATTTTATAAAAGAAAAGAAAATGTTTTTTTTTTAAATTTCTATTGATATCATTTACTGGTTCAATCTAATGTTTAGACAATTGACTCTAAAAAGCTTTTAATATTTAGTTTGTTTATAAATCTTAAATTTTAGTCCTTGAAAAAATCATTTTCCAATTGGTTGTTGTAATTTGTTAAATTATTTTACTTATTTTATTTATTTTCTCTTCGTTTAGATTATAAAACAACTTCAAAATACAGTCTTATCGCGACGTCTTATTTTAACAAGCTTTGCCCTCAATATAACATTTAATAGAATAGAGTATGAATTTAATTTTAAAAACGCAGAAAACATATTTTGTTAAAAAAGAAATGATCTTTAGATTCTTGAAAAGAACATTTACAACAACACTTGTGGGTTGAAAGTGAATTGAATATTGCATGGATGAACACATACAATTTCCCTTGTGTTATATATAAAAGCTCGCTTAGAAAAAGTAAAAGATGGAAGGATTGCTGGGCTGTAACGATGAAAAATTTTAAAATAATAACATTCGTCGGTAAAATTTATTTTATAAAAGAAAAGAAAATGTTTTATTTTTCTGTTTTATAAATATCATGTACTGGTACGTGATATATATGTATATTTATTTCTTATCTCATCTTTTATAATATAAACCAATGTTTAAAACACAAAGCCTTATCGTGAAGTCTTATTCTAGAAAGTTTCGTCCTCCGTATAACATTTATAATGGAAAGAAGTTAATTTAATTTTAAAATCACAGCAAACATATTTTACTAACAAAGAAATGATCCGTAGATTCTCGAAAAAGAAAAACCCACTTACTTATGGGCTGAAAGTGAATAGAATATTGCATGGATGAACGCATGCAATTTACTCTGTGTTAGATGTAAAAGCTCGCTTAGAAAAAAGTCACACATGGAAGGAATTGCTGGGTCGTAACGATAAAAAATTTTAAAATACTAACAATAGCTGGTAGAAATTATTTTATAAAAGAATTTTTTTTTTATATTTCTGTTGATATCATTTGCTGGTTCAATCTAATGTTTAGACAATGGACTGTAAAAAGCCGTGTTTGTTTTCTTTTTTTTAATATTTAGTTTGTTTATAAATCTTAAATTTTAGTCATTGAAAAAAATCATTTTCGAATTGGTTGTTGTAATTTTTTTAATTATTTTACTTATTTTATTTATTTTCTCTTCGTTTAGATTATAAAACAACTTCAAAATACAGCCTTATCGCAACGTATTATTTTAACAAGCTTCGCCCTCAATATAACATTTAATGGAAAGAGTATGAATTTAATTTTAAAAATGCAGAAAAAATATTTTGTTAAAAAAGAAATGTTCTTTAGATTCTTGAATAGAACATTTACAACAACACTTGTGGGTTGAAAGTGAATTGTATATTGCATGGGTGAACGCATACAACTTCCCTTACGTTAGATATAAAAGCTCGCTTAGAAAAACTAGTCGTTGGGGGCCACCGTAATACTTACCCATCATGGATATGTATATGAAAATAAAACATATGAAACTATTTATACAATGCATTGCAATTCATAAACAAAATTTAAATATTGTTAATATGCATAGTAATGCTTTATTAAAGAACTACTGATGTACCAATTTCGACAAATTATATAAAACGCCAAACTACTCAAGTAGTACCGAACTGCGTAAAAGAAACATCCTTATAACTCCAAAAATAATAATTTTTTTAACTAACAATCAACTGCGTCGGATTAAGCGTCTCATTTCCAATTAAAATATGCCTCTAAATTGAAATTTGAATGAAATACAGGGTCATGAAAAATCGAAAAATGTGGAAAACAAGATTACAAATATCTCGGCAACTAATAATCCGATCGACTTCGTTCTATATGCAAAATGTGTGTTATTTTATGGCCTTTTACGTCCATTCCTTAGAACAAAAAAATTCGAAAAATTTTATGTACCTTTCATCAGAACGAATTTTTCGAGAGTCCGAAAAAAATAGTTCCGGATAATCGAGGTTGCTGATATTAAATAGGATTCGTCCCATTCTTACATACTAACTACATACAAAATTTCAACTCTCTATCTCAATTTGTTCGGGAGATAGAGTGTTTACAGACAGACAGACTGACAGACAGACAGACAGACAGACGGACGGCAAAATTTTTTTTTCTAAAAATATGTTTTTCGGAATCTCCACTATCTAAAACGTGTAAATCCGTCAAAAAAAATTTTCGATTTTCAAAACGATTGCAAGACTTACCCTATACTACGTATGATCTGTAAGTAAAAAAATGGAAGGAATTGCTGGATCGTAACGATGAAAAATTTTAAAATAATAAGAATCGCTGGTAAAATATATTTTATAAAAGAAAGGAAAATGTTTCATTTTTAGGTTTTATTTATACTAGTACACCGAACCCGGGGTTCCCGGGTCACAGAGTAAAGGTGAAAAGCTTTTTTAAAAATTAAAATTGAAAAGTCTAATAAATTTTTCCTACGTAATATGCTTTTTAAACTGCCAACTAATTCCAAATAGCAATTTTATATGAAAAAATTAATTATGTTATCATATAAAGCTTTGAAAATTATCGGTACTTCCGTATTAGACGCAAGATTTATTGGCCAAAGATCTTGCCAAAGAATAAAATTGCATTATTTCAGTTTATAAAATCAACTAAGAAAATATGACACACAGATATTCTTTAAAATACATTTTTTTAAAGATTAATTGATTTATTTTTTGTAAATCAAGTTTGCAACGAACTAAAAGTTATTAAATTGATAGGAAAAAACGAAATAAAACCAACAACATTCACTGGGTTTAATAGCCGACGATATTTTGACTTAACACTTTTTAATTACTATTTTTTCCGGTTGCTATGAACAAATGGCAACTAAAATATACAGTGATCTGTTATTTTTCACGTAGAAAAGAGATAAATGGAGGTGAAGTATGCAATTAAAACGGTTTCCTGGGCGCTGTTCTTCCAATTTAAGTCTCTTATTCGAGCCAAACAAAACAATCTAAGAACAGAGACCGAATCCTTTAACATCATTTTTTCTCTAAATGAAAAAAAAATAATTATATTTTAGCATTCTAAAATAGCATTTCATTGTATTATGAATTAAAACTGTATCGCTAAAAGTTTTCCTTTTTTGCGAAAGCACGTGGTTGTGTTTGATGTAATGCAGCGAATTTTAGAGATGATTTTCTGGCGTCACCTCCAGCCACCAAACTGCATCTCTATTCATCTTCATTTTTTTTTTTTTTTACTCTATGGATATTTTTCCTTTTTTTCCCACACAAATGCGATACTTAAGTTGCCACCATTAGGGAAAATGAACTAAAAACTATAAAAAAATTAATATCTCAAAAACAAATTGAGATACAGTTTTCTAACAAACTGCATTTAAACGTGCATATTTTTCTGCATACGATGGTATAAATATCGAAAACGTGCTATGTCTAGAAGTTTAAAATTTTACAATAGCGAAAATGGCAAAATTAAAATTTCATCGAAAAATGTTGCCATTCAAAACATGACGTATGCGTTACGCACAGATACGTTTGGCCTTTATTATATAGATAATGGGTACTACTCTGTTATCCCGTCGACCGATTTCGCCAAATTATGCAAATCGCCAAACTAAAAGCCAAATTATATATATTGACGTAATTTTTATTTCAAATAATAAGAAACCCAAATAATTAGTAGAATATTAATAAAAATACTAATAAAAAGGCTTAATAAAAATCTCTTAACGACGTTTTAAATACGTGTATCGTATTTAATGTCATTGAATCGACATTCACGATCATCCATTATCGGCATTTAATCTTATAATTTGGCGATAATATTTTGGTCGACGAGAAAACAGAGTAATACCATATTATGTACTGGATCAGAAACAAGTTGGAAATTGCACGTGAACGTAGCAAATGAGGTGCGTTCGTACGATAACGAAGTTTTAAAAATATTCAGATCTTGCTTATATAGTAGAGCGTACTTCAGATACAGTGTAGTAGTCGAAATATTTGTGCTTCTGTAAATATGCAGGAAGTTAATTTTTATTACACCTCAGCAACGTATTTTTCATAAAATGTGAAATAGTTGAATATAATTAAAACACGCAACAAACAATGTTTCCCCGTATATCATTATGCAATGGAATCAGAGGCGGATTACCCATTAGGCTGAGTAGCCTGAAGCCTAGGGGCCCGGAAGGAAAAAGGGGCCCAGTGCTACGACATTCTTTCAGGCTTTTTCTTCATATCAGTTCTAGAAAATTAGTTTATATATATACATATTTTTATTTTGTTTGCAGGGTTTTTTTTTTATTGAAGATACTTTTACTTTCGAAACCGTTTCAGAAAGTAGAAGTATTTTAATTAAAAATAGCAATAACAATAATATTTTCAACTAAACAAAAAAAAAAAAAAAAAAAAAAAAAAAAAAAAAAACTGTAACAAAAATCAAAAAGGTAAAAACTAGTCCAATTATAGGTCGTCTTAAACTATCCTATGAAAAGAAATTTCATTCAAAAATATTAAAATGCGAGCAAGAAAACTGAAAAGAACAATATTTAGAAAAATATTGTTCGACGTATAAGAAGGGAATTATAAAATTACTCCTTTTTTAATGACCAAAACTCATCGAATTACGGCCTTTTGAATTTTATGAAATTTCAATGTTTTCCTGCACTAAAGGTACTTTTTTAAAGGTTTCCTTTTTTTTTTGTGCCAGAAAATACAAAAATGTATTGCTTTAAACGGGAGTCGGGGGGAGGGGGAGAAAGGTCCACAAAAATCTAGCCTAGGGGCCCGGGAGGTAGTTAATCCGCTTCTGAATGGAATACTTTTGTGTGGCCCTGTAATTTAATAATAAAAATTCTTTGCATCACAGATTGTGCAGAATGCATATCTTAGTATATATTTCATAGATTCATGCCAATTCTATTATTATCGAATGAGTGTAACATCATTAAAATGCATTTGAAACTTTTTTCTCATTGACCGTAATGTAATGGAATACTTTTGATTGTCCCTGCAATTGATCTATCCATCCGATTTTCATAAAATTTGAAATGACTCGACAAAATTATGTTAAAATTATGTATTCTAAATTTGAAACGATTCGGTTGGGTAGATTTTGCGTTGTTATATGCGGACAGACGGACAGACGGACAGACAGACGGACGGATTGAGCGACAAGAATAGGTGCTACGTATTTACATAATTACGAACGCACCTAAAAAGAGCTATTTGGTGATCTTCCTTCATAGTGAGCGAAAGAAAACACATGACATATGGCGACTTCAGAAGCCAAGGAGTACAAGTAACAGAAATTCGATTTCAAGTAAATTGAGTTTAAAAATAATTGATTTTAAATTTGAACATCAATAATAATTCACTGAATTGAAATAGGAAACTCTGCTTGTTTCATTGTGGTCCTTTACTTTTTATTTCAATACCAGTAAAAAAAAAGTAGAATAAAATTTTCTTTAAATTAATAATTAATCAATTTTAATTATTGTTTGACAAAAATGGTTTATTTCTGGAACGCAGCACATAAATAGAAAATCACTTATATTCATTTTATCTAAAAAGAGAAAAGCATGCAGTCGAGTCTCTCTATAACGAAACTCTATCCAGCGAATATCTCTATTTAACGAATTTTTTGTAGGAACGGTCAATTTTTTTCATGATTACATTAGAAATAATCTCCATATAACGAAATATATATCTCAATTTAACGATTTTTTTCAAAAATGTTCTTTCATATGTTCAGGAAACGCTTCAAATTAATTGTAGAATATTTTTTTTCATCGATTTCTGGTTTATATTTCCTAGCTACATTCCTCTACCTTATTCCTTATTTAAAAAAAAGGCATTCAACCTGCCCCCCCCCCCCCAAAAAAAAAAAAAAAAATCCTTTTGCATGGATACATTTGACTTTGTTTTAGCCAAAGATGAGCATATGTTCTTGGAAAAGATTGAAACATTTGCTTTCTACTTGAGCGATTTGCAATAATCACAAAGCATCCTAAAAAATAAAACTATTCCATTGTCATCTTGAAAATGTTGTTTGTTTCTTGGTTTGGAGAGTAAGGCAGGAATAAGGAAAGGATAAGGGGGCAATTGCAGAAAATGTCATACTTTTTCAGCAGGTTTTCATCTATTTAAACTAACTCACATTACTTTTAGAGTTTAGAGTGGATGTTTGTTGTTTGTGGCAACTCGGAGCATTTTTTGTTGTGAGAGATCATTTGAAAGAAGAATTGTTACTAAATGTCATCTATGCTGGTGTTATATACTATACTGCATCTGCATAAAACCGCTTTTAGGATAAGCAAAACTCTTTCTGATAAAGTAAATAATTTTAAAAATATACAATAAAACACTAGAAAAAAAGGAAGTGGTGAAAATGTTTGAGATTCTGGAAAAATTCAATTAAATATTTCAAAAACTTAATTAAACACCTCAAAAACAATTTCAACAAGGGAGGTCTCCATAGTGGGCATACTCAGATTTTTTTTGAAAAAAAAATACCAATTAAACTACTTATGTATGTAATAAAGGATCAGTCAAAATTAACAGCGGAATTACATAAGAAATTATGTAAAAAAATAAAATATTTTCGAATATTTGGCGTGAAAAGATGAAAGCGTCGAGCGATTTGACGCGCTGCACTTTTCCTCGCCAAAAGCAAACGATTTTAATGTAACTGAAAATGCTGGATGTTTGGAATGCGTGTTAATGGTATTTAATGAATTTAAACATAAACAACGAGAGTGTTTAACATATTATATGCATAGATATTGCATTACATATATATATGTATACATATATATTGCCAGTTGGGGTAGTTATTTAAATTATGATTGGAAAAAATATTTTAATAAATCAAAATAGTCATAGAGAAAATTTATTTCCGTACATTTAAGCGTATTCAAAAATAAAAGCCAGACGTTTCTATGCAACAAAATCAAATCGATAATGTTCCATTGGACTTTGAGCTTGAAACAATTTTAATTAATTTAAATTATGAATTTCGTTTTAAATCGCAAATTTTGATGATTAAATTTGAATATAAATATATATAAATATCGATATAGTAAAATTATCCTTAAAACAAATTAAAACTGCCAAAACTAAAATTATTTAAATTAAATTTATCTAAAAAAGTTAAACATGACATTTTTTTCCTTTTTAGTGTATTTGACATGTAAAAGTATTTTTTGAAATTGCATTCCATCGCCAACCGCTGATAAATCGCCAAATAACGAAATTTTAATTATTTTTTTACGGACACTGCATGGAGGTTCCGCCGAAAATGTTTTTATAAACATACACAGCCTCATGAGAAGAACATTCTGTATTTTTTGCAGATTTTTCGGAGTATGCCCGTATGGAGACCTTCCTTGTAAGTCATCGAGCACAAGAAAAAATCCTTTATTTTATGGAACAGTAGTAATAGAGGATGACGAGAATGAACATTCAAGAGAACATTTTAATCCTAGAAGCTATGTTCGAGAAGTTCGTGCATGTTTTCTTTAAAATATAGTCCAGATTTCATTTTTGTTTTTATTTTCGCAATCACACACCTAGAGTTGAACACACACTATTTACATAAAGAAATATATACTTTTTACGAGGAAGTAACATTTTCTTCCTCACTTCGTGAATTCGGAACAAATTCTGATTTTTTAAAAACATTACGTCTCCGGGCTTTCAATCGCAGACCCAACGGCGCCTTTCCCTTAGTTCACACTTGATTTATAATAGAGGAATCTAATGATCCATGTCTGCCGGAAGCGAAGTGGTGCATTAGCCAAAAAATAAAAACCACTAGTGGTTGACTTGTAGGATTAGTATTGTGTTTTCCTGCGCCCAGTTTTGAATGTTTTCATACTTTTGATTGTACGGCAAACACAATGCTAAACCTACGAGTCAACTACTACCCTAATAGCATGCATGGTCACAGTGACGTCCCAGTGACGATGCTATGAGTCAATTTAGTCACATCACATCTGTGACCAAAATGCCACCACTCAGTGACGTCACATTGTGACTGAAATGTGACTTTTTTAAAAATCTTTAGAAATTTATAAATATCCTTCAAAACATGTTATTTACTTTAAAAAACATGTTTCTGGCAATTTAAATATCGTCGCTTTTGTCACAGTTTCGTCACAATGTTAATGTCAAATTAGTCACAAATGACACATTTTTCACAAATTTGTCACATTGTGACCACTTTGTGAAACGTCACAAAAGAGCTCTAAAACGGCCATAACGACTTCACATTTTAGTCACTGTGACTTTACATCGACATCACGTGACGTCACATCGACAATCGATGGTCACAAAGTCACAATGTGACTTCACAATGACGTTGCAGTGACGTCACCATACTTTCCCGTAAAGCATGGTGACGTCACATGGTTCACAGGTAATGTAACATTAACCTCTTCGCTACTGGCGATTATTACAGTATTTTTAATTATTACTGAATTATTTCTTCTCTCGTTTGACTTCTGAGCGAGAGTTTTGTTTTATTTTCATTAGCTCGAATCTTAGAATTCGAAACATATTATTCTATATCGAAATTTCATTTATTTTTGAGTTTCATTAATAAAATGGGATAAAACTGATGTACCCATTTGGGTACTCAGGGACTGAAGAGGTTAAATTTGATTGCCAACCGAAATAAGTTTTTCTTCTTTAAAAATACCGCAAAGTTATTTATTTTTTCGTCACATATTTACAGTTATGACGTTCTGTGATATAAAACTGTAACAAAGAGATTTCTCCTTTTTTTTTTTTTTTTTTTTTTTTTTTTTTTTTACTGTAACGCATGGAATTATTTTCTTATTTCCATAACAGTTTATTGATTATTTTTACAACAAGAGAAACTATATTATCAAGTTTAGGTTTTTGTCTGTGTATCTAATATGTGTTCTGGTGTATTGTTGTTTGTTGAAAATCTGTCACTCTAAAATCGGGTTTTCAGGTGAGTTCCACCAAGATTCGGCTTGCCAGACCGGTTGCATTTTAATATGCGAATCGAGATTTAACTAATCCTAGATTTTCATCCATCAACTCGATGAGGTGTGATTGCTTGTGTTGCCACCTCCCGGTCTAAGAGATAATAATATAATGGAACACCTCTGAGTTTCTCTGTATGCGTATAGTAGTTATTACTCGTAACACATTCTACAGAAACTGTCTTCTAACCTATGTAATAATTAGATCAACATACCAAATATAATAAATATTTTCGAATAAGTAATACTCTTTTTTCTTTAAAGAAATTCTCTCGAAATTTTGAATTTCATGTAAAATGTATGAATAGAACATTAAATGACAGTAAACACATGTTGGTAAATATAAATGTTCGATACGTTCAATAAACAACATTCGCGACAGCACTTGTGACACAAAAGAGAATTTGATACAACAGAATGGATGAACAAATATATTTCTTTGAATCTAATAGTAATAGTACAGTTGTTTTTGAAAAGTAAAGGAATTTATAAACTACAGGGTTGTGAGAAAAACAAATTTTTTTTTTTTTTTACTCCATTATCTAAGAAATGCAGGATATCTCCCCCAATAATGTATGCACAGTTTGAATGATTATAATTTCATTTTTTATTCACGAATAATTAGTATTTAATTTGTAAAAGAGTCTACATAAAATGTATAACTTTTTCTCCTACGGTATGTGTTCCATTTAGGGGTTGTGCAAATATAACGCTACCAACTTTTTCGTAATTTTTTTACCCGCTCTCCCCCTTCCGTTATAATATCTTGGCACCTCCCCTCTCATAGTGATATCGTTATCAAAGGGTAGATTTCTTTTTAAATTTTTTAATTTATTTCTTTTATTTGGAGTGATACACAAAATTGGTTGCATTTATTTTTCGCATGTTTTATTGATTCAAATGAAGAGAAGTCAAATAACACTAAACTACTATTTAAACGTATTTCATAACAGCTTTTTGTTGAATAATGCATTCAACAGTAATAAAGTCTTGTTGCACTTACCCCGAAAAGAGCAGGGGGTGTCGCACAAATAGAAATTCTTCTCTATATTAAAACAAGTGGACAACATTCTTTTTCTTTCTATTTTATTTATTAGTAAACACAAGCTTAATTTCAAATATATTTCACATATGGTTTCTTGAACCGGGATTATATCTGCATACATATATGAAGAAGAATAGCAATGTCATACGTTGGGGCATTTTATACTTCAGAATTAAATAATTTTATAATAATTTAATAAATATAATGTTAACTTTGTATTTTCGTAAAAATAGCTAACAAAGTAAGTAAAAAGAATACTGCCCAGTTAAACTGATGGCATTGAGCTCACAGTATACGCATACTAATTGCACATTACAGCCTTATATTTTCAAGGGTAAATTCCGATCGAAAAAAAATCAAAGGAGGGAAACCAGCTCCCTCTTTCTCCTTTTTATACTTAATCATCGAACCCCTTAAACTAATCAGGGACATGCTTTATCATATAAAAAATCTATATCCAAAATTCAGAGCAAATCGGAAAATTCTTAATAAAAACCCATTTATATTATTTAAGAGGAGTTATCCCCCTCTCTTTTATACTTAACTATTAAACTTCCAAAACTATTCAGAGATTTGAACGAAATCTGATTATTCTGCACGAAAAACCTATTTATATCAATTAAGGGGAGGGGCATTAGAACCCCCGTTCCCCCTGTTTATACTTATACAATGAACACCTAATACCAATCACTGAAACGCCTCATTAGAATGATCTTATACCTAAATTTTGAACGAAAACTGATAATTCTGAATGAAAAACCCATTTATATCAATTATGGGGAGGGGCATGAGCCCCTCGTTCCCCCTCTTATACTTATCGAATGAACTCCAAAAACTAATCAGAGAAGCGCCTTATCAGGATATACTTATGTACAAAATTTCAAGTGGATAGGATACTTTTATCATGAGTTATCGCGTTACGCACGTACGAACGTACATACAGAACGGGCGGGCACATAAGCTCTCAGGCTATGATAGCCTGTGAGCTAAAAAATACACTATTTTGAATATGCATTTTGACATACTATTTTGAAACAAAGACCATGTTACAAATAAAAAAAGAAATTTTTTTATTGGATTAAAAATAATATCGATAAAAAAAGACAAATTCTCCCTCGCCTTAGAGATATCTTACGATATCATGTGCCAGACCCCCGCCCCCCTAAAATGATAATGTTATATATGCACAGTCCCTTACAACGTGTTAAAATGCTATGAATATACCTGATTTCCTTGTGACAATCTCACAAACTGTTTTTCTAATATTTCGCCAAAAATTTTCAGTAGGGGAGTTTGGGGATGAATGGAATAAGGGGTAAATGGGACATTCTCAATATTTCAAGCAAATTTTTTAAATTGCTTTCTATTCTCATATATGGCATTACTTAGAGTTCTCGCTGGCTTTTTACCAACATTAGTTATTTGACAAATAAGAAATAAAAAACAGTAGCCATATGAAAAGAAGTGTCAGCAAAATTGATTCGACATAAAGCACTGAAAAATCTGTCTCTAACCCGTTATTTTATCCTTTTTTCGCTAAATTTAAAATTTTCATATATTTTTTAGCAGCATAAATAAAAATTTAAATAGCTATCTTTGATTTACCGTTGTGAAGGTATACGCTAAACGTTGCTATGAGATTTCGACTCTTACATAGAAAAAAATTAAAGCGCCAATGATATTCTGCATACAACTAATAAATAGTATGATAAATGGCTAAATCCGCATTCTAGTGAAACTTTTTCCTACTCGACGCTTGATGAAGTTAACTATGTTTCTGTTTTTACCGGGGCATAGAAAAACTAGTCGCTGGGGGCCACCGTAATACTTACCCATCATGGATATGCATAATATAAAATATGAAAATAAAACATGTGTAAAATATTTATAAAATGCACTGCAATTCCAAAATAAAATTTAAACGCAAATTTAAATAGTTTTGATATGCATAGTCAGTCATGCTTTATTAATGAAATGCTGATGAGCCAAATTCGACAAATTATATAAAACGCCAAAATACTCAAGTAATACCGGATTGTGTAAAAGAAACATCCTTATAACTCTAAAAATAATAATCCTATTAACTAACAATTTACTGCGTCGGATGAAGCGTCTCATTTCCAATTAAAATATATCTTTGAATTGAAATTTGATTGAAATACAGGGTCATGAAAAATTAAAGAATGCGGAAAACAGGATTACACATATCTCGGCAACTAATAATTCGATCGACTTCGTTCTTTATGCAAAATTTGTGTTATTTTACTGCCTTTTACATCCACTCTTTAAAATAAAAAAACCCGAAAATTTTTATATACCTTTCATCAGAATGAATTTTTCGAGAGTCCGAAAAAAATAGTTCCGGATAATCGAGGTTACTGATATTAAATAGTCTTCTTCCCACTCTTACATACTAAGTACAAACAAAATTTCAAGCCTCTATTTCAATTTGTTCGGGAGATAGAGCGTTTACAGACAGACAGACTGACAGACAGACAGACAGACAGACAAACAGACAGAGGGAAGGCAAAAATTTTTTTCAAAAAAAAAAATATGTTTTTCGGAATCTCTAGTATCTGAAACGTGTAAATCCGTCAAAAAATTTTTTCGATTTTCAAAACGATTGCAAGACTTACTCTATACTACGTATGATGGGTAAGTAATAGTGATTAATTCAGAATAGAGAAATACCAATCGCATAATCCTCTTTGTGTCTTTCACTGTCACTAAAATGAATTGGTGTTGAGTCAGTATCTTTATAAGTAGTGCGATGAAAATGACACGGTGCGATTGAATATATAAAGTGACATCAATCGTTCAGTAATGTGGATAAGAATCACGTTTGTAATGGAATGGCGTACGCCCCCCCCCCCCCCCAAAAAAAAAAAAAAAAAAAAAAAAAAAAAAAAAAAAAAAAAAAAAAAACAGAAATTGAGCATACGCAATTTGGCGAATTAATTTGTTCGTTTACTCGCCAATTGAAGAATTTTGTCGCTATTTGGCGCAATCGCAAGCGACACCGAGAACCCTGGCATTACTATAGTATGCTTCAGAATCAAAAGTAAAACCACATGGCTATTTTTTTTTTTTTTCTTCAAAGGTGCATTTCTCAAAATTCTGCTTAACTTTTACTTACCCATCATACGTAGTATAGGGTAATTCTTGCAAACGTTTTGAAAATCGAAAATTTTTTTGACGGATTTACACGTTTTAGATAGTGGAGATTCCGAAAAACATATTTTTAGAAAAAAAAATTTGCCGTCCGTCTGTCTGTCTGTCTGTCTGTAAACGCTCTATCTCCCGAACAAATTGAGATAGAGACTTGAAATTTTGTATGTAGTTAGTATATAAGAATGGAACGAAGCCTATTTAATATCAGCAACCTCGATTAACCGGAACTATTTTTTTCGGACTCTCGAAAAATTCGTTCTGATGAAAGGTATATAAAAATTTTCGAATTTTTTTGTTCTAAGGAATGGACGTAAAAGGCAATAAAATAACGCACATTTTGCATATAGAACGAAGTCGATCGGATTATTAGTTGCCGAGATATTTGTAATCCTGTTTTCCACATTCTTCGATTTTTCATGACCCTGTATTTCATTCAAATTTCAATTCAAAGGTATATTTTAATTGGAAATGAGACGCTTAATCCGACGCACTTAATTGTTAGTTAATAGAATTATTATTTTTTGAATTATAAGGATGTTTCTTTTACGCAGTTCGGTACTACTTGAGTAGTTTGGCGTTTTATATAATTTTTCGAAATTGGTTCATCAGCAGTTCTTTAATATAGCATTACTATGTATATTAACAGTATTTAAAATTTTTTTATAAATTGCAATGCATTGTATAAATAGTTTTCACATGTTTTATTTTCATGTATACATATCCATGATGGGTAAGTATTACGGTGGCCCCCAACGACTAGTTTTCTTTTGCATTTGAAGTAGTCAAATATCTTATACAATATAAAACTAGTCGTTGGGGGCCACCGTAATACTTACCCATCATGGATATGTATATGAAAATAAAACATGTGAAACTATTTATACAATGCATTGCAATTCATAAACAACATTTAAATATTGTTAATATACATAGTAATGCTATATTAACGAACTGCTGATGTACCTATTTCGACAAATTATATAAAACGCCAAACTACTCAAGTAGTACCGAACTGCGTAAAAGAAACATCCTTATAACTCCAAAAATAATAATTCTATCAACTAACAATTAACTGCGTCGGATTAAGCGTCTCATTTCCAATTAAAATATACTTCTGAATTGAAATTTGAATGAAATACAGGGTCATGAAAAATCGAAGAATGTGGAAAACAAGATTACAAATATCTCGGCAACTAATAATCCGATCGACTTCGTTCTATATGCAAAATGTGTGTTATTTTATTGCCTTTTACGTCCATTCCTTAGAACAAAAAAATTAGAAAATTTTTATATACCTTTCATCAGAACGAATTTTTCGAGAGTCCGAAAAAAATAGTTCCGGATAATCGAGGTTGCTGATATTAAATAGGGTTCGTTCCATTCTTACATACTAATTACATACAAAATTTCAAGTCTCTATCTCAATTTGTTCGGGAGATAGAGCGTTTACAGACAGACAGACAGACAGACAGACGGACGGCAAATTTTTTTTTCTAAAAATATTCGGAATCTCCACTATCTAAAACGTGTAAATCCGTCAAAAAAATTTTTCGATTTTCAAAACGATTGCAAGACTTACCCTATACTACGTATGATGGGCAAGTAAAATTAAGATATGTTGTAGTTATTTATTTGAAGGTTTAATATTGGTAATCTCTATAAATAAAAGGAATTCTGAGGATAATTAATTAATTGAGGCACAGGGGAAAGCAAATCTTGGCAATGCGCCAACTCGGTCCAGAGGAAGCAAATCTTGGCAATGCGCCAACTCGGTCCAGAGGAAGCAAATCTTGGCAATGCGCCAACTCGGTCCAGAGGTATAAAAGCAAGATAGAAAAAAACGCGCAGGTCTGTGCATTCAAGTACAACCACCCATATGTATATGCTGAAAGTTTGTTCTGACGCTCACCCGACGCACGTGGAGTGCCGATGGTCCGGGGAGAGTCACCGGGGGATCCGTCGCCAGCTGAGAGAGAAGCGTAGAGTCACCGGGGGATCCGTCGCCAGCTGAGAGAGAAGCGTACCATACACATAAATTATTAAATAAACTTTCAAATTAAGCCCGGCGAAGCGGGCTGCGTATGCTAGTTAAAATAAATTTATAACTACTGTGAAAAAATAATAACTTTTTGATTCAAAATGACTAATAATTGAATATATGCATCACGGGTATGAATGGGCATTTCAAATCAGGATGAATGAAACTGTCTTATCAATCCCTAGGGAATTTGAAGATTTCAGTTAGTAACTATATAATATTAGATAGGTTGATAAATTTATAATTTATGTTATTTAGGATTTGACAGTATTCATATTATTTAGGTTGTTTATGATTAAAATTGCAATAAAAGTTAAATAGGTTATCTAAAATTGCCATTGAAAGTTTATCAAAATACAGACAATTGTTAAAAATAGTATATGCTTATTGATTAAATGGGGGGGGAGGGAAATGATATTTAATTTTGAACTTTTGCTTAAAAAAATCCTAACCAACATTCGTTCTATCATAATTTCATAATATCGAAGATACATTTAATTATTGATGCATTTAATTTTTAAGTTGTGAAGGAAAATTACTATCTATGCGGAATTTAACGGAAATTTTGCACTTTCATTTCATATCTAAAATATTTGGTAAGTGGAAAAAAGAAACAAACAGGCAGACAAAGTTTGCTTTACAGTTTAAAATTGGTTGTTTATTGGTTTTTTATTCATTTTAATTACCAATATTAAACCTTCAGAAAAATAACTACAATATATCTTAATTGTTTTTATTGTATATGATATTTGACTATTTCATATGATACTTTGAAGAAAAAGAAAAATAGCCATGCGGTTTTGTTCTAGGTTCTAAAGCACAATATGGTAATGGCACATATGAGAATAGAAAGCAAACAAAAAAAATTATTGTTTGAAGTAAAAGAAATCCTATCAAAAACATGAATGTGAAAAAATGCCAAGTTCGTTAAAGGTTTCGCTCATAAAAGAAGTGATTTGACAAAAAATAATGATATCCTGTCAAAAACATGAATGTGAAAGAATGCCAAGTTCGTTAAAGGTTTCGCTAATAAAAGAAGTGAGATGTAACTGCAAACCAAGTTCTTTCGGAGCTCCTTAAATCATAACTCCTGTCATGCATAATATTATTCAATTGCTTAAAATGATTTGTTAAGTTACTTGTTATTCAATAGAGCGACTTAGCAAGTTTTCTCTTATTCAATTTTTTCTATTTAGTTGATCAGAAATTAAAGTTGATCCCTTCCTTAATTTATCAGTACCTTAGCTTCAATATACTTATTCGAATACTCGATTGACTAGATCTTTGTTAATCAGATTCTAGATTAAATTGTACTCCGACTTAAAGATTAAAGTTGGTAACTGAAAACTTGCCAAGTCGCTCTATTGAATAACAAGTAACTTAACAAATCATTTTAAGCAATTGAATAATATTATGCATGACAGGAGTTATGATTTAAGGAGCTCCGAAAGAACTTGGTTTGCAGTTACATCTCACTTCTTTTATTAGCGAAACCTTTAACGAACTTGGCATTCTTTCACATTCATGTTTTTGACAGGATATCATTATTTTTTGTCAAATCACTTCTTTTATGAGCGAAACCTTTAACGAACTTGGCATTTTTTCACATTCATGTTTTTGATAGGATATCATTATTTTTTGTCAAATAAGTAGGTATTTGTTTCCTTTTTGAAATAAGTAGGTTAAATTAGTTTTATTTAATATTAATTTCAGCTTTTTCCTGCATTTATTCACTGTTTTTTTCAGTCAAATTAAAAAATTTAACATTACGACTGCTTATGTTCCTTTAAATTCCACTAATAAGGATGTTTCTTTTACGTGATTGGGTACTACTTGATTATTTCGTCGACCAAAAATGTTTGTAGCCAACTTGGCGAAATATCGCTATATTGACGACAAAAATTACGCACCAAAAGTCATACTAACATGGCTCTATTTCTGGTATTTTGCCAAATTCCCATAGATTCCCATTGTAATCTGGTAATTTATCCAATAATTTTGTTAGAGCAAGGACTGTCGCCATCATTTTGGCATCTTTTTTTTTTCTTAAAATCGGTTCGCTAACTACCCAAGATTGCTTAAATATTGCTATTTAGAAAGTTTTTAGAACGCTTTTCGCGCATTTTTACCCCTTTTAAATTTTGTATTTGTTAACAAATGTTCTTAGTGATCATTTATATCTTATAATTAATGAACATGCCAAATTTTATGTTTTTAGGCCCTTAACATACAGACATCGCATTTTTAGAACGCTTTTACTTACCCATCATACCTAGTATAGGGTAGGTCTTGCAATCGTTTTGAAAATCGAAAAAAATTTTTTGACGGATTTACACGTTTTAGATAGTGGAGATTCCGAAAAACATATTTTTAGAAACAAAATTTTGCCGTCCGTCTGTCTGTCTGTCTGTAAACGCTCTATCTCCCGAACGAATTGAGATAGAGACTTGAAATTTTGTATGTAGTTAGTATGTAAGAATGGGACGAAACCTATTTAATATCAGCAACCTCGATTATCCGGAACTATTTTTTTCGGATTCTCGAAAATTTCGTTCTGATGAAAGGTACATAAAAATTTTCGAATTTTTATGTTCTAAGGAATGGACGTAAAAGGCAATAAAATATCACACATTTTGCATATAGAACGAAGTCGATCGGATTATTAGTTGATGAGATATTTTTAATCCTGTTTTCCACATTCTTCGATTTTTCATGGCCCTGTATTTGATTCAAATTTCAATTCAGAGGTATATTTTAATTGGACATAAGACGCAGTTAATTTTTAGTTAATAGAGTTATTATTTTTGGAGTTATAAGGATGTTTTTTTTACGCAGTTCGGTACTACTTGAGTAGTTTGGCGTTTTATATAATTTGTCGAAATCGGTAATCATCAGTTCTTTAATAGAGCATTACCATGTATATTAACAATATTTAAATTTTGTTTATGAATTGCAATGCATTGTATAAATAGTTTTCACATGTTTTATTTTCATATACATATCCATGATGGGTAAGTATTACGGTGGCCCCCAACGACTAGTTTTCTATTTTACCCCCTTTGGGTTAGTGGAATCGACATAAGATATAGCCTATATTGGAGCAAGGACTATCACCATCATTTTGATATCATTACTTTTAAGATCGTTTGTTGTTTGCTGAAATTGCTTAAAAATCCCAATTTAGAACATTTTTAGAACGCTTTTCGCACATTTTCGCACATTTTCACCCCTTTTTAATTCCGTATTTTTTATCAAATGCCCTTAGAGATCATTTATATCTTATAAATAATTAACATGCCAAATCTTATAGTTCTAGGTCCTTCAGTAACACAAAAGTTGCATTTTTAGAATTTTTTTGCTTCTTTACCCTCTTTTGGTTAATTGTATACGCATAAAATATAGCCTATGTTTGAACCGGGGCGAATACCATCATTTTGGTATCATTAATTTTGAAATCGGTTCGGTGGTTTCAGAGATTAGCCCCGATACTTGCCAAAAGTGTCGCCAACTTGGCACTATTTCTGATATTTCGCGAAATAACTCTAAAATGCCAAACTTTATGTTTCCAGTCTAGTCCCTTAATATACAGACATCGCATTTTTAGAATGTTTTTATGCTCTTATACCTCCTTTGGGTTAGTGTAATCGACATAAGATATATCTTATGTTGGTGCAAAGACTGCCATCATCATTTTGATATCATTACTTTTAAGATCGGTTTGTTGTTTGCTGAGATTGTTTTAAAATTGGTATTTCGAACTTTTTTAGAACGCTCTTCGCGGATTTTCACCAATTTAAATTTGATATTTTTTTAGCAAATGTCATTAGTGATCATTTACATCTTATAAATAATTAACATGCCAAATTTTGTGCTTCTAGGCCCTTCAGTAAAACAAAAATCACATTTTTAGAATGTTTTTCGCTTCTGAACCCTCTTTTGGTTAGTGGCACAGACATAAGATATAGTCTATGTTTGAACCGGGGCGAATACCATCATTTTGGTACCATTACTTTTGAAATCGGTTCGGTAGTTTCAGAGATTAACCCTGATACTCGCCAAAAGTGATGCCAACTTGGCACTATTACTGGTATTTTGTGAAATTCTCATAAGCTTCCATTGTAATCCAATAATTTATCCTCTAACCAACCATTAATGTTTAATTAATGGTGATTTCTGATTTTTTCCTATTTATAGATCCAATAACCTACCTTCACACCAAATTTCAACTTCCTAAGTCACGTGGAAGTAGTCAAACATTTCTATGAGTGAGTGAGTGAGTCAGTTGTAAAAACAGTGGTTTTCAGGCGTCAATTTCTCGTCATCAGTAAAAAAAATTTTTTTTTAAATTTTAGATTCGGAAATTAGAAGATGGTCTTACACGACACAAAAAGTTGCAAGTGTGTAGGTCAAATAGAATTTAAGTTATTGAGGGGTCAAAAGTGGTTCGAAATGGTTCGGGTAATATAACCCACGGCCGGTGTGTCGCCTTTTACTTTGTGAACTTGGCTGACACACTGCCGTGTGTCTAGATTATTACCACCGCTGAGATATAACAGCCATAATATAAGATCATACATTACAATTATAAATTTTAATTAGAAAATTTGAATACAGGGAAGAAAATATTTGAGTTCTATTCATCCCTGCTATAGAAATAATTGAAGCAAAGATTTTTTTTTTTTTTTTTTTTTTTTTTTTTTTTTTTTTTTACTAGGGGGTTTTGGCCCCTACGAAGTAAGCTCGTCAATCCCCATTTAGACACTACAAATTCTAAAAACACGTTGATTTGATCAGCTTTTAAAAGAAATGCGAAACATCCAACTACATATATACAGGGTGTCCGAAAAGTCTGGAAACGGTCGAATAACTCGAGAAATACATATGAGATTAAAAAACGAAAATACACGTGTTAAATATTTTTAAATAAGCTACTCAGTGATACCAAATTTGATCTTCGCAACGGACCCCTTGGGGGTCAGAGGGGTCCCAACTTTGAAATCTTTAATTATAACCCCCATTTTTTATTGCAGATTCGGATTCTACGGACAAAAGTACGTAACTTTTGTATTTGATGTTTATTTCGAATCCTCGTGATTGAGCATATTAAATCGATGCATATTTCGGTTTTCCCAACCAGGTTTTACCTGATCGGCCAGAATTTTTGGCGTCAAATTCCTCGTCTTTTGCAGGAATAGCGTTTCTTGAAAATCACCCGTGGCGATTATTTCGATAATGCTACGCTGTTAAAAATTTTATCCATTTGCTGTAGCCTCACTCCACAGCTTTTATAGAATATCTCTTTTATGACCAATGGGAATGCTCCATAACACAGTAAAGTAACCGTTTTCTATAAAAGCGGTGGAGTGACGCTACAACAAATGATTAAAAAAAACATACACCCACATCAGCCGTATTTAGAAACCATTTACTCGATAAAATAAAAATCCAAATAGGAAACTAAATTAATATATTTCAATTAATTTTTGTAGAGAAAAACATAAAAAACCCCTATACACTGTAAAAAATTTAACTCATTTGCTACAGCGTCACTCCACCGCTTTTATAGAAAACAGTTACTTTACTGTGTTATGGAGCATTCTCATTGGTCATAAAAAAGATATTCTATAAAAGCTGTGGAGTGACGCTACAGCAAATGGGTCAAATTTTTAACAGAGTAGCATTATCGAAATAATCGCCGCGGGTAATTTTCAAGAAACCATTATTCCTGCAAAAGACGAGGAGTTTGACGCCAAATTCTGGCCAATCAGGCAAAACCTGGTTGGGAAAAGCGAAATATGTATCGATTTAATATGCTCTATCACACCGTGATAAACGAGGATTCGAAATAAATATCAAATACAAAAGTTACGTATTTTTGTCCGTAGAATCCGAATCTGCAATAAAAAATGGGGGTTATAATTTAAGATTTCAAAGTTGGACCCCTATGACCCCCAGGGGATCGGTTGCAAAGGTCAAATTTGGTATCACTGAGTAGCTTATTTAAAAATATTTAACACGTATGTTTTCGTTTTTCAATCTCATATGTATTTCTCGAGTTATTCGACCGTTTTCAGACTTTTCGGACACCCTGTATATAATATATATGTGACATTTTGAGATTGGAAGCCAGTAGTATCAGGCGAAAATCTCCCCATTTTATAGCACGAGATTCGAATCGAATCTTGTGCTATAAAATGTCCTATAAAATCGAATCTTGTCGATTCTCTAAGTTTAACCCTTACACAGGCTGTGGGAAAATACTTCTTACTTAAATTTAAACTCCAATTGCCAGAATTGCACCGAAAAAAATTGCTTTTATAATTTAAGTGAAGAAAAAAATCTTATTATTTTCAAATCAATTTGTTCGTAGATTCTGGAGACAGTTCATCCTTTCAACATTTGAACAATAGAATTGATGTGGCCGTGTAAAGGTTATTTTTTAACCGCTTTACTGATTTGCCAGTACGTCATATGAGCAAGGTATTTTTGCCAATCATGGTTTACCCGTACCACATACGGGTATTCATATTCCAATCATCATTTATTATTATTACTAATAATTTTTTATTGTAAATTTTGCATTACTTAATCCGGGCATTTTTCTGATTCAATCAGGTAAAAATTCTGTGTTGAAAAAGCGGTGATTAAGGATTAAATCTTTTGTAAAAGACGAAAAAAATAGACATTATTTGAAAGTTTTTTCAAAATTGATCAGTTAACAAAATTGATCAATTTACTGATCATTTATTTCAATAAATTGATTTATCTTTTGTGCCGCGTTATTCAAAATTATAAGTAACATTTATGTAAATGGTTTCTTAGCGTCAAATTATCTAAACTAAGTGAAACGCATAGAAATGGACTTAAAATTTCTTGCGTACTTAGTGTGTAGTAATGGGAAGAAGTCTACTGAATACAGTATCGTCGATTATCCGGAACTATTTTTCCGGATTCACGAAATATTCATTCTGATGAATGGTACATAAAATTTTTTGAAATTTTTTATATTAAGGAGTGAGTGTAAAAAAACAATTAAAATACATAAATATTGCTTAAAGAATAAAGTTGATTCGATAATTAGTTGCCGAGATATTTGTAATCCTTTTTTTTAACACTCTTTGATTTTTTATGACACTGTATTTCATTCAAATTTCAATTCCAATGTATATTTTAATTGTGAATGAGACACTTCATCCGATTCAATGAACTATTAGTTAATAGGTTTGTTATTTTTAGAGTTAGACTCAGTTAAATTAATCAGTTAAGTGATTAATAAAAGAGAATGATTATAATATTATAAGTACAGTAGAACCCCGCTTATTCGGAGCCCGGTAATCCGGATCTCCGGATAATCCGGATTGGTTTGGTCAAAATTTTTTTCAAGTTTGAGAAGCGATTGACTAATTTCCATAACATTAACTTGTTTCATCGTCTTTTTCTGAATTAAAAAAAAACTTTTTCGAAATCTTTTCGGGAGAATTAAACAAAGAAAAGATTTTTACTGCCAGTAAATATTCAATAAGTTTAACATAAATATGATTTTTTGTAAGTATGTTTTATTTTATTTCATTTTTTCTAATTCTCCGGATAATCCGGATTTTCGATAATCCGGATTAGGTCTGGTCCCAATTAATCCGAATTATCGGGGTTTTACTGTACATAAAACGGCAGTATACATACGTTTCTAAAGTTAAATATCCTAAAGTTAGAAACACAATGGTACTTTATTTACAAGTCTTATTCTTAAAGAACGCTTTTCTAAGTTTAATGTTCAATAAAAAGAAAACGAATGTAATCATAAAAATACATTATGTGACAATAAACATGCATTCCGAAAGTTAAATGTCCTAAAGACTCAGCAAAGAACGTTTACAACAACACTTGTGGAAATGGATTAAATACAGCTTTTATGATCGAATATCAGACATAAAAGCTGGTTTTGAAAAAGTATAAGAAATAACTGGACCATAAAATAATAATAATAATAAAAAAAATTATAATTTAAGAAATTACACCAACCATTTGAAAAATGTTTGACTCGAAACATTCATCTATCATTTTAAGCTAAATACCAGTTGTTTTATTGTGTATTATCCGTGCCACTGCTATAAATGACTTTATACATGCTGCAATTTGAAGGTACGGTTCGTTTAAGTTACATCACTCCATTGTCACCAAGCATAAAAGTTGGTGACGCACAGTGGGGCAAAATCCCGAAAAGCTGGCCAAAATATGAAAATGTTATTCAAATTGTACCAAAATTCGTATACAGGTGTTTTTCAGGATGCTAAGTAAGAATACAAAATTAAAATTTAAAAAAATGGCGGATACAATATGGCGCAGCAAAAATTAAAAATGTCTCGAAAGTTGTTCAATTTATATGCAATTTTGTAAACTTTTCAGGATGCTAATTAGGATTCAAAAATTAAACTTTAAAAATAAATAAATGAATATTATTAAAGATTAAAAGTAAAAACAATTAGATTTAAATAAAATTTAAAATTTCGAGGGTAAACTTAAAAAGCAATTTTAAAAAAGCCAAGGCATATTTAATCGAAATTTAAGTACGTTAATGGAAAGTAAAATATTAGACTATTTAATTTTTATATTATTAAAACAAAAACGAAAATATATTCCAGAAATTCACCTTCAGTATCAACTGTTGTAATAATAAAAAGATTCTTCAGAGGTCAAAGTGTCGAAATATTTAGCAGAACTTGTTGACGGTATTGGAAGATCCTGTGACTCTTTGGATCAATGATTTTAATTTCTTCTACGATAATTTATCTAAACTGGAAATGAAAGAATCTAATGACATTAAAAGGCGTAAAAATATTTTTTTTTCTCGCTACTGCATCTTTGCGATAAATCTTCTTGATAATTTTTTATTAGTTTGTTGAATGATTCTTGAGTATCTTATACCATTTGACAAATTGGCAGTAAAGAAGATAATGTTATTTCTTTGTCATTAAGTAGTTTGTGCACTGAAGTAGGCATATAGAGCCAGGGGTGCAGCTCAAATCTACGGGCTATTTGTAAGGAAAAGTCTACGAAATTTATTAAGAAAATGACATGACTACAAGAAATTACTTATGATATAGAATCGTTTAATCAAATCTTCGTATACGATAGTTATAGAAGCACATATAGTTGAGTTTTCAAATAATCGTTGAATTGCATCGCCATCATTTCTGCTTCCAAATCTGGAATTTAGTTTCTCGATGAGAAGTCTTAATTGTAAACGAAATATTTTTTGCATATTTTATTTTGCAATTTCAGTGTATTTCTTTTCATGCAGAGTACGAGCTTTTCATTTTTTCTATCCAGTTTGTCTTCTAGGTGTGAGCCCTCTCTAAACGTTTTTGCATGTAACTTAGATATTCTGAATTCTAAATTACCTCAATACAATTTTAATAAAAAATGTCAGATCGGTAAGATGCTGTTTTGATGCTGTCTGAAATAGGTAGCAACGTTGAGTATTAGACTAATTCGTTTTTGACGACTATTTCTTCTGTTATCAATGATTGTATTAAATGAAATAAGTTGATTGTCCTGGTGTTTAATAAAATCCACCTCAATGACATTCATTGACAGTAGCATCTGTATTTCTTGAAAATGAAAAATGGATCTTAATTGGCCCGATAAAATCATTGAAATGGAAATCTCGGAATTTTGAAATTGACGATTCATGAATTTTTCGCAACATTTATGTGTTCTAGTAGCACGGGAGAAAAGAAAAATAAATTAGACCTCCTGCAATCTTCATAGCTAAATATTTGTTTAAATGTACTCAGAATAGACGTTCCATCACATCCTCACTTGCAAATCAAATCCAAATTATTAATATATTCTAAAGTGATAATCATAATGATTTTTACTCGCATTAATGAAATACGCTCAGTAGTTTGATCTACAAATATTGCCATTCACAAAATAATTCTTCTAATTACAAAAGAACAAACAAAATTACTACCTATAAAGATAAGAAAATGCATTCTACCGGATTAATAATAGAGAATTATTTTCATTTTTCCATTACTAAGCTTACTTATCAAATTAATGTAATTTTATGATTATAGTACTTATTTACAATATAATAGGAAATAAACTATTATAAAATTGAATAATTCAAAAATTTGAAAAATATTTATCAGCTAAATTATGTGAAAAGTAGTCAATTTCAAAATTTTTGAGGCGGCCGAAAAAGTGGCATTTTTACTTGCAGTTACTAAAATATGCGTGAAATGCAGAAAGGCAGTTTTAGGCAGCTGGTTTTTTATGAATCTCTAGACAATAGCCCAAGTTATTATTTCCATTAAATTTCGTTGCGGAACACTGTGGAACATTTAAACTTTTTCATGTTTGAAAGTAAAAAAATGAAAAAATATATAAAATTTTTTATCAAAAATGACAATGAATTTATTAATTTTTATGTGCTCCATATAAATTTTGTAATACATGCAAATAAAGTACACACTATTATAGTGTGAATCCATTTCAAATCATTAAAATCGGATAATATTATAAAATGTAGCACGTGTTCAGAGAAACTGTTGTTTTGCTGTTTTTGTTCGCTCTATGTGATATTCCTTCAAGCATCATTTTCGAAATAATGCTGCTTGTAAGGGTAAAGCAAAAATCTTTTTATAAATACAGATCATGACGCTCCAAACATTATTCTATCCAACTGTACAGTCAAAATTCCCTAAATCGTAACTTCATTTTTCGACTTTTGGCCAGCTTTTTGGGTTTTTCCCCACTGTGCGACGGAAGAAACATTTCAAACTATGTAACATTGTTGGTGCGAAAGTAATCATTATTAAAATACAGCTTTGGCACATACTGTTATACTTGTAAGACTTTTGTATATACTGTTTGATTTTACAGAGCGGAATTTTGGTGATGGAGGTTTTAAATCAAAGTCGATCGCAGCACATGCATCTGTGAATGGGTCCATCAGACATTGAATCCAAAAAAGTTTTTTTCCAGTTTTTCCCAAGCCGATTGCTTTTTAGTTTTCTTTTTAGGTAGTGGAAAATCAAGAGTAATAGCTATAACATTTTCCGGCGTGTTAGAAACACTATTGGCACTCAAATTTTCCTGGTTAGAACCGACCGATTGTAAAACGCCATGGCTAGTGGATTGGTCGCCCTCGAGACATGATGTTTTACAATTAATTGGTTTGGCATTAAATTGCTTCCTTTTTCGCGATCACCTTTCAACACGTAGTTGGTTTTCAGCGGCTCGATAATCTTTTGATTTTCTCGTTTTCTGCATTGAAAGACGTTTTTGCGCCAAACCAAATACAGTACTACTTAGTTATCCCGTCGACCAATTTCGCCAAATGATACGAATCGCCAAACTAATAAGCAACTTATACATGTTGACTAAATTTTTATTTTAAATAACAAAAGAACAAATAAATTAGTAAAATATTAATAAAAAGTCGAAATAAAAATCACTTTATGATTGTTTAAGTACGCGTATTGTGATTAATGTCATTGAATGCGACATTCACGGTCATTCATTTCTTTGGCTTCGGCTTTTTCCGTATCTGTTAATTTCCGTCTACCCATTTTTAAATTTGTTAGTTTTCTCCTTTATTACAATGATTTTAAATATTTTAATTTCCTATTCAAATAAAAATTCTTGTAAAAGTAAAGAATTTAATTTAAATTCAAATAAAAATTCTTCTAAAAGTAAAGAATTTAATTTAAACTCAAAAGTGACCACGTCATTTTGTTAATTCTCCAGCGAAAACAACAACCATTTTTCAATGGTTAATAATAACAGTTTTATTTACAAAGAAGGGACAAATGGTGTGTTTAAATTACAACTAGGAACATGCACATTGTAAGATAAGTCAAACTTTTCTTAATATACGAAAATATAATATATCCACGAACAAAACTAGTCGTTGGGGGGGGGGGGGGGTTACCGTAATTCTTACCCTTTATGGATATAAAAAGAAAACGGATGTAATCATAAAAATGCGTTAAATGGCAATAAACACGTGTTCCCAAAGTTAAATGTCCTAAAGATTCAGAGAAGAACAGTTACAACAGCACTTGTGGAAGTGGATTAAATAAAACTTTTATGATCGAATATTTTTTTCTTGTTATCAGACATAAAAGCTGGTTTTGAAAAAGTGAAAGAAAAAAGAAATAACTTGACCATAAAAAAAAAATAAATAATGACAATTTTATTTGTTTTAGTCGTTAGAATAGTATTATTCTTAAGAAGAAGGACAAATGATGCGTTTAAATTACAAGTAGAGATATGTACATTGTAAGATAAGACATACTTTTCTTAATCTACGAAAATATAATGTAATCACTAATAAAAATATATAATAATTTCTTACGAATTACCTATAGTTCTGGAAAATGTTCAGCATCGTTAAAAACAAAAAATATTTTCGAAATTTGAAATATTTATATAAGTTTCTGTTGCTCTCACTGATCTTCGGGAAAGTTTCATAGTAGTTTTTATAGTTTATTAATCAGTTTTCTCAAATCGGGATATCAGTTTTCAGAATGTTATTAATTCTCAATTAAACATTTTCAGTTGCATAATTAAATGTATGCATACAAGAATAACGACAAAATAACATTATTTTTAATGTTAATAAATCTTGTATGTCTGTAAAATAAGTTTCTTGGACATACTGATGTTTAGTTGATGTTTATGTCATAGAGTTGAAGTTTTAGAGTTGAGAACAAATTCAGTGCAGAATTCACCTTGTTTACTAATTTAAAACGTAAAAATACAAGTAACTATATATATATATATATGAGGAGCCCAGAAGCCAAGGGGGCATAAGTGACAAAATTGAAAAAAATGAGTTAAGTGCACTGGCTATCTGGAAATAAGTCTATTTATTTGTAAGGAAAAAGTTATGAATGATTTTTTAATTATATACTGCGTTTTGGAGGTCTGTTACTTAACCTCTTTTTTGAAACTGTAAAAAGCGTGGAGGCCAAGGGGTACAAGTGAAATTGTATCCGTTAACGGCTATATAGCAGAAGCGCGACCAACGACATACAAGGCTGTTTGCTTTTTTATACATCAAATAAATGCATTTTAACTGTTAACAAGTAAGAAAAATCATGCGTTAAGCATAGATTATGAAAACCTTTCCAACACTCATTGAAATCTTTAAAAATTTTCGCTATTAAGGTGAGTCATTTTCACCATTCGCTTACATTTCAGAATTTTATTTTATTTTTCAAACTTAATAATTTCTTTTTAAAATGGAGACAGGTGTTAAAGTAAATGTTTAAGGTACATGAAAAAAAATTGGTTGTGCACTTTTCCCTATAATATAATATGTAAATGCTATTTAAAGTAGGCTTATAAGGCAAACTGTCGAGTCCGTTACCATTCGAAATTACTGAAAATACTCAGCTTTAAATTTATAAAATTTTTTAATATCAACTTATCTTGAAGTGACTTAAGTCATAAAATTTCAAAACATGATATTTATCAATAATACTTAAATTAAATTGAAATCAGAGACAGTTTTTGCCACGAGATTTTGATCACAGAGAAATTATACAAGAACTTTTTCTAATAATTACAGTATGTATTCATTGAAATTATTAAATTTTAAGGAAATGGCATATTTGTTTCTTACAAAAGGTCTCCATACGGGCATGCTCAGAAAATTCTGAAAAAATTACAGAATGTTCTTCTCACATGGATATATATGCTTGTAAAAAAATTTTTGGCGGAACCACGATAGAATGTTCGTAAAAAAATAGTGAACATTTCTTTTATTTGGCGATTTATCATCGGTTGGCGACAAAATAAAATTTCAAAAAATACTTTTCTATGTCAAAATTTTTAAAGGTGAAAATGTTTCATGTTGAACTTATTTAAAGAAATTTTATTTATATAACGTTAGTTTTGTCAGCTTTAGTTTGTTTTAACTATAATTTTGTCATAATGTATTTAGAATAAAAATTAATTGTGAAATTTTATGAATTGAAACAAAATTTTGATTAATTAAAATTGTTTCAATCTCAAAATTAATTCCAATCTAATTGAGCTCTGTCGATTCAGTTTTATTGCCATGGAAACAAAAACTTCTCCAATATTGAAATGCATTACACCATTCTTCATCTGGTCTTTATTTTGTCATACGCTTAAATATATGAAAAAATGTTTTTCAATATGAAAATATTTTTTATATAAGAAATTATTTTAAAGTGATAAAATTAAATAACTGCAGCAAAAGCAACAGAAATATGTAATACAAAATATATCTATCTGTAAAACCTCTCATAGTTCAAATTTAAATTCATTAAATACTATTTACACGTATAAGAATATATAGAAATTTTCAGGTGCATTAAAATCGTTTGCTTTTGGCGAGGAAAATGCTGCTCGCCAAATCGCGTGATGCTTTCGTCTTTTCGCGCCAAATACTCGAAAGTATTTTATTTTTTTACAGTTTTTTTCTGTAATTCCGCCGCTAAATTTGACTGATCCTTTATTACATACATGAGTAGTTTAATTAATAATTTTTTCAAAAGATTCTAAGTATGCCCAGTATGGAGACCTTCCTTGTTAGTTGAATAAAAAATAAAAATAGAATGGTTAAAAAAAAAAAAAAAAAAAAGATAATCATTAAAAAACCGTGCGGTAACAGACTTGACATATAGCAACGGACTTGACACTATGTTAAAAATGGCCGGGGTAATAAAGTGTTACTGTCCATAGCCATATATGTATTCTAATATTTTTGAACAGCCCTTTGCTTTATTTATTGGTTGATATATACTCTATAATGGGAAAATTTAGCAAGAACACGCATAACAGTTTGAAATTTCTCTTTCAGCAATTTATACTAATAGATGGAACATTACTAGTATACTTTTGTTCATCCTGTAATATACCTTGAACCTTTATTATACGCTAGTATTTAGCTAAAATTTAGTTCGAACTGAAACACTCTTAAGACTACTGAAATCATAGTTCCAGAAATTATCATCCATAGATGACCATGTATAAAATTTTGTGCGTGACCCTGTATATCATTTTATCTATATTTTACAAGCATTTCTTAATAAACTGAATGCAGTTCAGCATGGAAATGCATGACTTATTTAAAAGCAATTTTTAAGCAAATTACGCTGATATTCAGTAAACTTTGTGAGATCTTTTGCGTAGCCCTGTATATGAACTATAGCATTTATACATGCCATATAATATGTATAAATTTTGTTAAACTAAAAAGCGCAAATCATAATTAGAAAGGCATTTCGTCCAATCAATCAATCGTCATTGATAATATACAGTACTTTAGATATAATATACTATTTGAAATCTTTTTGTGTCCCTGTAAATACTGAGTACTGTGTATTATGCACGAAATAACTTATATTAAGCCCCAGCGATGTATAGAAATTTTTATTATTCATGAAAATTGTAATATAATTAAAATCTGTCGCAAACAATTCCCTCTTTATCACTAGGTAATGTAAATCTTTTGTGTGGTCTGTAAATAAATAATAACTATTATTTTCACGTCATATTTTACAGAATACCTATTTTAGTGCAATTCGTAAATGCATATAAATTTTAATATGTGAAAAGGTGTAACATCGTTAAAATTCATTTGGAACAATTTTTCCTATAACCTTTAATGTAACGGAAAACTTTTTATTGTCCCTGTAAATAAACTAATCGTGATAGAAACTTCATTTGCAATTGGTTCGTGGTGAGAAAAACGTGAATAAATCCCAAAAATTTCAGGACAATCAGAATATATTCACGAGAGTTAGGGTGCGGACAGAGAACAGAAAAAGCAAAATAATATTCACTTTTCAATTTTGTTGGAACGTGTTAAAAAATATAAAATTCCAATGCTTCAAAACTTATAATAAAATTTTAAAACTTATATTAGAACAAAAATTTTTACTTTCATTCATTTATATCAACATTGTTCATAAATATTTCGTAAATTCATTTTTTTATTGCATAATTTTTCTTTTTATAGAATTTATATTAAAATAAAATTTCTGTCCTTATATTTATTTGTATCAAGATTGTTCTTAATTTTTTCATAAATATTATTTTTTATTTCATAATTTTTCATTTCTTCTGTTTTTTTGGAACTTATACCTTTTAGCTTCCAAGCAGTTTTCATTATTGCTTGGAAGCCAAAGGGTACAAAAAAAATAAAGTGCCGAATGATGATAAACATTGCTTAGTTAGAAATTAAAAAAAAATTGCATTCCACTTATTTTAACCACTTAACCGTCTGCCCCGAGATAACTCGGGATTAAAAGCACTGTTTCCCCATACCCATCGCCGGTGAAGTGGATAAAAAACAGTTATTGAAATATGAGCTCAAAGATCACTAAGAAATAAGCAAAAGTTTCATATCTCATTTCATTCAATTACAATTAATGTTTAACTTTGAACTCAATTTACTCGAAATCTAAATTTTGTCACTTGTACCCCTTGGCTTCTGGGCTCCTCGTATATATTACTTAAAAAGAGCATAAAACAAATAAATACTTAAAAATACATTTAAAGTACTTTTAAAAGGTTCAGAACATTTTCGACCGTCGCTTACGCGGTCCTTATCAGTGTGAAAACTTTAATGACAGTTGTTGCTGCTTGGCGTTCTCAGAGGCTCCATCCGGAACAGTCCATTTTACATCAAGAGTCACATTTTCTATCTTCCCCTCCTTGATGTAAAATGAACAGTTCCGAATGGAGCCTCTGAGAACGCCAAGCAGCAAGTGTCGTTAAAGTTTTTCACACTGATGAGGACCGCGTAAGCGACGGTCGAAAACGTTCTGGATTTTTTAAAAGAACTTTAAATGTATTTTTAAGTGTTTATTTGTTTCATGCATCTTTTAAGTAATATATGTACAGTTACTTGTATTTTTATGTTTTAATTGAGTTGAAGTTCAGTTGTAAATAAATCAAATTTAAAAAAATGCATTTTAGTTTCAGAATATTTATTAATACCTGTAAGTGCTTTCCTGATTTGCCTGTACGTCATACGAGCAACATGTTTTGCTTAATCATGATTTGCCCGTATTTTCACCAGTAAATTTTTATTGTAAACTATGCATTATTTAATCCAAGCATTTTTCTGATTCAATTAGACAAAAATTTCTGTTTTGAAAAACCGGTGATGAAAGATTAAAAATTCTGTAAAAGACATGAAAATATAAACATTATTCGAAAGTTTTTTTGAAATATCTTGATAAGTTAAGTGATGACAGTTAGCATACGCTCCTAGAGTTAAATGTTCTAAAGTACGAAACAGATCAATGCTTTATTTACAAGTCTTAAACTTAAAGAACACTCTCTAAGTTTAATGTTTAACGAAAAGAGAACGAATGCAGTAATAAAAGTACATTAAATGACAATAAACATGTGTTCCCAAAGTTAAATGTCCTAAAGATTCAGCAAAGAACATTTACATTACAACAGCACTTGTGGAAGTGAATTAAATACAGCTTTTATGATCGAAGATTTTTTCTTTATATCAGACATAAAAGCTGGTTTTGAAAAAGTGAAAGATGCAAGAAATAACTGGACCATAAAAAATAATAAATAATAGCACTTTTTATTTGTTTTAGTCATAAGCGAAATATATTTTTTACAAAGAAGGGACAAATGATGCGTTTAAATTACGTTTAGGAATATGTACACTGTAAGATAAGCTAAACTTTTCTTAATATACGAAAATATAATACAGTCGAGTCTCTATGTAACGAAATCCACCGTTCCAGTAAAAAATTCGTTATATAGAGAAATTCGATGTATGGAGAATGATGTTAAAAATCGTATTTAATGTGTGAAATTTGAACAAATATTATTTTTGATCTTTTGAATTAAGAATTTGAAGTGTTTAAAAGTAAATATTAACCTAACATTTTATTTCTTAATTATTTAAGCTGTTTCATAAAAGAGAACAGACATATATTTGAAAGCTTAATGAAAATCAAATAAGTAAGACTTGCATTAATTTCAAACGAAGAAATCTGTAATTTTTTTTTAAATTTTAAAATTGTTACGCTCTCAAAAAAAAAAAAAATGCTCAAATTTTACCAAGGAATGAAAAATTGTACTTATCATTTTCCTATTTTTGAAGGCCTCTCTTATGTGCCTCTCATTGATTCCTCTCCTACATGTGTATCAATCCAATTGACACTGTTTTGAGAAAGGTGTGGAAAGATGTGTGGGAGGTGGGATGAATTCGTTGAACTTAAAGAACAAGGAAAGAAGTAATAAAAAAACTCAGCACTGCGATAAATCAGAAATAAGTGATGGGAAATTGATTCCATATGATTTCGAAGATTTTAAAAACTGTTTTTATGACCAATTTATGAAAAAATTCGTTATATGGAGATAGATATTTCGCTATATAGAGACTGTTTTTAATGTAACCATGCGAAAAGGGGACCGTTCCTACTAAATTTCGTTATATAGAAAAATTCGATGTATGGAGTTTCGTTGTAGAGAGACTCGACTGTATATCCACGAACAAAACTAGCCGTTAATGATGGGGGAACCGTAATTATTGCCTTTTATGCATATGCATACAATAAAATATAAAAATAAAACGCGTGTAAACTATTAATAAAATGCATTGCAATTCCAAAATAAAATTAGACATATTGGCATAATTTTTATTTTAAATAACAAAAGAGCAAATAAATTAGTGAAAGAGTTTTTACTGTCCTAAAGATTCATCAAAGATCATTTACAACAACACTTGTGGAAGTGAATTAAATACAGCTTTTATGATCAAAGATTTTTCTTCGTATCAGGCATAAAAGCTGGTTTTGAAAAAGTGAAAGATGCAAGAAATAAATGGGCCATAAAAATAATAAATAATAACAGTTTTATTTGTTTTCATCGTTAGAGGAATATATTTTTTTACACAGAAAGGAAAAATGATACGTTGTAAGAACTAGTATTACTTATTTACAAGTAAAAAAAGCTTTATTCATCGAAAGTATTATCAATTCAACATGAAAATTGCAGCACCATTGGCGCTTAAGCAGCTCATATATAATGCTACAAGTTATATTTCACATTATGAAATGAAAGTTCAAAATTTCAAGGATAGGGTGTATATCAAAAAGGTACTGCATTCATTTTTAAAATGGTTTATAAGTTATTGCAGAGATTTTTTGCATAGTAAAGGTTACTTAACTTTTTATATTTTTTATATTATTGGTTATGTTTCAGTAATTTGTTTTCTTGTTCATCAATTGTTTTTCGTTTGCTTTGCTCATTAAAAATTTAATATTTTTTTGTTGTTATATATTATTTTTGAATGCAGGTTTGGTGGGCGTTCAGAAACCTGAAACATTTCTATTTTTAAAGAGGGGGGTGGGGTTAAGACTCGTCTGTCCCTCCCTCTGAAGAAGAACAGACTGTTTTTTTCTTGCCTGTATCTTGTTTATAGTTTTTTAATTGTTTTTTTAATTGTTTATCGTTAATTGCTCACCTTTTTGACATACACTCTATCCTTGAAATTTTGAACTTTCATTTCATAATGTGAAATTTATTTATCGAAATATGGATTTCTCGGGGCTACGATCTTTAAATATTTTTATTTCATGAAAGACGTCACATAATACGTAGAACAATAAACAAAACGTAAAATATTTACAAATTGCGCTTTTTCCTTAATACTAGTTGTACACACCACCAAAACAAGATCTGAACTCACTGCTCACAGCCAATTTTCGAATTTCGAACATAACTTTGAATAGAACGTTTTTAATAGAACTAGTGTTGCCAGATTTTTTTTCAGACGAGAAATACTACAGCTACATTTTTAATTCATCAGAGCTCAGGTCGCGTGACGCGTGATCATCTATTTTTTTACCCTTTTTTCGGAATGGGTAGGCGCGTGGTACAACTGTTAAATTACAGTTAGGAATATGTACACTGTAACAAAACACAAATTTTTCTTAACACTTTGGATGTCATGGTGACTGACCCTGAACTTTCCGTTTAGACCCCGTCAGTCATAGGTGACTGACAGAATAAAAAATGATATAAAACAAAACAAAAAAAATAATATTGTTTTAAGAAATTAACAAGAAAGTATAATCATGTAATAAATAAAAGTTAAGTAAATTTTAAATAAAATTTCAGTAATAACTTAAAACAATATATATTTTTTAAAGTTTTATATCATATTTTAGACTTTAGTCACTGGTGATTGACGCTACCTAAACGGAAAGTTCAGTGTTAATCACGTGCCACTTAAGGCCCACAATAGTCACTGGAAAAAATCCGGATGCCAATCTAAAGTCTATAGGAGCTTTCTTTTCAAATATCTCGATCAAATTTTAATGTTTTTATATTATTAAGCTATTGCATAGCTTTTATCACGGGCTTTGAGCGCGGCGACCGAATCCAAAAATTCCGTAACGCGAAAAATCCTAACACATCGGTAACGAAAAAACCTAACACTCGGGTAACGTCGTTTCAGCTCGGCAGACTTCGGCATGGTATCGTTCGGTAGACTTCGGTAGACATTGACGCGGTATTTTTCAGATATTTAGAGAATATCAAATCTCAAACTTATGTTTCTTATTTCAGTTACCATAAATCTATAGTTTCAATGATGAAAATTCCTGATAGAATGTGTATAGAAAAAAATCGTCTTAAGATAAAATAAGGTAGGATAATGTAGCTTTTGGTGATTGGAGACCCGCCCAACGGTGAGGATCGAAAAATTTCAAATGCTTATAACTCGCGATCTAAATTTCGTAGCGCGGCCAAATTTTGTTTGGTAATTTATTATAAGAGAGTGTTAATTTTTGGTGACAAGAGACCCCCCACGGTGAGGGTCGAAAAATTTAAAATGCTTAAAACTCGCGATCTAATTTTCGTAGCGCGGCCATATTTTGTTTGGTAATTTATTATGAGACAGTTTTAATTTTTGGTGACAGGAGACCCCCCCCCCCCCCGGTGAGGGTCGAAAAATTTAAAATGCTTATAATTCGAAATCTAATTTTCGTATCGCGGCCAAATTTTGTTTGGTAATTTATTATATGAGAGTGTTAATTTTTGGTGACAGGAGAAACTCCCACGGTGAGGGCCGAAAAATTTAAAATGCTTATAACTCGAGATCAAAGCGCGGCCAAATTTTGTTTGGTAATTTATTAAGAGACACTGTTACTTTTGGTGACAGGTGACCTCCCACCTTGGGGATCGAAAAATTTAAAATGCTTATAACTCGCGATCTAATTTTCGTAGCGCGGCCATATTTTGTTTGGTAATTTACTATAAGACAGTTTTAATTTTTGGTGACAGGAACCCCCCCCACGGTGAGGTCGAAATATTTAAAATGCTCGCAATCTAATTTTCGTGTCGCGGCCAAATTTTGTTCGGTAATTTATTATGAGAGATTGTTAATTTTTGGTGACAGGAGACCCCCTACGGTGAGGGCCGAAAAATTTAAAATGCTTATAACTCGCGATCAATTTTCGTAGCGTGGCCAAATTTTGTTTGGTAATTTGTTATGAGACAGTGTTACTGTCGGTGACAGGAAACTCCCCTCGGTGAGGGTCGAAAAATTTAAAATGCTTATAACTAGCGATCTAATTTTCGTATCGCGGCCAAATTTTGATTGTTAATTTATTATGAGAGAGTGTTAATTTTTCGTGACAGGAGACCCCCTACGGTGAGGGTCGAAAAATTAAAAATGCTTATAACTTGCGATCAATTTTCGTAAAGCGGCCAAATTTTGTTTAATGATTTTTTTATGAAACAGTGTTAAATTTTGGCGACAGGAGACATCCCACGGTGAGGGTCGAAAAAGTTAAAATGCTTATGACTCGCGATCAATTTTCGTAGCGCGGCCAAATTTTGTTTAATGATTTTTTAAGAAACAGTGTTAAATTTTGGCGACAGGAGACCCCCCCACGGTGAGGGTCGAAAAAGTTAAAATGCTTATAACTCGTGATCTAATTTTCGTAGCGCGGCCAAATTTTGCTTGGCAATTTATTATGAGACAGTGTTACTTTTGGTGACAGGAGACCCCCCCCCTCCGGCTGAGGGTCGAAAAATTTAAAATGCTTATAACTCGCAATCTAATTTTCGTATCGCGGCCAAATTTTGTTTGGTAATTTATTATATGAGAGTGTTAATTTTTGGTGACAGGAGACCTCCCACGGTGAGGGTCGAAAAAATTAAATGCTTATAACTCGAGATCAAAGCGCGGCCAAATTTTGTTTGGTAATTTATTAAGAGACTCTGTTACTTTTGGTGACAGGTGACCTCCCACCTTAGGGATCGAAAAATTTAAAATGCTTATAACTCGCGATCTAATTTTCGTAGCGCGGCCATATTTTGTTTGGTAATTTATTATGAGACAGTTTTAATTTTTGGTGACAGGAACCCCCACACGGTGAGGGTCGAAATATTTAAAATGCTCGCAATCTAATTTTCGTATCGCGGCCAAATTTTGTTCGGTAATTTATTATGAGAGATTGTTAATTTTTGGTGACGGGAGACTCCCCCACGGTGAGGGTCGAAAAATTTAAAATGCTTATAACTCGCGATCAATTTTCGTAGCGCGGCCAAATTTTGTTTAATGATTTTTTATGAAACAGTGTTAAATTTTGGTGACAGGAGACCCCCCCCCCACGGTGAGGGTCGAAAAAGTTAAAATGCTTATAACTCGTGACCTAATTTTCGTAGCGCGGCCAAATCTTGCTTGGCAATTTATTATGAGACAGTGTTACTTTTGGTGACAGGAGAACCCCCACCGTGAGGATCGAAAAATTTAAAATGCTTATAACTCGCATTCTAATTATCGTAGCGCGGCCAAATTTTGTTTAATGATTTTTTTATGAATCAGTGTTAAATTTTGGCGACAGGAGACCTCCCACGGTGAGGGTCGAAAAAGTTAAAATGCTTATGAGTCATGATCTAATTTTCGTAGCGCGGCTAAATTTTGTTTGGCAATTTATTACGAGACAGTTTTACTTTTGTTGACAGGAGACCCCCACGGTGAGGGTCGAAAAATTTAAAAGCTTATAATTCGCGATCAATTTTCGTAGCGCGGCCAAATTTTGTTTAATGATTTTTTATGAAACAGTGTTAAATTTTGGTGACAGGAGACCCCCCACGGTGAGGGTCGAAAAAGATAAAATGCTTATAACTCGTGATCTAATTTTCATAGCGCGGCCAAATTTTGTTTGGTAATTTATTATGAGACAGTGTTACTTTTGGTGACAGGAGACTCCCAACGGTGAGGATCGAAAAATTTAAAATGCTTATAACTCGTGATCTAACTTTCGTAGCACTGCCAAATTTTCTTTGGTAATTTATTATGAGACAGTGTTAATTTATGGTGACAGTAGATCCCCCATGGTGAGGGTTGAAAATTTTAAAATGCTTATAACACGTGATCTAATTTTCGTAGCGCGGCCAAATTTTGCTTGGCAATTTATTATGAGACAGTGTTACTTTTGGTGACAGGAGACCCCCCCCGGGTGAGGGTCGAAAAATTTAAAATGCTTATAACTCGCAATCTAATTTTCGTATCGCGGCCAAATTTTGTTTGGTAATTTATTATATGAGAGTGTTAATTTTTGGTGACAGGAGACCTCCCACGGTGAGGGTCGAAAAATTTTAAATGCTTATAACTCGAGATCAAAGCGCGGCCAAATTTTGTTTGGTAATTTATTAAGAGACACTGTTACTTTTGGTGACAGGTGACCTCCCACCTTGGGGATCGAAAAATTTAAAATGCTTATAACTCGCGATCTAATTTTCGTAGCGCGGCCATATTTTGTTTGGTAATTTATTATAAGACAGTTTTAATTTTTGGTGACAGGAAACCCCACACGGTGAGGGTCGAAATATTTAAAATGCTCGCAATCTAATTTTCGTATCGCGGCCAAATTTTGTTCTGTAATTTATTATGAGAGATTGTTAATTTTTGGTGACAGGAGACCCCCCACGGTGAGGGTCGAAAAATTCAAAATGCTTATAACTCGCGATCAATTTTCGTAGCGCGGCCAAATTTTGTTTAATTATTTTTTTATGAAACAGTGTTAAATTTTGGCGACAGGAGACCCCCCCCCCACGGTGAGGGTCGAAAAAGCTAAAATGCTTATAACTCGTGATCTAATTTTCTTAGCGCGGTCAAATTTTGCTTGGCAATTTATTATGAGACAGTGTTACTTTTAGTGACAGGAGATCCCCCACCGTGAGGGTCGAAAAATTTAAAATGCTTATAACTCGCGATCAATTTTCGTAGCGCGGCCAAATTTTGTTTAATGATTTTTTATGAAACAGTGTTAAATTTTGGTGACAGGAGACCCCCCCCCCCACGGTGAGGGTCGAAAAAGCTAAAATGCTTATAACTGGTGATCTAATTTTCGTAGCGCGGTCAAATTTTGCTTGGCAATTTATTATGAGACAGTGTTACTTTTGGTGACAGGAGATCCCCCACCGTGAGGCTCGAAAAATTTAAAATGCTTATAACTCGCGCTCTAATTTTCGTATCGCGGCCAAATTTTCTTTGATAATTTATTATGAGAGAGTGTTAATTTTTGGTGACAGGAGACCCCCCACGGTGAGGGTCGAAAAATTTAAAATGCTTATAACTCGCGATCAATTTTCGCAGCGCGGCCAAATTTTGTTTAATGATTTATTATGAAACAGAGTTAAATTTTGGTGACAGGAGACCCCCCACGGTGAGGGTCGAAAAAGATAAAATGCTTATAACTCGTGATCTAATTTTCATAGCGCGGCCAAATTTTGTTTGGTAATTTATTATGAGACAGTGTTACTTTTGGTGACAGGAGACTCCCAACGGTGAGGATCGAAAAATTTAAAATGCTTATAACTCGTGATCTAACTTTCGTAGCACTGCCAAATTTTCTCTGGTAATTTATTATGAGACAGTGTTACTTTTGGTGACAGGAGACCCCCCCCCGGGTGAGGGTCGAAAAATTTAAAATGCTTATAACTCGCAATCTAATTTTCGTATCGCGGTCAAATTTTGTTTGGCAATTTATTATATGAGAGTGTTAATTTTTGGTGACAGGAGACCTCCCACGGTGAGGGTCGAAAAATTTTAAATGCTTATAACTCGAGATCAAAGCGCGGCCAAATTTTGTTTGGTAATTTATTAAGAGACACTGTTACTTTTGGTGACAGGTGACCTCCCACCTTGGGGATCGAAAAATTTAAAATGCTTATAACTCGCGATCTAATTTTCGTAGCGCGGCCATATTTTGTTTCGTAATTTATTATGAGACAGTTTTAATTTTTGGTGACAGGAACCCCCACACGGTGAGGGTCGAAATATTTAAAATGCTCGCAATCTAATTTTCGTATCGCGGCCAAATTTTGTTCGGTAATTTATTATGAGAGATTGTTAATTTTTGGTGACAGGAGACTCCCCACGGTGAGGGTCGAAAAATTTAAAATGCTTATAACTCGCGATCAATTTTCGTAGCGCGGCCAAATTTTGTTTAATTATTTTTTTATGAAACAGTGTTAAATTTTGGCGACAGGAGACCTTCCACGGTGAGGGTCGAAAAAGTTAAAATGCTTATGACTCATGATCTAATTTTCGTAGCGCGGCTAAATTTTGTTTGGCAATTTATTATGAGACAGTGTTACTTTTGGTGACAGGAGACCCCCCACGGTGAGGGTCGAAAAATTTAAAATGCTTATAACTCGCGATCAATTTTCGCAGCGCGGCCAAATTTTGTTTAATGATTTATTATGAAACAGTGTTAAATTTTGGTGACAGGAGACCCCCCACGGTGAGGGTCGAAAAAGATAAAATGCTTATAACTCGTGATCTAATTTTCATAGCGCGGCCAAATTTTGTTTGGTAATTTATTATGAGACAGTGTTACTTTTGGTGACAGGAGACTCCCAACGGTGAGGATCGAAAAATTTAAAATGCTTATAACTCGTGATCTAACTTTCGTAGCACTGCCAAATTTTCTCTGGTAATTTATTATGAGACAGTGTTACTTTTGGTGACAGGAGACCCCCCCCCCCGGGTGAGGGTCGAAAAATTTAAAATGCTTATAACTCGCAATCTAATTTTCGTATCGCGGTCAAATTTTGTTTGGCAATTTATTATATGAGAGTGTTAATTTTTGGTGACAGGAGACCTCCCACGGTGAGGGTCGAAAAATTTTAAATGCTTATAACTCGAGATCAAAGCGCGGCCAAATTTTGTTTGGTAATTTATTAAGAGACACTGTTACTTTTGGTGACAGGTGACCTCCCACCTTGGGGATCGAAAAATTTAAAATGCTTATAACTCGCGATCTAATTTTCGTAGCGCGGCCATATTTCGTTTCGTAATTTATTATGAGACAGTTTTAATTTTTGGTGACAGGAACCCCCACACGGTGAGGGTCGAAATATTTAAAATGCTCGCAATCTAATTTTCGTATCGCGGCCAAATTTTGTTCGGTAATTTATTATGAGAGATTGTTAATTTTTGGTGACAGGAGACTCCCCACGGTGAGGGTCGAAAAATTTAAAATGCTTATAACTCGCGATCAATTTTCGTAGCGCGGCCAAATTTTGTTTAATGATTTTTTATGAAACAGTGTTAAATTTTGGTGACAGGAGACCCCCCACGGTGAGGGTAGAAAAAGTTAAAATGCTTATAACTCGTGATCTAATTTTCGTAGCCCGGCCAAATTTTGCTTGGCAATTTATTATGAGACAGTGTTACTTTTGGTGACAGGAGACCCCCCACCGTGAGGGTCGAAAAATTTAAAATGCTTATAACTCGCGATCTAATTTTCGTATCGCGGCCAAATTTTGTTTGGTAATTTATAATGAGACAATGTTAATTTTAGTGACAGGAGATCTCCCATGGTGAGGGTCGAAAAATTTAAAACGCTTATAACTCGCGATCTAATTTTCGTAGCGCGGCCAAATTTTTTTTGATAATTTATTAGGAGACAGTGTTACTTTTGGTGACAGGAGATCCGCCCTCCCCACGGTGAAGGTCGTAAAATTTAAAATGCTTATAATTCGCGATCTAATTTTCGTAGCGTGGCCAAATTTCGTTTGGTAATTTTAATAAGACAATGTTAATTTTTGGTGACAGGAGACCCCCACGGTGAGGATCGGAAAATTTATAATGCTTGTAACTCGCGATCTAATTTTCGTAGCGCGGCCAAATTTTGTTTGGTAAATTTTGTTTGGCATATCTTTTATCGCGGGTTTTGAGCGCGGCGAAAGAATCTAGAAATTCCGTAACGAGAAAAACCTAACACTCCGGCTAACGTCGCTTGAGTTTGACAGACTTCGGCACGGTATCCTTCGGTAGACTTTGGCAGACATTAAAGCGGTATTTTTCAGATATCTTGAGAATATCAAGTCTCAAACTTGTGTTTTTTATTTCAGCTACCATAAACGTATATTTTCAATTATAAAAATTCCTGATTAACCTACATGTGTTTTAAGATAATAAAAATATTTTAAACGATATTAATTTCTCATTTATTCAATAAAAGAGAAAAAAAATGTTTTTTTATCGGTGATCACGCTCAAAAAGTATAACTTGAATTAATATCAAAGACAAAAAAAAAAGACGTGAGACACTCGGGGACTGCCGCGGTAAAGCTATTGCATAGCATTTTTTATCAACTTATGCAATCATAATTATTTATTTACTTTTTATTTATGCAGTTTTTTTGTCTTTGATATTAATTCAAGTTATACTTTTTGAGCGTGATCACCGATAAAAAAACATTTTTTTTCTCTTTTATTGAATAAATGAGAAATTAATATCGTTTAAAATATTTTTATTATCTTAAAACACATGTAGGTTAATCAGGAATTTTTATAATTGAAAATATACGTTTATGGTAGCTGAAATAGAAAACATAAGTTTGAGACTTGATATTCTCAAGATATCTGAAAAATACCGCTTTAATGTCTGCCAAAGTCTACCGAAGGAAACCGTGCCGAAGTCTGTCAAACTCAAGCGACGTTAGCCGGAGTGTTAGGTTTTTCTCGTTACGGAATTTCTAGATTCTTTCGCCGCGCTCAAAACCCGCGATAAAAGATATGCCAAACAAAATTTACCAAACAAAATTTGGCCGCGCTACGAAAATTAGATCGCGAGTTACAAGCATTATAAATTTTCCGATCCTCACCGTGGGGGTCTCCTGTCACCAAAAATTAACATTGTCTTATTAAAATTACCAAACGAAATTTGGCCACGCTACGAAAATTAGATCGCGAATTATAAGCATTTTAAATTTTGCGACCTTCACCGTGGGGAGGGGGGATCTCCTGTCACCAAAAGTAACACTGTCTCCTAATAAATTATCAAACAAAATTTGGCCGCGCTACGAAAATTGGATCGCGAGTTATAAGCGTTTTAAATTTTTCGACCCTCACCATGGGAGATCTCCTGTCACCAAAAGTAACACTGTCTCATAATAAATTGCCAAGCAAAATTTGGCCGGGCTACGAAAATTAGATCACGAGTTATAAGCATTTTAACTTTTTCGACCCTCACCGTGGGGGGGTCTCCTGTCACCAAAATTTAACACTGTTTCATAAAAAATCATTAAACAAAATTTGGCCGCGCTACGAAAATTGATCGCGAGTTATAAGCATTTTAAATTTTTCGACCCTCACCGTGGGGGGTCTCCTGTCACCAAAAGTAACACTGTCTCATAATAAATTGCCAAACAAAATTTAGCCGCGCTACGAAAATTAGATCATGAGTCATAAGCATTTTAACTTTTTCGACCCTCACCGTGGAAGGTCTCCTGTCGCCAAAATTTAACACTGTTTCATAAAAAAATAATTAAACAAAATTTGGCCGCGCTACGAAAATTGATCGCGAGTTATAAGCATTTTAAATTTTTCGACCCTCACCGTGGGGGGTCTCCTGTCACCAAAAATTAACAATCTCTCATAATAAATTACCGAACAAAATTTGGCCGCGATACGAAAATTAGATTGCGAGCATTTTAAATATTTCGACCCTCACCGTGTGGGGGTTCCTGTCACCAAAAATTAAAACTGTCTCATAATAAATTACGAAACAAAATATGGCCGCGCTACGAAAATTAGATCGCGAGCTATAAGCATTTTAAATTTTTCGATCCCCAAGGTGGGAGGTCACCTGTCACCAAAAGTAACAGTGTCTCTTAATAAATTACCAAACAAAATTTGGCCGCGCTTTGATCTCGAGTTATAAGCATTTAAAATTTTTCGACCCTCACCGTGGGAGGTCTCCTGTCACCAAAAATTAACACTCTCATATAATAAATTACCAAACAAAATTTGACCGCGATACGAAAATTAGATTGCGAGTTATAAGCATTTTAAATTTTTCGACCCTCACCCGGGGGGAGGGGTCTCTTGTCACCAAAAGTAACACTGTCTCATAATAAATTGCCGAGCAAAATTTGGCCGCACTACGAAAATTAGATCACGAGTTATAAGCATTTTAAAATTTTCAACCCTCACCATGGGGGATCTACTGTCACCAAAAATTAACACTGTCTCATAATAAATTACCAGAGAAAATTTGGCAGTGCTACGAAAGTTAGATCACGAGTTATAAGCATTTTAAATTTTTCGATCCTCACCGTTGGGAGTCTCCTGTCACCAAAAGTAACACTGTCTCATAATAAATTACCAAACAAAATTTGGCCGCGCTATGAAAATTAGATCACGAGTTATAAGCATTTTATCTTTTTCGACCCTCACCGTGGGGGGTCTCCTGTCACCAAAATTTAGCACTGTTTCATAATAAATCATTAAACAAAATTTGGCCGCGCTGCGAAAATTGATCGCGAGTTATAAGCATTTAAAATTTTTCGACTCTCACGGTGGGGGGTCTCCTGTCACCAAAAATTAACACTCTCTCATAATAAATTACCAAACAAAATTTGGCCGCGATACGAAAATTAGAGCGCGAGTTATAAGCATTTTAAATTTTTCGACCCTCACCCGGGGGGGGGGGTCTCCTGTCACCAAAAGTAACACTGTCTCATAATAAATTGCTAAGCAAAATTTGGCCGCGCTACGAAAATTAGATCACGAGTTATAAGCATTTTAAAATTTTCAACCCTCACCATGGGGGATCCACTGTCAACAAAAATTAACACTGTCTCATAATAAATTACCAGAGAAAATTTGGCAGTGCTACGAAAGTTAGATCACGAGTTATAAGCATTTTAAATTTTTCGATCCTCACCGTTGGGAGTCTCCTGTCACCAAAAGTAACACTGTCTCATAATAAATTACCAAACAAAATTTGGCCGCGCTATGAAAATTAGATCACGAGTTATAAGCATTTTATCTTTTTCGACCCTCACCGTGGGGGGTCTCCTGTCACCAAAATTTAACACTGTTTCATAATAAATCATTAAACAAAATTTGGCCGCGGTACGAAAATTGATCGCGAGTTATAAGCATTTTAAATTTTTCGACCCTTTACGGTGGGGGATCTCCTGCCACTAAAAGTAACACTGTCTCATAATAAATTGCCAAACAAAATTTAGCCGCGCTACGAAAATTAGATCATGAGTCATAAGCATTTTAACTTTTTCGACCCTCACCGTGGGAGGTCTCCTGTCACCAAAATTTAACACTGTTTCATAAAAAAATAATTAAACAAAATTTGGCCGCGCTACGAAAATTGATCGCGAGTTATAAGCATTTTAAATTTTTCGACCCTCACCGTGGGGGGTCTCCTGTCACCAAAAATTAACAATCTCTCATAATAATTTACCGAACAAAATTTGGCCGCGATACGAAAATTAGATTGCGAGCATTTTAAATATTTCGACCCTCACCGTGTGGGGGTTCCTGTCACCAAAAATTAAAACTGTCTCATAATAAATTACCAAACAAAATATGGCCGCGCTACGAAAATTAGATCGCGAGTTATAAGCATTTTAAATTTTTCGATCCCCAAGGTGGGAGGTCACCTGTCACCAAAAGTAACAGTGTCTCTTAATAAATTACCAAACAAAATTTGGCCGCGCTTTGATCTCGAGTTATAAGCATTTAAAATTTTTCGACCCTCACCGTGGGAGGTCTCTTGTCACCAAAAATTAACACTCTCATATAATGAATTACCAAACAAAATTTGGCCGCGATACGAAAATTAGATTGCGAGTTATAAGCATTTTAAATTTTTCGACCCTCACCCGGAGGGGTCTCCTGTCACCAAAAGTAACACTGTCTCATAATAAATTGCCAAGCAAAATTTGGCCGCGCTACGAAAATTAGATCACGTGTTATAAGCATTTTAAAATTTTCAACCCTCACCATGGGGGATCTACTGTCACCATAAATTAACACTGTCTCATAATAAATTACCAAAGAAAATTTGGCAGTGCTACGAAAGTTAGATCACGAGTTATAAGCATTTTAAATTTTTCGATCCTCACCATTGGGAGTCTCCTGTCACCAAAAGTAACACTGTCTCATAATAAATTACCAAACAAAATTTGGCCGCGCTATGAAAATTAGATCACGAGTTATAAGCATTTTATCTTTTTCGACCCTCACCGTGGGGGGTCTCGTGTCACCAAAAATTAACACTCTCTCATAATAAATTACCAAACAAAATTTGGCCGCGATACGAAAATTAGAGCGCGAGTTATAAGCATTTTAAATTTTTCGACCCTCACCCGGGGGGGGGGGTCTCCTGTCACCAAAAGTAACACTGTCTCATAATAAATTGCCAAGCAAAATTTGGCCGCGCTACGAAAATTAGATCACGAGTTATAAGCATTTTAAAATTTTCAACCCTCACCATGGGGGATCCACTGTCAACAAAAATTAACACTGTCTCATAATAAATTACCAGAGAAAATTTGGCAGTGCTACGAAAGTTAGATCACGAGTTATAAGCATTTTAAATTTTTCGATCCTCACCGTTGGGAGTCTCCTGTCACCAAAAGTAACACTGTCTCATAATAAATCATTAAACAAAATTTGGCCGCGCTACGAAAATTGATCGCGAGTTATAAGCATTTTAAATTTTTCGACCCTTTACGGTGGGGGATCTCCTGCCACTAAAAGTAACACTGTCTCATAATAAATTGCCAAACAAAATTTAGCCGCGCTACGAAAATTAGATCATGAGTCATAAGCATTTTAACTTTTTCGACCCTCACCGTGGGAGGTCTCCTGTCACCAAAATTTAACACTGTTTCATAAAAAAATAATTAAACAAAATTTGGCCGCGCTACGAAAATTGATCGCGAGTTATAAGCATTTTAAATTTTTCGACCCTCACCGTGGGGGGTCTCCTGTCACCAAAAATTAACAATCTCTCATAATAATTTACCGAACAAAATTTGGCCGCGATACGAAAATTAGATTGCGAGCATTTTAAATATTTCGACCCTCACCGTGTGGGGGTTCCTGTCACCAAAAATTAAAACTGTCTCATAATAAATTACCAAACAAAATATGGCCGCGCTACGAAAATTAGATCGCGAGTTATAAGCAATTTAAATTTTTCGATCCCCAAGGTGGGAGGTCACCTGTCACCAAAAGTAACAGTGTCTCTTAATAAATTACCAAACAAAATTTGGCCGCGCTTTGATCTCGAGTTATAAGCATTTAAAATTTTTCGACCCTCACCGTGGGAGGTCTCTTGTCACCAAAAATTAACACTCTCATATAATGAATTACCAAACAAAATTTGGCCGCGATACGAAAATTAGATTGCGAGTTATAAGCATTTTAAATTTTTCGACCCTCACCCGGGGGGGTCTCCTGTCACCAAAAGTAACACTGTCTCATAATAAATTGCCAAGCAAAATTTGGCCGCGCTACGAAAATTAGATCACGTGTTATAAGCATTTTAAAATTTTCAACCCTCACCATGGGGGATCTACTGTCACCATAAATTAACACTGTCTCATAATAAATTACCAAAGAAAATTTGGCAGTGCTACGAAAGTTAGATCACGAGTTATAAGCATTTTAAATTTTTCGATCCTCACCATTGGGAGTCTCCTGTCACCAAAAGTAACACTGTCTCATAATAAATTGCCAAACAAAATTTAGCCGCGCTACGAAAATTAGATCATGACTCATAAGCATTTGAACTTTTTCGACCCTCACCGTGGGAGGTCTCCTGTCGCCAAAATTTAACACTGATTCATAAAAAAATCATTAAACAAAATTTGGCCGCGCTACGATAATTAGATTGCGAGTTATAAGCATTTTAAATTTTTCGACCCTCACGGTGGGGGTTCTCCTGTCACCAAAAGTAACACTGTCTCATAATAAATTGCCAAGCAATATTTGGCCGCGCTACGAAAATTAGATCACGAGTTATAAGCATTTTAACTTTTTCAACCCTCACCGTGGGGGGGGGGGTCTCCTGTCACCAAAATTTAACACTGTTTCATAAAAAATCATTAAACAAAATTTGGCCGCGCTACGAAAATTGATCGCGAGTTATAAGCATTTTAAATTTTTCGACCCTCACCGTGGGAGGTCTCTTGTCACCAAAAATTAACACTCTCATATAATAAATTACCAAACAAAATTTGGCCGCGATACGAAAATTAGATTGCGAGTTATAAGCATTTTAAATTTTTCGACCCTCACCCGGGGGGGGGGGTCTCCTGTCACCAAAAGTAACACTGTCTCATAATAAATTGCCAAGCAAAATTTGGCCGCGCTACGAAAATTAGATCACGAGTTATAAGCATTTTAAAATTTTCAACCCTCACCATGGGGGATCTACTGTCAACAAAAATTAACACTGTCTCATAATAAATTACCAGAGAAAATTTGGCAGTGCTACGAAAGTTAGATCACGAGTTATAAGCATTTTAAATTTTTCGATCCTCACCATTGGGAGTCTCCTGTCACCAAAAGTAACACTGTCTCATAATAAATTACCAAACAAAATTTGGCCGCGCTATGAAAATTAGATCACGAGTTATAAGCATTTTATCTTTTTCGACCCTCACCGTGGGGGGTCTCCTGTCACCAAAATTTAACACTGTTTCATAAAAAATCATTAAACAAAATTTGGCCGCGCTACGAAAATTGATCGCGAATTATAAGCATTTTAAATTTTTCGACCCTCACCGTGGGGGTCTCCTGTCAACAAAAGTAACACTGTCTCATAATAAATTGCCAAACAAAATTTAGCCGCGCTACGAAAATTAGATCATGACTCATAAGCATTTGAACTTTTTCGACCCTCACCGTGGGAGGTCTCCTGTCGCCAAAATTTAACACTGATTCATAAAAAAATCATTAAACAAAATTTGGCCGCGCTACGATAATTAGATTGCGAGTTATAAGCATTTTAAATTTTTCGACCCTTACGGTGGGGGTTCTCCTGTCACCAAAAGTAACACTGTCTCATAATAAATTGCCAAGCAATATTTGGCCGCGCTACGAAAATTAGATCACGAGTTATAAGCATTTTAACTTTTTCAACCCTCACCGTGGGGGGGTCTCCTGTCACCAAAATTTAACACTGTTTCATAAAAAATCATTAAACAAAATTTGGCCGCGCTACGAAAATTGATCGCGAGTTATAAGCATTTTAAATTTTTCGACCCTCACCGTGGGAGGTCTCTTGTCACCAAAAATTAACACTCTCATATAATAAATTACCAAACAAAATTTGGCCGCGATACGAAAATTAGATTGCGAGTTATAAGCATTTTAAATTTTTCGACCCTCACCCGGGGGGGGGTCTCCTGTCACCAAAAGTAACACTGTCTCATAATAAATTGCCAAGCAAAATTTGGCCGCGCTACGAAAATTAGATCACGAGTTATAAGCATTTTAAAATTTTCAACCCTCACCATGGGGGATCTACTGTCAACAAAAATTAACACTGTCTCATAATAAATTACCAGAGAAAATTTGGCAGTGCTACGAAAGTTAGATCACGAGTTATAAGCATTTTAAATTTTTCGATCCTCACCGTTGGGAGTCTCCTGTCACCAAAAGTGACACTGTCTCATAATAAATTACCAAACAAAATTTGGCCGCGCTATGAAAATTAGATCATGAGTCATAAGCATTTTAACTTTTTCGACCCTCACCGTGGGAGGTCTCCTGTCACCAAAATTTAACACTGTTTCATAAAAAAATAATTAAACAAAATTTGGCCGCGCTACGAAAATTGATCGCGAGTTATAAGCATTTTAAATTTTTCGACCCTCACCGTGGGGGGTCTCCTGTCACCAAAAATTAACAATCTCTCATAATAATTTACCGAACAAAATTTGGCCGCGATACGAAAATTAGATTGCGAGCATTTTAAATATTTCGACCCTCACCGTGTGGGGGTTCCTGTCACCAAAAATTAAAACTGTCTCATAATAAATTACCAAACAAAATATGGCCGCGCTACGAAAATTAGATCGCGAGTTATAAGCATTTTAAATTTTTCGATCCCCAAGGTGGGAGGTCACCTGTCACCAAAAGTAACAGTGTCTCTTAATAAATTACCAAACAAAATTTGGCCGCGCTTTGATCTCGAGTTATAAGCATTTAAAATTTTTCGACCCTCACCGTGGGAGGTCTCTTGTCACCAAAAATTAACACTCTCATATAATGAATTACCAAACAAAATTTGGCCGCGATACGAAAATTAGATTGCGAGTTATAAGCATTTTAAATTTTTCGACCCTCACCCGGGGGGGTCTCCTGTCACCAAAAGTAACACTGTCTCATAATAAATTGCCAAGCAAAATTTGGCCGCGCTACGAAAATTAGATCACGTGTTATAAGCATTTTAAAATTTTCAACCCTCACCATGGGGGATCTACTGTCACCATAAATTAACACTGTCTCATAATAAATTACCAAAGAAAATTTGGCAGTGCTACGAAAGTTAGATCACGAGTTATAAGCATTTTAAATTTTTCGATCCTCACCATTGGGAGTCTCCTGTCACCAAAAGTAACACTGTCTCATAATAAATTACCAAACAAAATTTGGCCGCGCTATGAAAATTAGATCACGAGTTATAAGCATTTTATCTTTTTCGACCCTCACCGTGGGGGGTCTCCTGTCACCAAAAATTAACACTCTCTCATAATAAATTACCAAACAAAATTTGGCCGCGATACGAAAATTAGAGCGCGAGTTATAAGCATTTTAAATTTTTCGACCCTCACCCGTGGGGGGGGGGTCTCCTGTCACCAAAAGTAACACTGTCTCATAATAAATTGCCAAGCAAAATTTGGCCGCGCTACGAAAATTAGATCACGAGTTATAAGCATTTTAAAATTTTCAACCCTCACCATGGGGGATCCACTGTCAACAAAAATTAACACTGTCTCATAATAAATTACCAGAGAAAATTTGGCAGTGCTACGAAAGTTAGATCACGAGTTATAAGCATTTTAAATTTTTCGATCCTCACCGTTGGGAGTCTCCTGTCACCAAAAGTAACACTGTCTCATAATAAATTACCAAACAAAATTTGGCCGCGCTATGAAAATTAGATCACGAGTTATAAGCATTTTATCTTTTTCGACCCTCACCGTGGGGGGTCTCCTGTCACCAAAATTTAACACTGTTTCATAATAAATCATTAAACAAAATTTGGCCGCGCTACGAAAATTGATCGCGAGTTATAAGCATTTTAAATTTTTCGACCCTTTACGGTGGGGGATCTCCTGCCACTAAAAGTAACACTGTCTCATAATAAATTGCCAAACAAAATTTAGCCGCGCTACGAAAATTAGATCATGAGTCATAAGCATTTGAACTTTTTCGACCCTCACCGTGGGAGGTCTCCTGTCACCAAAATTTAACACTGTTTCATAAAAAAATAATTAAACAAAATTTGGCCGCGCTACGAAAATTGATCGCGAGTTATAAGCATTTTAAATTTTTCGACCCTCACCGTGGGGGGTCTCCTGTCACCAAAAATTAACAATCTCTCATAATAATTTACCGAACAAAATTTGGCCGCGATACGAAAATTAGATTGCGAGCATTTTAAATATTTCGACCCTCACCGTGTGGGGGTTCCTGTCACCAAAAATTAAAACTGTCTCATAATAAATTACCAAACAAAATATGGCCGCGCTACGAAAATTAGATCGCGAGTTATAAGCATTTTAAATTTTTCGATCCCCAAGGTGGGAGGTCACCTGTCACCAAAAGTAACAGTGTCTCTTAATAAATTACCAAACAAAATTTGGCCGCGCTTTGATCTCGAGTTATAAGCATTTAAAATTTTTCGACCCTCACCGTGGGAGGTCTCTTGTCACCAAAAATTAACACTCTCATATAATGAATTACCAAACAAAATTTGGCCGCGATACGAAAATTAGATTGCGAGTTATAAGCATTTTAAATTTTTCGACCCTCACCCGGGGGGGTCTCCTGTCACCAAAAGTAACACTGTCTCATAATAAATTGCCAAGCAAAATTTGGCCGCGCTACGAAAATTAGATCACGTGTTATAAGCATTTTAAAATTTTCAACCCTCACCATGGGGGATCTACTGTCACCATAAATTAACACTGTCTCATAATAAATTACCAAAGAAAATTTGGCAGTGCTACGAAAGTTAGATCACGAGTTATAAGCATTTTAAATTTTTCGATCCTCACCATTGGGAGTCTCCTGTCACCAAAAGTAACACTGTCTCATAATAAATTACCAAACAAAATTTGGCCGAGCTATGAAAATTAGATCACGAGTTATAAGCATTTTATCTTTTTCGACCCTCACCGTGGGGGGTCTCCTGTCACCAAAATTTAACACTGTTTCATAAAAAATCATTAAACAAAATTTGGCCGCGCTACGAAAATTGATCGCGAATTATAAGCATTTTAAATTTTTCGACCCTCACCGTGGGGGTCTCCTGTCAACAAAAGTAACACTGTCTCATAATAAATTACCAAACAAAATTTGGCCGCGCTATGAAAATTAGATCACGAGTTATAAGCATTTTATCTTTTTCGACCCTCACCGTGGGAGGTCTCCTGTCGCCAAAATTTAACACTGATTCATAAAAAAATCATTAAACAAAATTTGGCCGCGCTACGATAATTAGATTGCGAGTTATAAGCATTTTAAATTTTTCGACCCTCACGGTGGGGGTTCTCCTGTCACCAAAAGTAACACTGTCTCATAATAAATTGCCAAGCAACATTTGGCCGCGCTACGAAAATTAGATCACGAGTTATAAGCATTTTAACTTTTTCAACCCTCACCGTGGGGGGGGGGGTCTCCTGTCACCAAAATTTAACACTGTTTCATAAAAAATCATTAAACAAAATTTGGCCGCGCTACGAAAATTGATCGCGAGTTATAAGCATTTTAAATTTTTCGACCCTCACCGTGGGAGGTCTCTTGTCACCAAAAATTAACACTCTCATATAATAAATTACCAAACAAAATTTGGCCGCGATACGAAAATTAGATTGCGAGTTATAAGCATTTTAAATTTTTCGACCCTCACCCGGGGGGGGGGGTCTCCTGTCACCAAAAGTAACACTGTCTCATAATAAATTGCCAAGCAAAATTTGGCCGCGCTACGAAAATTAGATCACGAGTTATAAGCATTTTAAAATTTTCAACCCTCACCATGGGGGATCTACTGTCAACAAAAATTAACACTGTCTCATAATAAATTACCAGAGAAAATTTGGCAGTGCTACGAAAGTTAGATCACGAGTTATAAGCATTTTAAATTTTTCGATCCTCACCGTTGGGAGTCTCCTGTCACCAAAAGTAACACTGTCTCATAATAAATTACCAAACAAAATTTGGCCGCGCTATGAAAATTAGATCACGAGTTATAAGCATTTTATCTTTTTCGACCCTCACCGTGGGGGGTCTCCTGTCACCAAAATTTAACACTGTTTCATAATAAATCATTAAACAAAATTTGGCCGCGCTACGAAAATTAGATCGCGAGTTATAAGCATTTTAAATTTTTCGATCCCCAAGGTGGGAGGTCACCTGTCACCAAAAGTAACAGTGTCTCTTAATAAATTACCAAACAAAATTTGGCCGCGCTTTGATCTCGAGTTATAAGCATTTAAAATTTTTCGACCCTCACCGTGGGAGGTCTCTTGTCACCAAAAATTAACACTCTCATATAATGAATTACCAAACAAAATTTGGCCGCGATACGAAAATTAGATTGCGAGTTATAAGCATTTTAAATTTTTCGACCCTCACCATGGGGGATCTACTGTCACCATAAATTAACACTGTCTCATAATAAATTACCAAAGAAAATTTGGCAGTGCTACGAAAGTTAGATCACGAGTTATAAGCATTTTAAATTTTTCGATCCTCACCATTGGGAGTCTCCTGTCACCAAAAGTAACACTGTCTCATAATAAATTACCAAACAAAATTTGGCCGCGCTATGAAAATTAGATCACGAGTTATAAGCATTTTATCTTTTTCGACCCTCACCGTGGGGGGTCTCCTGTCACCAAAATTTAACACTGTTTCATAAAAAATCATTAAACAAAATTTGGCCGCGCTACGAAAATTGATCGCGAATTATAAGCATTTTAAATTTTTCGACCCTCACCGTGGGGGTCTCCTGTCAACAAAAGTAACACTGTCTCATAATAAATTGCCAAACAAAATTTAGCCGCGCTACGAAAATTAGATCATGACTCATAAGCATTTGAACTTTTTCGACCCTCACCGTGGGAGGTCTCCTGTCGCCAAAATTTAACACTGATTCATAAAAAAATCATTAAACAAAATTTGGCCGCGCTACGATAATTAGATTGCGAGTTATAAGCATTTTAAATTTTTCGACCCTCACGGTGGGGGTTCTCCTGTCACCAAAAGTAACACTGTCTCATAATAAATTGCCAAGCAATATTTGGCCGCGCTACGAAAATTAGATCACGAGTTATAAGCATTTTAACTTTTTCAACCCTCACCGTGGGGGGGGGGGTCTCCTGTCACCAAAATTTAACACTGTTTCATAAAAAATCATTAAACAAAATTTGGCCGCGCTACGAAAATTGATCGCGAGTTCTAAGCATTTTAAATTTTTCGACCCTCACCGTGGGAGGTCTCTTGTCACCAAAAATTAACACTCTCATATAATAAATTACCAAACAAAATTTGGCCGCGATACGAAAATTAGATTGCGAGTTATAAGCATTTTAAATTTTTCGACCCTCACCCGGGGGGGGGGGTCTCCTGTCACCAAAAGTAACACTGTCTCATAATAAATTGCCAAGCAAAATTTGGCCGCGCTACGAAAATTAGATCACGAGTTATAAGCATTTTAAAATTTTCAACCCTCACCATGGGGGATCTACTGTCAACAAAAATTAACACTGTCTCATAATAAATTACCAGAGAAAATTTGGCAGTGCTATGAAAATTAGATCACGAGTTATAAGCATTTTATCTTTTTCGACCCTCACCGTGGGGGGTCTCCTGTCACCAAAATTTAACACTGTTTCATAAAAAATCATTAAACAAAATTTGGCCGCGCTACGAAAATTGATCGCGAATTATAAGCATTTTAAATTTTTCGACCCTCACCGTGGGGGTCTCCTGTCAACAAAAGTAACACTGTCTCATAATAAATTGCCAAACAAAATTTAGCCGCGCTACGAAAATTAGATCATGACTCATAAGCATTTGAACTTTTTCGACCCTCACCGTGGGAGGTCTCCTGTCGCCAAAATTTAACACTGATTCATAAAAAAATCATTAAACAAAATTTGGCCGAGCTACGATAATTAGATTGCGAGTTATAAGCATTTTAAATTTTTCGACCCTCACGGTGGGGGTTCTCCTGTCACCAAAAGTAACACTGTCTCATAATAAATTGCCAAGCAATATTTGGCCGCGCTACGAAAATTAGATCACGAGTTATTAGCATTTTAACTTTTTCAACCCTCACCGTGGGGGGGGGTCTCCTGTCACCAAAATTTAACACTGTTTCATAAAAAATCATTAAACAAAATTTGGCCGCGCTACGAAAATTGATCGCGAGTTATAAGCATTTTAAATTTTTCGACCCTCACCGTGGGAGGTCTCTTGTCACCAAAAATTAACACTCTCATATAATAAATTACCAAACAAAATTTGGCCGCGATACGAAAATTAGATTGCGAGTTATAAGCATTTTAAATTTTTCGACCCTCACCCGGGGGGGGGGGTCTCCTGTCACCAAAAGTAACACTGTCTCATAATAAATTGCCAAGCAAAATTTGGCCGCGCTACGAAAATTAGATCACGAGTTATAAGCATTTTAAAATTTTCAACCCTCACCATGGGGGATCTACTGTCAACAAAAATTAACACTGTCTCATAATAAATTACCAGAGAAAATTTGGCAGTGCTACGAAAGTTAGATCACGAGTTATAAGCATTTTAAATTTTTCGATCCTCACCGTTGGGAGTCTCCTGTCACCAAAAGTAACACTGTCTCATAATAAATTACCAAACAAAATTTGGCCGCGCTATGAAAATTAGATCACGAGTTATAAGCATTTTATCTTTTTCGACCCTCACCGTGGGGGGTCTCCTGTCACCAAAATTTAACACTGTTTCATAATAAATCATTAAACAAAATTTGGCCGCGCTACGAAAATTGATCGCGAGTTATAAGCATTTTAAATTTTTCGACCCTTTACGGTGGGGGATCTCCTGCCACTAAAAGTAACACTGTCTCATAATAAATTGCCAAACAAAATTTAGCCGCGCTACGAAAATTAGATCATGAGTCATAAGCATTTTAACTTTTTCGACCCTCACCGTGGGAGGTCTCCTGTCACCAAAATTTAACACTGTTTCATAAAAAAATAATTAAACAAAATTTGGCCGCGCTACGAAAATTGATCGCGAGTTATAAGCATTTTAAATTTTTCGACCCTCACCGTGGGGGGTCTCCTGTCACCAAAAATTAACAATCTCTCATAATAATTTACCGAACAAAATTTGGCCGCGATACGAAAATTAGATTGCGAGCATTTTAAATATTTCGACCCTCACCGTGTGGGGGTTCCTGTCACCAAAAATTAAAACTGTCTCATAATAAATTACCAAACAAAATATGGCCGCGCTACGAAAATTAGATCGCGAGTTATAAGCATTTTAAATTTTTCGATCCCCAAGGTGGGAGGTCACCTGTCACCAAAAGTAACAGTGTCTCTTAATAAATTACCAAACAAAATTTGGCCGCGCTTTGATCTCGAGTTATAAGCATTTAAAATTTTTCGACCCTCACCGTGGGAGGTCTCTTGTCACCAAAAATTAACACTCTCATATAATAAATTACCAAACAAAATTTGGCCGCGATACGAAAATTAGATTGCGAGTTATAAGCATTTTAAATTTTTCGACCCTCACCCGGGGGGGTCTCCTGTCACCAAAAGTAACACTGTCTCATAATAAATTGCCAAGCAAAATTTGGCCGCGCTACGAAAATTAGATCACGTGTTATAAGCATTTTAAAATTTTCAACCCTCACCATGGGGGATCTACTGTCACCATAAATTAACACTGTCTCATAATAAATTACCAAAGAAAATTTGGCAGTGCTACGAAAGTTAGATCACGAGTTATAAGCATTTTAAATTTTTCGATCCTCACCATTGGGAGTCTCCTGTCACCAAAAGTAACACTGTCTCATAATAAATTACCAAACAAAATTTGGCCGCGCTATGAAAATTAGATCACGAGTTATAAGCATTTTATCTTTTTCGACCCTCACCGTGGGGGGTCTCCTGTCACCAAAATTTAACACTGTTTCATAAAAAATCATTAAACAAAATTTGGCCGCGCTACGAAAATTGATCGCGAATTATAAGCATTTTAAATTTTTCGACCCTCACCGTGGGGGTCTCCTGTCAACAAAAGTAACACTGTCTCATAATAAATTGCCAAACAAAATTTAGCCGCGCTACGAAAATTAGATCATGACTCATAAGTATTTGAACTTTTTCGACCCTCACCGTGGGAGGTCTCCTGTCGCCAAAATTTAACACTGATTCATAAAAAAATCATTAAACAAAATTTGGCCGCGCTACGATAATTAGATTGCGAGTTATAAGCATTTTAAATTTTTCGACCCTCACGGTGGGGGTTCTCCTGTCACCAAAAGTAACACTGTCTCATAATAAATTGCCAAGCAATATTTGGCCGCGCTACGAAAATTAGATCACGAGTTATAAGCATTTTAACTTTTTCAACCCTCACCGTGGGGGGGGGGTCTCCTGTCACCAAAATTTAACACTGTTTCATAAAAAATCATTAAACAAAATTTGGCCGCGCTACGAAAATTGATCGCGAGTTCTAAGCATTTTAAATTTTTCGACCCTCACCGTGGGAGGTCTCTTGTCACCAAAAATTAACACTCTCATATAATAAATTACCAAACAAAATTTGGCCGCGATACGAAAATTAGATTGCGAGTTATAAGCATTTTAAATTTTTCGACCCTCACCCGGGGGGGGGGTCTCCTGTCACCAAAAGTAACACTGTCTCATAATAAATTGCCAAGCAAAATTTGGCCGCGCTACGAAAATTAGATCACGAGTTATAAGCATTTTAAAATTTTCAACCCTCACCATGGGGGATCTACTGTCAACAAAAATTAACACTGTCTCATAATAAATTACCAGAGAAAATTTGGCAGTGCTACGAAAGTTAGATCACGAGTTATAAGCATTTTAAATTTTTCGATCCTCACCATTGGGAGTCTCCTGTCACCAAAAGTAACACTGTCTCATAATAAATTACCAAACAAAATTTGGCCGCGCTATGAAAATTAGATCACGAGTTATAAGCATTTTATCTTTTTCGACCCTCACCGTGGGGGGTCTCCTGTCACCAAAATTTAACACTGTTTCATAAAAAATCATTAAACAAAATTTGGCCGCGCTACGAAAATTGATCGCGAATTATAAGCATTTTAAATTTTTCGACCCTCACCGTGGGGGTCTCCTGTCAACAAAAGTAACACTGTCTCATAATAAATTGCCAAACAAAATTTAGCCGCGCTACGAAAATTAGATCATGACTCATAAGTATTTGAACTTTTTCGACCCTCACCGTGGGAGGTCTCCTGTCGCCAAAATTTAACACTGATTCATAAAAAAATCATTAAACAAAATTTGGCCGCGCTACGATAATTAGATTGCGAGTTATAAGCATTTTAAATTTTTCGACCCTCACGGTGGGGGTTCTCCTGTCACCAAAAGTAACACTGTCTCATAATAAATTGCCAAGCAATATTTGGCCGCGCTACGAAAATTAGATCACGAGTTATAAGCATTTTAACTTTTTCAACCCTCACCGTGGGGGGGGGGTCTCCTGTCACCAAAATTTAACACTGTTTCATAAAAAATCATTAAACAAAATTTGGCCGCGCTACGAAAATTGATCGCGAGTTATAAGCATTTTAAATTTTTCGACCCTCACCGTGGGAGGTCTCTTGTCACTAAAAATTAACACTCTCATATAATAAATTACCAAACAAAATTTGGCCGCGATACGAAAATTAGATTGCGAGTTATAAGCATTTTAAATTTTTCGACCCTCACCCGGGGGGGAGGGTCTCCTGTCACCAAAAGTAACACTGTCTCATAATAAATTGCCAAGCAAAATTTGGCCGCGCTACGAAAATTAGATCACGAGTTATAAGCATTTTAAAATTTTCAACCCTCACCATGGGGGATCTACTGTCAACAAAAATTAACACTGTCTCATAATAAATTACCAGAGAAAATTTGGCAGTGCTACGAAAGTTAGATCACGAGTTATAAGCATTTTAAATTTTTCGATCCTCACCGTTGGGAGTCTCCTGTCACCAAAAGTAACACTGTCTCATAATAAATTACCAAACAAAATTTGGCCGCGCTATGAAAATTAGATCACGAGTTATAAGCATTTTATCTTTTTCGACCCTCACCGTGGGGGGTCTCCTGTCACCAAAATTTAACACTGTTTCAAAATAAATCATTAAACAAAATTTGGCCGCGCTACGAAAATTGATCGCGAGTTATAAGCATTTTAAATTTTTCGACCCTTTACGGTGGGGGATCTCTTGCCACTAAAAGTAACACTGTCTCATAATAAATTGCCAAACAAAATTTAGCCGCGCTACGAAAATTAGATCATGAGTCATAAGCATTTTAACTTTTTCGACCCTCACCGTGGGAGGTCTCCTGTCACCAAAATTTAACACTGTTTCATAAAAAAATAATTAAACAATATTTGGCCGCGCAACGAAAATTGATCGCGAAATATAAGCATTTTAAATTTTTCGACCCTCACCGTGGGGGGTCTCCTGTCACCAAAAATTAACAATCTCTCATAATAATTTACCGAACAAAATTTGGCCGCGATATGAAAATTAGATTGCGAGCATTTTAAATATTTCGACCCTCACCGTGTGGGGGTTCCTGTCACCAAAAATTAAAACTGTCTCATAATAAATTACCAAACAAAATATGGCCGCGCTACGAAAATTAGATCGCGAGTTATAAGCATTTTAAATTTTTCGATCCCCAAGGTGGGAGGTCACCTGTCACCAAAAGTAACAGTGTCTCTTAATAAATTACCAAACAAAATTTGGCCGCGCTTTGATCTCGAGTTATAAGCATTTAAAATTTTTCGACCCTCACCGTGGGAGGTCTCTTGTCACCAAAAATTAACACTCTCATATAATAAATTACCAAACAAAATTTGGCCGCGATACGAAAATTAGATTGCGAGTTATAAGCATTTTAAATTTTTCGACCCTCTCCCGGGGGGGTCTCCTGTCACCAAAAGTAACACTGTCTCATAATAAATTGCCAAGCAAAATTTGGCCGCGCTACGAAAATTAGATCACGTGTTATAAGCATTTTAAAATTTTCAACCCTCACCATGGGGGATCTACTGTCACCATAAATTAACACTGTCTCATAATAAATTACCAAAGAAAATTTGGCAGTGCTACGAAAGTTAGATCACGAGTTATAAGCATTTTAAATTTTTCGATCCTCACCATTGGGAGTCTCCTGTCACCAAAAGTAACACTGTCTCATAATAAATTACCAAACAAAATTTGGCCGAGCTATAAAAATTAGATCACGAGTTATAAGCATTTTATCTTTTTCGACCCTCACCGTGGGGGGTCTCCTGTCACCAAAATTTAACACTGTTTCATAAAAAATCATTAAACAAAATTTGGCCGCGCTACGAAAATTGATCGCGAATTATAAGCATTTTAAATTTTTCGACCCTCACCGTGGGGGTCTCCTGTCAACAAAAGTAACACTGTCTCATAATAAATTGCCAAACAAAATTTAGCCGCGCTACGAAAATTAGATCATGACTCATAAGCATTTGAACTTTTTCGACCCTCACCGTGGGAGGTCTCCTGTCGCCAAAATTTAACACTGATTCATAAAAAAATCATTAAACAAAATTTGGCCGCGCTACGATAATTAGATTGCGAGTTATAAGCATTTTAAATTTTTCGACCCTCACGGTGGGGGTTCTCCTGTCACCAAAAGTAACACTGTCTCATAATAAATTGCCAAGCAATATTTGGCCGCGCTACGAAAATTAGATCACGAGTTATAAGCATTTTAACTTTTTCAACCCTCACCGTGGGGGGGGGGGTCTCCTGTCACCAAAATTTAACACTGTTTCATAAAAAATCATTAAACAAAATTTGGCCGCGCTACGAAAATTGATCGCGAGTTATAAGCATTTTAAATTTTTCGACCCTCACCGTGGGGGAGTCTCCCGTCACCAAAAATTAACAATCTCTCATAATAAATTACCGAACAAAATTTGGCCGCGATACGAAAATTAGATTGCGAGCATTTTAAATATTTCGACCCTCACCGAGGGGAGTGTCCTGTCACCGACAGTAACACTGTCTCATAATAAATTACCAAACAATATTTGGCCACGCTACGAAAATTGATCGCGAGTTATAAGCATTTTAAATTTTTCGACCCTCACCGTGGGAGGTCTCCTGTCACCAAAAATTAACACTCTCATATAATAAATTACCAAACAAAATTTGGCCGCGATACGAAAATTAGATTGCGAGTTATAAGCATTTTAAATTTTTCGACCCTCACCCGGGGGGGGGGGTCTCCTGTCACCAAAAGTAACACTGTCTCATAATAAATTGCCAAGCAAAATTTGGCCGCGCTACGAAAATTAGATCACGAGTTATAAGCATTTTAACTTTTTCGACCCTCACCGTGGGGGGGTCTCCTGTCGCCAAAATTTAACACTGTTTCATAAAAAATCATTAAACAAAATTTGGCCGCGCTACGAAAATTGATCGCGAGTCATAAGCATTTTAACTTTTTCGACCCTCACCGTGGGATGTCTCCTGTCGCCAAAATTTAACACTGTTTCATAAAAAAATCATTAAACAAAATTTGGCCGCGCTACGAAAATTGATCGCGAGTTATAAGCATTTTAAATTTTTCGACCCTCACCGTGGGGGGTCTCCTGTCACGAAAAATTAACACTCTCTCATAATAAATTACCAATCAAAATTTGGCCGCGATACGAAAATTAGATCGCTAGTTATAAGCATTTTAAATTTTTCGACCCTCACCGAGGGGAGTGTCCTGTCACCGACAGTAACACTGTCTCATAACAAATTACCAAACAAAATTTGGCCACGCTACGAAAATTGATCGCGAGTTATAAGCATTTTAAATTTTTCGACCCTCACCGTAGGGGGTCTCCTGTAGCCAAAAATTAACAATCTCTCATAATAAATTACCGAACAAAATTTGGCCGCGATACGAAAATTAGATTGCGAGCATTTTAAATATTTCGACCCTCACCGTGGGGGGGTTCCTGTCACCAAAAATTAAAACTGTCTCATAGTAAATTACCAAACAAAATATGGCCGCGCTACGAAAATTAGATCGCGAGTTATAAGCATTTTAAATTTTTCGATCCCCAAGGTGGGAGGTCACCTGTCACCAAAAGTAACAGTGTCTCTTAATAAATTACCAAACAAAATTTGGCCGCGCTTTGATCTCGAGTTATAAGCATTTTAAATTTTTCGGCCCTCACCGTGGGAGTTTCTCCTGTCACCAAAAATTAACACTCTCATATAATAAATTACCAAACAAAATTTGGCCGCGATACGAAAATTAGATTTCGAATTATAAGCATTTTAAATTTTTCGACCCTCACCGGGGGAGGGGGGGGTCTCCTGTCACCAGAAATTAAAACTGTCTCATAATAAATTACCAAACAAAATATGGCCGCGCTACGAAAATTAGATCGCGAGTTTTAAGCATTTTAAATTTTTCGGCCCTCACCGTGGGAGTTTCTCCTGTCACCAAAAATTAACACTCTCATATAATAAATTACCAAACAAAATTTGGCCGCGATACGAAATTTAGATTTCGAATTATAAGCATTTTAAATTTTTCGACCCTCACCGGGGGGGGGGGTCTCCTGTCACCAAAAATTAAAACTGTCTCATAATAAATTACCAAACAAAATATGGCCGCGCTACGAAAATTAGATCGCGAGTTTTAAGCATTTTAAATTTTTCGACCCTCACCGTGGGGGGTCTCTTGTCACCAAAAATTAACACTCTCTTATAATAAATTACCAAACAAAATTTGGCCGCGCTACGAAATTTAGATCGCGAGTTATAAGCATTTGAAATTTTTCGATCCTCACCGTTGGGCGGGTCTCCAATCACCAAAAGCTACATTATCCTACCTTATTTTATCTTAAGACGATTTTTTTCTATACACATTCTATCAGGAATTTTCATCATTGAAACTATAGATTTATGGTAACTGAAATAAGAAACATAAGTTTGAGATTTGATATTCTCTAAATATCTGAAAAATACCGCGTCAATGTCTACCGAAGTCTACCGAACGATACCATGCCGAAGTCTGCCGAGCTGAAACGACGTTACCCGAGTGTTAGGTTTTTTCGTTACCGATGTGTTAGGATTTTTCGCGTTACGGAATTTTTGGATTCGGTCGCCGCGCTCAAAGCCCGTGATAAAAGCTATGCAATAGCTTAAAAACTGCATAAATAAAAAGTAAATAAATATATATGATTGCATAAGTTGATAAAAAATGCTATGCAATAGCTTTACCGCGGCAGTCACCGAGTGCCACACGTCTTTTTTTTTTTTTGCATAGCACAGCTGAGGACGATCTACGACTGGCCTAGATTTTACTTTTTCAATTTTACTTATATATTTCTTATATTAAAATTTCAATTTCGGAACCGGTTTAAACCGGTTTTGAAATTTAAAGTAATTAAAAAAATCTGAATCCAAAATTTAAAAAGTAAAAACTAAACCGGTTGTGGATCGTCCTCAGCTATGCTATGCAAAAAATTCATGTAAAAAAAAAAAAAAAAAAAAAAAAAAAAACTACTCGGAAATGTTTTTGAAAATCAATGGCAGCAAAAGAAACTTTGTTTTTTTAAATACCTTTCGGGACCTCATAAATATATTGGTTTCTGAAGTTTAAAAAATGTAAGACGCTTTTCGAATTGTTAGTAATTCATTTGACCATTCTTTATGCTCAATGGCAAACATCATTCGAACCTGCTGTTTTTTTTTTTTTTTTTTTTTTTTAACACCTACATTTTTATAAAGTCCTACGTCACATAAGCGTCTTGAAACAGTAGATCGATTTATTTCAGCAATATTTTCACACCGTATATCTTGGGATATTACAGCGATATTTATATGCGAGTCATCAACTGCTTTTCTCCTGATAACTGTCTACAAGAATAGCTCGTTTTGATGGGTCATCCGAACAGTAGCAAGTCCTGGAGGTCATGGCCATTTTTATGTTTAAAAAATACATCCTTTACACTACAGTATATTTTCCGATAGGTAATTAGGGGAAAATTGGCCTTTTTGAAAAAAAAAAATTCGTTTATGTACAATAATTGCTGAAATTTTCATTTTTGATTTTAAACTACGCTGTTCCTTTGACTGATTAACAAACACGGCCAAACCCTTTGCCAATTGCAAAATCGAACGAATGGCGAACAGCCAGAAATTTTTGCACCCTCGAATTTTGAATTCCTTCCCTTTGCATCAAGTGTCTTCAGTATCCAATGATAATAATTACGTGGTCAGATGTCATTTGCATATTTGTAATTTTTTTGGATAATTGCGCTTCTTCTCCATTGAAATGTTCTAGCAAACACATCAAAGAAACTAACTGACCGAAAACTTTTAACCTCCACTGTATGTCAAAAATTATATGTCTAGTAGGGTGGAGCGAAAAAAAATATTTTTTAAAAATCAAAAACGGGTAGGTGCCAAAAGTTGCCTTTATACTAGTACATCAAGTGTGTGAAATTTTACCGCTGAAAAAAATGGCTTGAGTCTGCGCTTTTGCTTCAAAAATCGAAATTTTGGGTAAAATTTGTCCTTATTTGACATTTTTTCAAAAAAAATTTAACAATTACTACAGAGCTGGTTATTATTTAAAAGTGTTACTTAAACTTTTATATTTATCTCCTTAACATATTTAAACTATAAAGCAATATCTTTATTCCGTATAGCTGGAGCGAAACAGACAACTTTTGGTAAGAAAACGGCATTATCACTCTATTGGGACATACAACGAAATGTTGTTTTGAATGCATTCCTTACCTATCTGCTTTCAAAACTATTCTGTATATAACTCGTAGATGTGGTTGCATTTCATATCCCAACCGTCTCAGCCACCCAACAATCTAGGCCCAGTGTTTATATATGTATTTAATTGTTATTTTTTTTCCCGAAGAAGGGGATAAGTTTTCTATATATCAAAGTAGTTTACCTCTTCTTTGTTTTCACTGACATTGGATGCTACTGGTGTGACCTGCTGCACGTATATTTTTATACCTTGTATAACAGAAGAGGAAACTGAGTAATGTATTAGATATGTTGTTAATTGAACCTATTCAGCAGTCTTTTATCTTCATTAAATTTTCATACAATTAATACATTATGATTGGGAGTTCTGTTACCACAGCATTTTTTCAATCAATTACATTATACATATAATGATATGCCTAAAAATTGATTGTATGAATTTACTTTCTAGTATTATGTCGTCATTTACTGTACCTATGACATTGAATATATTTTGAGAAACTAGCTGGTTGATATTATGACGATCGTCACAGAGGATTGCAAAGAAAATTAGCGTGTAAAGCAACAATATTTCGAAAGAAGTTTTAGTATTTGTTTTATGTCGTTTCCTGTGTTGTTTTGTAGTCAAGTAATTTCTAATAAGTTTTTAGACCTATTCTTTAGGTGTGTATTACATTTGGTATAAAATATCCCGCGGTATAAACTTTGATAATATATTTTGTGAGTGAATCTATAGATTCTGATTGCCAATCTGTGCTGATATAAAGCGGAAAATTTTATTCGTTTATGAGCTGTTTTTTTTGTGCGAGATGTTTTCTAAATTCCTATTCCCCATTTCTTCTCAAAAATAGCTTTCCTTATAAATTAGCTTTTCAATCTCCGACAGAAATTTCTAGTCTGTTCCGAGTATCTTTTACTTAATTTGAGAAAATAATTTTTCAGAATTATTATATTTTTTATAAAAAATTGCAATAGGAAGTGAATAGTACGTAGACAAAGATTTTCTTATTGATCCAGTGAATCCATGTAGATTATAACGTTTTACATCAACTTCTATAATAATTGACGCAAAGGAAATTCAATGGAGTTGAAGTAGCATATGATCCATTATTATACACAATTCTAAGCTTACCCAATGCAAAATGGTTCACTGCGACAAATAGAATTCTCCTAAATTTAAATGAGTACTTATAGTCGATTAGAGTCTGTACATTCTCTCAAAAAATACTATGCATTATAAGTTTATGCCCAGGACAGTTCACCGTCAAATCTTGTTAACCAATAAAATGTGGATCTAAAAGTTAATGGGAAATTATCTGGCTACAAAAACACTAGAAAACGGCATAAAACTAATGCAAAAAAAAAAAAAAAAAAAAAAAAAAAAAGTTATTTACAACAACCGTTGCTCTGCACGTGCAGGACAAATTCCTATGGCAATTCTCTCTGACGATAACCTGAAATCACATTAAACAGTTCGCTTCTCAACATATAAAAAATGCAAAAGCAGAATAAATGATGGCATACTTATACTTGAAATACCTGAAATCATCTTTGAAGCAGGTCATTATGTAAAAAAATATAATTGACTGAAAAAATGTTGTGGTAACAGAACTTCCAATCACTTTCATCAACTGGATGTAAGTTTGATAAAGAATAGATTTGGCCGAATAGATCCCTTTACTAATATTCCCGTACATTACTCTGCTTATCTTTTTTTGTAAAAGCTGTAAAAATATACATTAAGATAGTCACAGCAGCATGTGGATACAAAGAACAGATAAACTAGGTGGATGCATCGAAAACATGCCAAATTTTGATAAAGAAAATCACAAATCAGTATATAAATAAAGCACTGTACTAAGATGATAGAATAGTTGGGACGGGTGATATATGAAATATAGCCACCTCCACGACCTATGTCCAAGATGGTTTTGAAAAGAAGAGCTGTATTAAAAACAACACTTCATTGTATGTCCCAATAGAGTGGTAATGCCGTTTTTTTTTTTAACCAAAAGTTGTCTTTTTACTCCAGCTGCACGGAATAAAGATATTGTTTTATAGTTTAAATATGTTAAGCAGATACGTATAAAGAATTAAGTAACACTTTTAAATCAGCTCTGTAGGAATTTTTACATTTTTTTGAAAAAATGTCAAAAAATGACAAATTTTACCCAAAATTTCGATTTTTGGAGCAAAAGCGCAGACTCAAGCCATTTTTTTTAGCGGTAAAATTCCACACAGTTGATGTACTGATACAAAGGCAACTTTTGGCATCTACCCGTTTTTGATTTTCAAAAAATATTTTTTTTCTTTCCACCCTAATCTCTAGTATGAATTTTATCTTATTTGTATAAGAATTAACATAGATACACTCTTCGATAATCAAATATATAGTTTTTCATTTCAAAAATATTCAAAACTTTACTTTATAAAATCGGTTCAACCCAAATCCAATTTAAAACAAGTAAGAAAAATCATGCGTCAAGCATAGATTATGAATCACTTTCCAATACTTCTTGAAATCTTTAGCAAAACTCCGTTATCCAAGGAAATAACGTATTACTGTCCATATCCAAATATGTATTCCAATACTTTTGAAAAGCCCTGTATTTGATCTGTCAGTTAATATTAACTGACAGTAATGTTGACTATATAATGGTAAATTTTAGTTTAGCAAGAAAGCGACTAACTGGTTGAAATTTTCCTTTCCGCAATTTATGCTAATAGATGGAAACATACTTATTAAATACTTTTGTTTAGCCCTGTAAAATACATAGTACCTTTAATACATGAAACTATTTTGCTAAAGTTTAGTTTAAAAATAAATTCTCTTTAAGCTATTTAAATTAAATTTCAGAAATTATCATCCAAAGGCGACCATGTATCCAGTTCTTTGCGTGACCCTGTATATCATTATATCTATATTCTACAAATATTTCTTAGTAAACTAAATGCAGTTCTTTGTAAAAAGGCATAACATATTTAAAAAACATTTTAAAATGAATTACGCTTATATTCAGTAACCTTTCCGAGATCTGTTGTGTAACTCTGTACATCTAAATTGTGTAAGAATTAGCATTTATACAAACCATATAATATGCATACATCTAGTGAAACTTAAAAGCGTGTATCATAATGCATTTCATCCATCTAACAGCCATCTTCCATAATATACAGGACTTCGGATAGAATATACTATTCGAAATCTTTTGTATGTCCCTATAAATGCTACGCATTGTGTATTATACGTGAAATAACTCATATTAATCCTCAGCAACGTATATCAGTTTGTTAAATATGAAATCGTTTACCATAATAAAAATATGTCGCAAACAATTCCTCCCCCCTTTAGTATTATCTATTAGTATTATCTATTGGAATTCTCTTGTGTAGCCCTGTAAATAAATAATAACTATTCTTTTCGCTGCACACTTTAGAAAATATATATTTTAGTGCACTTTGCATATGCATATAAATTTGAAGATGTTTTACAGGGTGTAACATCTTTAAAATTCATTTGAAACGACTTTTCCTCACAGGCCGTAATGTAATGGAAAACATTTGACTGTCCCTGTAAATAAGCTAATCATGGCAGAAACTTCAGTTTCAACAGGGTCCGTGCTTGGGTAAAGATCATTATCGTCCAAAAATTTCATGTCGATCCAAATATAGAACGAGAGTTAGAGCGCGGACAGACGGCCATACGGACAGACGGACAGACAAACTGAATGCATAAGCGCTTATCAACTTTGTTGGAAAGTGCTAAAAAGAGAAAATTAAAACGAAACCAATCTGAAACTGAAACATTAAATATCAGCCCTACCCGAATATAAACAGCAATGACAATAAATTAGCGTCAACCAACTCGATCCGCGAGTCTGGTCAAATTCAAGTAACTGGGCTACCCGAACCGATGTAGTACTCTAGGATATACGGCTGACCTAGAGGGGACCATTTTTATACAAATTATAAGACTATTTTATTAGCCCCTGATACGCTATTCTTTTAGGCAACAATTAAAATTTCGTCACTAAGAATTTTTTTTACTTGATCATAAGTCACTCGTTAAACTAACAAGGAAGGTCTCCATTGGGGGCATACTCAGAAATTTTTGAAAAAAATACGAATTAAACTACTCATGTAGGTAATAAAGGATCAGTGAAAATTAGCGGCGGAATTACATTATTAGAAATGTAAAAAAATAAAATAGTTTGGAATAATTGGCGTGAAAAGTGGAAAGCGACGCGGGATTTGGCGAGCAGTGCATTTCCTCGCCAAAAGAAGACGATTTTAACGAATCTGAAAATTGATTTTAATTGACTTCACTGTTAAAAATCTGCAGCATTTACTGCAACGTCACTCCACTACTTTTATAGAATATCTCTCTTCTGACCAATGAGAATGCTCCATAGCACGGTGAATTGACCGTTTTCTATAAAAGCGGTGGAGTGACGCTGCAGAAAATGGTACAGATTTTTAGCGGTGTTGTAGCTTGTGCAACACTGTTAAAAATCTGTTGCATTTTGCTGCAACGCACTCCACCGCTTGTATATAATATCTCTATTCCAACCAATGAGAAAGCTCCATTTCACGGCCAAGTAACCGTTTTCTATACAAGCAAGGGAGTGCGTTGCAACAAAATGCAGCAGATTTTTAACAGTGTATTTTTCAATTTGGAACAAATTTAATCAATTTAAATTGTGTTTTAAATGATAAAATATATTAATTTCATTTTGTTATAAGTACATATAAACGTATATGACAAAATTACACTTAAAGTAAAGTAAAAATGCAAAACTAAAATTACTTAAACTAAACTTATTTAAATAAATTGAACATAGAAAGTTTCTTCTTTAAAAAGTATTCGAAGCGTAAAAGCGTATTTTTCAAAATTTCGTTTTTTCGCCAAACGGAGATAAATCGCCAAATAAACGAAATTTTATTATTTTTTTACGGACGTTATAAGGAGGTTCCGCCGAATTTTTTTTATAAACATATATAACTATATGAGAAGAACATTCTGTAATTTTTTCAGATTTTTCTGAGTATACCCGTATGGAGACCTTCCTTGTAAGTAAGTGAATCATTGTATTGTTAAATATTCAGAATCTATTGCAATTTTTAAACTTCTAAACATGGCACTTTTTAATTTTTATTCGTTGTAGAGGAAAAATTATATTATTAAACGCATTTGGTTTCAAAATTGTATCTCAATTTATTTTTGGTTACATTAATTTATTTTTTGTAGTTTTTATTTCCATTACTGTAAAGGTGGAAACTGAAGTATTCCATATGTGTAGATGGTAGAGGGAAAAAAGCATATTACTATGCCTTTTTTTACCATTTTCTCATAACAACTGAAAAAAAATTGTAATTAAAATATGTGCCATGAGAAGAATATCGTCTGCTATAAAAATGTATTTTAAAGAATATTTGTGTGACTTATTTTTTACGCATTGACTTAATTCCTATCAAAAAACTGAAATAATGCAATTTTACTAATCAGTGTGCTACAATATTTTCCGTGTTTTGAAAAAACATAAATGAATGATTTTTAATAAAATATGGAGTTATTATAAATTATAATAATTTGCACATCTATATATTACTCTTACAAACAAATAAAAGCATATAAATAATTAAATACAAGATTTTTTTTTTCTTTTTAATGACGACATTGCATTTTGCTGGTTTTCTACATTATTTCGCGATAGTGATGTCCTATACATACTTTTCTCTAGATGTCGTTTAAGACTGCTTTTGGTGCCAACCTGACATTAATATTCCGTAATATGTGCGTTAATTTGACCCTGGTTTAATGAATTTTGAACCAGTATTTTTTCAAAGAAATGAAATTAAATATGTTCCACTTAAAAATCTGAAATAAAATAAATAAATATTCATGAAATAAATTTTCTGGTTCAAAATAAGGTTAACCTAGATCAGATTAATCTAGGTATTACGGAAGATTAGTAAAAAGTTGGCAGCTATTTGATTGCATCGTAAATGCGGAATCCTTCAGCGGGATGCAAATGGGCGTCATTTTACTATATAAAATAAAAGCGTGCATTTTAATTTTTTAAACTGATATATGCTTTGTACTATCTATCTATAAGCACACACACATACACATATATATTCATTGGGGAAATATATATGGACCAAATTCTGATAAAGTATAATTTCTGTACTAAAGTATAAGTTCTGTAACTTACTATTTTATATTTTCAGGTTTTATTCATAAAGAACATTTCTCGAAGTTTAATATTTAATAGAAAGTATACGAGCAAAATCTTTGGAAGCACATTACCTATAAACATTTGACAATAAACTTTAATGACAACAAATTTATATTGCGATAGCAAATGTACCAAAGATTCAGCAAAGAGCATTTTCAACAGCACTTGTAGAACGAAAGTGGATTAAATACAGCACGGATGAATAAATCCTTTTACTTGGATTCAAAACATAAAAACTGCTTTTGGAAAAATAAAAGAAGGGATAAATTACTGGAACGTGAAATCGAAAAGTCAAAAAGAATAACAACTTTACTTATTTTGATAATATGAGGAATATGTTTTATAGAGGATAAAATTTTATCTTTTGCTTTTCTTATTAAGTGCGTTGGTAGATCCGTCCGTGTTTCTATTCGTCTGTCCGCATATAACAGCGCAAAAACTACCGAATGATTTAAAATTTAATACTTATAACGGTTGCAGAATTTTGTCGAGTCATTACAAATTTGTGAAAATCAAATAAAAACTTAAAAAGTTTTTCGTAATAGTGTGTTCTTCATTTTATCAAATCCTATCATACGTCATGAATTCAATGACATGCCAAATTAGATAATGATTCTAGGTTGTTATGTTGATTACGTTCTATTTAAGACGGCGTTATATTATTTCCATACTATTGAATTTTGTATAGAATCGTATTAAATTTGTATCCATGCATTTTTGCACAAGAGTGCAATAGCTGTTGCACCAAGATCTGTATATTTATAAAACTAGTTTTAGTAAAAATATATCCCCGTTACCACGTTTGATGTATAATTTGCAACTTGTTTCAATCTGTGAATAAATAAAACGTTTACTTTGAGCAAGAATCCGCCAGAGCCCGAAGGCTGGTATAAATCGAGCGCAAACACTTCTTATTATGTGATTCCAATGAATTTAAAAAATAATTAGTCACTTTTGCACACCCTGTATTTATCAAAAAAGTTCTTGGGGCTCTTCGTAAAATTTAGAGCCAAATAATCTCCTAGCTCCAGAGAGACCATTTCTATTATTTATTTTTGCTGCTTTCAGGTCTTATACCAAAATAATTAACTAAATAAATGAGTAATAAAATGTAATTTAACAAATTAAAACAATTAGTTGGAAAATGATTTTCTGAAAGATTAAAATTTAGGACTTTTAAATAAATTCCAAATTAAGAAAAAAAAATAGAAGAAAGAAAAAAGGAAAAGAAAAAAAAGAAAAAAAATAGAAGAAAGAAAAAAAAAACTAATAAATTGAGAAAAAGAAAAAAAAGAAAAAAGAATAAATAAATAAAAATAAATGTGGTACTTTACAATTAATTAGTTACACTTTACATTATTTCCATTTTCGCGATCGGTAAAATCGATAATCAGACCTATTTTTTTTCTCTCTCTGCTTTAAAAGAAGATTTTCCATATGGCGTCTTTCTTTGGATTAAGTTTTTTCCATATCTGATAATTTGCGTCTACTCAACTTTTATACTTTTTTCTTTATTAACAACGACATTTTTTTCTCCTATTCAAATGAAAATTTTTCTAAATGTAAAAAATTTCGTAAAAAAAAAAAAAATAATAATAAAATAATAATAATAATAATAATAATAATAATAATAATAATAATAAGCATTACTTTTAAGATAATCAAAATGTGGCTTACATAATAATAGAGTCATATACTGCGTACGCCACGGATTAAACCTTAATATTCCTGTACGAATCATAAACACATTTTTAAATGAAATTTCAGTTTTACAATTTTCGGCACTGCAAATTTTTAAACTTCTAAAGATCTCACATTCTCAATTTTTACACCGTCGTAAAGGGAAAAAATGTACTTTTAAATGAAATTTGTTTGAAAGCCTGCATCTCAATTTTTATTTGAATTATTAATTATTTTGTAGTTTTTTATACTTTTTTTTTGTCATCGTGACAACAAAGGTATTCTATTTCTGGATATTAAATATGGACCAATCAGAAAACGGAGAAAATCCGAACACCAGATATGCTTCAAATATCGAACGACATAATCTCGAATGACAGAAAAAACTATTTTCCAAATTGTTAATAATAATAAAAAAGAAAATAGTAATTTAACACATTACAACGACTATTTTGAAAAATAATATTTTCAAAGACTAAAATTTTAAAGACTTATAAATAAATTCTATATTTAAATTAATAATAATAATAAACATCATTTTTAGTATGATCATGACGAGTCATACATTACGTATGCCATGCATTAAACATTGACATTCTTAAACCAATAATAAAAAATAGTAGTTAATAGACTTAGAACTTTAACTGTTTAAAATGTGCATTTTTATTAGATGGAGATAAGCAGATTGATTTCCGAACGCCTCATATTGCGTACGACATGAATTAAACATTAATATTTCTGGACCCATCATGAACAAATTTTAAATAAATTTCAGTTTTGCAATATTCGGAACTGCAATTTTTTTAAAATTTTAAGCATCGCACATTTAAAATTTTTACACCGTTGCGTAGGGGAAAAAGTGCACTTTTAAATGAAATTTGATTGAAACCTTTATTACAATTTATTTTCAAATTATTATTATTTTTTTAAATTTTTATTACTTTTTTTGTCATCGTGTCAACAGAAGTATACCATTTTTGGACATTAAACATGGATCAATCAGAAAACGTATCATCGTGACAACAGATATGTTCCGTTTTTTTTTTTTTTTTTTTTTTTTTTTTTTTTTTAGCCTCCGAGGCTATTTCTTTCAGACAAGCTAAAAATGTCGTGTCATCAGCCCTGAATTTTCTAATCAACCGATTTTGATAATTATTTTTTTAAATGAAAGCTATTTATTTGTAGTTGTGCCCATTTTAGCTATTTTTTAATTTATTTCCACTTTTATATTTTATTTTTAATTTTAAAAGCTTTTTCATGACATTTCTTCAAAATGGTGGCAACACAGTTTAGCTTTTCTCTCGATAATAAAAATTTATTTTCTAAAATGATTGCGTATAATTATGCACTAATTGAGTTAAAAAAATATACTTACTGAGAAATAATATTAATAATGTAAATAAAATGACAGAAAATAATATATGATAAAAATTATTGTCTAAATCAAAATAAGAGAAATTTCAAATGAGGAAAATTATGTCATTCAGCAACCAGATGAATGGGAATTACAATATTATTATGGATGCCTTTTTGATAAACAGTAACTTTTAAAGAACATTTGAAGAGAAAATGACGTCATTATTTAAAACATCGTATTTTTACTCATAACGATATTAGGTACTACTCTGTTATCCCGTCGACCAATTTCGCCAAATTAATAGCCAAATTATACATATTGACATAATTTTTATTTTAAATAACGAAAAAATAAATATTCAGTAGAATATTAATAAAAATATTAATAAAAAGTCGAAATAAAAATCACTTAATGACATTTTAAACACATGAATTGTATTTAATGTCATTGGATGTGACATTCACGATCATCCATTATTGGCATTTAATCTTATAGTTTGGGGGCAATTTTTTGGTCGATGGGATAACCTAGTAGTACCCGATATTACTTTTCTTTTAATAAAGCTATTTTTCTGTGAGTGCATATAAAATAAAATTTCTGGATTTCGCCGGCACTCATATTACAATTTTAACTGTACTTGTGCGAATATTTGCATGCAAAATTGTAACTGGCAAATTTGACATTTACTTTGTAAATATATTTATTATATATTGATTCAATAATGTAATTACTTTTGCTTTTTTTAAACCAAATCGATCGGGTCTTTTAAACATTTCATTCGTCGAATTCGATGGGATTCCATTCGTTTTATTGTTAAATTGCATTTCCTTTTACTCAGAGTCTATAAAAAAGCGTTTAAACTAAAGAAAAAATCCGTTTTTGATGAATCTATTCAATGAAGAAGTAGCACGTCAAATTGTATCTTTTTATTATTCCGCAATTCCAATGCCTCAGAGAGAAATTGCTATTCAATTGGGTATTTCACGCCGTTCTGTTTGCTATTATATTGATAAACACAAGAAAAATGAAGTTAGTTCATTGCAATCTAAACGGGGTCGCCCTTCTAAAAAACTTCTATCGATTTTTTTTTTTCTAATCGGAGGCGAAACTGAATTCTGCAATGGTAGAATCTACATTCATCTTGTTTTTTTTTTTTTTTTTTTTTTTTTTTTTTTTACTTCAAACATGGACCAATCAGAAAACGAATAAAGTAAAATAAGTAGCGGAATTCAACCAATAAATAGATTCAGATATGCTTCAAATTTCCCAGTTCCGTACCGAGGACAGCAACTATTTTCGAAATAGTTAAAAAGCAGTAGTTTATAGATATATAATTTTAACTGTTTAAAACGTGCATTTTTTAAGCTATTGCATAGCTTTTATCGCGGGCTTTAAGCGCGGTGACCGAATCCAAAAATTCCGTAACGCGAAAAATTCTAACACATCGGTAACGAAAAAACCTAACACTCGGCTAACGTCGTTTCCTTTCGGAAAACTTCGGAACGGTATCCTTCGGTAGACTTCGGCAGACATTGACGCGGTATTTTTCAGATATTAGAATACCAAGTCTCAAACTTATGTTTCTTATGATCTAATTTTCATAGCGCGGCCAAATTTTGTTTGGTAATTTATTATGAGACAGTGTTTATTTTGGTGGTCTTATTTATTTTGGTGACAAGTGACCCCCCCACCGTGAGGGTCGAAAAATTTAAAATGCTTATAACTCGCGATCTAACTTTCGTAGCGCGGCCAAACTTTGTTTGGTAATTTATTATGAGACATTGTTAATTTCTGGTGACAGGATACACCCCACGGTGAGGGTCGAAAAATTTAAAATGCTTATAACTCGCGATCTAATCTTCGTAGCGCGGCCAAACTTGTTTGGTAATTTATTAGGAGTCAGTGTTAATTTTTGGTGACAGGAGATCCCAGACGGTGAGGATCGAAAAATTTAAAATGCTCATAACTCGCGATCTAATTTTCGTAGCTCGGCCAAATTTTGTTTGGTTATTTATTATGGGACAGTGTTGATTGTTGGTGACAGAAGACACCCCACGGTGAGGGTCGAAAAATTAAAAATGCTTATAACTCGCGATCTAATTTTGGTAGCTTGGCAAAATATTGTTTGGTAATTTATTATAAGACAGTGTTAATTTTTGGAGACAGGAGACCCCCCACGGTGAGGGTCGAAAAATTTAAAATGCTTATAACTCGCGATCTAATTTTCGTAGAGCGGCCAAATTTTGTTTGGTAATTTATTATGGGACAGTGTTGATTTTTGGTGACAGGAGATCCTCCAAGGTGAGGGTCGAAAAATTTAAAATGCTTATAACTCGCGATCTAATTTTTGTAGCGCGGCCAAATTTTGTTTGGTAATTTATTATGAGGGAGTGTTAATTTTTGGGGACATTACACCACCCCACGATGAGGGTCGAAAAATTTAAAATGCTTGTAACTCACGATCTAATTTTCGTAGTGCGGCCAAATTTTGTTTGGTAATTTATTATGAGACAGTGTTAATTTTTGGTGACAGGAGACCCCCCATGGTGAGGGTCGAAAAATTTAAAATGCTTATAACTCACGATCTAATTTTCGTAGCGCGACCAAATTTTGTTTATTCATTTATTATGAGACAGTGTTAATTGTTGGTGACAGAACACCCCCCCCCCATGGTGAGGGTCGAAAAATTTAAAATGCTTATAACTCGCGATCGAATTTTCGTAGCGCGGCCAAATTTTGTTTGGTAATTTATTATGAGACATTGTTAATTTCTAGTGACAGGAGACACCCCACGGTGAGGGTCGAAAAATTTAAAATGCTTATAACTCACGATCTAATTTTCGTAGCGCGGCCAAATTTTGTTTATTCATTTATTATGAGACAGTGTTAATTGTTGGTGACAGAACACCCCCCCCCCCCCATGGTGAGGGTCGAAAAATTTAAAATGCTTATAGCTCGCGATCTAATTTTCGTAGCGCGACCAAATTTTGTTTGGTAATTTATTATGAGACATTGTTAATTGTTGGTGACAGAAGACACCCTACGGTGAGGGTCGAAAAATTAAAAATGCTTATAACTCGCGATCTAATTTTGGTAGCTTGGCAAAATATTGTTTGGTAATTTATTATAAGGCAGTGTTAATTTTTGGTGACAGGAGACCCCCCACGGTGAGGGTCGAAAAATTTAAAATGCTTATAACTCGCGATCTAATTTTCGTAGCGCGGCCAAATTTTGTTTGGTAATTTATTATGAGACAGTGTTAATTTTTGGAGACATTAGACCCCCCACAATGAGGGTAGAAAAACTTAAAATGCTTATAACTCGCGATCTAATTTTCGTAGCGCGGCCAAATTTTGTTTATTCATTTATTATGAGTCAGTGTTAAGTTTTGGTGACAGGAGACCCTCACGGGGAGGGTCGAAAAATTTAAAATGCTTATAACTCGCGATCTAATTTTCGTAGCGCGGCCAAATTTTGTTTGGTAATTTATTTTGAGACTGTTAATTTTTGGTGACAGGAGAACCCCTACGGTGAGGGTCGAAAAATTTAAAATGCTTATAACTCACGATCTAATTTTCGTAGCGCGGCCAAATTTTGTTTATTCATTTATTATGAGTCAGTGTTAAGTTTTGGTGACAGGAGACCCTCACGGTGAGGGTCGAAAAATTTAAAATGCTTATAACTCGCGATCTAATTTTCGAAGCGCGGCCAAATTTTGTTTGGTAATTTATTTTGAGACTGTTAATTTTTGGTGACAGGAGACCCCCCACGGTGAGGGTCGAAAAATTTAAAATGCTTATAACTCACGATCTAATTTTCGTAGCGCGGCCAAATTTTGTTTATTCATTTATTATGAGTCAGTGTTAAGTTTTGGTGACAGGAGACCCTCACGGTGAGGGTCGAAAAATTTAAAATGCTTATAACTCGCGATCTAATTTTCGTAGCGCGGCCAAATTTTGTTTGGTAATTTATTTTGACACTGTTAATTTTTGGTGACAGGAGACCCCCCACGGTGAGGGTCGAAAAATTTAAAATGCTCATAACTCGCGATCTAATTTTCGTAGCGCGGCCAAATTTTGTTTGGTAATTTATTATGAGACATTGTTAATTTCTGGTGACAGGAGACACCCCACGGTGAGGATCGAAAAATTTAAAATGCTCATAACTCGCGATCTAATTTTCGTAGCGCGGCCAAATTTTGTTTGGTAATTTATTATGAGACATTGTTAATTGTTGGTGACAGAAGACACCCCACGGCGAGGGTCGAAAAATTAAAAATGCTTATAACTCGCGATCTAATTTTGGTAGCTTGGCAAAATATTGTTTGGTAATTTATTATAAGACAGTGTTAATTTTTGGTGACAGGAGACCCCCACCACGGTGAGAGTCGAAAAATTTGAAATGCTTATAACTCGCGATCTAATTTTCTTAGCGCGGCCAAATTTTGTTTGGTAATTTATTATGAGATTTTGTTAATTTTTGGTGACAGGAGACCCCCACGGTGAGGGTCGAAAAATTTAAAATGTTTATAACTCGCGATCTAATTTTCGTAGCGCGGCCAAATTTTGTCTGGTAATTTTTTATGAGACAGTGTTAATTTTTGGTGACAGGAGACCCCCCCACCGTGAGGGTCGAAAAATTTAAAATGCTTATAACTCGCGATCTAATTTTCGTAGCGCGACCAAATTTTGTTTGGTAATTTATTAAGCTATTGCATAGCTTTTATCGCGGGCTTTGAGCGCGGCGACCGAATTTAATAATTCCGCAACGAGAAAAATTCCTAACAATCCGGCTAACGAAGTTTCAGTTTGGCAGATTTCGGGAAGGTATCCTTCGATAGACTTCAGCAGACATTGACGCGGTATTTTTGCATAAGTTGATAAAAAAGGCTATGCAATAGCTTTACCGCGGCAGTCCCCGAGTGGCACACATATTTTTTTTTTTCTTTGATAGAGTTTATCAGACTGACTTCTGAACGCCTTATATTACATACGACATAGATTAAACATTATGGAACCTTTCCAAACGAATTTTAAATGAAATATTTCTGGACCCTTCATTAGCAAATTTTAAATAAAATTTCAGTTTTAAAATTTTCGGAACTGCAAATTTTTAAACTTCTAAAATTTACACATTTCATACATTGTCCCACATTTTAAATTTTGACACCGTTGCGTAGGAAAACTAGTCGTTGGGGGCCACCGTAATACTTACCCATCATGGATATATATATGAAAATAAAACATGTGAAACTATTTATACAATGCATTGCAATTCATAAACAAAATTTAAATATTGTTAATATACATAGTAATGCTATATTAAAGAATTGCTGATGTACCAATTTCGACAAATTATATAAAACGCCAAACTACTCAAGTAGTACCGAACTGCGTAAAAGAAACATCCTTATAACTCCAAAAATAATAATTCTATTAACTAACAATTAACTGTGTCGAATTAAGCGTCTCATTTCCAATTAAAATATACCTCTGAATTGAAATTTGAATGAAATACAGGGTCATGAAAAATCGAAGAATGTGAAAAACAGCATTACAAATATCTCGGCAACTAATAATCCGATCGATTTCGTTTTCTATGCAAAATGTGTGTTATTTTATTGCCTTTTATGTCCATTCCTTAGAACAAAAAAAAATCGAAAATTTTTATATACCTTTAATCAGAACGAATTTTTCGAGAGTCCGAAAAAAATAGTTCCGGATAATCGAGGTTGCTGATATTAAATAGGTTTCGTGCCATTCTTACATACTAACTACATATAAAATTTCAAGTCTCTATCTCAATTTGTTCGGGAGATAGAGCGTTTACAGACTGACTGACAGACAGACAGACAGACGGACGGCAAAATTTTTTTTTTCTAAAAATATGTTTTTCGGAATCTCCACTATCTAAAACGTGTAAATCCGTCAAAAATTTTTTTTCGATTTTCAAAACGATTGCAAGACTTACCCTATACTACGTATGATGGGTAAGTAAACTAGTCGTTGGGGGCCACCGTAATACTTACCCATCATGGATATGTAGATGAAAATAAAACATGTGAAACTATGTATACAAAGCATTGCAATTCATAAGCAAAATTTAAATACTGTTAATATACATAGTAATGCTATTTTAAAGAACTGCTGATGTACCAATTTCGACAAATTATATAAAACGCCAAACTACTCAAGTAGTACCGAACTGCGTAAAAGAAACATCCTTATAACTCCAAAAATAATAATTCTACTAACTAACAATTAACTGCGTCGGATTAAGCGTCTCATTTCCAATTAAAATATACTTCTGAATTGAAATTTGAATGAAATACAGGGTCATGAAAAATCGAAGAATGTGGAAAACAATATTACAAATATCTCGGCAACTAATAATCCGATCGACTTCGTTCTATATGCAAAATGTGTGTTATTTTATTGCCTTTTACGTCCATTCCTTAGAATAAAAAAATTCGAAAATTTTTATATACCTTTCATCAGAACGAATTTTTCGAGAGTCCGAAAAAAATAGTTCCGGATAATCGAGGTTGCTGATATTACATAGGGTTCGTCCCATTCTTACATACTAACTACATACAAAATTTCAAGTCTCTATCTCAATTTGCTCGGGAGATAGAGCGTTTACAGACAGACAGACTGACAGACAGACAGACAGACAGACAGGCAGACAGACGGACAGACAGACAGACAGACAGACGGACGGCAAATTTTTTTTTCTAAAAATGTTTTTCGGAATCTCCACTATCTAAAACGTGTAAATCCGTCAAAAAATTTTTTTCGATTTTCAAAATGATTGCAAGATTTACCCTATACTACGTATGATGGGTAAGTAAAAATGCACTTTTAATTGAAATTTGTTTGAAATCTTTATCACAATTTGTTTTCAAATTATTATTATTATTTAAAGTTTTTATTACTTTTTTTTGTAATCGTGGCAACAGAAGTATTCAATTTTTGGTATTAAACATGGACCAATCAGAAAACTAATAAGTTGTAGAATTCAACTAATAAAGTCATTCAGATGTACTTCAGATTTTCCGATTCTCTACAGAAGACAACAAGTATTCTCCAAATAGTTTAAAAAAAGGTGTTTAATATTTAATGAAAAAAATATAAGCATAATCGTTCTAAGCACGTAGCCATAAACATATGACAGCTAAACTCTAGTGATTATAAACTCATGTTCCTAAATTTAAATGTACCGAAGATTCAGCATACAAAATTTCCAAAAGCACTTGTGCCGCAAAAGTAGATTAAACACAGCTAGGACGAACAAATCCTTTTACCTTGTATCAAACACACAAAAAACCTCTTTTGGAAAAATAGAAGACGGAAGAAATTACCGGATCGTGGAAATGAAAAATCTAAAAGAATAACACCTTTATTTGTTTCGATTATATGAAAGATATATTTCACAAGTGGGAAAAAAAAATTATATTTGCGTTTTATTTATTTAGATTGTGTTACATATACAACAGAAATGGCGTATCGGGAGATTAAAATTTTTACCATTGTACAATATTATATTGTCTTTATTATAAATAACATACGTGTCCTTGTATAACACTGACGTCATTTGGATGCTGTCAACTTTTAGATGTTAAACATTAATGACAATAAACTCATGTTCCTAAATTTAAATGTACTGAAATTTCAGCAAAGAATATTTTCAACAACACTTGTGAAACAAAAGTGGATTAAATACAGTACAGATGAATAAATCCTTTTATTTTGTATCAAACCCACAAAAACTGCTTTTGGAAAAATAGAAGACGGGAGAAATTACCGGATCGTGAAAATGAAAATTTAAAAAGAATAACAACTTTATTTGTTTCGATCGTATGAAAGATATATTTCACAACTGGAAAAAAAAAATATATTTGCGTTTTATTTATTTAGATTCTGCTGCAGATTCAGCAGAAACGACGTATCGAGGGATTAAAATCTCAACCAATGTACAATATCTTTATTAAAAAGGACAAACATGTCCCTTTGCAACACAGCATGGAGGAAAAAAATATATAGAAATGCGGTAAAATCGGTTTGCAGTATGATGCGCGTTATCGCTCATATTTAATTACCATCATTAGGCCTAAACAAAATAATTACTTGGAACAGGAACCGATTTCTTTGACATCAGCCGTGCACTTTTTTTTCTAAATGGTGATAATTTTCTTATATTGAAGAATTCTAAAGCAGCATTTCATTGTGTTATGAATTAAAAACTGTATTGCCAAAAGTTTTCTTCTTTTTTTGCAAAAGCACGTGGTTGTAGCAAATAAAGCCTTTGTGCAAAAAATATATAAGGATAGAAAATCAACGATTAGAAATGCATAAATAATGCATAAAAAGGTACCAATCAGCCATTTCAAATCTACTATCGAGATTCTTCATCAGTGCTAGACGCAGCGAGTATTCATTTTATTAGATTAGAAAATGCATTTATTCTGAGACTAATTAAACATATTTAATTAGTGAAAAATGTCACAGGAATCTTTTTATGAAAAATAAATAAATCTGCAAATAATTTAAGCATTTTAACCCTTTAAACACTTTCCAACATAATTGAAAAGTTTTGTGAATTCGATTTGCGTGCCTGTCCGCTTATGCTCTAACTTGCGTTAATAAAGTTAAATTGCCATGGAATTTATGTATATCATTCATTTATGTATATTACTTATTGTTTGTTTACAGGGATACTAAAAAAATTCCGTTACATTACCAGCCTAAGGGGCAAATCGTTTGTCGTGTATTTTAAAATTACATCACTATTTTAATTATATTGAAATTTGTATATAACACTGGGGTGTACAACAAATGCTTTCTGTAAAAACTGGTGTTGTTAAATGTTACTGTCCATTTACAAGGACACACACACACACACACACACACACACACACAAAAAAAAAAAATCCGTTACGTTACAGCTTATATGAAAAAATCGTTTGTCGTGTATTTTAATGATACAATACTATTTTAAATATACTCCAATTTGCATGTATCACTGAGGTATACTACAAACGCTTTCTGTAAAATCTTCTATACATAAATATTATCGTCCATTTACGGGAAAAAATATCCATTACATTACAGCCTATGCTTAAAAATCGTTTGCCATGTATTTTAATGATGCAATATTATTTAAAATATATTAAAATTTGTATATTTCATTAAGGTGTACCGCAAGCGCTTTCTGTAAAGTCTGCTGAGCATGAATATTATTCGTCCATTTCTAGGGACACACAAAATAATCTGGCTACTGAAGAAATTGAAATATTAAAGCCTATGAATAATAATTGGTGGTTGTGCGTTTTTAGTTGTGGCACAGATTTCAAAATTCATCTATTTTTTAAATTATTACTTTAAATTATTAATCACTTTAAATTATTAATTTAAATTCTACAGATCATATACAGGGTTGCACAAAATATCTCAAGCACTTTCTCGATTATTCACGGAAATTGTTAAGTGGAATTTTTGGAAAATGTTAAAAATAAGGAAAACTTTACATGTGCATTATAATAAGTTTTATTAAATATTCCTAAATTTGTCTCAAAATTATTTTATTTACATAAGTTAATAATTAATTTGTGTCCTTATAATTTAAGAAATCTTCATAAAATCACGATACTCTGTTTTATGTCTATTTTCAGACCAATGCATAAAAGTAGAAATGTGATTTATCAATGATCTTACAGAGATTTTTTTAATCTAGATTTATCACGTTCAGCTTGTGAAAAGCAGATATAATTAGAAAACATTTTACACAGAAGAGTATTCACTTTATTACATTAGCAGATACATTTATTTTGAGATTAATTAAACTTATTTAATTAGAGTAAAATGTCACAGGAATCTTTTCATGAAAAATAGGTTTAGCATTTTAACCTTTTTAACACTTTCCAACATAGTTGAAAAGTTTTGTGAATTTGATTTGTCTGCCTGACTGCCTATGCTCTAAAATAATAAACTCTTTTGCCATGAAATTTATTTATGTTATTTGGATTTGATGTGCCATTGAAAATGAAGTGTATAGCATTTACTATCTATTTACAGGGACACTCAAAAAATTCCGTTACGTTATCACAGCCTATGAAAAAAATCCTTTGCCGTGTAGTTTCATGAATCATGATACATTATTTTTTTTTAAATATATTGAAATTTTTATAAGTCAGTGAGAAATACTACAAATGCTTTCTGTAAAATCTGGTGTGCATAAATGTTATCGTCCATTTACAGAGACACACAAAAAAATCTGGCTACTGAAGAAATTAAAGTATTGAAGCCTAATTATTATAATTGGTGGAAGTGCGTTTTCAATTGTGGTACGCATTTAAAAATTGATCTATTTTTTTTAAATTATTACTTTGTGTAGGTAAATTCTATAGATCATACACACGGTTGCACAAAAAATATCAAGAATTTTTTCGGTTATTCACGGAAAATGCTGAATGAGATTTTAAATTGTGCTATTCGTTTAGCTGAGCTAATAGACTGGTTAGCGGCAGCACAGACAATCACCTCATCGAGTTCACGGATGAAAGTCCAGGATTAGTTACATCTCGATTTACATATTAAGACGCAATCGGTCTACGCAGTCATAGCTTGGTGGAAAACACCTAAAAAGCCAATTTTAGCGGTTGACTCATAGGTTTGCCATTACGTTTTCCTGCTCCCAATTCTCCATGTTTTCGTACAGTTTGAGTGCAGGTAAGCACAATGCTAAACCCACGAGTCAACCACTAAAATCGGATTTTTAAGTGTTTTGCAACAAGATATGACTTGGCAGATCGACTGCGTTTTAATATGTTAATCAATATTTAACTAATTCTAGATTTTTTATCCGTGAATCGATGAGGTGATTGTCTGTCCGGTCAATAACTTTTAGCATACTATGTCGTACACACACGAATTTAAAATCATAGATAAAGTTGCGGAAAAAATGAAGTCCGGTATCAAAATTCATCATGCGTGATTTAAATTGTTTATGTAGACCACTTTTTCCACCTCAGTTTACTGTGAAGTTTTGTAGCTGTACTTTGAATCTGCTAAAAAGTGCTGCATAATATATCCTGGATGCATGATTTTGCTTTCTTGGTTAAATGTATTGCTAATTTTATACACGAAAAAATAAGGTAAAATTTTACATGTACATTATACGAGACATTATTAAATATTTATAAATTTTTCGTACATTAATTTATATACATGAGTTAATAAGCACTTTGTTTCCTAATAATTTAACAAATCTTCATAAAATCACGATGTGCTCTTTCACGTCTATTTTCAGACCTAATGAATGTGATTTATCTGTGATCTACAGAGGTTTTTTTCAATCTAGATTCATCACGTTTGGCTCGTGAAAAGCAGATATATTTAGAAAATATTTTATAGAGAAGCGTATTCATTTATTATGTTGGCAAATATTTTGAGATTAATTAAACATATTTAATTAGAATAAAATGTCACAGGAACCTTTTCATGAAATAAAACAACAAAGAAACTAGTCGTTGGTGGACACCGTATAGGTGCAGATTCCTAAAATTCTTAAAGAGCCAGTGGCTCCTAAACCCAAATATTCCGGTCGCCACTAGAGAAATTAAGAAACAAGGCGAATTTCGTCAAAAGATCGCTTTAGAAAAATTAATTTTACTAAAGGATCGCAAAAAACGCATCGATTTCCGTTAAAAAACGCTAAAAAATGCTCGCTAAAAAACACGCGATTCTCGTCAAAGGATTGCAAAAAAACGGAATTTTCGTCAGACGAACACGATAATAAGCACGAAATTCACCAAAGGATAGCGTCTTATTCGCCAAATCAAGAAATTTAGACCTTGAATCTGCACCTATAATCTTCAAATTCATCATCATCATCATCATCTATCAGAGTACTTGATATATCTCCACTTCCCTGTGCATCTAATTTTAGATCTTCTTCTAAAATGAGGAGTTGTGAAGACGTAAAAATACTTTCTAGCAATCCTAATATTGCGGAAGTGAAGGCAAAATCTGCTGAGAAACATACTTTACAGTCAAGAAGTATAGCTTTATAGATTAAGGCTGTTCTCAACTGCTCTGCTCAACAAGCAGGAAACTGTCTGACACATTTACAAATTCATTTTTTAACAGAAAGATATAAAATTGCAGACTGACATTGGCAGCTATTTGAAATCTCAGTTTTCTATTTTTTGATGAATAAATTACCTAATGAGTTATAATCTTTTTTGATCACGTTACAAGGCGATTTTCAGCCCAGTTTTAATATGTTTTCTTTCTCTCCGCGGAAAGTCAGTTCAAAACGCCCACTTTGATACTATTTTCTGAAAAATGTATTGTGTTCTCAAAAAAAGGGGGGGGGGACTGAGTGCGATTAGATAGTTTGTGGAAAACAACATCTGCTAGTTTCCATTCAATTCTGAACAAAAATAAATTAAAACTTACGTCATAAAGTTGCTATTTTTGATTTAAGAACAGCCTTAAGAACCTACACGAGTCACTGAAAAAGACCCGGATGGTAATGTTAAGTCATTGGAGGCGTTATTTTCAAATATCTCGCTCAAATTAAACGATTTTTTTTTTTTTTCACGGGATAGCTGAGAACGTTTTAGTTTAAAGGCTAGTTTTTAATATTTCGATTTTGATTATTTTTTTAATATTAGGATAGTTTCAATTTCAGAGACGGTCCATACTGGTTCCGAAAGTTAAAGTAATTTTTTTAAACAAATCTGAAGCCAAAATCGAAAAAGTAAAAACTAGTAATAAAGATAACCGTCCTCAGCTATCCCATGTAGAAAAAATCATGTAAAAATATTAAAATTTGAGTGAGATATTTGAAAATCCGCCATAGACTTAACATTATCACCCGGGTCTTTTTCAGTGACTAGTGAGGGATCTTAAGGCCCCACACTAGGCACAGAGAAAGACCTGGATGATAATGTAAAGTCTATGGGAGCGTTCTTTTCAAATATCTCTCTCAAATTTTTACATGATTTTTTTTGCATAGGATAGCTGAGGACGATCCACAACCGGCCTAGATTTTACTTTTTCGATTTTGGTTTCAGATTTAAAAAAAAAAAAAAAAAAAAAAAAAAAAATACTTTAATTTTCAAAACCGGTTTAAACCGGTTCTGAAAATGAAACTATCGTAATATAAAAAATATATAAGCAAAATCGAAAAAGTAAAAACTAGGCTGGTTGTAAATCGTCCTCAGCTATCCTGTGCAAAAAGAAAAAAAAAAAAAAATATGCAAATTATGCATCATATTAAAATTTGAGCGAGATATTTGAAAAGAACGCCATTGGTTTTACAATATCCGGGGCTTTTTCAGTAACTATTGTGGGGCCTAAAGAAGAAAATTCGTTTTCTCACATGCAATGTGATGACAAAGGTATGGATATTTTTGCGAATGATAATAATGAAACCTATATTTATTGTAACGATTTATTCAGTCACTCTAAACCGATGGAGAAGTGGATAGAATGCATTAACACCAGGGCCGTAGCTAGATGTGATCTATAGGGGGGGCTGATGAGATTGTAAGGGGGGCTCACATTTTTTTTCTCTTTCTCTGATACAGAAAGATAAATTAGTGCATATTTACACTGTAGGTATTATGTTCCTTATTAAACTGTTGTAATAATTTCATTTTATACTAACAAGGGCATCACCAAACATGGTGCACACAGATTTTGATGATTTCAAAGTATGTTGTAGGGGTTATACCACTAATTATTCAGCTGAAAGGATTCTTTCAAATGGGCCTTAGTTTTTGAGAAATTGGGGGTCAAAGTTCAGTGTATATTTCAAATACTTATTAGTACGTGCGCCGCATGTGAATTTGTGGCGTCGTGGTAACGTACGAGCCTGCAAGTCGAAAGGTTGCGGGTTCGAATCAGTCCACGGCCTTTTACTTATTTTTATGTTTTTTTTTTTTACACTTCGCAAATTATAAACAGAATTGAAAATTCTACAGCTTTGAATCTTTTGATATTTTCTGAAGAGGACAGTTTACTTTGTCAACATTTTTTTATTATTCTTTTTTCAAAATATGGTGAACTGACTGCATTTCAGGGTTCAACTAAAAGTACATTTTGCAACAAATAAATAAATAAAAATTTGTATTTAATTAACATTTTGAAAAAGTATAAGAAAATTTCAATATTTTAAAATCTCCACTACTTTAAATATTAATATTTTTAGATTAATCAGTCACTTTTTTCTTTTCAAATGTGTATTACACAATATTGTGCTTGGGTTTTTAGATAATTTAATACTGCATTTAATATAATTTATATTACTAAAATACTTAATTCGTGATAAATATGTTTAAAAATATATTAAAAGTAAAAAGAAAAAAAAAAGGTTTAATCATCATTTGTAAAAGTGGAAAAATAAGACCAATAAAAAGAAATCTTCATTTATTCTGATAATTACGGAGGAAAGCAGACGATTAAAAAAAGTATTTTTATATGTATTATAAATTTTATCTCATTAAACAGACGATTTTCGTACGTCAGTTGAATTACGGAAAGAGTGTTTTGATTTGTTATAAAAATAAAGTCAAGGAACACCTAACTTGTCAACAGAAATTACGCTGAGAGAGCCTGTTTACGCACTTTGACGCCGTGAGGGTTTCCATACTGGGAGATATAGCGATGGTTTTGGCGCGCAAACTATTCTTTTTCGAATTTTATTTATATTATTTGTTTACTGCGGAAGTATATTCTTGGATCATCAGATTTGGCTGTTAATCGTTGGTTGGAGGAATAAATTTGAGCGAGTTGATGGTACCAATTCTTTTGTTTTCTCATTCTATGAATATTTTTTATTATATTCCTGAAAGAATATCGATTGCATTAGTTGTAAATATTTTACTAAATTTTGACATCTGCGATTCTCGTGAGATTTAACGGGGTCTTGTATTTCGCGGCAATTTTCCGACATTATTAAAAATAAATCCGGTTTTAAACTTTTAGTCCAATGCAACAAATTTTGTAATTGTTTCAAAATTTATTCGGACTTAGTAAAATGATTTTTGAAAAATTTTTTGCAATTTTTTTGGTTTTTCGTGTTTGTGCAATGATTTTAAAACACTATCGATTTTTTTTAATTATTATTCAGCATTTTTTTAAAGGTTTAGTCATTTTTAATGGCATTTTTACCCATTTTTTTTTCTTGATTTGATGCTATTTTTTATTATTCAACATTTTTTTTTTAAGTTTCAGTCATTTTTAATGGCATTTTTACCTTAAACTTAAAAATAGCATCAAATTGAGAAAAATCTCGATTCGATGCTATTTTTCACATTAATAAAAGTAATCAAATTTACATCTTCCAAGGGAATGCAGATTTTTTTTTTTTTAATTTGTTGTATTTGAAATTCTAATAACTATTGTTGTATTTGAAATTCTAATAATTCTTTCGCTTTTTGACATTTTTGAATAATTTTTTTTGCATTGGATAGCTGAGGTGCATGCCGACAGCACACCTTTTTTACATTTTCGATTTTGGTTGCAGATATTTTTTTAAAAGGCACTTTCACTTTCGAAACCGGTTTTGAAAGTGAAACTAACTTTGTAAAAAATATCTGCAACCAAAATCGAAAAAGTAAAAAAGGTGCGCTGTCGGCATGCATTTCAGCTATCCAATGCAAAAAAAAAAAAAAAAAAAAAAAAAAAAAAAAAAAAAAATTCAAAAATGTCAAAATGCAAGAGTTATTAGAAAAATGCTTCCCCATAGGAATAGCATTAGCTCGCGAGCGTTTCCTCGAGCGAGGACAGGGACCTTAAAGCTCCAGTCCTGCAGGGGAAGACACTCGGGAGATAATGTTACTCCTACAGGGAGGTTTTTTCCTTATAGCTCGTTTGCATTTTGACATTAATTTTTTTTTTCTTTTTTGTATTAGATAGCTGAGATCCATCTCAACATCTATCAGGTTTTTATTTTTACGTTTTTGGTTGCAAGTATTTTTTATGAAATTACTTTCACTTTCGAAACCGGTTACGAAAATGGAAGTGTCATTTAAAAAAAAATCGAAACCAAAATCGAAAAAGTAAAAAAAGAAGCGATGTAAAGATAAACCTCAGCTATCCAATACAAAAAAAAAGAAAAAAAAATGCAAACGAGACATTACAAAATATCGTCCCCATCATGTGAAGTATGTGTTTTAGTGTAATGATATGCTTTTTTTATATTTTTTGCCTTGGGTTAGGCTTAGCCCTTAAAAGGGCTTTTTTTTAGTCTTGAAAAGGACTGTTATGTTAATCTAATGGCTCGATTCCGCTAAGGTTACCATCTGTGTATTGCTCATCATCATCATCAGATGAGTCACCAATAGTGAAACTGATTTTGTCCACTATTTTTTCTTCTATACCGTCTAATTCCCACATGTTTTTTTCAATTTTTCTAATTACGTGTTGAACACAATTACCCCAAGAAGAAGACGCTTTTTCTATCCCTTCATGTGTAAGTTTTGCAACTTCGTCTATTTTAAAGGTTCGGTTATTACTTGCGACGTGTATGGCCATGCTGAGCAACAATTTCATCGATACGGTAAGATTCATAAAACTTTTTATGTTCTGCAACAAGTTTAATTAGTTCTAATTTTATCATATCTGGGCTCCAAACAATATTCTTTTCCGTTAGCCATGCTTGTATCTCTTCTTTCTTCGTAGAACGCGTAGGATTTTTTTCTGTATGAACAGAATGATATGGAGCATTATCCATAACAATTACGCTATTAGGCTGAATATTAGGTAGAAGTTTATTCACTACCCAATCTTCGTAATGTTTGCCGTTCATTTCATCATGATAATCTCCGTTTTTTTTCGCTTTGAATACTTCTAATGCTCCATCAACAAATCCATCTTCGCATCCAGCATGTATAATAATGAGTCGGCCTCCTTTGCCTGAAGGAGCTTTTAAACCTATTGACAGGCGATTTAGAAATGCTTGTTTTTTAGATTTTACTGTAGAATCCTGCCATACGCGTTCGTTCGTATGTCCGGCATTAACCCACGTCTCATCCGTATAGTAAATTTTTCTTCCTTCGTTTCGAAATCTTCGGACATTCCTCAAATATTCGTGTCGCCATTGTTGGATGTCTTCTCGATCCAATAACAATGATTCTCGTTTCCTTTTTTGAAAAACAAATCCCAAATCATGCATAAGATTTCTAATAGTTCTGACGCTGAAATTTGGGAGATCGTCATCTTCATTTATGGCATGTGTAACTTTTTCTGCTGTGGGTATATCATTGTTAAAGAAAAAAGAATGCACTTTCCTACGAATAGCCGTTTTAGTAAATTCATCATAAATTTGCATTCTTGTGCATGTATTCACTTTCAAAGGACGTTTCTTGCCTGGAGTTATAAGTTTTCCACTCGTTTTCATTTCTGACTTAATTCTTTCGATTGACCGTGTTGAAACTCCTGTCAAATCTGAACACATCTGGGAAATTTCGTTGTCCGACTTCAGAAAAAAATTCCGACGACCGACTTCCGTCCAAATTGCTAATGCTCAATTTTTGCTTTTCCTTTGTTTTCTTTTTCGTTTTTCATACAAATGTATATACAGGGTGTCCCTAAACAAATGATATATACGCTAGGGGGTGATAGAACACATCAAGACGAGTAATAGTAAATAGGAAACCAAGGGTCCCAAACGTTTTCCAAAGGAGATAGCCGCCATTAAAGTTTGGGGTCCAAAATTTCAAATACACATAAAAAACGGAAAAATTGGTCGATTGATTTGCGGTTTTCACTAAAACTATTCTTTATGTTGGTATTTTCATGAAAATAAATTATAAAGATAAATTTCGAAAAATGCCGATAGAGGGCGCTTTAGAATTTGAAGTAATGAAAAACTATTTTTTGCCGTGATTTTTTGCATCTCATTAAATGGTTTCGTAAGCTTAGACTTAAACTTAAATTTTGAGCTCAAAATCTGAATAGTTGGAAGCGGTTAAGTAGCACAAACTTAACTGTGTTTAGAGGGTTTAAATTTCAAATGATTATAAAAAACGGAAAAATTGGTCGATTGATTTGCGGTTTTCACTAAAACTATTTTTTATGTCGGTATTTTATTGAAAAGGAATTATAAAGATAAATTTCAAAAAATGCCGATAGAGGGCGCTTTAGACTTTGGAGTAACGAACAACTACTTTTTACGCTATGTTTTGCATCTGATTAAATGTTTTCGTAAACTTAGACTTAAACTTAAATTTTGAGCTCAAAATCTGAATATTTGGGAGTGGTTAAGTAGTACAAACTGAACTGTGTTCAGAGGGTTTAAATTTCAAATGATAATAAAAAACGGAAAAATTGGTCGATTCGTTTGCGGTTTAAAATAAAACTCTTCTTTAAGTCAGTATCTTCTTGAAAATGAATTTTAAAGATAAATTTCAAAAAATTTCGTTAGAGGGCATCTTAAACTTTAGAGTAACAAACAACAAATTTTAACCGTTATTTTTTGTATCTAATTAAATGCTTTCCAAAACTTGTTAAATGTTTTCGGAATCTTAAATTTAAACTTAAAGTTTGAACTCAAATTCTGAATCGTTGGGAGGGGTTAAGAAACGCAAACTGAAGTGTGTTCAGGAGTTGGAATTTACCCCCCCCCCCCCCCCCTTGAACACAGGTCACTTTTGCGCTACTTAAACTCTCGCAACGACGCAGAATTTGATCTCAAAATTTAAATCTAAGCATTTGAAAGCATTTAATGAGATTTAAAAAAAAATAACGGTTAAAAATAGTTGTATGCTACTGCAATGTCTAAGGCGCCCTCAATCGTCATTTTGTGAAATTTATTTTTAAAAGTTATTTTCAAGAAAACACTGATTTAAAGAGTAGTTTTAGCAGTTTCGTTTGAAATTTAAATCCTCTGAACACAGTTTAGTTAGTGCTACTTAACTACTCCCAACTATTCAGATGTTAGTAGAATATAGATAAAATGATACAGGGCCATGCAAAGAATTGTGTGCATGGACAATGATAATTTATAACAATGTGATTTCAGTTGTTTTAAGAGTGTTTTAGTTTAAAATGAATTTTAGCTTCTTACTGATGGGTAGGTAAACTACAGGGCTGAACAAATGTTTTCAAGTATGTTTCCCATTTATTAGTACAAATTGCTCAAAAAGAATTTTTAAGGTTTTTTCTTGCTAAACAAAATTTTCCCATTTTATAATATGTATATCAACTGACAAATCAAATACAGGGCTGTTCAAAAGTATTGGAATACAGATTTGGCTATATACCCTTATTTCCCTAATTAACGAAGTTTTGTTAAAGATTTCATGAAGTGTTGGAAAGTGCTTCATAATCTATGCTTAACGCATGATTTTTCTTACTTGTTTAAATAATAGTAAAATTCACATACCTTATTCAGGTGAATTAAAAGATGGTTTCTAATAGAATAGAATCTAATAGAAAATATGGTTACAATTTATTTGAAAGCTGTATCTCAATGTATTTGAGTTATTAATTTTTTTTTTGTAATTTTTAATTCTTTTTTTTGTCATCGTGGGAACAGAAGTATTCAATTTCTGTTGAAGGTAAAGGGAAAAAAGTAGATCACTGTACCTTTTTGCTGACAAAAAAAAAAAAAAAAAAAAAAAAAAAGAAAAAAAGAAAAAGAAAAAACGTTGTTTATGTAATAACAGAGACACATATCACATACGCATTTGGATTAAACATGGTCCAATCCGAAAAAGAATAAAATGCGGACATCACAATGATTCAGATATGTCTAACTAGGGAACTGCGAGAAGTGTAAGTCACCGATTTTGACGAAAGTGGTTTCGTTGAAAAGATCTCATCGTGAGCAGTAAAAACTCAATAGAACTACCCGCAAATGATTCATTTTCGAGATATCCGACAATTTATGTCACGTAGCTAGTGTACACTTAATAGGGGACCGCAAAAAATTTTAGTCTCGATTTTAACGAAAGTATCGTTAAAAAGATATCATCATTAAAGCGAAAAAACTCAATAGAACTACCCGGCGAAAATGAGCTGTTTTCGAGATAGCGGATAATTTATGTCACGTAGCTAGTGCATACTATTCTAGTGCACACTTAATGGGGGATTGAAAATTCTTTTTTCTCGATTTTGATGAAAATGGTGTCGTTGCAAAGATATTATGAGAAGTAAAAAACTCAATGGAACTAACCATCTGAAATGAGCCGTTTTCGAGATATCCGACAATTTATGTCACTTAATGCAGTTTCCCAGCAGTGTGCATTAGTAATGTGACACAAATTGTCGGATATCTCGAAAACGTCTCATTTCCGACGGGTGATTCCAATGAGTTTTTTAATCCTCACGATGATATCTTTTTAACGATACCACTTTCGTTAAAATCTAGACTAAATTTTTTTGCGGTCCCCTATTAAGTGTGCACTAGCTACGCGACATAAATTGTCGGATGTCTCGAAAATGAATCATTTGCGACGGATAATTCCATTGAGTTTTTTACTGCTAACGATGATATCCTTCCAACGATACAACTTTCGTCAAAATCGGTGACTTACACTTCTTGCAGTTCGCTAGTCAGATACAGACCGAGAGCAACAACCATTTTCCAAATGGTTAATAATAATTAATAATTAATATATATTTTTTAATACAGAATATTTTTACAACACTTTTTTGTATTACCTTTTTTTCTCATGCCAATAAAATTATTTCCTACATAATATATATATATATTTCACTGAAACCATCAGATATTTATAACGTTCATTCAAAAGAAAATATTCTTAATATTAAAAAAATGGATTTTCTATCCACAGAAATGAGTTTCAATTAGTTTAAATGACAGCTCGAGGAAGCTGAAGACAACGTCTTTTCATATTTCATATCAAATAAAATTCCTCCACAATTTCCGCATACTAGATTCCCCCCCCCCCCCCCCCTTCGTAATACTTATTAGATATGAAGCGCTATTTGGTTTTGATATTCACATTTTCTGGCAGGCGATATTTTTTATGGATAAATAAGGGAAGAAGATTTTAATGTTTAATTTCGAAGAAATTCTAGATTTGATAGCATGTTAAGAAGGTTTTTCTTTTTATATTTTTAACATTTTCCTAAATAATTGAAAAGTATTCATGACTTCGGTTTGTCAACCCTTCTGTCCATACTTTAATTCTCGTAAATATACTCAGATTGCCCTGAATTTTTTATGTGTTACTTATGCTTACTATAACACAATCTTATTGAAAATAATGCGTGTAGTTCTTATAATTCATTTACAAACACGTAGCAGAGATTCCGGACAATGTCCCATAAAAAAAGGAATTCATTCCTATTTCAACGGACTTTGCCATTTCATTAACGGGTTTTTGCCCATAAAACATAAAAATTTACGAAAATTGACCGTTTATGTGAAAAATGAATCCGTAAATTTACTGGATAATTCACGGTAAAATATCGTAAATTTACAACTTTTTTTTACAATGTGTTTCAAGTTCATTTTAGTGATGTTAGACAAGTTAAAACGCAATGAAATTGATATGTATTTATGAAATATAAGCCATTCCATCAAATTGTTTTTTTTAAATCTTGGTGTTAGTCATCAAAAATCAAGTTTTGAGAAAACGCGACTTAAAGTTGAAATTATATGGATGCGGCTATGAAAGTGTTGATACATAAATGCTTATAACTCCGTTAAAAATGCAAATATTTTTATGCGGTTTTTTGCATTGAGTTAAGAATTAAATGAATAACCAAATTAGATCATAAAAAAATCGATTTTTTGAAAAGTTTTCAACTTCTGATCCCCCTTAAGTACTTTATATCTTTTCTTTTATATATCTGTTTTTCGCATAAGATTTTTCAATAATAATTATCCTAGTAAAAGCTGATTTAGTGAGAAATTTTATTTACAGGCCATCATGATTAAAATAACATATTCGATATAGTTGTATAGGGTAAATGAATTCGGTTTCTCTGTTTGTCTGTTCGCACTCTAACTCGCGTAAATATACATGGATTGCCAAGCAATTGAGCAATTATTATATATGTTATAGAAATTTAATATATCATGTTTGGCATTGAAAATGAAATATGTAGCACATATAGGACATTTACAGCGACACTCAAAAGAATCCCATTACATTACGTTGGATCGGAAAAAATCGCTTGTAGTGTGTATTTTAATCCTTTCCGTTCGGAGATTTTTTTCGTATTCAGTCAATTCACATTTAACAAAAATTTTCTCGTAAATATACTCGAATAGCCATGAAATTTTTATGAAATATTGAGATTTACTAGATCATTTTTTAGTATTTTGTTAATTATCTTAACGCTTACTTGCTATAATTATACTTCTTGCTTGTTTTAGAAGGCACCAATTGTGTTTTAAATTTTAAATATTAGAATAAACATAATTTTTTATATTATATTTCAGCATTATATTATTGTACTACATTTTGAATTGAAACTTTATCTTTTAACTCACTCTGTGTTTTCTAAATGACTGATATGGAAATTACATTTGTAACTAAAAAATAATAACGATTAGATGGGTTGTAAATCTTTATAAAAACATTGGTCGAACGACGAAAATAAAGATATTGTAATGTTTTCTCAAATATTTTTATCAGCAATTAAATGTGGAGTTTTTAAACTGCGTTCATTTTATAGCGTTATTTGAGTTTTTCTTATTGATTTAATTCTATGCTAAAACTATTAAATATTGTTGTCAAATCAGTAAATTGTTTCGACACTTTAAGTGCAGGAAGTTAAGCACTTTATATCTTTTTTTTAAATATCTTTTTTTCACATAAGATTTTTAAATAATAATTATCCTAGTAAAAGCTAATTTAATGAGAAATTTTATTTACAGGCCATCATGATTAAAATAACTATTCGGTATAGTAGTATAGGGTTAATAAATTCGGTTCCTCTGTTTGTCTATTCGTGCTCTAACTCGTGTAAATATACTTAGATTGCCATGGAATTGAGCAAATGATATATATGTTATAGAGGTTTAATATTTCATGTTTGGCATTGAAAATATGTAGCACATATAGGACATTTATAGTGACACTCAAAAGAATCCCATTACATTACGTTTTATTGGGAAAAAACGTTTGTTATGTATTTTAATCTTTTCAGTTCGGAATATTACAAACGACTATTTACGTATTCAGTCGAATCACATTTTACAAAAATTTTCTCGTAAGTATATTGAAATAGCCATGTAATTTTTATGACTTATTGAGGTTTACTAGATCATTTTTAGTACCGGGTGATTAAAAAGTCAGGACAAACTTTAACTAGTCGTTGGAGGCCACCGTAATACTTATCCATCATGGATATTCATATAATATATGAAAATAAAACATGTGTAAACTGTATACAAAATGCATTGCAATTTCAAAACAAAACTTAAACGTATATTTAAATATTTTTAATGTGCATAGTAATTTTCTATTAATGAATTGCTGACCAACCAATTTCGACAAAACATATAAGACGCTTAACTACTCAAGAAGTACCGAACTGCGTAAAAGAAACATCCTTATAACTCCAAAAATAATAATCATATTAACTAACAATTTGCTGCGTTGGTTTAAGAGTCTCATTTCTAATTAAAATAATATTTTTGAATTGAAATTTGAATGAAATACAGGATCATAAAAAATCGAAGAATGTGGAAAACAGGATTACAAATATCTCGGCAACTAACAATACGATCGACTTCGTTTATTATGAAAAATTTGTGTTATTTTATTGCCTTTTATGTCCACTCCTTAAAATTAAAAAAATTCGAAAATTTTTATATATATTTCATCAGAACGAATTTTTCGAGAATCCGAAAAAATAGTTCCGGATAATCGAGGTTGCTGATATTCAATAGGCTTCGTCCCATTCTTACATACTAAGTACATACAAAATTTCAGGTCTCTATCTCAATTTGTTCGGGAGATAGAGTGTTTACAGACAAACAGACAGACAGACAGACGGGCGGCAAATTTTTTTTTTCTAAAAATATGTTTTTTGGAATCTCCAACATCTGAAACGTGTAATTCCGTCAAAAAAAAATTTCGATTTTCAAAACGATTGCAAGATTTACCCTGGTAAGTAAAAATGAATAATTTGGAAACGAATCAAGATACAAAGATACGTTTTGGACCGAACGGATGGAGAAGAAACCGGGTTTTGTGTAACAACGAAAAAAAAATAGTTTTGTTGGCGACCAACAAATGGCGCTATAGTGTTTTATTGCACCAAAAAAGGATTTACAAATGAAAAAATGTTGACATCTTACAAGTCAGCTTAATTACAGTTAATTAGTACTACAGTAAATGTTCAATGTGTTGCCCATCATTTAAAAGTGTAGCTGTTAGACTAGGCACCACATCATCCGCAGGATTTAGTAGCATTACTTGCGTTATGGCAGACACATTTTGTCGGATGGCATCTTTCAGTGCTGCTAGTGGTGCCGTTGGTCGCCAACAGAACTATGTTTTACTTACCCATTATACGTAGTATAGGGTAAGGCTTGCCATCGTTTTGAAAATCGAAAATTTTTTTTGACGGATTTACACGTTTTCGACATTGGAGATTTCGAAAAACATATTTTTAGAAAAACATCTTTGCCGTCCGTCCGTCTGTCTGTCTGTCAGTCAGTCTGTCTGTCTGTAAACGCTCTATCTCCCGAACGAATAGAGATAGAGACTTGAAGTTTTGTATGTATACTTAGTATGTAAGAATGGGACGAAGCCTATTTAATATCAGTAACTATCCGGAACTATCCGGAATTATCCGGAACTATTTTTTCGGATTCTCGAAAAATTCGTTCTGATGAAAGGTACATAAAAATTTTCGAAATTTCTTATTTTAAGGAATGATCGTAAAAGACAATAAAATAACACAAATTTTGCATAAAGAACGAAGGTGATCGAATTATTAGTTGCCGAGATATCTGTAATCCTGCTTTCCACATTCTTCGATTTTTCAGGACCCTGTATTTCATTCAAATTTCAATTCAAAGATATATTGTAATTGGAAATGAGACGCTTAATCCGACGCAATAAACTGTTAGTTAATAAGATTATTATTTTTGGATTTATAAGGATGTTTCTTTTTCACAATTCTGTACTACTTGAGTAGTTAGGCGTGTTGTATAATTTATCGAAAGAGATTCATCAGCAACTCATTAACACAACATTACTATGCACAATAAAAATATAAATACACGTTTAAATTTTGTTTTGGAATTGCAATCCATTTTATAAATAGTTTTCAAATGTATTATTTTCACATATTATACATGCATATATATGATGGGTAAGTATTACGATGGCCTCCAACGACTAGTTTTCGTTGCCACACAAAACCCGGTTTATTTTCCATCCGTTCGATGCAACCCGTATCTTTGTATCTTGATTCGTTTTCAAATTATTCATTTTTAAAGTTCGTCCTGACTTTTGGATCACCCGGTATTTTGTTAATTATCTTAAATCTTACTTTCTATAAATATATTTCTCTGCTTGTTTTAGAAGGCACCAATTGTGTTTTAAAATTTAAGTATTAGAATAATACTGCATTAATAAACTTATATTTTTGTATTATGTTTCAAAATTATATTATTGTACTACATTTTGAATTGAAACTTTATCTTTTAATTCCCTTTGTGTTTTCTAAATGACTGATATGGAAAAAACATCTGTAACTAAAAACAAGTTGGAAATTGCACGTGAAGCGTAGCAAATTAGGTGCGTTCGTACGATAACGAAGTTTTAAAAATATTACTTTCATATATTAATCTCATAAAATTGTAAATAGTGAATTACAATTAAAACGCTCATCAAACAATGTTCTCCCTGTACCATTATGTAATGGAATACTTTTGTGTGGCCTTGTAAATCAATAACAAATGTTCTTTGCACCACAAATTATGTAAGATGTATATTAAAATATGTACTTTATAGTTGTATATAAATTTTATTAAGTTCGCATGAGTGTAACACGATAAAAATGCATTTGAAACATTTTTTCCCATTGACCGTAATGTAACGGAATACTTTCGATTGTCCCTGTAATTGATCTATGCATCCGATTTTCATAAAATTTGAAATAACTCGATAAAATTATGTGATAATTATGTATTTTAAATTTCAAACGTATAGAATATATTTGAAACTTTTTCCTCATTGACCATAATGTAATTGAATACTTTTGATTGCCCCTGTAATTGATCTATGCACACGATTATCAAAAAATTTGAAATAACTCGACAGAATTATGTAATAATTGCGTATTTTAAATTTCAAACGATTAAAATGCATTTGAAACTTTTTTCCCCATTGACCGTAATGTAATGGAATACTTTTGATTGCCCCTGTAATTGATCTATGCATCCAAGTTTCATAAAATTTGAAATGACTTGACAAAATTATGTAATAATTATGTATTTTAAATTTCAAACGATTCGGTTGGGTAGTTTTTGCGTTGTTACATGCGGACAGACGGACGGACGGACTGAACGACCACTATAGGTTTAGGTGCTACGTATTATATAATTACGAACGCACCTAAAAATAACGATGACATGGGTTAAACCTTAATAAAAACATTGGTCGAACGACGAAAGTAAAGAGAGTGGAATGTTTTCTCAAATATGTTTATCAGGAATTAAATGTGGAATTTTTAAACTGCGTTGCATTTTATAGCGTTATTTGAGTTTTTTTCTTATTGATTTTATTCTATGCTAAAACTATTAAATAATGTTATCAACTCAGTAAATTGCTTCGACACTTTAAGTGCAGTAAGTTAAGTACTTTATACCTTTTTTATATCTGTTTTTTTTTTTTTTTTTTTTTTTTTTTTTTTTTTTTTTTCACATAAGATTTTTGAATAATAATTATCCTAGTAAAAACTGGTTTAGTGAGCAATTTTATTTACAGGCCATCATGATTAAAATGACATATTCGGTATAGTTGCATAGGGTTAATGAATTCGGTTTCTCTGTTTGACTGTCCGTGCTCTAACTCATGTAAATATACTTGGATTGCCATGCAATTGATATAAATATGTTACAGAGGTTTAATATATCACGTTTGGAATTGAAAATGAAATATGTAGCACATATAGGATATTTAGAGCGACACTCAAAAGAATCCCATTACATTACGTTTTATCGGAAAAAATCATATCTAGTGTATTTTAATCTTTTCAGTTCGGAGTATTACAAACGACTGTTTTCGTATTCAGTCGAATCACATTTTACAAAAATTTTCTCGTAAATATACTCGAATATTTACGAGTATTTTTACCCCGTAATTTTTATCAATGATTGAGGTTTACTAGATCATTTTTTAGTATTTTGTTAATTTTTACTTTTACTTTCTATAAATATACTTCTCTGCTTGTTTTAGAAGGCACAACTGGGTTTTAAAATTTAAGTATTAGAATAATACTGCATTAATAAACTTAAATTTTTAAATTATATTTCAAAATTATATTATTGTACTACATCTTGTATTAAAACTTTATCTTTTAACTTCCTCTGTGTTTTCTAAATGACTGATATAGAAATAACATGAGTAACTAAAAAATTATAACCATTACATGGGTTGTAAACTTTAATAAAAACATTGGTCAAACGACGAAAGTAAAGAGAGTGGAATGTTTTCTCAAATATGTTTATCAGCAATTAAATCCGGTGTTTTTAAACTGCGTTGCATTTTATAGCGTTATTTGAGTTTTTTCTTATTGATTTTATTCTATGCTAAAACTTTTAAGTAAGTTATCAACTCAGTAAACTGCTTTGACACTTTAAGTGCAGTAAATTAAGTACATTATTTATTTATTTATTTATTTATTTATTTATTTATTTAAGAATTTGAATTTACACAAGTTTTTTCAATAATAATTATCATAGTAAAAGCTGGTTTAATGATAAATTTTATTTACAGGCCATCGTGATTAAAATAAAATGTTTTCGTTTTAAACATATTTCAACATTTTTTAAGACACCAATTATTTATTATATTAACACTTTCCGACATAATTTAAAAGGAATACTGAATTCGGTTTCTGTGTCTGTCCATGCTCTAATTCGTGTAAATATACTTGGATTACCGTGCAATTGGGCAATTGATGTATATGTTATTGATTTTAATACATCATGTTTGACGTTGAATATGAAATTTATAGCACATACAGGACATTTACAGCGACATACAAAAGAATTGCATTACATTACGTTTTTATACGTTTCATGTCCGGACGTTATCACATGCATACCCGTTCAGCGGGACAGAAATTTTCTTGTGATCAAACCTATGCTTCAAATGAAAGCGAATGCGTTTGCCAAAAGATTCGGAGAAAACAGTTTTGTGTGCTCTTAACAAGTGCTGGATAAGTTAAAAAAACGGAACACTATTTCTTATAGAAAGATTATTAGTGAAGCAGTAAATGCTGGTGCATTAAATGTGGATAAATAGAAAGTGTTCGGGTGCAATCCAGGATTATGAAGAAAAGAATTTATTTAATACCGTGAAGCTGGATTGGTGACAAAATGGCTTCAGATCATATGTTAAAACTTAAAGAGAAATATGTACTAACGAGATATTTTCGAAAGTGAAAACAACTGTTCTAGGATGGATTTTTTATGGAACCAATCCCAACGATTCAGATTTTGAGCCCAAAACTTAAGTCTAAGCTTCAAAAAAAAAATTAATGAGATGCAAAAAATAACAGCAAAAAATAGTTGTTCGTTACTCCAAAGTCTAAAGCGCCCTCTATCGGCATTTTTTGAAGGCCATCTTTAGAATTTATTTTCAAGACAATACAGACATAAAGAATAGTTTTAGTGAAAACCGCAAATCAATCGACCAATTTTTCCATTTTTTATGACTATTTGAAATTTTGGACCCTAAATTTTAATGATGACTATCTCCTTCCGAAAACGTTTGGGACCCTTGGTTTCCTATTTAATATGGTTTGTCTTGATGCGTACTATCACTCCTCAAAGTTTTGCCCAAGAGTTTAGATACACCCTGTATGTATTTCTTAAATGAGTTAAATTTTGGAATGCATGTCGTTAATAGATATAAATCTCTATACCATATACAGGGCTGCTAAAAAGTTCGGATAATTTTCCAATTGTAGATGGGAACAGCTGAAACACGGTTTTGAAATGCGTTATACATTTCCATATGTTGAAATGAGACGTAATATTTGATTTTTTTAAACGGTACAGTTTGTTACATTACTCTTAACGTGTTGGAAAGTGCTTCATAATCTATGCTTGACGCATATATTTTTGTTGTTGTTGTTGTTTCCTTTTGATTTTCTTCAAGCAACAAAAGAGTTAAAAAGTGCATTATCATTTCGTTTTCGTAGAAAATTCTTATTTTGAAGACATTTGGGGAATACATACAGTCGACTCTCGTTAATTCGAACTCGTCGGGACCACAAGAAATGTTCGAATTATCCGAAGTTCGAATTATGGAAAATATGAAATGAAATTATGCTTAATGTAGTACTATTACAAAGGAATTAATGTTATAGTGTTTTTTAAATTTATGTCATCTGTTATCATTAGAATATGACTTTATATTGAATTAGAATGTATAAATACGTAAACTAATTAAAAGATTAGATACAAGCACAATGGAATCAAAATTTAAAGTGTCACTGATGGACTGGCGGGGCACTAAGAAAGTGGATATCAAATGCATTGGACTATATGTATACTTGTTCGGAACTATTTTCACAAAAATCAAAAAAAGAAAATTATTCAAATGATCTGAAATCCGTGAGAAAGAAGAGAAAAATGAAAAATCGGAATTCTCGTTAGTTCGAATTAAACGAAGTCAAAAGAAAAATAGTTCGAATTAATGAAAAATTTTAACGTTATCCTGCCATTGAAAATTTCGAGACTTCATGTTTAGTTCGAATTAAGCGAAGATTCGAATTATCCGATTTCGAATTAACGAGAGTCGACTGTGATTGAATCTGCTTTTCAAGCTGTCAAAAATAATTCTGATAAAAAGATCAAATGTCACTAAAACATTCATCTCCAGAAAAAAATCTAATCCAATTTCAACATCAAAAACATCACAAAAGAAAAAAAATTGAGATTTCTTAATTATTTTTTGACATTGTTTAGTTAGTTTGCCTGAAGCAGGAATTTTCAAAAATTTAATCCAGCTTCTTACTGGGTTATTTATTCATGAACGCTCGTAAAGCGTATAATATTTGTTTTTCGTGTGTATTTAATTATCTTTTTAATTGAAACATTTCTTTCATTTTCCAATTTTGAAACATGATTATTTTAAGTAAATTTAATTTACATAGATGTTATTTTTATTAACAAGTTGGAAATAGCACGTCAACCATTGCGAATGCGGCACTTTAGTATTTTAACGAAGTTTTAAAAATATTCAGATCTTGGTGTATAAGTATGCAGTACTTAGGATACAGTAAAGTATTCGAGATATTTTGTGCATCCCTGTAAATACTCTCCTGTAAATGCTTTCCATTTTACAAGAAGTAACTTGTAGAAATCCTCAGCAGCGTATATCAGCTTCGTAAAATGTGAAATTATCTTAATATTATTTAAACGTGCCCCAAACTGTGTTTCCCCCTATACCACTATGTAATGGAATACTTTTGTATTGCCCTGTAAATTAATAACAAATTTCCTTTGCACCACAATTTGCACAGAATGTATAGTTTAGTATAGATGCATATCAATTTTATTGTGTTCGAAAGAGTCTAACAGCTTTAATATGCACCTAAAATTATTTTTCCCATATGCCTTAATGTAACGGAATAATCTTGATTGTCTCTGTAATCAAACTATTCATTCGATTTTTATAAAATTTGAAACGACACGACAAAATTATGCAACAATTATATATTTTAAATTGCAAAGAATTCGGTTGGATAGTTTTTGCTCTGTTATTTGTGGACAGACGGACGGATTGAACAAAGGTTATAAGGTACTACGTATTTACATTATTACTAAATCTTAATGAAGTTATCTTACTGAAATTTGATAATAATATTTCTCACCAGAATTTTTATTAAAAATTATTTAATTGATTTATTTAAAGTAAATCTGCGTGGTTTAAATTTCCCTTATTTTAAGAAAAAATTTCTGGCTCGAATTGGAATTTAATCACATGGTAGGAGTCGAGTCAACTGGTTGCGGGCGTTCTAATGTTAATGAACGCGATTTGTCTACCTGCCATGAATTCGTGCGCTATTATAACTCGTTTAAGAATAGTTAACCCTTTATCTAACGACGGTACTTATAAGTACCATTAAAATTACCTATTGTAAGATTCTTTTGATGCGTCAGTCAGTTGTAATACTGTTTAGAATGAGTTACAGATACATGACTTTATCTTGTTCCAGAAGCATTATTGGTTACAGAAAAGAAAATATTTTTAAAAGGATGATTTATTTTGCCTTTGTATCTTTTCAGTTTTCTTTGTGCCGAGGGAGGAGGATGTGGATTTTTCAATTCGGAAATATTTCTATATTTATATTGTAAGAACAGCATATTTGTACATTTTATAATTCTGCAAGTTACTAAGAAAACAATTTAAAATAAAAGATTTGAGTAGGTTTATAAGTACTTCACAAAATCTTTTTAAATTCAAATTTAATTAATCCTTCTAAATCCTTCAGTCTTTTTAAAATCCTTCAAAAATTTATTAAATGATTATATAAATCTTTTAATTTAGTCAAAACATTTTACGTAAAATGCTTTAGAATGTAAAATTTTCATGAATTCATACTTCGGTATATAAAGAGTTACTATGGCATATTCGATATTGTAAAAGAAGTGTGTAGCATTTTCGGTTCACTTACAAAGACAATCAAAAGAATTTTGTTACATTATGGTCTATGAATATAAATAATTCGTGATGTATTTTAATGATATTTAAAATTACTTTTTATTACTAATTTACTACTATTAGTTTTTATTACTATTAAAATTTAAAATATTATTATATTTTAAACATTTTGATATTTATATATGTATCACTAAGATGTAATAGAAATCGTTTAATGCAGAACATGGTGTGAATAGAATTTATTGATCATTTATAGGAACACAGAAAATAATTTGCCCACTGATGAAAATGAACAATAGCTGAACACTTAAAACCTATAAACAATAATTTCTGGAAGTGCGTTTTCATTCGTGGTACGCGATTTTTATGTAACTATTTTTCTTTTAAATGTTACTTGAGATGTATAAATTAAATTAATCGTAAATATCATACTATCCGATATTTTGATAAACATACAATATTTTCGATATACAGTCGACTCTCGTTAATTCGAAATCGGATAATTCGAATCTTCGCTTAATTCGAACTAAACATGAAGTCCCGAAATTTTGAATGGCAGAATAACGTTAAAAACTTTCACTAATTCGAACTCATTTTTTCTTGACTTCGTTTAATTCGAACTAACGAGAATTCCAATTTTTCATTTTTCTTTTCTTTCTCACAGATTTCAGATAATTTGAATAGCTTTCTTTCTTTGATTTTCGTGAAAATTGTTCCGAACGAGTTTACATATAATCCAATGCATTTGATATAGATTTTCTTGGTGCCCTTCTGTCCATCAGTGACATCTCAAATTTTTCTTCATTATGCTTATTTCTAATCATTTAATTAGTTTATGTATTTATACATTCTAATTTAATATTAAGTCATATTCTAATGATAACAGACGAAATATATTTAAAAAATACTATAACATTAATTCCTTTGTAATAGTACCATATTAAGCATGTTTTTATTTCATATTTTCTATAATTCGAACTTCGGATAATTCGAACATTACTTCTGGTCCCGACGAGTTCGAATTAACGAGAGTCGACTGTAATCTGATATTTTCAAAATAGTCAAGTTACACTGTTAAAAATCTTGGCCTAGTTTGAACCAAATTTTGGTGCTCAGTAGCCGCCACCGTAAGACGGTGAAATCTCGAACAATCATTTGGAGCTTCCTATTTCAACCTCGTTCCAACTATTGGAACTGTGCTTCAACGGGAGCTCCAAATATTGATTCAAGTTATCCCCATCTTACCGTGATAGCTATTGAGCACCAAAATTTGGTTCAAACTAGGGAAAGATTTTTAACAGTGTATTGATAATTATAAATATTTTCTGATTTAATGTAAATTAAAAACTAAAACACATTGCATTTAGCATGAAAATTTAATAATAAAAAAAAACATTTTAAATGTATTTTTATTTTCCACTTACGTAACAAAATTGAAGATTAACAAATTGATAAAAAGGTACAATTTGCTTTTTACACTCACAAAAAACAAGCAATCGAAGTAATTATCAAGTTTCCTGAAAAATTTGTTTTACGCAATAAAATTATATAAAAAAAATACTTTGTTTTAATTGAAATATTTGAACATAAATATAAGCCTGTGTGTTTTTTCATTCTTTATCCTGATGTGTATTTTTAACTAAAGAAAACTCAAAACAGAAGAGATTCTAATGAAGCAGTAATTCACTTCTCTAAATTATACAGTTTATCTTTCAATAGCTGTTTTAAGTAAATATATTCTCCAACGTAATTATTGGTTTTACATTTAAAAATTCAGCTTTAAATGTAGCGTAGAGAATATTTTTTTAATTGAATTTGGACAGGGATGTAGTCGTAAAAATAACAGAGGATATACGCTCTAAGCAGAAAGTATATGCTCAAGGCAGAGGGTATACCCTACAGTGCGTATACTATAACTTTCTTGAGAAACAGAGGGTATACGGTATTCCTTTAAAAAATCCAGACGGTATACGGCGTGTACCCTCCGCTACATCCCTGAATTTGTAGTGGGAAGGGGAAGGGGGCAGAGAGAATTAAAAACAGCCTGTAGAAAGCTCTTGTTTACAGAATGACACAATTAATAACAGTTAAAAAAATCATTTAAATTTGTTTTGACTGAAATATCAAAAATACGATACGCAGTACAGTGAAATACTTTAACCCTTTCCGGCAGCAGCAAATTCTGTTTGTAAAATGAGTAATTATCGACTGCGACGGAATTTACAAACGATGTTTTTTAGGTATTAAAAACTCCTTAATTTAAGCTTTCATTGTAAAAGCAGAATTTTGTTAAAATATTGTTGGTGCCGTTTACAAGTCTAAAAAAATTAAAATTAGGTGATTTCGGGCTGGGCACAGTGCGCCGGAAAGGATAAAACGAAACTGACGTGACTGAAATTTTTTTCCGTGTTAAAGATTCGTTAAAAAAGATCAAAATTGACCAATATTTTCGATGTCGTCAAATTTTATTTCTATTTTCTGTTAAACTACTAGCAGATTGCGTCCATTATGATATTCATCAAGCATAATAATTATTCTTCTATCGGGAAAATATCAGATATCTTATTATCGTAGGCCTCAATGATGGCGGCCTTCAGTTCTGCCACAAACTTGAACTGTCTGCCATTGGCATTTAAAGTTCTACTGAGGATACTCCACATTTTCTTGGGAATTGAGATGAAGGTACATAGCAGGCCATTCCATAACATGTCTCCAATTATCCAAAAACCACTCCTAGGAGGATTTTCAAAGGTTTTGAGGGCGTTTTCCTGCTGAAAAATCCAACTTAGCCCAACAATTCTCTTTTCAGTTGGCTATAAATGGGTTTCTAGCAGTTCTTGGTAATATGTAGTATACATGCCGTCTGAGGGGAGAGCCAAGTTAAGTTTACCGCCATAGTCGAAGCCTCCAAACACCATTAATAAGCCTCTATCTATGAATGTTGAGCCTGCTCATGTTGAAAGTTATCCACAAGCAAACAGAATCGATGGAGTCAAATATCATAAAACCTGGAAGAGCCCAGTAGCATCTTGTTATATTCCCAGATAATAAAAAATTAGTTTGGGTGGCTCAAACTGCTTTGCCTTCTATTGATATGACATGAGGAAAGAAGAGGAAATTTTCTCCAAAAGGCAGCACGATGGAGGCTTATTAATAGTATTGAGAGGCTTCAGTTATATTGGTAAACTTACCCTGGCTCTTCTATCAGACAGCATGTAGGATACCAATTCCAAAGAATTGCTAAAAATCCGTTTATTGCCAACTGAAGATAGAATTGGTGGGCTAAATTGGATTTTCCAGCAGGAAAACGCTTACATAACCGTTACAAAATCTCCCTGGGAATGTTTTTTTGACAAATAGGGACATGTTATGAAATGGTCTGCCCTTTACCTTCATCTCCATTCCGAAGAAAATGTAGGGAATAATATGGTCCTTAGTAGAACTTTAAATACCAAATACAGACAGTTCAATTCTGCGGCAGAACTGATGGCCGCCATCATTGACGCTTGAGATAATACTGATGCTAATGTCTTCCAGCGATTGGTAAATTGGTATGCCACATAGTATATTCCAAGTCATTTGTAAGCATGGCGGATATAATTGCTATTAACAGTAGTGGCTTTATTTTAGCGGAACACTTTTCACCGCCTCTTTTTTTTATACATTCATTTTTTTCCTGATCAAGTGGGGCAGGGAGGAAATCATTCGTTTTAAATATGCATTTTTATATAGCTTAATATCATTTCGTTCTCGTGGTTTGGTTTCTCCTCCGATTACGGCATAAAATCATGGAGGTTTTATTTGTGTGGGACACACTGTGTATAAATGAAGAGCTTAGTGGAAGAATATGTAATGATGCAACGTCTCAAAATTTTTTTACTTTCCTTTATCTTTATAAAAAGTCTATCTTTTATTTATATCAAAAACTAAAAAGCAGAATTTAATAAATCTTTAGATTTAGTTAGTTCCTAATATAAACTGATGCTGATTTTTTTTCCGTATAAATCGCTCGACAGATGACGCTGATATGCAGCCTTTTTCACAATTTTCACAATAGCAGTATCTTAAGAGTTAATGCATGAATTTTCATCAGAATTCAGATTTATTTAGTCCCTGATTACTTTTAGGATTAATTTGCTCATTATATAGCGCTGCTATTCTGAATTATTTACACTTTCCGTAATAGCTCTATTTCAAAAACTAATGCACGGATTTTCATCAAATTTCAGATTCAATTAAAATTTGACACAAGTTTTTGCCGATTTGATATTGGTGTAAATCACCTTGTGAGGGAGTGACCTTTCCATAAAGGCACTCTAGTGTTTCTGAGATCGTGACGTCAATAATTTAACAAGTGTAAGCGTAAAAGCGACATCTATCCTCTCTTTTACTTTAACTTTCTAGAGTGTGTGTGCTCTTTCGGATTTTACAGTTAGCTTGCGGTTATTAGTAATATGTTAATGTGAAATATCTCAGTTTGCAGCATATAAAAGCTTGGGTTTGAGTGTCTCTGGCATGTCTCTGGCATTAGCCAGCAGCCAGCGAGTGACGATCTCTAGTATTAGACAAGCGAAGTGAATTATTGTTCAGCGAAGTGGAAAGGAGTTTGGATAATTGATTTGAGATTCGGCCGTGGTAAGAGAGTTTATATTAGTTCCATTTTTGGTTATTTGGTGAAATAAAGAATTACCCACAGCCACGGGCTGTTTAATCAAGCTTTGTTTAGCAGCTCAGCCAGAAGATAGTGAGAAGTGCTAGGCGGTGCCCCGATTGAGCTAGGCCGAAGCCTGTGAGTATGGTTTAGCTGTTCATAGTGTTTTCAATTGTGTAAATTCATGACTTGCTCCACTTCCCTTCAGCCATTATCACTTTAATAAACTTTGTTATTTTATCCTAAATTACTGAGTATGTCTACATTTAACCTCCACCACGACCAACCCAACGTTACAAATGACGCTCACCATGGGTGTAACGTTACAAATGGCGCCCAACGAAACATCGGACATTATGAGATTGTGCCACGTGTGTATTTTACCGGTGCAGGTGATATTAGTGAATTTTTAGTTAAATTAGATGATTATATTTTGTTCAATAATATACCTGAAAAAAGTAGATACGTAGTGCTTAAATGCTCGTTGAAGGGCGAAGCACTTTTGTGGTTGGAAAATATAGGAAAGTTTTTGATTAATGATGAAGCGAAAAGATTTGAACAAACTGTGATTGAGTTAAAGAAGGCATTTCCTCCCGTTAAAGATAAAAGTATTTTGAGAAAAGAGTTCTATTGTAATAAGCAGAATATTTATGAGTCGGCGTCAAAATTTTATCTTCGTAAGCTGGAACTAAAAAATAAATTAGATTTAGATATCACATTTGAGGAATTGTTGGACATTGTTTTTCCTCTTTTTAATCCAAATATACAGGACTTTATTGAAGTTAGAGCACCGAAGAATTTTGCAGAAATGCATCAGATATTATCGAAGTATGAGACTCGGCATAGCTCGGATCAACGGGATTTGCGTAACCCTCGTCAGAGACCGGTCACAGATAGTAATTTGAGAAATGAGGGGGAACGTAATTTTGTGAGAGGGGGGCAGCGATTTCCGGATAGTAATTTGCGTAATAGAAATGATGGATTTGGTCGTAATATGTCGAATACGAATAATGGTAATAGGAATTGTGATGGTGCGAATAATTTTAGAAGTGGTGAGAGAAATATGTATGGAAATAGACAGAATAGTGGTTATAATCGTAGTGGGGGAGGACGGGACAGGAATGTTTCTTCGCAAGTAAGGAGATTGACTTCGGATGAGAATGTTGAAAATAGGTCAATGCAAAAGAGATGTGTTCAGAGGTCGGGTCAGTTAAACTGGTAGGTGACTGTATTTCGGAAGGTATGCAGTCACAGATTAAATCGGAAAAGCCTTCTGTGAGTTTGAATAAAATTACTATTAATCCGGTTGAGTTACCTGAAGTGTTAATTGTGTTAGATGGTATTGTCGTTAAAAGTGTCTTCGATACAGGGGCAGATAAGTCGTTCATTTCTTTTGATTGTTATCGGAAATATTTTTCGTATAAGAAGTTGAAGAGGTTAAGTCTGGTGGCTCAGTCGGCACAGGGAGTAGCTTGCGATAATAAAGGTTCAGTAGAATTGGAAATTGAAATTCGTTCGGTTAAGACATGTTGGGAGTTTTGTGTATTAGATGGATTAACAGTGCATTGTATAGTTGGTGTGGATTATATGAAGGATAGAGGAATTAGTTTGGATTTCTTTAAAAAGTCGTTAATAGTGAATAATGATGAGAATGTGAGTAAGAAAGAGCCAGTTTCAGTGTCAGTTAATTTGGAGGAGTCGGGTTTAAGTGAGGTTAAGGAAGTGGAGTTTAATAAGTCTTTAGTCGATTTTTGTAAAGTCTTTTCAGATAAACCGAGTTTAAGGAATGAAATTCATATTGGTTTTGACGCACTAGTTGCTAGTAAACCATTTCGTTATGATTTTATATCTAATATTTTTAAGTCTTTGTGTGAAAAGTTGGAGACTGGGGTCGGTAGAGAACTTACTCAGTCTAATATGGCTGAACGTGTAAATCGTACATTAATTCAAATGATTTCTTCTTATGTTGGTTCTCATCATGCAAATTGGGACCAGTTTCTGCAGCATTTTGCGTACGCACTTCGTACAGCAGTTCACGAGTCAACGGGGAAAACGCCTGCTGAATTGTTTTTGGGTAGAAAAGTCATTACTCCATTCCAAAGGCTAGTTATGGTGTCAGATGCGGAAAGTCAGTACATGTGTCAGGATATTGAAAGGTTGGTTAAGGAAGCTCAGGTTCAAATGGGAAAAGCGCAAGAAAAGCAAGCTCAGTATTATAATATGCGTAGGAGGGAGTTAGAAGTGAAAGTTGGAGATTTTGTGTTAGTAGAAAAGCATTGGTTAAGTTCAAGTCATCAAAAGAGAGTAGCTAAGTTTGGTCCGAAGTTTGTAGGTCCGTTCGAGGTTTTAGAAGTTCGAAATAATAATTTGGTTGTTGATGTCAATGGTGAAAGAATGACGGTTAATATGGATCAGGTTAGAGTTTATAAGTTTAGAGAAAATGGTAGTGAAGGTTCTCATGTGTCGAGTGGTGTTTCGCGAAATTCCCGATCCAATGATTGTCCCGAGTCCAGCACTTCTTCATCTAATTCTTTTCATCAATATTCAAGGAGAGAATTTGGTCAAACAGCTCCAAAAACTGTTGTTGAAAGTAGAAAGCCTAGCAATCCGAGAGCAAAGTATGATAATAAAAATAAGAGAACTGTGTCAAATACATCGGACTCTGTGTGCCATAAAAGACAAAAGATTAGAAACTGTCCAGTTCCTCCACTTATTAGACAGCAACCTCGGAAACATACATTATCTAATAGTTCACCATCTTCGGTACTTAATCCCCGGAAAAGATTTCAGATGGACACTCGGCAAACTGTTAAAAGGACTTTAAAGTCGGAATTTTTGCCCAATAAGAAACAGCGTAGGTCTGGAAAGAAACGTGGCCTAGGATCCTCAGTAACTTCGGGTGCATCTAGAAAGAGGAGACAACGCTCAGATTACCGGCATCAACAGTGTGAATCTCGCCATGGAGTGACCCCAGCAAACCGGCCAGAGCAGAGTCGTCGAGCGGAACCTACAAGTATCCCGCGGCATCCATTCAGAACCAGGCTGCAGGCACGACAGTCAACTGTGGCGTCACCATACAGTTCCGATGACGAAAGATCCTTCGTACAAGGTTTCTGGGACAAGAGGAGAAAACCATCCTGTAGTATGAAGCCAGCCAGCAGTGAATCATCTCTATGATTGGGTGATAATGTTCTTTATTAAATTTCTATTAGAGTGCATATATGTGGTAGCAATGTGAAAGAATAGAAAGCAGAAAGACTGTTTGGTACTTTTTGGCCATTTTTGGAATTTTTTGACGGACTCACGATTAGTGCTTAATTGTGTTCAAAATTTGTTTGCAAAATTGTTAGTTTTATGTATGTTTGAGATTTTGGTCTTAACTGCTTTTAAAAATTCTGGATCTATTGTTAAATTGTTGTGTTATTTGTTAAAAATGTTACTATATTGTTATATTGTTCATGTGTTATAAAATGTATGTTAATGTATGTTTAAATTTTCAGAAAGTACAGATAGTAATTTGGGTTATTTTGTACACGCGCCGCGGTTCAGGCGTGCACGTGTTTTGCGGTCAAGAGGTCCTTGACACGCGTTTCTATCTCTTATACTAACATTTAATGAATTAACTTTCTTCTTATCGTTCGTGTTTTATGAGTTGCGTTTGTACTTTAGTTGGGAATGGTTTCCGCAAGTTGCGAATTTTTAAGCTGCGTTTGAATTTGAAATTGTATTGTATTAAAATTGAATGTTAATGTGATTTTCTTGCAGGGAAATATACCTGTGTTATGTATTGATTCTGCTATTTTTCTTTTAGTTAATACAGATGAAGAGCATGATGACGTCATTTTGTAAATTTTTGAATTTTTTTTTTTTTTTTTTTGATTGTTGCATAAGCACAGCGATATGACGCTGTACGTATGTGCCCCAATTATTGTTAAAGTGGAGTTAAGTTCTGAAGAATTTTGGGAGTTAGTTCATTGGCTAATGGGCATGTAGGTATTACGTAATAGCAGAGTTATTTTTAGTATGAAGTAAATTTAATTTTAGATGAGTTCGGAATTTGGATGAGGAAAATTTTTGCGCATTGGGTTTTTTGGACTTGGTGCGAATTTTAGTATTAGGAAAGTTATGGAGAGATAATTTTTGGTAATGTTATTGTTGTATTGCAATATTGAGGAAAATTTCGGAAGTTTAGTATTTTGAGAAATTTTAGCACTCCCAGTGGAGTGGGCTGTTTTGAAAGAAGAAGTAATTAGTTTTGAGAGTTTTACGAGTTTTTGGAAGTTTTACGGAGGCTATTTGTAAGATAGAAGAATGATTGGAATGAATATGTGATTTTTTTGAGGCAAACTGAGGTTTTTTGGTTGTGATGGGTTAAAGCTAATATTTTAAAAGTTATGTTTCGGCGCTAAATTTCACCCATCACTGTGTTTATTACGGTTCGAAATTTATAACAAGAAAAAGTTCTGGACATGCATTTATCCCAGCCCTTTTTCTCTGTAAAATCCGAGGGGGGGTTGTGAGGGAGTGACCTTTCCATAAAGGCACTCTAGTGTTTCTGAGATCGTGACGTCAATAATTTAACAAGTGTAAGCGTAAAAGCGACATCTATCCTCTCTTTTACTTTAACTTTCTAGAGTGTGTGTGCTCTTTCGGATTTTACAGTTAGCTTGCGGTTATTAGTAATATGTTAATGTGAAGTATCTCAGTTTTCAGCATATAAAAGCTTGGGTTTGAGTGTCTCTGGCATGTCTCTGGCATTAGCCAGCAGCCAGCGAGTGACGATCTCTAGTATTAGACAAGCGAAGTGAATTATTGTTCAGCGAAGTGGAAAGGAGTTTGGATAATTGATTTGAGATTCGGCCGTGGTAAGAGAGTTTATATTAGTTCCATTTTTGGTTATTTGGTGAAATAAAGAATTACCCACAGCCACGGGCTGTTTAATCAAGCTTTGTTTAGCAGCTCAGCCAGAAGATAGTGAGAAGTGCTAGGCGGTGCCCCGACTGAGCTAGGCCGAAGCCTGTGAGTATGGTTTAGCTGTTCATAGTGTTTTCAATTGTGTAAATTCATGACTTACTCCACTTCCCTTCAGCCATTATCACTTTAATAAACTTTGTTATTTTATCCTAAATTACTGAGTATGTCTACATTTAACCTCCACCACGACCAACCCAACGTTACAAATGACGCTCACCGTGGGTTTACCGTTACAACCTAATAGATGGCGTTACTTTCTTCATTTTATTTACCAATCATACGTAGTATAGGGTAAGTCTTGCAATCGTTTTGAAAATCGAAAAAAAAATTTGACGGATTTACACGTTTTAGACACTGGAGTTTTCGAAAAACATATTTTTAGAAAAAATAAATTTGCCGTCCGTCTGTCTGTCTGTCTGTCAGTCTGTCTGTCTGTAAACGCTCTATCTCACGAACAAATTGAGATAGAGACTTGAAATTTTGTATGTGCTTAGTATGTAAGAATGGGACAAAGCCTATTGAATATCAGTAACCTCGATTATACGGAACTATTTTTTTCGGATTCTCGAAAAATTCGTTCTGATGAAAGGTATATAAAAATTTTCGAAATTTTTTATTTTAAGGAATGCATGTTAAAGGCAATAAAAAAACACAAATTTTGCATAAAGAATTATTAGTATATTCGGATTATTAGTTGCCGAGATATTTGTAATCCTATTTTCCACATTCTTCGATTTTTCATGATCCTGTATTTTATTCAAATTTCAATTCAGAGATATATTTTAATTGAAAATGAGACGCTTAATCCGACGCAGCAAACTGTTAGTTAATATGATTATTATTTTTGGAGTTATAAGGATGTTTCTTTTACGTAGTTTGGTACTTCTTGAGTAGTTTGGCGTTTTATATAATTTGTTGAAATTGGTGCATCAGCAATTCATTAATAGAGTATTACTATGTGTATTAACAACATTTAAATTTAGTTTTGGAATTGAAATACATTGTATAAATAGTTTTCGCTTATTTTATTTTCATACGCATATAATAAAATAAAAAAATTTTGAGCCATTTTGTTCTCTCTTAGCTTCAATTCTAAATTTGTGGAACATATTTCAATCTTAGTTTCGTAATGTATTTACTTGTAACAGATTGAAATATGTTCCACAAATTTAGAATTGAAGCTAAGAGAGAACAAAATGGCGCAAATTTTTTTTATTTTATTACATGCATATAAATGATGGGTAAGTATTACGGTGGCCTCCAACGACTAGTTTTAGTAGGTGTTAACATGTATGAAATTGACATTTCGGTATTAATGCATCCCACTTTTCTCCTACTTCACTTTGCTTTCGTTTGATTTTCATTATGCAGCAAAACACTTAAATATTGTATTACCATTTCGTTAAAAAAAAAAAAAAAAAAAAAAAAAAAAAAAAAAAAAAAAAATAGAAAAAATACTAGTCGAATGTGGCAATTTCAAAACTTACTACTATCTCATACACGTCAATACTTCCAGAAAAATGAATTATTGCAGCGTCATCGGTTACATAATTTATACCAATATCTAATTTTCAACAAAGTATTTCAAGTTCTAACTGAATCTGAAATTAGATGAAAATTCGCATTTTAGATAAAATTATCGCAGAAATCGTATAAAAACTGGATAGATTTTGAGCCATTTATTCTAAAATTTATAAAAAATTCTAATTTATATCAGAAATGTAACTGTTTTCGAAGTTTGATGAAAATCTGTGCTTTAGATCCTGAGATAGAGCTATTGCGAGAATCATGAATAATGCCACATAACAGCGCCATCTATTGAGAGAATTGCTCCAAAACTACAGGATACTAATTTATATCAGGGACTAGCTGAATATGAAGTTTGATGAAAATTTGTTCAATAGTTCCTGAGTTAAAGCTATTGGATAATCATGATTAATAGCGTATAACGGCGCCATCTATTGTACAATTTACATCAAAGCGTTATCAGAACCATATGGTATCAAGGTCTCTATCTGAAGTTTTATGATAATCAGAACATTAATTCTTCAGATTTAGTTATTGGGGAAATCACGAAAAAGGCAGCATAGCTGCGCCACCTGTTTGGTGATATGCACGAAAAACTAATTAAATGCAGTTTATATCAAGGTCTAACTTAATCTAAAGTTTTGTGAAATTCTGTGCATTAATTCTTGAGATAGAGTGTTCACAAAATCTTTGACATATACAGACAGGCAGACTCACAGACTCATAGACAGACATTTTGTAAAAACATGTTTTTGGAACCTCTGGCCCCTGAAACTTGTAAATCCGTCGAAAACATGAATTCGAATATTTTCACGAATCCAAAACTTTCTTCTTGTAAAGATAAAAGAAAGTAAAAAAAAAGTTTTATTCTAAAGTCATTTGGGTGCTACATAATTGAATTTGCTTTTCACGCTGTCGAAAATTATTCTGACAAAATGATCAGGTGTCATTAAAACGCACGTTTCCAGAAAAAATGTAACCTGATTTTCACATCAAAAACATTGAAAAAGAAGAAATAGCGATTTCTTAATTAATTTACGACATGTCTTAATTAATTTTGTCTGGAGTATGGATTTCGTTCTGCGCCTTATTTTAACATTTATTGATGAATGCTTATAAAGAATACCACATTTTGTTTTTCATGTCTATGTAATTATCTTTTAATGCAGGTGCTTGAATATTAGATTTTTAAGCACGGTTAGTTTAAGTAAATATTATTAAAAATATGTATTACAGAAATATTAAATTAAATATGTATTACAGAATATGTCATAGTTATTAACTAATTATTTATGCAAATAAAAAAACATATCTTCATTAAAATTCTTCATTAAATTTTTTATTCATTGCTTTCATTAATCTTCTTCATTAATCACTTAACTGAGCAATATTTTTGAAAAAGATTTCAAATAATGTCTATTTTTTTAATTTTTTTTACTGAATTTTTAATCTTTTATCACCTGTTTTTCAAAACAGAAATTTTTGCCTAAGTAAATCAGAAAAAAATGCTCGGATTAAATAATGCAAAAAACTTTGTCGAACGGCACATATCTGATACCGATCGGACGCTTGGAAACGACAGATACGGATTCCGATAGCGTTTTTCTTTCAGGGAGCTAGGAAGAGCTTAGCGGATGGTAAAACGTCTTCCTCTGGTCGCCCAATTTCGACCGACTCCTCCCCCAATCCGATGCACCCCTTAAGGGGTCACTTCAGTCAAATGAAAAGACCCATTCACTAATGCTAATCCTATGGAAGAAATTTATACAGATATCTCGGTTGCATTTCAATATTTTTAAATGATTTTTTGGCTTTGGATATCTGAGATCGATCTGTATGCATGACGTTAGTTACTTTTTTCATTTTGTTTACAGTTATTTTTTACAGGGACGCTTTCATTTTTGGAACCGGTTTGGAAAGCGAAAGCAACCCCATAAAAAATATCTGCAACCAAAATCAAAAAACTAAAAAACGACCTCCATTCAGATCAATCCGAGTTATCCAATGCAAAAAGAATAATCTAAAAATATTGAAATGCAACCGAGATATTTATGTAAATTTCTCCCATAGGATTAGCATTAGCGAACGGGTCTTTTCATTTGAGTGAAGTAGCTTCTTAACTCTAGAGGAGATAGAACCGCAAGTTCGCGCGGGTGTGAATGGAGCCACACAGGTAGCAGAAGTAAACAAAATAACATTTCGCTTCTTATAGCGCTTGTTTAGCGAGCTACATATGTGTTGCATAAAAATGGCTGAACTGTACGAAATGTACAAAAATGTAAACGTAAATAATTTACTGTGCATTAAGATATCATTTGTAGGGTCCAAAATAAAAAAAAATAATAAAAAAACATTGAATACATATTTATTTTCTGTTTTTCAATGTTTTTGCAATGTAAAAAGGTAAAGTAAAATAAAAAGTCCCTGTCGGCTTGGCCAATTATCGGAGGTAGATTTTGAACAGTGCTCATTTCAACAACAAAAATTAAAATATGATTAGAGACAAACGTAATTTAACAACTTTATTTGGGCGCTTTTAAAAAATTTTTAATTTCACTTTTCTGTAAGGATTAGTTTTATCAGAATCACCTTAAGTGAAATTCGGCTCAAATGCTCATTTTGACAACATATTTTAAAATATATTCTGACTTTATTAAAAATCGACCAATACGACACATTATATAGTTCCTAAATAAGAAAAAACTGTCAGACAATTTCTTAAAATAACTTTTTTTTTCTTTTTTTTTTTTGCAAATTTTAAATATTTTTCTACTTATTCAAATTGAATTTTGCATTTAATATTTACTGCTGATGACAATAAAGGATATAATAGTTTGTGATGTCTAAATGATAACATTGTATCTTTAATTCTTCAATGGACGATGTGCCACATCTGGTACATACCTAAAAACACTATAATTCTCACTAGGTGTTATGAATGTGTCCAATAGGATCAGTGTAACCGACCAAGAACAGTCCAAAGAATGGAATAACACTTATTTTGTCAATTTCAGATGGCTGCATTTGAAAATAAAATTAGAATTTTTTCTTCGGACAAAAACAAAACAAAACTATTAAGCTATTAAGGAAATATGGAAGTGGTACACTTCGCCGACAATCACTTCGTCGACATATCATTTCGTCGACAGGTGCACTTCGTCGACATAGCATTTCGTCGACAGGTACACTTAGTCGACATATCATTTTGTCGACAGGTGCACTTCGTCGACATAGCATTTCGTCGACAGATACACTTAGTCGACATATCATTTTGTCGACAAGTGCACTTTGTCGATATAGCATTTCGTCGACAGGTACACTTAGTCGACATATCATTTCGTCGGCAGGTACACTTCGTCGACATATCATTTTGTCGACAGGTACACTTAGTCGACATATCATTTTGTCGACAGGTGCACATCGACATAGCATTTCGTCGACAGGTACACTTAGTCGACATATCATTTTGTCGACAGGTGCACTTCGTCGACAGGTACACTTAGTCGTGATATCATTTTGTCGACAGGTACACTTAGTCGACATATCATTTTGTCGACAGGTGCACATCGTCGACATAGCATTTCGTCGACAGGTACACTTAGTCGACTTATCATTTTGTCGGCAGGTACACTTCGTGGGTTCTGCTGGTAGAAAAATTTATTTTGACTTTCTATAAAATGATATCTTTGCAATTATAAGGCACACGGAGGATAAATTTGGTTTGGAAAAATAATAATTTAAAATAATTTTAATCAATAACAGAACCATTCATAATTTAAGTATATTTCTATAAAGAATGTTTGGGATATTCTTAAAAATAAAAAAAAATATTTGATAATTAATTCAAACAGGAAACAATAATTTATTACTAGGACTTCCCTCAGAGGGATTAGTCTGAGCGATATTGCTGAGAACATAGATTTAATAATAACTTGCAAAAAGTAGAAGAAAAAAAATACGATGCTACCCTTAATTGACCATATACTGCCACAAGTTCAAATGACGAAAATGACCAAATTGAACTATACAATTACAAAATATTCTATATAAATTCTTATACACGTTTAAAAAAGAGGGAAGCAAACTATGCAAAACAGCCATGCATGGTTATAAAATTGAACGTACGCAATATATTAAAAGTAATGCACATAATAAAACACTAAAGTATCTTGTATCGGAATTCGAACTCTTTGAAATTACGCCAAGAAGATAAACAGACACTCCACACCAATTTTAGTACGTAAAAATGGCACAAATCATGATGGTTGAAAAGAAAGAGAGAATTTTTAACATAGTGTGTGAACCCCTTAAATAGTCAATACAGAATAGTTAACATATATAACAGTATAATATATACATCTGATTTCTATTGATGCGATGAGGATCTCGATAAGAATTTAGGCTCTCTTTAAAAGTGGTACATAAAAATCGCGAAAACGCCGACAAAGGAATGCGATGTTTCGTTTAAATATGTTCCAGATATGATCAATTGTACATAAATAGGTAATGCACGCTGGCCACTACATATGCTGTTTTGTTTTCTTTTCAAACCCATTCTCAAGGAGTTGAGCAATATTTCGCTTAGCATGCGTTAAATAAAAGGAATTGGCAATATTTGTAGTATAAGATACGGCATGAGATTTGAATATCTCATCTGCATAATCTTTGAGCTGTCAAAGTATCATCAGAAGTGATTTAGAAATTTGAACACATTTTTTTTCAGCAAAACATGCAGGCTCAATAAGCCATAGTGAAATCTATTATGCAGTTTTACCTGAATAAATTACTATTTAAAAGACTTTGTAATGTCAAATGAGAAAATGATTCTATAATAAAAATCTGTTGATTTGAAAAAAATAATGCTCCCCCCCCCCCACATAACATTATGCTTCGGAATTCTTTTATGGTACCCTCTAAATGAGTAATAAGTATTCAGTATACAAAATTTATATTCTAGTGCCCTTCATAAATGCATATCGATTTCTTTATGTTTCTACGGGTGTTATAATTAAAAAGCACTTGGAAATATTTCATTCCATCGGCCATAATGTAACGGAATACTTTTAAATGACTCAACAAAATTCGGCGCCAAATATATATTTAAAATTACAAACGATTCGGTTGGGTAGTTTTTGTGCTGTTGTATGTGGACATACTGACGGATAAGTAGACAGACGGACGGATCAGTCGACGACTGTAGATGCTACGTATTTATATAATTACGAACGTACCTAAAAATTGTTAAATTTAAAAGCACATGCCAAAATTAAAAACTCATCTCAGCAATTGTTACTAAAAGACAGCATTGTAGCTGATTTCTTTTGTGTGCCCCGATAAATGGATTAAAAATGCTATGAATATCCTGTTCTAACGTAACCGTTGTGAAACTCGGTAATTTATATCAGATTCTATCCATCTCAATAGGGTAATGTCATTAAAATACTCTCTAAACATTTCTTCCCATAGACCATAATGTAATCAAATTCTTTAGGGTGCTCCTCTAAAGGAATTTTAATCTAACATGCATCATATACAATATAAAACATGCTTAGGGGACGTCAATAAGGTTTACCAATTGCATTAAAATAAGCATATATTTACGGATATTAGAGCGAGGACAGACGGACAGACAAACCAAATGCATAAACAGTTTTCAACTTTGTTGGAAAGTATTAAAAATTCAAACCCAAAGCTGAATATTGAAATAATAAATAATTTAAAATGCTCGCCAAAATGCTAGAAAAGAATATAAAACTTTTCCGCACATGGGCGTGCGAAGAGAAACCTGCGCAAATTTGGCACTTTGGGTTTTTTTTTTTTTTTTTTTTTTTTTTTACTTGGTACCCTCTCACATAACTTTTTCTTGTAACAGGCCAAAAATGACGTTGGTAATACAAATTTGGCTCCCCATAAATTTCCGCGACCAGGTCGATTTTCCCCCTTCGTTCACCCCACCCCCCCTTTTGCACGGCCCTGCTTTCGCATGATTGGCGCCAAAATATCGTTATTTTGCATGGCCTGGTAACCCGGCTATTATTGTTTATTTATAAATAAATTGTTTAATTTTTTTTATCCAATTATATAAAATAGTTTTTTTTTATTAATTAATTGTGTTTTTAATTATTATTATTTCATTTTAAAAATAATACAAAATAATTGAAAAATAAATTTGTAACTCATATTCAGAAATGATTTTCGCCAAATTTGCCCCAAACCCGATCCGTATATGATATACCTATTCTAATTTCATGGTACTTTTCCAATATTACCTTTACCTTGGCGTTTTTATAAACCTTCGTCCTGTGGAGACTTCAAAAAGGGATATTTGTTGCAAATAGATATGAACAGTTACATAAATAAACCTGATGAACGTTTATACTTATTTTTACGTATAAATATAGCACGGATGTCATATATGCACTACGTGGCGCGATTTCTTCTCCCGTAAATAGGTAGAAACTTTGTTTCGGTGAAAGTTTTTGAATATTTCTCTAATACGATTTTTTGTCATATTTATACTTTTTATTCTATTTATTATTATGTTTATTATTTATAACTGTATATTTATTGCTTCCACCATTGTTCATTTTTTAAATAAAGTAATGGAACAAAATAAACGGGTTACCATGTGAGACAAGAAATCGCCATTTTGTTGCAATCGCATCAACTTGGTGCATGTATGACATCTGCGTCATGTGTATGTTTTCATAAAATGTAGCCATAATAAAAAGCGTGCAATAAAGCAATAATCGCCGGGGAACACAGGTTGCTTAATGAGAAATAATATTAAGTAATCTATGTAAATAAAATAACAAAATATAATCTATGATTAAAAGTAATATCTAAAGCACTCATGTCAAACTCGTATTTTATTTAAACACGAAAGAATTTTTTCCTGATTTGCACGCGTGAAATATATAAGATGCCAAGCAAAAGATGCGATTACAAAATGTTATTATAATAATTATCGCAAAAAACCGAATACTAAGTCACTAACAAGGAAGGAATCCATACAGGCATACTCAGAAAAATCTGAAAAAATTACAGAATGTTCTTCTCATGAGGATAGATACGTTTATAAAAAAATTTCGGCGGAACCTTCCTTCCCTGTCCGTAAAAAAATTATGAAAATTTCGTTATTTGGCGATTTATCATCGGTTGGCGATGAAAAGCAATTTCAAAAAAAGCTTTTTTCTTTTTAATATCAAATGCATTTTAAAGGAAAAAAGTTTCATGTTCAACGTGTTTAGATAAATTAAATATCTTAGTTTTTGTCAGTTTTAGTTTGTTTTAAGCATAATTTTGTTATATTGATATTTATATGTATTTAATTCAAATTTAACCATCAAAATTTGAGATTTAAAACGAAATTCAAATTTAAATTAATTAAAATTGTTTCAAGTTCAAAGTCCAGTTGAGCATTGCCAATTCGATTCTGTTGCTATGGAAACATCTAGCCTTTATATTTGAATACGCTTAAATGTATGAAAATAATTTTACTGAATAAGAATTTTTTATATATGAAAATATTTTTCCAGAGGTAAATTAAATAACTACAGCAACAAATAATATATACATAGGCAATTTAATATATATATATGTTACAGGCCAAACCCGATTTTAGGCCAAACTAGATTGGCCTAGGTCGAACTAGTCTATCCTAACGCCCATCGGATAAACTAGTTTTTCCTAGGCCAAACTAGTCTATCCGAACACCCATCGGATAAACTAGTTTTTCCTAGGCCAAACTAGTCCATCCGAACGCCCATCGGATAAACTAGATTTTCCTAGGCCAAATTAGTTTGGCCGAATGGTCATTAGGATAAACTAGTTTAGCCTGCTTTTTATTGGTTTCAACTAGTTTATCCTAGGCCCATCTAGATTGTCCTAGGCCAAGTCACTTTGGCGTTATTTTATTGAATCTAAAGACCGCCACGGCGCTAACTTTCTAGCTTTGATCTAATTTATCCTAGGCCAATGCACTTTGACGCGATTTTAGCTCACAGACTATCAAAGCCTGAGAGCTAATGTGCTTGCAGACTTTGTGTATATGTATGTAACCATGTACGTATGTATGTACGTAATGCGATAATTCCTGATAGAAATAATCCAATTTGATTTATATTTTGGACATAGATTAATCCTGATAACGAACTTCCCTGATTAGTTTCAGGTGTTTATTGGATAAGAATAAGGGAAAGGGTACAAAGGGTTATCCGCATCCCCCCCCCTCTCCTTAAATTAGTTAAGTCAATTTTTCATGCAAAAGTATCAGATGTTATTAAAATTTTAGGTATAAGATCATTTTGATAAGGAACTTCCATGATTAGTTGTGGGTGTTCTTTTTTTACGTATAAAGAAAAAAGGAATGGGGGGTAACCCCTTAATTTATGTAAATAAGTTTTTCAAGGAGAATTTACCGATTTGTTTCAAATTTTGGATGTAGGTTCCTTCTGATAAGGCATTTACCTGATTAGTTTGGGGGGTTCTGAGGTTAAATATAAAGGGAGAACGGATTATTTTTTTCAATCGGATAAAAATTTTTGGTTTTACAAAAAGATTTTTAATTCGTAACAGATATTGGTTTTCGCACACATGCCGTCATGCGAAACTGTTCATATAAAAAATCTAAATATCAGACCCCTTTTAAAAATAAGAAAAAGCTTAAATAAAGCATGACGCTTGAAATTTAGGATGGGGGTTGGGTAGAGTAAAGAGGCGCTAGAATTTTTTTAAAAAGCTCAGCGTATTTTAACGCTTTAGCTGCTAATTAAATATTACCATTATTTGAAACTTGTAGAAACATAATTTAAAAAAAATGATGTTAAATATCTAAGGAAAAGGATGCCGCGTCATATACCACTATTTTCTTTTAGTAATTTTTGTAAATATATTAAATTCTTTTTGGAACTGTTTGAAACTTTGTGGTAGCTTATGACACATGATAAAAAATTATAAAAAAAGCCCCATTACGAAAAGGAACGCACCCTATTATCAATAAAACTGTATCTGAAGGTAACTCCGTCAAACAATCTATCAGTATATATGTTACTCGATGTCTCGGCGCTTCAAAACAAAAATTTAAGATTTTTGCAAAAATCACCATTTGTAAATAGTGGCATTTAACGCGGAATAAATTTTATAAATTTATATCATGTGTCATAAACTATCTTAAAGTTCCAAATAGATCAAACTAGAATTTCCGTTATATTTCCTGATTTTGTTAACCCCCCCTCTCTTTCCCTTATATATATTACATATTTACAATAAATTAAGGGAGTTACCTCCCATTCCTCCTTTCTTTATACGCAAACAAGGAACACTCACAACTAATCATGGAGGTGCCTTATCAAAATGATCTTATACCTAAAATTTTAATAAAATCTGATACTTTTGCATGAAAAACTGACTTAAATAAATTAAGGAGGGGGGGGGGGGGCGGATTAGCCTTTTGTTCCCCTCCCCTTACTCTTATTCAATGAACTCCTGAAACTAATCAGGAAAGTTCGTTATCAGGATAACGAACTTTTTCAGGATAACGAACTTTCTAACGAGCGTTATCAGGATAAATCTATGTCTAAAATTTGAAGAAAATTGGATATTTTTATCAGGAGAGTTATCGCATTACGTACATAAGTACGTACGTTCATACGTACATGGTTACATACACCCACACAGAATCTGTGAGCACATTAGTTCTCAGGCTTTGGTAGTCTGTGAGCTAAAATCGCGTTAAATTGCATCGGCCTAGGATAAATTAGATCAAATCTAGAAAGTTGGCGCCGTGGCGGTTTTTAGATTCAATAAAATCATGCCAAATTGAATTGGTCTAGGACAATCTAGATGGGCCTAGGATAAACTAGTTCAAAAGAATGAATAGCAGGCTAAACTAGTTTATTCTAATGACCGTTCGGCCAAACTAGTTTGGCCTAGGAAATTCTAGTTTATCCGATGGGTTTTCGGATAGACTAGTTTGGCCTAGGAAAAACTAGTTTATCCGATTGGCGTTCGGATAGACTAGCTTGGCCTAGGAAAAACTAATTTATCCGATGGGTGTTAGGATAGACTAGATTGGCCTAGGTCAATCTAGTTTGGCCTAAAATCGGGTTTGGCCTGTAACATATATATAAAATATATTAAACTCTCTCATTTTTTATGCTTAAATTCATCAAACACCATTTACGCGGATTCTAAAAATCCAAAAGTTTTCGGTTGCATTAAAATCGTTTGCTTTTGGCGGGGAAAAGAGCTGCTCGCCAAATCGTGTGACACTTTTGTCTTTTCACGCCAAATATTCGAAAGTATTTTATTTTTTTACATGTTTCCTTCTGCATTTCCGCCGCTAATTTTCATTGATGCTTTATTACATACATGAGTAGCTTAATTAGTATTTTTTTCAAAAAAATCTGAGTATGCCCAGTATGGAGACCTTCCTTGTAAGTATTATGGCTTTTTTCTTTTAAATAAATAATATAATAATAATAATACAACAGATTTCTTTTCCAATTTGTTTCTTAAATTTAAATATGTTTTATTGTATTTAAATAAAAATTGCTTGCGTATTTTCTTTGCTCCATGTGCTCAAATTCTGGAATGTAACAAAAATATTCAGCCAGTGAAAAGTGAAGTACATCAAATATCTGAGACGTATGCAAATAAATCGTATTTTTTATCAATTTTTTAATATAATTTTTAAACTATTTGGAAAAATTTTTGAGAGTTGGTGCATTCAGTAGGTTACCCTCATAGGTACCTTCTGGTACAATCAAAATCAAAATCCGTCATGTATTTTTTTCAGATTTGCTTACCAAAAGAATTATGCTTAACTTTTAATATTATTAAGTACTATGTGTATTAGCCTTCGCTTCGCTCAAACAATTACTATTTACTCCATACACTCTGATTCGGTTCTCTACAAAAATATCCAGCCGGTGAAAAATGACGCACACCAGATTTCTGTGACGTGTGCAAATAAATTGTGCTTTTTTTATCAGTTTTTTTAATATAAATTTTTAACTATTTGGAACTAATTTTTCGTAGGTGGTGCATTTACCAGATTACCTCCATAGGTATCTAATGGTACAAACAGAATCAAAATCCGACAAGTACTTTTTGAGATTTGCTTGACGAAAGAATTTTTTTGACTTTTAATATCGTTACGTACTCTGAGTATAAGACTTCGCTTCGCTCAGACAATAATTACCGTTTTATAAACTTTGTATCCTGGGAAAAGATTTACAAAAATCTTCATAAAATAAAAACTACATTAAATTTTCATATTTAAAGGGATCTTTACTTATTTATCCAGGTATGTAGAGTCTGTTCTCAAATTCAAATTGGATATTTATTAACACATTCAAAATTTCATTCTTATTCTTAAACGTTTAAAAATTGCCCATTTTAAATAACCCATCTAAAATATTTAAAATAATAGTCCTATGATAAAACAATTAAGAATTAGCTTGAATAATTAATTAATTTTATAAATATTTTATTAGTTATTGATATACCAATTGCTAAATTTTTTTGAAACTCCCTATTTTATTTCATTAATATCTGTCACTACTAAGTGTTGATTCTAAATAAAACTACATTAACATTTAACTATTTTTGTAGGTTGTTCATTACTGAAATGACTAAACCAGCGCCATCTAGTGATTAATACGTTAATACTTATGTGCAATACATATCAGAAATATATGTCGACGAGATATAGATATCGGCGAAATGATATGTCGACGAAATGATATGTCGACGAAATGATATGTCGACGGAGTGTACATGTCGACGAAGAGTACATGTCGACAAAATGATATGTCGACGAAATGATTGTCGACGAATTGATTGCCACCCATGGAATATTTACTCTTATTACTTGTACTGAATACTTGAAAATATTAATGTGAAGAAAGTTGAAGAGGATTAAGCAGATAAACTTAATCAATTTAAGCCCATTCAATTGCAAAATATGGCAATACAATATTTAAAAATCCATCTAGAAATTTGAAGCTTACTATTATTATTATTTTCACTACTTTTCTCATTATTAGACCGATACATAGATTTAAAAAAAAATCATAAAAATATAAAAAATCTTGCAATGAAGAGTTAAAATATCTGCTACATGAATGTTATATTTCAATAAATAAAGATTTAGAAGAATAAGATAGAAAGAATAAGATTTTAATCAAACTTTTTGGTAAAAATATTTCACGATATGACGTTTTAAAAATTGAATGAAACTCAGTCCAGACAATTTTACATTAATTTGGAAAAATGTCAGTTACAATAGTTACCGAGGCATAATGATATAAAAATAATGATGTTAAAATTTATAAGCAAGGCGATAATCTAAAAATTTATGTTACTGATTTATCTCAGCACACTGGCGTACAAATAAAACTTGTCAGACAACTTTTATTTTTTTGCAAACTTTAAATATTCTTCTACTCATTGAAATTGAATTGTGCATTTAATATTTATCGCTGATGACGATAAAGGATTGAATCTTTTGAAGTTTCTAAGTGATAATATCATACTTCAAAACATCTGCTACTCGAATGTTGTATTTCATCATTTATGAAGAATTTAATCAAACTTATTGAAAAAAATATTACACGAAATGACATATTTTAAATAGTATGAAACTCAATCTATACAATTTTTTATTTAATTGGGAAAATGTCAATTGTTATAGTTACCGAGGCATAATGATATAAAAGTAATGATGATAAAATTTATAAAGCACTGAGATAATTTAAAAATTAAAATTTTTACTTATCTCGACACACTGGCGTGCAAATAAAACCTGTCACACAGTTGCTCCAAAATTACTTTTTTTGCAAATTTTAAATATTCTTCCATTGAGCATTTAATATTTTCTGCTGATGTGAATAAAGGATTTAACCGATTGAACTTTCTAAGTGATAATATTACACCTCAAAGTTTCTGCTGCACGAATGTTATATTTCTTCATTTTATGAAGAATTTAATCAAACTTATCCATAAAAATATCACACGAAACGGCATTTTAGAAACTGAATGAAATTCATTCTAGACAATTGTTTATTTAGTTGGAAAAATGTCAATTTTTATATTTACCGGGGCGAAAAGAGAAATTGCTTGAAATGAATTATTAATTTTTAATATTAAAACGAACGTTAGATATCTAAAAACTCTTTCATAACATAAAGGGTACTCAATATAATCAATGTTTTGAAAAAAAAATAGTGCTGTTTTCTTGTTGGAAGCGTCGTATTATGCATAAAAATCTCATTATCATCCAATGTGTAAGACCTCCGACGTATAATTTCGAGATATGCTTTTTAAAATCTGAAAATACATTTATGTTTATTAGATTTAATATTTAAAAAAAGTTTATTTGACATCTGTTATTTAATTCGCATTGGAGACAGCTGAGCATTTGCTTAAAACTTTGCCAGTGTTTATCATACGTTTATTGTTGAACGTTAAGTTATCATAACCGGCACATATTATGCATAAAAAGTCATCAATCATCTTCTAGTGTTCCGACGTGTAATTTCAAGATATGATTTTTAAAATCTGAAAATAAATTTATATTTATTACATTAAACAATAAAAAACAAGGTTATTTGATATTTCTTACTTAATTCGCATTGAAGACAGCTGACCGGTAGCATAAAACTTTACCAGTGTTTATCATAAGTTTAAAATTTCAGGGATATTGTTGAACGCTAAGTTATCAGCGTTGTCTAATATTCTTTAATTAGCTGAAGTAATTCATAAATGTACTCGTAAGGTACATTAAGTGTTAATACCGTTCATATACAGTGATTAGCGCTACAGGAATACGTCTCAATGTGAATAGAATGTATAGCGGATTTTTAGGACGGATTTTTAAATATGTAAATAACGTAGCACCTATAGTCGTCATTCAGTCCGTCCGTCCGCATGTAACAGAAAAAAAACTACCCGATCGAATTGTTTGAAATTTAAAATATATAGTTGTTGCATAATTTCATCGAGTTATTTCAAATTTTATGAAAATCGGATGTACAGTTTAACTACCGGGACAATCGAAACTATACCGTTACATTACGGTCAACAGGGAAAAGTTCTTTCAAGTTCATTTTAATAGTGTTAAGGTTTTTAAACGGGATAAAATTGCTCTGCATTTACTGAAGTACATTAAAATATACATTCTGTGACATATGTGGTGCAAAAAGGTTTATTATTCATTTACAGAGCTGTACAACAGAATTCCGTTACATAAAGATACATGGGAAAACATTGTTTTTGGCTTATTTGAATAATGTTAAATTATTTCATACATAATGAAATTGACATACGTTGTTGAAATTCATTACAAATTACTTCATGTATAATAAAAAGTGCTAACAGTATTTACAGGTAAATACAGATAAAAGAATTTAGATACTATACTGTACCACAAATACTGTGTGTTACAAATTTTTGCTGGAAGCTCACTTTTTACTTGTGATATTAGTTTCAAATGTAACTACATTTTTACATATTACGTTGGGTGTATAAATGCTGTAGATCATATACAGGGTAACAAAACAGAATCTGTAAGAGTTACAGAATGAATGAAAGTAGTTAAAAAGTGGTTTTCGAATGAGTTACACATTTTTACGATATCCTACGATAGGCCATGATTCTAAGTTAACCATGTTGGTTACATACTATTTAAGAGAAAATCCTATTATTTTCATATTACTGAATTGGGGAAATCTAATCGTATCAAATTTTGTATTCGTGCATTTCTGCTTTAGAGTTTAACAGCTAATGCATCAAGTTCTAAATAGTAATAAAATTAATTAAAGTACGGAGGCACCTCATTTGCCAAGTTTCACATTAAATTTTCAACTTGTTAAAACGTAAATTTGTTTGTTTTATGAGTAATTGAAATGTTTTTGCAGAATATTGTACGAAACGTTGTTGTGAATATTTCTCTCACAGTAAGTCAAAAAAGCTTTTCGAGGTAAATGAAAAAGGAGAGGAAAATTACGACGTCGTAACGACAATAATAAAGGCCGCAGACTGAATTAAGAAATGGAAACTGAATTAAAAAATATGTGCTGAAATACTGTAAAATGTAAGTTTAAAACCCTCCGTCAAGTTTATTAACAACGAAATTTTTTTTCAAAAACTGGTCTTTAAACCCGAGCTATGGAAAATGCAGTGCAATTGTTGTTCTGGTAGCAGACACAAATTAAATATGCATTATATTAGTGCCATCTATTGCCACAACAAAAATGCCAACTACCTGTAAAAAAATACGAACAAAAATTTTGCACTAGCTCCACTCCTAAATTACTGCTGTGCTTCTCGGAAGCCAAATAATCTTTTTTTTTTTATTTTACAGTTGAATCTAAAAATATTCCTTGTATCATTTACATTATTAAATTGTGATTACATATTGATTCAAAGACTGTGCTCAAAATCCGTTACCTTTATTATAAATTTTTTATTACAAACCTTGATTTTTTTACGATAAGGGTCTCAATCTTCTGTTAGTTGATACTTGCCAGTATCCAGCAGTACGGTTTAAGGACCACTATACGATACATATAAATTGTACACATCGCAAGAAGTTTGATTGTCTATCAGTATTTAATAACTAAATAACTCAATTTTGCACTACATGAATAATACTGTGTTTGAAAACGTATTCTGTCTGTTTGAATATAATTTTTTAAGGCATCTTATTACACAGATTTACGCTTAGAATGAAATATTTTCGAAGTTTTCACATTTTTTGAGTAGTTGCCGAAATGATCGCCAGGTGGTCAGTTGCCGAAACAAATGTCATCAAATATTTTAAACCCAAAATTTTTGATAAGAAGAAAGAAAAAAATCGTGCTTGAAGCACAGATTATGAAGCACTTTCTAACACATTCAGATTAGTGTAACAAAACAGCACTGTTTAAAAAATTAAAATATTACGTTTCATTTCACCATTTGAAATGTATAACGCATGTCAAAACTTAATTTCAGCTGTTCCCATCTACAATCGGAAAGATATAGAAATTCTTTAACAGCCCTGTATATGATATAGAGAATTGTATCTATTAACAACATACATTCCAAAATTTAGTTCATTTAAGAGATACATATATTTCAGTTGAAAATTCCCCTTCAGAAATCTCCTCTAATAAGGAGAATGGTATGCAAATAATTTTCAGCAGCCCTGTATATGAGGTATATAATATATATATATAAAATAAAATGTAAAAAAATAATTACCTTTAAAAGCGCACACCGAATTTTAAGAAGCCCTCTCAAGCAATTATTACGCAAAGGCAACTGTAACTGTAACTGTAAAGGCAAAGTACTGTAACCGATATATTTTGCGTGATTTATATCAGTTTCGATACATTTGAAATAGCGTAATGTCATTAAAATACTCTCCAAATGATTTCCCCCATATATCATAATATAATCGAATTCTTTTGCATGTTCCTGTAAATGAACCATTAATCGTGCATACGTCATATACAATACCAAACATGCTTTGATTACACTATATAAGTTTATCGATTGCATGAAAATCCGAGTGTATTTATGGGAGCTAGAGTATAAACAAACGGCCAGACGAACATACGCACAAACAAACGAAATGCATAGGCGCTTTTCAATCTTTTTGGAAAGTGCTAAACATGTAGACGAATATTTTATGCAACATAATTTTTCTTCGGTATCATTAATTTGAAATTTCATCTTGATTTCAAGAGCTATGTTGTTGAAAGATAGATTCAATAAATACCTTTTAGGTTTGTTAGGAATCAGTGATAATTATTCATGTTTTTGTACGAATTGCTTATGTCTAATTTCGGCTGGTTATACCACGTCAGTTTTGATTTATTGCATTATCGTAAATTATAACATAATTAATTTGTACGCTTTGTCTTTAATAGCAAACGTATTGTGGATTCGATATCTTATTTTTATTAGAAGGAAAGAAATTTCGATAATCGTCTCAGAGTTAGTCAGGTATAGGAGACGATATAACCGAACAAAAGACTATTGCCCATGTTTAATAAAGATTTCTGTTATTGGCTGTGCACTACTACCATTTTTTATATATCTAGAATTTTATTTTACAAAAAAGTCAGCCATTGAAAACATTGTAGAAGATATCGCATTTGGTTACAGAATGTCTAAAACATTTTTGATATTAACTTATGCATTTTTATTTAATATTATTCATAAAACCCTTCTTTTTTATCCAAACTTCGTATCTTTCTCTTTGAGCGCTATTTTTTATATATTTCCAGAAATGTTCCAAGTGTATCACAAATATCTTCGGTTGGAATTGCGCAATGTCAAGCAACAATCAACCATTTGCATTCTCCAAGACTTTTTCAAAATACACAAGTTAGCTCGCGAGTTATACAAAGTTTTAGATTTTCCAACATTTTTCTTGATATTTCATGCTTTTAATAGCATTTTAGTCTCTTTATATATAGCCATGATAATTAAAACTGAATATAATAGACTTTTCATGGAAATTATATGCGGTCTAACTTCTGGCATGTCCTTGTTGATAACATATACATTATTTAGTTCAAAGATTGCAAGAAAGCTGTTTGAAATACAGGAAACAGCGAAAGACAGTATAACTACCTATTTGCCTAATAGGAGTTTTCTAATTCAGAGAACTGTTATTAAATACTTGAAAAGAATGGAAAAAGAGGAGATAATTTATTTATCAGCCTGGGGATTTTTTAAGATTTCGAGGCCATTTATTCTGAAAGTCATAGGAGCTACATTGACGTACGATTTGTTAATTATTAACCTTGTTTAGATATATCAGTTTTTCATTACATTAAAGACAACCGTTTGCACAATTTTTCAGTTTTCGAAAGGTGTTATTCTACCTGTTTATCAGTAATATATCAAATATTATTACGAGTATTATCTCGTAATATTGCAACAATTATTTAAGGGCATAAGTGTTGCCAAATTGGGGATTTTGCCTTCATTTTGGAGGATTTTGAACCTCTAGGGGAATTTTTCGGGGACAGGTTATTCTTGGAGACATGTTGGTAACTATCACTATTTTGGAGGAAAGACTTGGGGAATTGCTTTCACAATTTCAATTTTTACTTTCAGACATTCTGACAATACTTGATCTGTCTCTAATTCAATTTTGAATTGAAAAACAAAAATAAAATACAGAAATCATAGATATAAATCATTATTTTCTTGGTCGTACTCAACATTTACATGTATCATATGATCTTCATGATTAGGATTGAACCACCCCCCACCTGAATTATCAGGTAAATATGTGCGGCAGATTTTCCTAAGTACCGCGGACAAACACACAAGCGCAGAAATACATTTCATTTAAAAGTATAGATTTATCCAACAAATATAAAAAGAATTTTACAACTTTTTTTGTTGTTGTTTAAAACTGGTTAATTTGTGTTTACTAGAATGCCAGTAGGGATATTTGGAATGCCTGCAACTGCATACTACAATCATATTATTACGTCTATAATTGGACATTGCTCAGTGAATACAACAGCCCTTATAGTTCTTTTTATAAGAAATTTGAATAAAAACTCTGCTGTCTTAACCCTTTTTCTACCGACGGTACTTATAAGTGCCATTAAAATAACTTATTATAAAATTCTTTTATTATGTCAGTTAGTTGTAATACTGTTTAGAATGAATTACAGATACATTACCTTATCGTGTTCCAAAAGCATTATTGGTTAAACAAAACAAAATTTTTTTTTAAAGGATGATTTCTTTTGCCTTTGCATCTTTTCAGCTTTCTTGGCGCTGAAAGAGGGGGATGGGGATTTTATTTCAAAATGCATTCAAGTTCGTCTGAATTTAACTATTTTATTAAGTCTTTTAAAACTTTCTAACTCAGACGTTAAATGTATACATATTTTAAAAGGTTAAATGCTCACCAATTCAATTACACAAATCATAGCTAGAAATGTTTACGCTTTTTTTTTTTTTTTTTTTTGTTACTACAACAGTTTGATAGAAAATTTTGTGTTATTTAATAAAAGAAAATTTATAAGCAACGGAAAGCGTAAAATAAAGCAATGCATAAACTTACGTTAAATTAAAACCAAGTAAAGCAATGAATATTTAACCTTGTTATACATTGTAAAAATACCGTACTAACTAATCCCGTTTTACCTACTAAAAATTGAAAAAGAAAATTAGACTTAAGAAAAGTGAAATCCAGTTTAATTGAAGTTTTAAAGTAATTAAAAATTAAAGTACGTTAATTAAATTTATCTCAAGCGGAAAACTCTTGAAAAATACACTTTCAATTTTTACAATTTAAGAATCTGTTACAAGTTTTAAACTAATTATCACTTTTTACATTTCTTGTAAAAGCATCTTAAACGGGCACTTACAGTTTTGAAGATAAAAATTTGAAGATATTAGAAGAAAAATGTAATGAAGCTGAAATATACTGATATTAGCTGCAGTAATTTTTAACATTTTCCAACAAAGTTGTAAAGAGTTTTTGAATTCAGTTTGTCTGTCTGTCTATCCGTCGTTTTTTAACTCGTGTAAGTGTGGCCAAACTGCCATAATAATATATATTATTGGTATATACGGTGGCATGTTCGGAAAAAAAAAATGAAATACAATCATCATTGGAATATTGTATGAAATAAACGAAAATCCAAATGTATTTTTTTAATTACATTAAGTTTTGTCTAAGGAGGACACTGTCTAAGCCAAAAGCCTGTATAACATGAAAATTTCTCAAGTCCAAGTGAGCTCATAGAAAATCACATAAATTCATACCGTGTAAGTCGGAAGTAGCGAAGATGAGGGTGGGGGTGTCATTAATAGATAGACGGGGCACTAAAAAAGCGGATATCAAATGCACGGGAATATGTGTATACTTGCTCAGTTAAATTCTGACAAAAATTAAAGAAAAACAGTTATTTCAAGGATTTGAAATTAGGGAGAAAGTAACGAAAAATGAAAAGTTGGAATTTCGTTAGTTCGAATTAAACTAAGTCAGGAGAAAATGAGTTCGAATAAATGAAAAATTTTTGCATTATTCTGCTATTGGAAATTTCGAGACTTTATGTTTAGTTCGAATTAAGCGAAGACTCAATTTATACGATTTCGAAAGAAAAAATAATTCTGTAAAAGATGTTTGTAAAAGTTTTAATTATGATAAAATTCTAACGTATGGTGCTGTAAAAAGAAAAAAAGAGAGGCGTTTGAAAGTGAATTATCCAAAAGAGAGAGGAAAAGTTTTTATGAAAAATGAAGCCACTGATGTATTAATTTCTGAATGATTTTCGAATGCTGGAGCAAAAAATTGGCTCATATCTAGAATTCTGCGAACAATCGAATTAACAAAATCATCAGTGTTTTAGATGCTGCCAAATGGATTAGAAATGCCTTTGTTTAGAAATGTCACCGGAAAAGATCTTTGGTTGTTTTTAAAAACCCTGATTTGTAATTCTTTTCTCGGAAAAACAGCAAGAATATCATTTGAACATTTGCGAGAAAATGAGTTACAAGGTTATAATAATAATAATAATAATAATGAATTAAAATGGGTAAATTGTATGGATGCAGATTCATGGTGAACAGTCGCCGCATAAAGATTATTATTTATTTTTATTTTTTACTTGGCAACTAATTTTTTGTGTCTAAGTCGCCATCTTTGGGCAAATCTTGTGTTATCTTCAGCGTTTCTTCATCGAAAGTCGTAACTTTTTTTGCGATCCTGGGATAAAATTAGTTTTTTTTTCGATTTTCTAACGAAATTCCCGTTGTTTCGCGTGGTTTCTTAACTTTTCTTAAAATCAAGGCCTATTAGAGACTGGAGTATTTGGGTTTAAAATTTTCGGGAATTTTCACCTATAGTAAATAGCCAATAAGAGATTAATGAAGCAGAATATGTATCAGCTGACAATGCAGCGTGCAGTACCGAAGCTAACACTTTTCTGGGCTTTTGGTACAGGTATATTATCAGGAGGGAAGTGATGGTGAAAATTAAGAAGAACGTGATCTTGTAGAAGACAGCAGTATAATTCCGATATATCTGGATGCCTTGAAAATTTTTTCCTAATTTAAAGAAATAAAAAAGATTATACCGGGATTAACAAACTTACAAATTGTTACTGAAAATGCTTTATAAACTTGAAAAAATAAACATCTATAAAAGATTATTTTCCCACTGTCTAATCTTCTAAACTGTGAAAAATGAGAAAAATGATTTTTTCCCTTAAATTCCAGAATTGAATCAATTTCATACACACACTACTTATTTCAGTACCAGTTGACCCTTCCGGCGAATTGTTTTTCAAATTATGGGAGAGCTAGCTGTTTATAGTCAAACACTTACACAAAAAAATTGATTCAATTCTATGCATAACTTTATACAATTTTCGGTAATAAAATATCGAAAATGACACAAAAATTGCTGTTGCAGAGCCCCTTTTGGTGTTTTTTTTTTATTTTATTTATTTATTTTTTTAAATTCAGAGAGGACTTACTAGTCATAGCCAAACACTTACACAAAAAATGGTTCAATTCTATGCATAACTTCATGTACTTTTCGGTGATAAAATTTTGAAAATGGCACAAAAATCACTATTCCAGAACCATCTTCCCGCGAATTTTTTTCAAATTCAGGGAGGACCAATTAGCTATAGCCAAACGCCTACACAAAAAATTGGTTCAATTCTATGCATAAATTAATACACTTTTGGGTGGTACAATATTGAAAATGGCACAATAATCACTATTGCCGCGTCCCCTTCCGGCCGAATACTTCAAAATTGAAGGAGGACCTGTTTGCCACAACCAAAAACGTTCACATTTTTTTCAATTCTAAGCAGATGTTCATACACTTTTTAATGATTGAATGGCGACATACGGATAGACAGACACACACACATAGACATACCAGTGTTGAATTCAGGGAGTGGCCCGGGGGGGACATTCCCCCAGGAGCATTGAAATGTCCCTCCTCCGAAAATTTGAGATTTTGTGTATTCAATGGTCGAAAAGTGCAATTTCCCCTCTCCCCCCCCCGAAATTCCATAATGTCCTGCCCGGAGCCACAGAAATCCCTCCCGGAGAAAAGTGATCAACACTGAATTCAACACTGAGACAGACATTTTGTAAAAACGTGTTTTTTGGAATCTCTGAACCCTTAAACGTGTCAATCCGTCGATAACCGGAAATCGAAAACAATTTCGATTAAAATACTTTCTTCTATTGAAGATAGTTGAAAGTAATAAAAACCTCAGCCACAATGTCATTAAAGACGAAACCTTGTCGGAATTAACTTCAAAATTAAAACCATCGACCTTTGGTCCTACTCTGATCCTTGCGGGGTTACTTTGGTTCATCACATACAAAAATTGCTTATACTTCTACATATAAGGTAAGTGTCGAAGAATTATCTTTAGCAACTTGTAACCCATGTGTGATCATAGTTTTTCCTTTATCTTTTTATTTTGACTGGATATGTTTACGTTTTCATGAAAACTACTTTTCGGTGCTACTTTGTGCCAGGACTAATTTGGTCTAAAGTAGCAGTTTCTTAGAAATGCCATGTTAAAAAAAAAGAATATTAGTTTATCGAGACTGCAGTGTCAATTCATTAGTTGATTTTATTGCAAGAGGTTTCAACAGTCGAACATGTGAAATGTATTCAATTTAAATGAAACTAAGTGAATGCACCAAAGAAGCCCCCAGTAGGGGCTACTTTATTCCAAACTTTTAAAGATTGTTAATAAATAAATAATATATATATATACAAATTGTCTCTTTAAAACCATACAGTTTGCTTCATTGTTTCATGTAAAATGTTTACAACTCAAATTTGACCTTTAAAAATCATATATAATTTTCTTTTAACAATGAAAATGTTAGTAGAGCCATGAAAAATTCGCCATAAATAGTCCCGGGGGATGAAAGTTTTATAAACACAGTGATCAAATCGTACACCTCTGAAGCAGTGCTTCCTTGCCGTATACATTTATACTTAAGTGCTAGCGTGCTCACCTCCTAATGCAAAAATGGCCGAATCAAATCCAACGTTCCTTTTTCCCAACTTTCTTCAATTTACGGATATTTTAACTCCTGTAAGGGAGATTGATAAAAAAAAATTAATTAATTAAAAAATATTCGTTGACGAAATATACCGGCAGCACTACTGCCATTGGAATTTCCATGAATTGAAGAAAGTTTTTGAGAATGCAGGTTGTAGTGGCATATAAAATTCTATGTAGTCCATTTTCCTAAAAAATTCTTTGTAACTTTGCAGGTGTTTTGATTTAGAGTGCAAATGTGTATCTATTGCATGGATTTTTATTGTTGTCATTACATAAAAAGTTCTAGGAATTCTGGTTTTCTACAAAAATTTTAGTAACTTTACAGATTTTTTTTACAGTGTTGTTCGAAATAAAAGTTTATAATCCTCTGAGTACTTTTGAATAGAGTACCTGAATGTCATTCTAACATAACAAGGAGCAGCATAAAGTTACGTTTATGTATTATATCTTTTTTTCTAAGCCATTAAATCTTTGTATACATTTGATTACTTCGAGCATTAATCTATTGTTCGCAAAATAATAGAGTTCTGCAATAGAAGTTAGTTATTCAAGGCTGCATCTTTTCAGAAAGGGATTATTAACTAAGCCTTTATTCAAGCATTTAAGCTCCGATAAAAGCTTACGAAAGACTAAATAACGAAGATAATATTGCCCTCAGGTTCATAAATTGAGGATAATAATGCTTTCGAGTTTAGAAGCTTTTTTCAATGTCTACAGAAATGTTTGAAGTTCAAGGATGAAAAGAACATTTTTTCGTATCTGTTACATGATTTTTTGTTGTTGCCATTACATAAGAAATTCTAGGATTCCTGAAAAAATTTTAGTAATTTTACATATTTCTTTTACAGTGTAGTTCAAGATAAAAGTTTATAATCCTCTGAGCACTTTTGAATAGAATACCCGGAGATCATTCTAACGTAACAAAGGACAGCATACAATTACGTTTATGCATTATATCCTTTTTTTAAACCATTAAGTATTAGTATAAATTTTATTTTTTTAAGCTATTGTTCGCAGTAGGTTGCAGTAGGCATTGTTTTGCAGTACTGCATTGTTTTGCAGTAGGAGTGCGTTATTCATAACTGCATCTTTTCAGAAAGGGATTATTAACTAGACCATTATTCGAGTATTTAAGCTCCGATGAAAGCTTATGAAAGACTAAATAACGAAGATAATATTACACTCTGATTCATAAATTAAGGAGAATGAGGCTTTAAATTTTGGAAAATTTGCTGAATATTTACAAAAAATGTTTGATATTCAAGGATGGAAAGAAATTTTTTTAATCTATATATAAGGTTAAAAATGGAAGATGAAGATTAGTGAAAAGGACAGTTATAAAACCAATAATAAATTGCTAAAAAATAATGATCGCGATCACATTGTAATACAAAATGCTACAAATGATCTGTTTCTCTAGGAAATAAGTTGGAAATTGAATGTCAGACCTCCTTTTAGAAATTTTTTGAGGGTGCAGGTTTCAGTTTTTTTCAAAGGTCTAGGCATACCATTTTCCTAAGATTTTCTTAGTAATCTTACGGATTTTTTTAATTTACAGTGCAAATATGTATCTGTTACATGAATTTTAGCTGTTGCGATTACATAAGAAATTTTAGGAATCCTGGCTCCCTAAAAAAACTACAGTAACTTTACAAAGTTTTTTTTTTTTTTTTTACAGTGTAGTAAATGTTTATAATGCTCTGACTGCATTTGAATAGAATACCCGGACATCATTATAGCGCAACAAGACGCAGCATAAATTTAATTTTATGTATTATATCTCTTTTTCTGAACCATTAAACCTCTGTATACATATTATTTCTTAGGGCATTAATCTATTGTTCGCAAAATAACAGAGCTCTGCAGTATGAGTTCGTTATTCAAGACTCATCTTTTCAGAAAGAGATTATTAACTAAGCCATTATTCGAGCATTTAAGCTCCGATGAAAGACTAAAGAACGAAGATAATATTGCACTCAGGTTCATAAATTGAGGATAATAATACTTTCGAGTTTAGAAGTTTTTCTGAATATCTACAGAAATGTTTGAAGTTCAGGGATGGAGAGAACAGTTTTGCGTATCTATTACATGAATTTTTGTTGTTGCCATTACATAAGAAATTCTAAGAATCCTAAAAAAAATTAGTAATTTTACTTTTTTTTAAAAATGTAGTTTGATATAAAAGTTTATAATTCTTCGAGTACTTTTGAATAAAATATCTGGACGTCATTCGAGCAGATAAAGTTACGTTTATGTATTATATCTTTTTTCTAAACAATTAAACCGTTGAATATATTTGATATCTTTTATTAATCTATTGTTCACAAAATAATAGAATTTTGGAGTAAGAGTTCGTAATTCAAGACTGCATCTTTTCTGAAAGGTATTATTAACTAAGCTATTATAAGCGCATTTAATCCCAGACGAAAGCTTATGAAACACTAAATAGCGAAAATAATATTGCACTCAGGTTCATAAATTGAGGATACTGACTCTTCGAAGTTTTCTGAATATCTATAGAAATGTTTGACTTTCAGGGATGGAAAATACATTTTTGACCTCGTATATATCGATGAAGGTTATTCAAGCGGATAATTAAAAGATCAACAATAAATTGCTAAAAAAAACAATGATCGCGATGGCATTGTAACAAAAAATGCTTCAAATGATCTTTTAAAATAGAAAATAAGTTGGAAATAGAAAAGGTTTAGTAACTTTACAGGTTTTTGTAAATTATTTTTTTACAGCGTAATTTGAGATAAAAGTTAATAATCCTTTGAGTAATTTTAAATAGAATACCTGGGTGTCATTCCAACATAACAAGAAGCATCATAAAGTTACGTTTATGTAGTATACATTTTTTTTCTAAACCATTAATCCTCTGTATACATTTTATTTCTTCGAGCATTAATCTATTGTTGCCAAAATAACAGAGTTCTGAAGCATAAGTTCGTTTTTCAAGGCTGCGTCTCTTCAGAAAAAGATTATTAACTAAGCTATTATTCGAGCATTTAAGCTCCGATGAAAACTTATGAAAGACTAAATAACGAGGATAATATAACACTTAGCTTCGAAAATTGAGGATAATGACGCTTCGATTTTAGAAGTTTTTCTGAATATCTACAGAAATGTTTGAAGTTCCAGGATGGAAAGAGCATTTTTGCGTATCTGTTACATGAATTTTTGTTGTTGCCAATACATAAGTAATTCTAGAAATCTTGAAAAAAAAAATAGTAATGTTATATATATTTTTTTACAGTGTAGTTACATAAGAAGATTACATTCAGATTACATAAGAAGTTTTAGTAATCCTGGTTTCTTTGAAAAATTATTATAATTTAACAGATTTTTTTTCAGTGTAGTTCGAGATAAAAGTTTATAATCCTCTGAGCACTTTTGAATAGAATACCTGGACGTCATTCTAATGTAACAAGGGGCAGCATAAAGTTATGTTATATGTTATATCTTTTTTTTTTAAACAAACCTCTGCATACATTTTATTTCTTCGAGCATTAATCTATTGTTTCCAAATAATAGAGTTCTGCAATACGAATTCGTTATTCAAGATTGAATCCTTTCAGAAAGGGATTATTAACTAGGCCATTATTCGAGCATTTAAGCTCCGATGAAAGCTTATGAAAGACTAAATAACGAAGATAATATTATACTCAGGTTCATAAATTGAGGCTAATGACGCTTTTGATTTTAGAAGTTTTGCTGAACATCTACAGAAATGTTTGAAATCCAGAGATAGAAAGAACATTTTTGACCTTATACATATCGGTGTAGGTTAGTCAAGAGGACAATTGAAAAGACCAACAATATTTAAATTGTTAAAAAAAAAATAATGATCGTTATCATATTTTAACGTAAAATACTTCAAATGATCTTTAATTATAGAAATTTGGAAATAGAAAAATTTTAGTTACTTTACAGATTTTTTTTTCTTGTAGTGTATTTCGAGATAAAAGTTTATAATCCTCTGAGTTCTTTTGAATAGAATACCTGGACGTAATTCTAACGTAACAAGAGACAGCATACAGTTACGTTTATATGTTATAACTTTTTTTTCTAAATAATTAAACCTCTGAATACATTTTACTTTTTCGAGCATTAATCTATTGTTCGCAAAATAACAAAATTCTGCAGTATGAATTCGTTCATGCAGTATGAACTCAAGACTGCATCTTTTCAGAAAGGGGTTATTTACTAAGCCACTTTTCGGGCATTTAAGCTCCGAAGAAAGCTTATGAAAGAAAAAATAACGTTGATAATATTACGCTCAGTTTCATAAATTGAGGATAATGACGCTTTCTGTTTTAGAAGTTTTGCTGAATATCGACAGAAATATTTGAAGTTTAGAGTTGGAAATAACATTTTTGACTTTATATTTACATCGGTGGAGGTTAGTACAAATGACAATTAGAAAACAAACAATAAATTTCTAAAAAAATAATGATCGCGATCACATTGTAACATAAAATACTTCAAATGATCTGTTTCTGTAGGAAATAAATTGGAAATTGCACACCAGACGTCCTTGAAGATAGTTTTTTGAGCGTGAGGGTTGCAGTTACATAAAAAGTTCTAATCATCCCATTTTCCTAAGACTTTCTTAATAATCATACGCATTTTTTGAATTTACAGTGCAAATGTGTATCTGTTGCATGAATTTTTGGTGTTGTCATTACCTAAGAAATTCTAGGAATCCCAGTTTCCTAGAAAAATTTCAGTAACTTTACAGATTTTTTTACAGTGTTGTTTGAGAGAAAATTTACAATCCTCTAAGTACTTTTGAATAGAATATCTGGGCTCATTCTAACGTAACAAGGGACAGCATAAATTTACGTTTATGTATTTTATCTTTTTTACTAAAACATTAAACCTCTGTATACATTTTATTACTTCGAGCATCAATCTATTGTTCGGAAAATAATAGAGTTCTGCAGTAGGAGTTCGTTATTCAAGACTACATCTTTTCAGAGAGGGATTATTAACTAAGCCATTATTCGAGCATTTAAGATCCGATGAAAGCTTATGAAAGACTAAATAACGAAGATAGTATTACACTCAGGTTCATAAATTGAGGATAATGACGCTTTCGGTTTTAGAAGTTGGAAGTTTTGTTGAATATCTACAAAAATGCTTGAAGTTCAGGTATGGAAAATACATTTTTTTAACCTCATGAGGTCCCTCAGAAGACAAGGAGGATATGTGACAAAATTAAAAAAACTGAACTAAGTGCACAGACGACCTGGTAAAATGCTTTTTTTCTTTTCAGGTAACGGAATCTAAGTGATTTTCTAATTATGTGCTGCGTTCTAGAGATAAACCAATTTTGCCGAATAATATTCAATATCGATTAATTATAAATTTAAAGAAAATTGTACTGCACTATTTTTAGAATTATTAATTCCTTCGCGACGGGAGTTTTTTACGAAATTTTCTCTTTTTTGTCACCGGTTTTTAGAAACATAAATTTGTGCCTTATTAAATCGAGGAAATGTGTCCATTAAATAAGGCAAATTTTACAGTAAAATTTTACTGGTTGTGATAAACAACCATTCTTAAGCCTTTTTGTTGCACGTATACGTTTCGCTCGTTCCAAAGGTGTTAAAATAGGAGTTCAAAAAACCACATTAAGGGTGTATTCGGAAAAAAGATTTTTCACCTTCAACAGCTCAAAATTTTCCAATACAATTCCAGATTCATTTTTAAAAGTAGAAACATGAAACTTGCTGGGATGGTTTTTGAAGTGATGTATAAGATGCCGTGTGATGTAATTTTTCGCTGAATTTATTAGAATTTGATTTATAAACAATTGTTTTTTCACTTCGATCATTTTTTCGTCCCCAGATCTCCAGGTTCGGAAATTTCTGTTCAAATTGGCAGCTTTGGCAGCATTTTTTTGTATCATTTTCTACGTTTACCAAAAAATTGACCCTTACGGCACCTTGTGTAGTTTCTAAATAAGGGATTTTGAAAGTTTGGTGCATTTGAGAGTAAAAATGGATTTAAAAATAAATCGTAAAATAGGCAGTTTGAATCGAAATACACTCTTAAAACAAGCAGTAGTTTCCTATTTAAATTCAGCCAATTATTATTGATGTTGAAATTTAACGTCAATTATCTGTGAATTCAATTTACTCCAAATCGAATTTTTGTCACTTGTACCCCTTGGTTCCTGAGGTCCACCTATATATCTTGGAAGGTTAGTCAAGAGAACAATTAAAAAACCAACAGTAAATTGAAAAAAAAAAGATTGCGATCACATTATAACATAAAATGCTTCAAATGCTCTGTTAAAATAGAAAATAAGTTGGAAATTGCACGTCAAACGTGGCAAATCAGATGCGTTGGTATCATAACTAGTTTTATAAATATTCAGATCATGGTGCAGCAAATGTTACACACTTGAGCAAAAAAGCATGAATACAAAGTTTATTACGATTCTATTTATTAAATTCAGTAATACAAAAATAATATGAGTCTATCTAAAAAAATGACGTAATTACCAGGATAACCTAGAATCATAATCTATCAAGGGATATCATTGAACTAATTACATATTATAGGATTTAACAGAAAGAAGACGACTTTTAATGTCATCGTTTTTTTTCATTAGATTTTCATAAAATTTGAAATAATGCATACTTTATTTTCAATACTGGACAATGCATAGTAAATCTCAATAACATTTACCAATTACAGAACAGTATAACTATATTAAAGCTCGTCAGAGTTCGGGCAAACAGCCTTTTAACCATGCTGGAAAATATTAAAAACGCATAATAGGTTAAAATTTGATTTTCAGAAATTTATAGTAATAGACGGAAGCATGCTTAAATATCTTTTAACAGCCCGGTATTTTATCTACTATCATTATATAACAGGCCACTATAAAGCTAATATTTAATTAAGACTAAAACACGCTTAAATCTAGTGAAATTACACTTTCAGAGATTATCATACATAGATAGCTATATATGTAATTCTTTGCGGAACTGTATATTATTTTATTAGTATAAAACATATTTTACATATTACTCTTGTATTTAAATTGCTTAAATTAGATTTAGACACACGACTATAAATTTGAAAAGAAAGTAACGAATTTCAAGCGCTAAATGATTTCAACACCAGTTTTTTTTTTCATTTTTAATATTTTATGTAATGGATTATATTCATACCAGTTTATGAATATTTAGTTTAATTTATATTGCATATCTCGATAATTTTTTATGCAATTTAGGCGTACATAAATATAAAAAATATATTTTACATGTTAATGCAATAAATTTTGTGTGCAGTTTTTTAGGTGCGTTCGTAATTATGTAAATACGTAGCACCTATAGTTGTCGCTCAGTCCAACATGACATAAGGTACCCTGGGGTAATAACGCCAGGCGGGGTAATAACGCCAAGTGCTTATATTTTGCATAATTATGAAATAATCAGGTAAATGACACCCATGTGCTCTGCACAGAAGGGTTTTGAGTCATATAAATCGCAAAAAACAGCTTCAAGTTAATTTGTTTCATTTTTAGGTCTTATTGTTTTTACAAACAACTAAAATTAACGCTTGATCTAAAATTTGCGAGATACGTTTTGTGATGTGAAGACTATCTTTTTATCCGGAAATACTTTGTTAATTACATAAATTTGTAGTGCATTTCATGTACTTTTAAATTGTTGTTGAAGATTTTGGATATCTTCTCGAGATAATTTGTAATTTAAAATGTACTGCGCAATAACTATACCGGATAATAACGCCAATCCTTGGCATTAATACCCCGGTTGATTCCCTACAGTGGCCGAGCTACATCCTAAATGCTGATTCAAATAGACACAGTTAAAACTGTCCAATGTTTCTCATATTTCTATTTAAGCGGTCCTTTTTAAGCAAAAAGAAGCTCACGGTCTGATATTCTTTTGCCTCATCCCCTCCTCCCACACCACACCTTTATTTTTCTTACACTTTCACAAAAAATTTAACATTTTCAATAGCTTAGAATGCAATTTGTCAATTTCTAAGTTTATAGAGTTTGTATTTTTAGAATTGGGCTATCTAAATGCAATTATTCCATCTTATTTCATAGTTTTGTTTGCATGGCGTTATTACCCATATAGGTGGGTAATAACGCCAAATAGCATTGGTCAAGAAAAAACGCCATTACATTTTATGAATACATATCTGTCAAATTATTTTATTTTATATAGATAGTCAATGAGTTGCTGTATCAGATCCTATATTTGTTTGAAAAATACAATCTAAAACTAAGCCGTGAAAATTGGTAGAACCTTAACGTGGCGTTATTACCCCAGGGTACCTTATAACAACACAAAAACTACCCAACCGAATCGTTTGAAATTTAAGATATGTAATTATTGCATAATTTTGTCGAGTCATTTCAAATTTTATGAAAATTGAATGCATAGATCAATTACAGGAACAATCAAAACTATTCCGTTACATTACGGTCAATGGGGAAAAAAAGGTTTCAAATGCATTTTAATCGCTTGAAATTTAAAATACATAATAATTACATATTTTTGTGGAGTCATTTAAAATTTTATGAAAATCGAATGCACAGATCAATTACAGGGACAATTAAAAGTATTCCGTTACATTACGGTCAATGGGGAAAAATGTTTCAAATGCATTTTAATGGTGTTACACTCATTCGAATATAATAAAATAAATGAACCTATGAAGTATATATATATTAAAATATACATTCTGTACAATCTGTGATGCAACAATATTTATTATTAAATTACAGGGCCACACAAAAGCATTCCACTACAAAATGCTATACGGAAAAAGATTGTTTGGGTCGTGTGTTAATTATATTAAACTATTTCACATTTTATGAATATAATATACATTGCTGAGGTGTAATAAAAGTTTCTACCTGTATATTTACAAGAACACACACAAGATTTCGACCTCTAATACTACATCTGAAGTACTGTCTATTATAACAGCAAGATGTGAATATTTTTTAAACTTCGTTATCGTACTAACGCACCTCATTTGCTACGCTTCACATGCAATTTCCAATTTGTTAAAAATAGGCGTAATTTTCCATGGGAAAGAAAATTATTGAAAGGAAGAACTACAAACACAAGTTCAAGCACCATAACGTAACTAGTAATAAATAAAACAATGGTTTATGATTAGAATCCAAAAGAAAAAACAATACAAAGATGATTAGTTTTGCCCAGTTTGTAAGAAAAATAAAATCGGAGAAATATTTTAGTGTTTATATTAACATGTATGGTTCCCGTTTTGTAATGGAAGCATGTTTACAGTAATATCGCCACAGCATTTTTTTAAAACTGATCAAATTAACGGATTTTTAAAGTTGGCACAGGTAGTTTGAGCGTAGCTCGTAGGAGGCATAGCCCACTAGTATATCAAAAAGAAAAATACAACCTAAATCTGAAGAGTAAAAACTAGCCCGATTACAGATAGACCTCAGTCATCCTACACAAAAAAATAATTTAAAATTATTGAAATGCAAGCGAGATATTTGAAATAATGTTCTGATAAACTTAACATTTTGTTTTTTTCTTTGATTAGTGTGGTCTTTTAAAGGTTTCCGGAAGGCTTTTAACGAAAGAAAAATGCTTTATTTAGAAATTGTGTTTTAGTGAAGTATTTTAATTTAGTTTTTCATGAAGCTTTTAAAACTTGGACTATAACGTAAGCTATTTTATTATTTTACAAATTAATGTATTAATAAATCGAAATGCGATATAGTGTAGAGATTAAATTGGCTTCAAGGATAATCAATACTTGTTGTTGTTTTTTTTTATATAAAAAAAATGAGATACAGTTTATTTATGTAATGAAAATAAAGCTTTTCAATCAATAAGCAATTAAGAAAAGGTAAGTGTTTATAATGATTTTTTTCTTCTAAAACTCTGTATCAATGTTATACTTTGAAACTCTAGATAAAAAATATCCCGATAATCCATTTTTTTTGCCTATTCCTAAAAAAGTGTCTAGATTGTTTACAGAAGATGATAGGAAAAAACCCATTTTTTCACTAACGTTTAGTGTTATAGTGATTTATGTTTTCTTACAATAGAGTAATAATTACTTTTACTTTATTCTATCTTCATAAGAAAAAAGTATTGGTTCGTGAAAATATTTGACGGATTCGCACATTTTAAAAGTCGGAGATACCAAAAAACATATTTTTACGAAATGTCTGTGAGTGAATTTGTGCTGTAACTGTCTATCTGTATGTATGTGATACAAAATTTTGTACACTCTATCGCAAGAACTAATGCACGGAATTTTAAAAACAATTATAATCAGCTCTTCAATGATCGAATTGGTGCTGATTTGTTTATAGTGTAAGTCGCTCAACAGATGGCGCTGCTATGCAGGATTTTCCATGAATTCTTTAATAGCTCAATCTCCAAAACTAATTAACGGATTTTTATCATATTTCCGATTCATTTAGTCTTTGACATAAATTGACGTTGTCTACATTTTGAATTAAATCGCGCAATAGATGACGTTGCTGTGCTGAATTTTTCACGATTTCCGCAAATGCTCTGTCCCAAGAACTTATGCATGAATTTTTATCAAACTTCAGATCCAATTAGATGTTGACATAAATTGTTACAGATTAGGTTTCGATGTAAATCACCCCAAAAGTGGCGCTGCTATTCTGCATTTTGCATGATTTACATGATGTTAGCGATTGTCATATCTCAAGATCTAATGCGCAGAATTTGGTATTATTAGAATCCGTATGATGGATTTGGAATTTGGCAATGTGATAACGAATTTTGATGCATTACTATGTTTGAAATAGAAGAAGGTTTTTGGGATTGGCACATCCGACTAGTTTTCTAACTCTTAGCTATAAACTCTAAAACTACAATATATTTTTCGAAATGAATTAAATCAAAATCAGTATCGTAGGAGCACAACGTTATGTGGATTAATCAAAAGAGAGAGCAATTGAACCTACCCCCAAAGAATTTGATCTTTCAGAAAAATTAGCAATCAAACTTAAAACAGAGATTGTTTAATTGTTAAAATGATTTGTCAGATTGGACTAAAAACATTGAGTACAGCAATTAATAATTATCAATAATTTTAGCTAATACCTAGTTATTGCAACATTCTACAGTAATTCACTTTTATTAACTATTTTTTTTCCTGCGGCTTCATTCACGTAGAATGTAAGTTTTGAAATGCGAAATGCAAATTTTGCATATTTTCATCTGCTCATAAACTTGTATATATTTGAACTTTTTGGTAGCTCTGTATAAATTCTATAATTTTTTTAACAACACTGATAATATTCTAAATTTAAATTTGATAGAAATCACGACTAAAAATGCAGTTACAATAAAAACCAATCCATAGATGACAAAATATGCAATTTCTTTTGAGCAGCCATTGCATAATTGTATATGTAATTTTATCAGGCATGTTTTAGTAGCATTTAAGTAATTAGTTATATTGTAGCCACATGTTCTCAGCCGGAAAATGCATAACATATTGTTGCAGCGTATATGGGGTTCTTTTGATCTTATGGTTAGACAACTTCAAACTCTTGTCAGAAAAGTAGAAAATAATTTATTTACAGAACTTCAGAACAACAGAGTCTTCGAAACTCAAATATTACTAGGTATTCAAAAATAACTGCTCAAATCTATCGCACAAGTATAGCTTTAGATCCCAGAGACTCTTTATACAACGTCTCAACACTTAATAACATTCAAAACAACATAAATGAAACTCAAGCAAACTTGCTAACAAACGCCTTGTTCACTCAATGACTGACTGGTAAATAATAACAATACAGCTTGCATCCGGCTCTCCTATATATAGTCTCGCCGCATGCGGCGGAAATTTCTACAACCTTCTAGAAAAATCCGGAAAACCACGGAACAACATTCAATGTATCAGTATATCTATATGGGGTTACCATAGAGAGGGAAAGGTTACCATCGCCAACAATCGCCAAGTTTGTCGCCAACTTGGCGATATATCGCCAAATTTGGGGACCAAAATTAGTCGTCAAAAGTGACGCCAACTTGGTGATATCTTTAATATTTCGCCAATCTGCCATACACATTCATTGAAAATGATAGACAAGTTTGCTTCATAACAGAGCCAATGTAACTAAAACTAATATTAGTAAAGAAATGGAGCTTAATAAGATTATTTACATTATTTTACAGCACAAACACTAACTATTTACAAAATTCGTAACAATATTTTAAAAGGTACTTTTATTAATTCAAGCGCATAGACAAGCCAATGCATACGTTGTGCATTTATGATCTATAGAATTTATGCACATCGAATATTTTACTAAAATTAGTTAAATTTAAAAACACATACCACAACTGAAAACCTATACTTCTACCAATTAATGTTCTCGTAAACACCACTAAAGCCGAATTATTTTGTCCATGTAAATGAACGCATAGGGTACATCAACTATATTCCATAGAAAGCATGTTCTGGTACATCAAAGAAATGTATCTGAATTTTATTGTGATCAAAGTAGTTTAAAATAATTTTAAAATGCTGCAAATTTGCCTCCATGAACCATAAACAAAATTATTTTGTGCATCACCGTATATGATTTGGAAATGCTATTTACCTTACATTTTAAAGACAGCATTTTGTAGTGCATTTATGAAATGCATACAAATTTAACTACGCTGGAAGACATGTAACATAATTTAACCACACTGTAGAGAATTTTTTCCCACAAATCATAATGTTCCATTGATCAAGTACTAACCATTTTCTATGTGTCCCAGTATGCGAATTATAAATATTATACACTTTATTTTCAATAAAACATGTCCTATAATAAAATCTCAATAACGTATACCAACGTTCATAAAAATCAAAGAAGGTATACAACAGTTAAATTATGCGCAGACAAACGAAAGTCCTTTTGGCTTGTGCCGGGACGAAAAAGTAGTTTTAACTTTCCAGGTTTTTTTAAAGTGTAGCTTATCTTAGGCAAACACACGAAGCTAAAATAAGTGGAACTCGGTAAAATGATTCGATAAAAATTCCTTATTTCATGATTTTAATATTTTGTAAATTTTGCTCAAATTTTAAGGAGCTAAAATGCGACGAACCTGATAAAAGAAACTTCGTCAGTACTGAATTTGAATGAGAATAGCTCAGACTTAGTTAGTTGTAGCCAGATTGGCATCTTTTATGGTTACTTAATTTCTGTCGAAAAATTTGGCGATATTTTGCCAAGTGTCGCCAAGCTTGTCAAGAATTCAAAGCTAATGTTCACTAGTACTCATAAATTAATACCTGATTTGTCTTTCATTATTGTCTTGTTTTAAAATTTCAATCATACCTGGAATTTCAAACTGCTATATCTCAACCATTTTATAAGTTAGAAACGAAACAAAAAATACCACGAAATCCTTGTGTCAAGGCCTAGCACTTAATCAGGCAATAAATTTAGATTTCTAAATTCTTTGAGTATTCTTTTTAGTTTTAAATATTTAAATGGTCGCCAATTTGAAAATATATGACAGGTGACGCTAAACAACGAACTTGGTCGAGACCTTTTTATGTACTATGCATACAATTAATCTCATCCAGATCGGTTTATAAATACGAGAGTTATCGCATGACATAAATCATACACTGAGAAACATTTGTGGAAACGTTACTCCGTAAAATTGGAGGCAGCATTGCTGCCTCCAATTTTATGGAGTATTTTAACCGTTAAAACCGGTGTAACATTGTCATGTTACACCAGTAATACATGTTTAAATTACACCATTGCATATGTGAAAACAATTACTCCATGAAATTGGAGGCAGCATTTGCCACCATTTTTACACCAATTGTATGGAGTAATGTTTCCACAAATGTTTTACAGTGTATACAGGATGTATCTAAATTTTTGGAAGAAAATTTTAAGGGGTGATAGTATACATCAAGACAAACAATATTAAATAGGAAACTAAGTGTCCCAAACGTTTTCCGAAGGAGGTAGGCGCCATTAGAGTCCAAAATTTCAAATAAACATAAAAAACTCAAAAATTGGTCGATTTATTTGCGGTTTTCACTAAAACTATTCTTTACGTCAGTATTTTCTTGAAAATAAATTGTAAAGATAAATTTCAAAAAATGTCGATAGAGGGCGCTTTAGACTTTGGAATAACTTACAACTATTTTTTGCCGTTATTTTTTGCATCTCATTAAAAGTTTTCGGAAGCTTAGATTTAAACTTAAATTTTGAGCTCAAAATCTGAATAGTTGGGAGTGGTTAAGTAGCGCAAACTGAACCGTGTTCAAAGGTTAGAATTTCAAATGATTATAAAAAACCGAAAAATTGGTCGATTCATTTGCGGTTTTCGCTAAAACTATTCTTTAAATCAGTATTTTCTTAAAAATAAATTTTAAAGATAAATTTTAAAAAATGCCGACAGAGGGCGCCTTAGACATTGGAGTAATGTACAATTATTTTTAACCGTTATTTTTTTCTATCTCATAAAAGGCTTTCAAAAGCTTAGACTTAAATTTTGAGCTTAAAATGTGAATCGTTGGGAATAATTAAGTCGCGCAAAGTTGAACTGTGTTCGAGGTGTGGGGAGGGTTAAATTTCAACTCCTTAACACAGTTCAATTTGCGCTTCAAACCCCTTCCAACGATTCAGAATTCGAGCTCAAAATTTAAGTCTAAGCTTTTGCAAGCATTTAATTAGATACAAAAAGAACGGTTAAAAATAGTTGTTTGTTACTCTCAAGTTTAAAGCGACCTCTAAAGAATTTTTTTGAAATTTATTTTTAAAATTAATTTTTAAAATTAATTTTTAAGAAAATACTAACACAAAGAACAGTTTTAGCGAAAACGGCAAATGAATCGACTAATTTGTCCATTTTTTATAATAATTTGAAATTTGAACCCCCATCTCCCTTGAACACTGTTCAGTTTGCGCTACTTAACCACTTCCAACGATTCAGATTTTGAACACAAAATTTAAGTTCATGTCTAAACTTCTAAAAAAAATTAATGAGATGCAAAAAATAGCCGTAAAGTATAATTATTCGTTACTCCAAAGTCTAAGGCGCCCTCTATCGGCATTTTTTGAAATTTATTTTTAAGAAAATACTGATTTAATGAGTAGTTTTAGCAAAAACCGCAAACGAATCGACAAATTTTCCGTTTTTTATAATCATTTGAAATTTGAACCTCTGAACACAGTTCAGTTTGTGCTACTTAACCACCCCCAACTATTCAGATTTTGACCTCAAAATTTAAGTTTAAGTCTAAGATTCCGAAAACATTTAATGAGATGCAAAAAATAACGGCAAAAAATAGTTGTTCGTTACTCCAAAGTCTAAAGCGCCCTTTATCGACATTTTTTAAAATTTATAATTTATTTTCATGAAAATACTAACATAAAGAATATTTTTAGCGAAAACTGCAAATCAATTGATTAACTTTTCCGTTTTTTATGTTTATTTGAAATTTCGCACCCTAAACTTCAATGGCGCATCGGAAGACGATTGGGGCCCTTAGTTTTCCATTTCATACTGTTTGTCTTGATGTGTACTATCACCCCTTAAAGTTTTGCCCAATAGTTTAGATACACCCCGTATATATATACATATACATATACATATACATATATATATATATATATATATATATATATATATATATATATATACATATATATATATATATATATATATATATATATATATACATACATAAGACCAGGTTTGGACGGAGGGTGGTTTTGGGGTCTGAGGGTTATGATCGGTAAAAATATACCAAAATTTTCCGGAAGTGCTTTTCTCTGTACGACTGCAATAGGTAGTTTTTTACTTTTTGTAGTGAAAGTTATATGAAAGTACTGGAATAATTACATACGTACCTTGAACATATTTTATTTTAAGGTTATAAAAATGCTCGTCAAATTTCCAATTAATTAAAAAATCCATTATCAGAGTCATTTCTTTATCTTGAACAATTTTTATTTCAAAGTTAACTTTATTTTATATGTCTTAGGCTATTTTTCTCAACTATTTTTTTTTTTTCGGGTAAGAAATATAACAAACAAGCAGAGCTAAAAAACAGAAAAGATAAAAGAAAGAAAGAAATCAAACAGTGAAAAGAGAAAGAAATTTTCTACATCACTGAAAATTCTACTGATCATATTTTTCAGAGATCTTTTTCTGAGTCACGTTTAATCGATTATTTTCTATCTAGTTACATAAGACATAGATTATATTATAAGTTTATTCTTTTTTGAGCCGTTATTGCTTTGTTCTTCTCAGGAAAACATACACATAAACATTTGCACATTTAAATAAAAAAGAATAATTAATTAAAATTAATAATTAAATATTGTAATATTTTAATGAAACGCTTGCCTTGTTAAGATTAAGAGGTAGTTTTTAATTTTTAAATTTCTTTTATGTTCAATCTTCCTTGTTTAATACATTATATATATATATTTAGGTGAATTCGTCATTATGTAAATATGTAGCACGTATATTTGTCGTTCAGTCTGTCCGTCTGTCCGACTCTCCGCATATAACAACGCAAAATCTACCCAAACAAATAGTTTGAAATTAAAAATGTATAATTATTACATAAATTTGTCGAGTCATTTCAAATGTTATGAAAATCGGATGCATAGTTCAATTACAGGGACAATCAAAAGTATTCCGATACATCACAGTCAAATGGAAAAAAAATTTCAAATATATTTTATTGATATTAGACTTTTTCGAACATAATAAAATCGATATGCATCTATGAATTAGATACTATAATACACATTATGTACAATCTTTGGTGCAAAGAATATTTATTATTAATTTACAGGCCCACACGAAAGTATTCCATTACATAATGGTATAGGGAGAACATTGTTTGGTGTGCGTTTTAATTGTATTTAGCTATTTAACATATTATGAAATTGATACACATTTCTGAGGATTACTGCTGTACTATAGAAAGCAGATTCGTTATCATAAATTATACAATAAAATATGTATTTTGAATTTTACACAAAAATGTGTATTTTGAAAATTTATACGCCTTTTTACACATATAGACAAATCGTTTTTGTATCATCGATACGCTGTTTTTATGCATAAGTTTTCCCATTTATTTTTTAGAGTGCTGTAACTTTAGAGAGTCTTTACCAAAAGAAGCGTAAACTGATAATTCTCTTTCCCCCCTTTTAATTCTCACGAAATAAACTATGAAAAAAAGACAAAGAAAATCAAGGAAGAATAAACTCTTTAAGTGTTATTCATCTTATTATTCTGATTTAACGATCCACTTACAAAATAATCGATTAAGCGTGTCCTGAAAATAGAAATTCTCCTCCAAAAACAAATCTCCTGAAATTGCTCTGAAGCGAAAAAAATTTCACTTTCTAAGGTTAGTTTCTCTTCCACGAGATTTTCTTCTCTTCACAAGCTCGCGAAGTGTTTCTTTATCCGCAAAAAAATGTTAATTTTGGAAAATAGCTTGAAGCGCAATTTAAATAATTTAGATATAATTGAGTATTTGATAGTTATTCCAAGCCATCAAATTGTCTAAATTGTGCTTCAAGCTATTTTCAAAAATTATTATTATTATTATTTATTATTATTATTATTATTATTATTATTATTATTATTATTATTATTTGATAAAGGAACATTTTGCGACTTCGTAAAGAAAAAAAGCTTTTCGTTTGAACTTTATATCTTAATACAGGGTGGGTCAAAGTCCGTGTTAAATTTTTGAAATAATATAAACTCAAGTAATTGAAGTAATTTTTTTCTCCTTTTTAATTACCTCTTTCCCCCCCAAAGGAAAAATATTCGGAGAAAAAAAATAATGTAACGAAAATTGGAAAAGTACGAAATTACCCGATTAAATATCGCCCCCAGATATTCCATGTAACAGAAAAATCATTTAAAATTTTTAAATTTGATCGAGAAATTTCCAAGCTTTGGCATTAACTCGAGAGTATCTTTGAGTTACTAGCATAATTGTTAATTTCACCCCTCCCCCCCTTTCACTTCTCACGAGATAAATAATAAAAAGCAACAAAAATCAGGGAATAAACTCTTTAAGTGTTGTTCATCTTATTATTCTGGTTTAACGATCCACTTACAAAATAATCAATTAAGCTTGTCTTCAAAATAGATATTTCCCTCCAAAAACAAATCTCCTGAATTTGCACTGATGCAGATAAGAAAAAAAAAAATCATAACATCCAAACTTTTCTTAGGTTAGTTTCTCTTCTGCGAGATTTTCTTCTGTTCGCGAGGTGTTTTTTTATCCGAAAAAAAATATTAATTTCCGAAAATAGCTTGAAGCACAATTTAGATAACTTGATTGCTTAGAATAACTATTAAGTAGGCAATTATATTTTGTATATATATTTTTTATTTTCATATTTCAATGAAAATGAAGTCATGTGCATACTTTAGAAAATAAGAAAAAAATATATACAAGTAAAAAAAAAAAAAAAAAAAAAAAAAAAAAAACACTTTTTTTTATAAGCATTCAATGTGCATTTGAGATTTATGTACTATACAGGGTGAGTCAAAAAAGTCCTTGGCAGTTTTTTTAATTCAATATAAAATAGAGTAATTGAAGTCATTTTTTTTTTTGGGGGGGGGGGGGGTTGGGAGATCATTATAAAAGTTTATTTGATTCGGGTTAATTCATTACGTCAATTTTTTTTATAAAAGGAAAAGATGTACTAGATATAATTGACTACTTGATAGTTATTCCAAGCCATCATATTGTCTAAATTGTGCTTCAAGCTAATTTCAAAAATTATTATTATTATTATTATTATTATTATTATTATTATTATTATTTGATATAGAAATATTTTGCGATCTTGTAAAGAGGAAAAAAAAAAGATTTTCGTTTGAAATTCATGCTTTAATACAGGGTGGGTCTAACTCCGTGTCAAATTTTTGAAATTATATAAAATCAAGTAATTGAAATCAAATTTATCTTTTTTTTAACTCCCCCCCCCCCCCCACACACAAAAATGCTTATTCGATTCGAATTGCATTTATTTTTTTCTTTTCAAAATCAGTGCCAAAAATAAAAGAGTCTGGAGAAAAAAAATGTGACGAAAATTGAAAAATTGTGAAAGTACCCGATTAAATATCGCCCCTAGATATTCCATGGAAAAAAAATATTAAAATTTTTATATTTGATCGATAAATTTCCACCGCCTTGACATTAACTTAACAGTATCATTGTGCTATTAACATAACTGTTAATTTCATTCTCTCCCATCTTTTCCATTCTCACGAGATAAACAATTAAAACAAGTTGAATGTAGATTCTGCCATTGCAGAATTCAGTTTCGCCTCCGATTAGGGAAAAAAAAATCGATAAGGTTTTTTAGAAGGGCGACCCCGTTTAGAATACAATGAACTAACTTCATTTTTCTTGTATTTATCAATATAATAGCGAACACAACGGCGTGAAATACCCAATTGATTAGCAATTTCTCTTTGAGTCACTGGAATTGCGGAATAATAAAGAGATACAATTTGACGTGCTACTTTTTCATTGACTAGATTCATCAAAAACGGATTTTTTCTTTAATTTGAACTCTTTTTTATAGACGCTGAGAAAATTGAAATGCATTTTAACAATAAAACGAGTGGAATCCCATCGAATTCGACGAATGAAATATTTAAAAGACCCGATCAATTTGGTTAAAAAAAAAAAGCAAAAGTAATTACATTATTGAATCAATATATAATAAATATATTTCCAAACTTAATGTCAAGTTTGCCAGTTACAATTTTACATGCACATATTCGCACATCTTCAGTTAAAATTGTAATCTGAGTGCCGGCAAAATCCAGAAATTTTATTTTATATGCACTCACAGAAAAATTTATTAAAAAATAAAAACTAATTTTATTTTTACTGTGACATTATTTTCACCAACTGAAGTCATCTGAAAGTAAAATCTCAATCTCAGTGTCCATAATGAAAAGAAATATTGAAATGTAATATTGTTATGAGTAAAAATGCGATGTTTTAAATAGTGACGTCATTTTCTCTTCAAATATTTTTTAAAAGTTACTGTTATTAGTAATATGAAAAAGGATTCCATAATAATATTGTAATTCCCATTTATTTGGTTGCTGAATGACATCATTTTCCTCATTTGAAATTTTTCTTTAGACATTAATTTTTATCATAAATTATTTTCTGTTATTTTATTCACATTGTTATTATTATTTCTCAGTAAATATATATATATATATATATATATATATATTTACCTCAATTAGTGCATAATTATACGCAATCATTTTATTGTGGTTAAATTTTACGAAAACAATTGACTTTCTTCTTTTACATGCAAGGACATGTTCACTGATGAAATTAAGCTTCTGACTCGTGGAAAGTGATAATGGAAAAAAATTTTATTATCGAGAGAAAAGCTAAACTGAGTTACCACCATATTTAAGAAATATCGTAAAAATCATTTAAAATTAAAAATAAAATATAAAAATGGAAATAAATAAAAAAAATAGCTAAAATGGGAACAACTACAAATAAATAGCTTTCATTTGAAAAAAATATTTATCAAAATCGGTTGAGTAGAAAATTCAGGGCTGACGACACGACATTTTTTAGCTTGTCTGAAAGAAATAGCATCGGAGGCTAAAAAAAAAAAAAAAAAAAAAAAAAAAAAAAAAAAAAAAAAAGCAGTGAAAATCAGGAAAGAATAAACTCTTTAAGAATTGGTCATCTTATTATTCTGGTTTAACGATCCACTTACAAAATAATCGATTAAACGTGTTCTGGAAATAGAAATTTTCTTCCAAAAGCAAATCTTCTGAATTTCCCCTGATGCGGAAAAAATTTCATTTTCTGAGGTTAGTTTCTCTTCCACGAGATTTTCTTAAATTCACAAGGTCGCGAAGGGGTTTTTTTTTTATCCGCGAAAAATATTAATTTGGGAAAATAGCTTGAAGCACAATTTAGATAATTCGGTGGCTTGAAATAAATATTTAAGTAGGCAATTATGTCTTGTATATATTTTTTAATTGTTTCTTCTTTTACTGAAGCAATGAATGATGCTGAGCACGTACATCAGAAAGTAAGAGGTAAAAAAGTAGAAAAGTAAAAATAGTTTTTTTTTTTATCTTACAAAAACTCTTGTATAAGCACTCAATGTTCATTTTCAAAATCACTCCTAAGTTTTTCGCTGTACTATATATTTCTCCCCAAAAATTTAAATTATAATACATTCATTTAGCGTGTGCAGTGCACCTAATTCCGTCATAAAAAATTTACTTTTTATTTGTTTATTTATTTTGAAAAACACATTAATTTTGCTCTGTTCCTTTAAAAAAAAACAAAGGGTAACAGAAAAAGAGATCGTTATTTAAGCTATAACTTTAGATTTCTACATTGATTTCTTAAGAATTTCTTTTGATGTTAATTAATATCGATCTAGATTTGTGTGAATATGTCTGTTCGTATATAGCATAGCAAAAAATACCCAATCAAACCGTTTGAAATTTAAAATTATAATTGTTGCATAATTTTATCGACTCTTTTCAAATTTTATGAAAATCGGATGTACAGTTTAATTACAGGGCGATCAAAAGTATTTCGCTACATTACGACCAAAGGGAAAAAATAGTTTTAAGTGCATTTAATGATGTTACACTCTTTCAAAAATGATAGTATTGATATGCATCTAGGGAATACATACTAAAATATACATTTTGTAAAATATGTGGTGCAAAGAAATTTTATTATTAATTTATAGGGCCACATAAAAGTATTCCATCACATAATGGTATAGGGGAAACATTGTTTCGGTTGCGATTTAATAATATTAAACTGTTTCCCATTTTCTGAAGTTGATATACGTTACATAGGGTCACTACAAGTTACTTCCTGTATAATAGAAAGCATATAGTATTTACAGGGACACACAAAATAGTTTGGCTACTATACTGTATCCGAAATACTGCAAAGTATTACATCAAAATCAGAATATTTTAAAAATTTTCGCTATAGTACGAACGCACCTTATTTTCTACGCTGGACGTGTAATTTCCGACTGCAACTTTGTAACTGGAACTATGTTTTTAGAAACAATATTTAAGAAAATAGCCTATTGCTCGATCTTTATGAATCACCCTGATCTCTTTATGAATCACCGATTTTTATAATAGGGATTTAGAAATTAAATTCAGTCTACTAAATTTTTTTTCCTGCATAAGCAAGTTTTGAAACATCCCTTAATTTCTATTTTTAAAAGATTCATTCTGGTAGCAAGTATAATACGTAATAAATCACTGGTCTGGAATATTTAGTAAATCTTTTTTGTTCGCAGAATATTGTTATACTTACTTATAATGATTGAAGTGTTTAAAAATAGCTGATATTACGATGGATTACATTAAGTCAACATAAAGAATACATAAACATGCATCGTAAAAATTGAATGTGAAGCCTCTTCCAGACAAAACAAGAACAAAAATTTACGCGCCCAACATGTATTATGTAACACTTTCCTACTTATTCAGAATACTGTAACTAGAATTTCACAGTTTATTTAAGGCGAAAGAAAATTTTTAAATAAATAATTTGAAAAAAAAAAAAAAGCATAACGCTTTTGAAAATCTAAAATGCAATTTATGCTATTACCATTAATAGAAAAAAAATCTGTTATTATTATTGTTATTTTTTTTTGTGTGTGTGTGTGCAACCCCGTAAGAATTTATAGAATTTTATATGTAGTACATAGCATGCTAAATGTTAGTTCCTTATAGAGATTGAGTTAAAATTTTGAAATTTTTTGTGATGGTTAATTATATTATTAGTAAATAAAATTACATGATTGAACTTACCAAAATTTTTCTTATACAACCTCTGACAATAAAGTTCGGTGAATAGTTTTGTAACATTAATGTAGATGAAATATTAACGAAAGTTACCATACCATCCTTTGAAATAGTCACCTCCCATAACTTTGCACTGCTGAGATCTGCTATACATATCCTGGGAAATTCGGAAGAAGTATTCTTTTGGAATGGTGTTCAAAAGTTTCGTCACGTTTTGTTGGATGTCAGCAATATGGTCAAATCTCTTTCAAAGAGAGTTTGAGTCGTGGAAATAGGAAGAAGTCTGGAGTATTGAGATCTGGCGAGTATGGTGGATGCTCAATTTGTACTACTCCTCATGAATATCTTTTGGTGTCTTGCAAAGCTTAAAACCAAACTTTAAACTGATCTTTTGTTCGTCCATTTTCTTGTTCTCAGTTCAGAGCCAACACACTGAAGAAGCACTTTGCAAAGCACGTCTTACACAGAACATAAACGACCTCAAGTTAACAACGTTGGGGGAAGATGGTCAACACTTGCTTCTATGCAGGTGTAGTGTTTTTGTTTCTCCAGTGTTGCCAGATCGGCAGTTCTGAAGTCATTCACCGAATTTTTTTTTTCAGAAATTGTATTTTACAATTTTTTAATTTGTTAGAAAAGTGGGGCAAATTAAAATAGAATTTAATTTTTTTCGTATAAATAAACAAAAATATATAAGCTTTAATTTTATTTCAGCATCTTTAAAAATGTTAATTTAACTAAAAATTATTTTTTTCATATAACTTAACAGAAATATATAAGGTTTAATTTTAATTCAGCATTTTTAAAAATATTAATTTAAAGAAAAATTTAAAATATTTAAGCTAAAAATTGGAAAAAAATGATGTAATTAAAAAAAATAATATTTTTAAAAATAAATTTTTGTACTGAATCAAAATAGAAATTTGCTAAATCAAAATTAAAGTAAAACAATTGAAAGAAACATGTTCCAAGTTTTAACAATTTGTCTTTAACGATTCTCGAATTATCACAATTTAAATAAGAGAAATAGTGAAAAAACACATAAGGAAGAAAAAAGGCATTTTCAAAAGAAGTCGTTTCTATAACAGCAATTGCTTGAAAGCTAGATTTTGAAAACAATCCAAAACATAAAAATCAATATTTCTTGTTCTAATTAAGATAGAAAAATGATTTGAAAGTCTATTTAATCAGAATAAAACAATGACAATTTTAAATCAATATATATGTACATTTAATTTGAAGATTTTTATGTCCCGGACCCCCTTAAAGTAAAAGCACAGTTTAAAAGTTCCTTTCAATATTTTCGTAAATAAAAGGAAACATATTTGAGACCTTTTGTGTAGTCCTGTATTTGATCTATAGAATTTTTACAGGCTAAGTAATATTAAAAATAATTGTTCAATTTAATAACGCATAACACATTTCAAAACCCAGCGTGTACTATAATTGGAAAAATATCCGATTTTGTTTTGTGCAGCCCTGTATATGATTTAAAGGATTTTTACGCATCAAGCAATATAATAATAATAATATTAATGATAATAATAATAATGATAATAATAATAATAATAATAATAGTTCAATTTAAAAACGCGCATCAAAACAGAAAACACATTTCTAGCAATTTTTTTTCATAGACTTCAGCAATTCATTATTGTTCTTTTTCTTCTTTTGTGTGTCATTTTAAATAAAGAAAAAAAAATTCTATGCCCACCATATTCTCCAGTAAGTACACCGTAGTACTCTTCAGTGATACATGTAAATTTCCATATGTATAAAATATTATAATGTCACTAAAATACATCGCAAACGATCTTTCCCTACACAATGCAATGAAATGGAAGTCTTTTGAGAGCGTCTGTAAATTAACCGTAAAATCTGCACACTTCTTTTCAATACCGGATAAGCAAAAGTGATACCCAAATGACATACACCGATTTTAAGGCAATCGGACTACACTCATGTCCAAAATTGAGGTCACAAACATAAAAACCTCATAACCACCGTCATAAACAGTATGACAACTCATTGTGAGGCTTTTATAGCAGTGCACGGTAGACACTTTCCATGTTAAGCTACTAATTCACAAACTATAAGAAAAAGGCAACTGACGTCACTGTAAGCGTCCGTCTTTAAGACTCTTACTGTACACAAGAAGTCAAGGCGATCTGATTGGTCTACGATGGGTCTAATTCGTCTGCGATTAAAATTTCTGTTGTATGATTGGTCAACGTCACCATGGTGATTCCTATAATGATCGCTAAAGCAAAAATGTAATTGGTAGATTGGTTGAAGGAAGCATTTATTTGTAAACATGCCCTTTCCTTATTCACAAACATTTTAACCCCAAATTTTTTCCGTTCAACGGCAGAAAAAGGTTTCAATTGTCGTGGCTAGTGTCGGAGGAAAACCAGTACTACTAGTACCAGCCACTAATATTTATCGCCTATTCGTATTAATTGCTTATCTCTGATTGGTTGAAATGTTGAAAGTTGGAGAAAAAAGTCGCGGCTAGGGCAGACTTTTTTAGAGCTGTGGATAAAAAGTTGAGGATACTGCTGTTTGCTGTCACACTGGGTGTTGAGACAATATTTCGCGAAAAGTTGGCGGAAATCAAGTGTTAGCTCGAAAATTTCTCGAAAAGTAGGTGAATCTGATAGTAGCTTCACATAGACTTTTCCCAAGATAATTGCTTTATCTTTGATTCGTGATTTAACAGTTTTTGATATATCCTGTATCTTATAATTTACAGTTCAAACATTTTCCATATTGCTATGTTGCTATATTCTTTTTCCCATTGCAATACACCTCTGTGCAAAATTCCGTAGCAACATAGTGAACAGTCCATCAGTTCTTACAGATTTTATGTTTATGACCTTAATTTTGGATATGAGTGTATATTTAGACAAGTTCGAGATCACAGACTGACAAATGGAATTCGCTAAAGTTTTTAATTTTGTTGGAAAGTGTTAAAAACATTAATCAGGATACTTTTGCAATTTCACTGAATCAATTCCCACTTTTTAACTTTTTTCAACATAGTTTAAAAATGTTTATCAATTGGATTTGTTCGCGTGTCTATTCGTGCTCCAGCTCGCATGAATATAGTTTGGTTGTCATATAAATGGTGTATGTTAGTATGGCTTATTACAGCATGTTCTGTATTGAAAATGAAACATGTTGCATTGATTGTTATATATAGCAGAATTCAAATAAATTACATTACAGTGTATGGGTAAAAAATTGTTTGCGGTGTATTTTAAAGATGTTACATTATTTCAAACATATTTTTATAGATATTTATATCACTGTTTGTGCACAGCAAAAGGCTTACTGTAGAATACGATGATCATAGTATTTCTTGTTCATTTACAGAGACACCGAAAATAATTCGATTACACGACTTTCCATTAGCAACAGTTGCTGTACGTTTGTTTTAAGTTGTGCCATGTTTTTTTTTAATTAAACTAAAATTTTGCTATTATTTCGCTTTTATAAGTTTTATAGATCATATACAGTGCAGCACAAAAAACTCGAGTACATTTCTGCTTATTGACGGAAATTTCGGTCAAAATTTTGAACTGTGCTATACATTTAATAACTGATCTAATTTTTATATACAAATCTATAGATTATATACAGCACTGAACAAAAATGTTCAGATTTTTTTTTATTGTCAATGGTAACACCTGAAATTTGGTTTTTAACTATTGTCTTATGAGTTTTCCAAAATTTTTACTTAGCCATCATCTTACATTATATTAAGGTTTTGTTAAAGAATTTTGGAAGTGTTGGAAACGATTTCGAAATCGACGTTTCAAGATGGATTTTTCAATTTTGTTAGTTTTAAGATGTCTGTCCGCGAAAAGTAGTTTTAAGTATCAATTGGATAACTATTTTGCTTTAACGATCTAGTAATAAAATAATCGATAAAACGTGTCCTAGAAATAGAAACTTTATTCCAAAAGTAAGTCTCCTGAATTTGCACTGATGCAGATAATTTTTCTCTTCTTCGTTACCTTATTCTGCAGAGGGACTTTATTTTTTCTCTTCAAGATCTAAGGTTTATTTATTTCCTTTATATCTATATAAAAAAGGAAAATAACATGAAAGTTAATACAGATAATTCGAAGGATTAAAATAAATATTAAATAGATAATTCTATGCACTAAATCTGTTTATCGCTTTCCAACATAGTTAGATATCGTTTATTAATTCATTTGTCTGTCCGTCCGTCTGTGCTCCAACACCCATGAATATAATTGAGTTGTCATGCAAATGATATGTATTATTAAGGCTTATTGCTGCATGTTCTTTATAGAAAATGAAGCATGTTACATTTATAGTTGAATACAGAAGAATTTAGATAAATTCCGTTACAGTGTATGTGCAAAAAAAGTTTGCGGTGTATTTTAAAGACATTACACTGTTTCAGACATATTTTAATTGATATATATATGTCTACTCAAAGGTACACATAAGAGGCTTACTGTAGAATACGTTGGGCATACGTTGGGCCTTTGTTCATTTAGAGAGCAGTAATGTACTCGTAAAAAATGCTGAGGTATACGCTCAAAGAGAGGGTATACCCTAAAGCGTACGCACTAATAGCTTTTTGATAAACAGAAGGTATATGGTGTTCCTTAAAAAATCCAAAAGGTATACGGCGTATACCCACGTATACCCTCCACTACATTCCTGTTACAAAGACACCCAAAAGAATTCGATTACAGGACTGTTCATTAGCAGCAGTTGTTGTCCGTGTGTTTTAAGCTGTTGTATGTGTTTTTAAATAAAACTAAAATGGCCTGGATAAATTTTATACTTGGTCTACAATTTTTTACTTGGCCTGTATAATTTTTATACATCATATAAAGTACAGCCCAAAAATCTCGAGAGTACGTTTCCGTTTATTGACGGGAAATTAGAAACGTGCTATACATTTAATAACTAATATAAATTTTAGAATGCTATGTAGTATAGCTATATACAAATTTATAGATTATATACAGGACTCGACAAAAGAATTCAGATTTTTTTTTCGATTGTCAATGGTAACACCGGAAATTTCGTTCTAAACTTTTTGTTGTCTTATGAGATTTCGAAATTTTTTACTTAGACGTTACCTTTCACCTTATTAAAGAATTTTGGAAAGGCTTTCGTCATCTAGGTTTCACGCTTTATTTTTCATTTTTGTTAATTTTAAGATGTCCTACCTGCAAAAAGTAGTTTTAAGCAGTGTTGGCAAACTTTTGACAACGTCCGGTTTTATCCGATTTAAACCATCATGTCAAAAACTTCGTCAGAAACCTCAAATACTACACTGATCTGTAAAATTTCACAATAAATATCAGTTATATGTATGCAACATTATATGTAATATTAAAAATTCACTATTATTGTATTGTATATTATCATTTACGGAAAAAAAATCTGTCATAAATTTGAAAATTAGGCCTGCATCCAAACTTGCTCAACTAAGGATTGCTTCTGCTATCAAACCCTGCTAATTCAGCATCCATTGAGAGAATATTTTCAAACTTTGGCTTCATACACTTTAAACTCAGAAATCGTTTGAATGTGAATAAATGTGCTAAATTGGTTATGTGCTATAGGATTCTGCGGGGTAAAATTGATCCAGGTTATTAACTTTACAAAATTATTTTCTTCTGTTTGAACATACTAAAAAACAAAAATGTCTTATTGCAATTAAAATAATTTAATTTTTTTGTTATTATTAAACTACAGTAATTAATGTTAAATAAAAAATTACTTAAATCATTAAGACTTATTCAATCTTTCCCTCTGGTTCCTAAAATGTTTTAAAGCGCATTACATGTTTTTGACGGTTTAAGCCAGTTTTTGATGGTTTAAACCAGTTTTTGACGTTTGTCATGTAAAAAAACCAGTTTCTGTCGTCAAAACTCCAATTCTGGTTTTAAGTATCAATCAGATACCTATTTTGTTTTAAAGATCTAGTTACAAATTAATCGATTAAATGTGTCCTAGAAATAGATACTTTATTCCAAAAACAAATCTTCCGAATTAGCACTGATACAGGTCATTTTTCCAGTTCTTCGTTACCTTATCCTCCGAGGGACTCGTTTATTCTCTTCAAGGTCTAAGGCTTATTTATTATTTTCTTTTATTTCTATCTAAAACTAGTCGTTTCTCATCATTTAGCATGTATAAATTCTATATATCATATACTGGGCTGCACAAAATATTCGAATGTTTTTCCGATTATGGATGGTAACTGTAGTAATTGTGTTTCGAACTAGGTCTTCTAAATTTTAAAGTGCGTTCGTAATTATGTAAATATGTCGCAACTATAATAATCGTTCAGTTCATGCTTCTCTATCCATCTGTTCGTTTGTTCGTCCGCATATAACAGAGAAAAAAAATACCCAACGGAATTATTTGAAATTAAAAATATATACTTGTTGCATAATATTGTCGAGTCATTTAAAATTTTATTTAAATCGGATGCATAATTTAATTACAGGGAAAATCAAGAGTATTAAGTTACATGACAATCAATGGGAAACTATTGTTTCAAGTGCATTTTAATGATGTTAGACTCTTTCGAACTTAATAAAATTGATATGCACCTATGAAGTACATACTAATATATACATTCTGCATAATATGTAGTGTTAAGAATATTTGTTATTAATTTACAGGATCACACAAAAGTATTTCATTACATAATGTTATAGTAGAAACATTGTTTGGGCCGCTTTTTAATTATATTAAATTATTTCACATTTTATGAAATTTACATACTTTGCCGAAGTTTACTACAAATTATTTTCTGTATAATAGAGAGCAGAAAGTATTTACAGGGACACACAAAGTATTTCGGGTGCGCGTTTTAATTATATTAAACTATTTCACATTTTATGAAATAGATGTACGTTGCTGAGGTTTACTACAACTTACTTTCTGCATAATGGAAAGCAGAAAGTATGTACAGAAACACACAAAAGATTTCAGATACTGTACTGTATCCGAAGTACTGTATACTATTATACAAATATCTGAATATTTTTAAACCTTCATAATAATACGAATGTATGAAATTTGCTCATTAAAACACATTAAAATACAAAATAAAATATTATTTTTAGGACTGTATCTTTTTACTCAATCACACACATTTAGGAGCGAATTATCTGGTCGCCATTCTTTCTTCAGATGAACAATCCTTTTTTTTCTACTGAGTTCACTTCACATTTCAACCAAAGGGAGTTCACGACGCCCTCTTACGGGACTTATAAATTCTCAATTTTCAACGAAAAACAACGAGTGCACCTCATTTGCTACGCTTGGCATACAATTTCTTACTTGTTTATTCAGTCATGTTTCACCTTAATAAAATGTTGAGTTTTACTACAGTATTCTGAATATGTTGGAAAGTGTTTCATACTCTATGCTGGACTAATGCTCAGTGGCGCCAACTTATATGGTCCCACGGGGTCCGAGCCCACCCAATAATTTTGAATCATAGCGTATCCAATTTTCATTGTTCTGGTTATTTATTTTATTATTGTTTTATTATTCATTTTCCTCCTTAATAAAATTTATTTTGTCCATGGCCACGTGTTTTAATTCTCCGACTTATACCCATAAATCCCAAATGATTGAAATGTTTTGCTCCATGTTTAATTTTGCTAATTTAATTTGTAATCATGATCATGATATCATGACATTAGAATATACACTGCTCAAAACAATTAAAGGATATTGCAGTTTTAGGTGGATTTTGTATCTGGGAAACTTTTTAGCTGATTGATACATGGTCGACAGACATGGTAGGTTATATCAGAATAAATTACACATGTTTGGCAGAAAAAAATGCATTTTATTGCGCATTTGTGTGCAAAAGGAAAAAAAAACACAATTTGTGCATATGAAGAAAACAAGTTGAATGTAGATTCTGCCATTGCAGAATTCAGTTTCGCCTCCGATAAAAAAAAAAAAAAAAAAAAAAAAAAAAAAAAAAAAAAAATCGATAGAGGTCTTTTAGAAGGGCGACCCCGTTTAGAATGCAATGAACTAACTTCATTTTTCTTGTGTTTATCAATATAAAAACAAACAGAACGGCGCGAAATACCCAATTGATAAGCAATTTCTCTCTGAGACATTGGAATTTCGGAATTAAAGAGATACAATTTGACGTGCTACTTCTTCATTGACTAGATTCATTAAAAACGGATTTTTCTTTAGTTTAAACGCTTTTTTATAGACTCTGAGAAAAAGGAAATGCATTTTAACAATAAAATTGTATGAATGTCTCGTTTTAACGGCCAGATTACGAAACTAGTCGTTGGGGGCCACCGTAATACTTACCCATCATGGATATGCATTCTATAATATGTGAAAATAAAATATGTGAAAACTTTTTATAAAATGCATTGCAATTCCAAAACAAAATTTAAACGTATATTTAAATATTCTTAATATACATAGTAATGCTCTATTAATGAATTGCTGATGAACCCATTCCGACAAATTATGTTAAATACCAAACTACACAAGTAGAACCGGATTGCGTAAAAGAAACAGCCTTATAACTCCAAAAACAATAATCATATTAACTAACAGTTTACTGTTCCAGATTAAGCGTCTCATTTCCAGTTAAAACATATCTTTGAATTGATATTTGAAGAAAATACAGGGTCATGAAAAATCGAAGAATGTGGAAAACAGGATTAGAAATATCTCGGCAACTATTAATCCGACCGACTTTGTTCTTGATGCAAAATTTGTGTTATTTTATTGCCTTTTACGTCCTTTCTTTAAAAAAAAAAAAAAAATCGAAAATTTAAAAACAATATTAGTAAAAATGGGCCACATTTTTTGACACGACCCTTTTTAGCTTGTCTGAAAACAAAACGATTGCAAGACTTACCCTATACTACGTATGATGGGTAAGTAAAAATAGCATCAAAGGCCAAAAAAAAAAAAAAAAAAAAAAAAATTGTTTTTTAACTGTGACTATATTTTTACTAACTGAAGTCATCTGAAAGTAAAATCTCAATCTCAGTGTCCTTAATGAATATACATTATTATTTTATTTATATTATTATTTCTCAGTAAATATATTTTTGTACCTCAATTAGTGCATAATTATACGCAATCATTTTGGAAAATAAATTTTTATTATCGAGAGAAAAGCTAAACTAAGTTGCCATCATTTTGAAGAAATATCTTAAAAAGCATTTAAAATTAAAAATAAAATATAAAAATGGAAATAAATTAAAAAATAACTAAAATGGGCACAACTACAAATAAATAGCTTTCGTTAAAAAAAAATAATTATCAAAATCGGTTGAGTACAAAATTCAGGGTTGATGACACGACATTTTTTAGCTTGTCTGAAAGAAATAGCATCGGAGGCTAAAAGAATAAGAAAAGGTGTTTTCTTCAAAGAAAATCATTTTCAGTAGGGGGTATGGTTTCCACGGGCGGCCAGCAACGTTGAACACCTTTGAGGCATGGACTCAATGAGGCTATTAATGACGAGTTGGGGTATTCTGCCCCACTCTTCCAGAAGAGCTCTTTCCAGTTCATGGAGAGTTTGTGGGGATTGTTGGCGGCCAGAAACTCGTCTTCCTAGAGCGTCCCAAACGTGCTCGATTGGATTCATATCTGGAGAACACGCTGGCCATTCCATTCGAACGATTCCTTCCTTGAAAAGGAAATCCTCCACCAGGTTTGCACGATGTGGCCTGCAGTTATCGTCCATTAAAATGAAGTTATCTCCGATTGCTGCAGCGTAAGCGACTACAATAGGTCTGAGGATCTCATCCCTATATCGGCGACGAGTCAGAGCTCCATCTCGAATGATGTAGAGGTCAGTGCGCCCGTCAATGGAGATGCCACCATACACCAACACTCCTCCACCGCCAAATCTGACACTTTCGTGCACGAACGCAGGATTATTCGTACTGCCACTATCCCTCCAGATGAAAATACGCCTATTATCCGGATGCACAGAAAAACGGGACTCGTCAGAAAACAGAATATTGCTCCATTTATTTCTCCTCCAGTTGACATGCTCGGTTGCCCCCTCCCTGCGGTCGCGACGATGCCTTGATGTTAATCTAACACATATCATCGGTCGGCGAGCATACAGACCTACAGCATGGATTCGGTTTCGGACAGTCTGAGTTGAAATCGTGGTGCTTGTAGCCGAGCGAAGGTGTTGTTGGAGAAGAGTAGCATTCATGTTTCGGTGTCTCCGAGCTGTTAACGCTAAATACCGATCTTCATTGGGCGTTGTTGCCCGTCTACGACCTTGCCCTGGTCTTCGGCCTGCACATCCACTCTCCAAAAAACGGTTCCAGATCCTGGAAATGACACTTTGTGACACTCCAATGGCTTGCGCTACTTCGGCTTGAGTTTGGCCCCCTTTTAACCTACCAACAATTCTCCAAGCTTCTGAATCTGTCAAATGACTTCGCTGAGACATCGTACTCATCGAAACAAAGCAATCACTGAATGCCGATCATCCTTGTCTTCATTCTCTTTTATCCAGTTGAAAGTCAAATTTCATTCGCTGCCGCTGAAGCGACGTTTTTGACGTCGAACTCAAAATTTGCATACTCCACAGTTTGAAAATCAGAAAAATTTGCATTTGTGATTCTCTTCTTCTATTTTCGGCAAAAAAATTTCGTTTATATCTTTATTTTATATAAAACTTCAATTATCCTTTAATTGTGTTGCGTATATAGGATTCTTTTGATCTTATGGTTAGACAACTTCAAACTCTTGTCTTTTAGAAAAGTAGAAAATAATTTATTTACAGATCTTCAGAACAACAGAGTCTTCGAAACTCACAAATATTACTAGATATTCAAAAATAACTGCTCAAATCTATCGTACAAGTACAGATATAGATCCCAGGACTCTTTATACAACGTCTCAACACTTAATAACATTCAAAACAACATAGATAAAACTCAAGCAAACTTGCTTAACAATCGCCTTGTTCACTCAATGACTGACTGGTAAATAATAACCACAACAGCTCGTATTGCTCTCCTTATCTAGGCTCGTAACATGTGCTGGAAATTTCCACAGGCTTCTCGAATATTCCAGAAAATCATGGAATAACATTCAGTGTATCAGCATATCTAAAGGGGGGTTACCATAGAGAGGGAAGGGTTACCATCGGCAACAATCGCCAAGTTTGTCGCCAACTTGGCGATATATCGCCAAATTTGGCGACCAAAATTGTTCGCCAAAAGTGACGCCAACTTGGCGATACCTCTAATATTTCGCCAAGCTGCCATACATATTCACTGAAAATAATAGACAAGTTTGCTTGATAACAGAGACAATGTGACAAAAACTAATATTAGTAAAGGAATGGAGCTTAATAAGATTATTTACATTATTTTACAGTACAAACACGAACTATTTACAAATTTCGTAACACTTACCCCCTCCACAAAGACTGCACGTCCCGGGCAGTGCAATCCTTGAGTTAGAGGAAAACACTTAAAATAAATAAACAAATAAATAACTAAATAAATAATAAAAATAATAAGATTTAGATAAATAAGAACTAATTACTATTTACATATTTACAAAAAAAGTGACTTTCATGACCATGGTCTGAAATTCCAGTTTTGAATTTCTAATCACGTTGGCCAAAATAAGGGGCTAGACGGTTATAATGTACGACCTTAGGCTTGGTGTGTGGCGATTTTTGTATACGTACGACGACGTCATTCAGCCTGTTGACGACTGTGTAAGGACCGTCCCAGTTTCTTTGTAATTTTGGCGACAGTCCCTTACGACGTATGGGATTCCACAACTAAACTTTGTCACCTTCGTTGAACTCATATCCAGTTGCCTTTATGTCGTACCGTGTCTTCATCTTTTCCGATGCCAGTCCAATTCGGTTCCTCGCTAGGCAATGAATCTCCTCAATCCGTGCCTGGAGTTCATCGTCATATTCCTCAGGCGATGAAGGAGCATCAGGAGGACGCCCAAACAAAAGATCCGCAGGTAGACGAAGATCACGACCAAAGAGCATTTGAGAAGGGGAGTAACCAGTGGCCTCATGAGTGGCAAGCCTGTAAGCAAGCAGGAAAAGAGGCAATTTCTTGTCCCAGTCCTGTTGGTCTCTAGACACAAGGAGGGAGAGGCTATTTAGGATGGTACGATTCAACCGCTCCACCACGCCGTCCGATTGAGGATGTAGAGGTGTAGTTTGAGTTTCGTCCATTCCGAGTAGTCCGCACATTTCATTAAACACAGCCGAATCAAAGTTTCTTCCTTGATCGGAATGGATTTGAAAAGGAACTCCGTATCTGGAAACCCAGTGTTGAACTAGTATGTCTGCTACGGTTACCGCCTCTTGATTAGGAATGGCGTAGGCTTCAGGCCACTTAGTGAAGTAGTCCATGACAACGAGGTTGTACTTGTTGCCATCAGATGTTCTAGGAAGAGGACCCAGGATGTCTAGAGCAATTCGTTCGAAAGGAGCTCCTACATTAAAACGTTGCAATCGTCCACGGGTGCGCCTCTTTGGACCTTTATGTGCTACACAGGTGTCACAAGTTCGACACCACTTCTCCACATCACTGCGAACATTATTCCAGTAGAAACGCTCACGAACCTTTTGCAGGGTCTTCATTACACCAAAATGACCTCCTGTAGGACTACCATGAAGTTCTTGAAGGACCATAGAAATTCTCGACTTAGGAAGTAGTAGTTGCCATCTACATGTCTTTCCATCATCAGACTCCCATTTTCGGTACAAGATACTGTTCTTCAAATGTAGGGAATCCCAAAGAGCCCAATAACGTTTAGTCGTAGAATGGTAATGGGCCATGTCTTGCCAGCTGGGCTTCCTGTTGGAAACCTCTTTCAGCTCTAGAATTGGCTTAATTTCAGGAACAGCAAGTTGATCTTTACGCAGGCTCTCATCACTCCACTGATCTTACGATGATGTAGACCCAGTTGTAACTTGTCTTACTATAGGACTTTTGATATTAAATTTCTTCTCAACCCGGCCGCAGTATCTACAATTCTCTGAGCAGGGTCTTCTTGAGAGAGCATCTGCAGTTCCATGTGATGAGCCTTTTCGATGGCGTATCTCCATATCGTACTCTTGAAGCTTTTGTATCCACCTGGCTATCTGGCCTTCAGGGTTCTTAAAATTCAATAGCCAAGTTAGAGCAGCATGATCAGTTCGGATCAGGAATTTTTGACCGTAAAGATAGTGATGAAAATGGTCTATGGCTTTCACTACAGCAAGAAGCTCTTTTCTTGTTACGCAGTAGTTTCGCTCTACCTTTGATAAGCACTTGCTGAACACGCTCCTGGCTGTCAATTTCCTGGGACAGTACAGCGCCAATGCTTTCGTTACTTGCATCCGTATCAAGTATAAACTGTTTATCGATTTGAGGATATGACAGAATTGGAGTGGATGTTAAGGCCTCCTTAAGCTTTTCGAAAGCAGCGTCACATTCCTGTGTCCACATAAATTTTTGATTGGCTTCTGTTAATTTATGAAGTGGTCTTGCAATCATCGAGAAGCCTTTGACAAATTTTCTGTAATAGGTGCATAATCCTAGAAAGCTCCGAAGCTGGTGAACATCTGCTGGACGATTCCAATTGTTCACAGCCGATATCTTCTCTGGATCAGTCCTAACTCCTTCCTCCAAAATGATGTGTCCAAGGTAGGCGACTTCATTTCGAAACAAACTGCACTTCGAAGGGCTTAACTTCAAATTAGCTTCCTTTAATTTTTGTAGCACCCGCCTGAGGTTGTTCTGATGTTCATCAAAAGATTTTTCTATGATTATGATATCATCTAAATAAACAAGACATGCTTCTTATGACAGCCCCCGGAGAACCGTTTCCATAAGCCGTTCGAAAGTTGCAGGTGCGTTACATAGACCAAAAGGCATTACCTTGAACTGCCATAATCCTTGTCCCGTTGTAAAGGCAGCCTTCTCGCGGTCGTCCGGATGGATCTCTACCTGCCAGCAACCACTCTTCAGATCCAGAGTCGAGAACCAAGTGTTGCCCGCAAGCGTGTCGAGAGTGTCGTCGATCCTTGGTAGAGGGTAACTATCCTTTTTAGTGACGTCATTCAGTCGGCGGTAGTCTACACAAAATCTTGTAGAACCATCCTTCTTTCTTACTAATGCAATGGAAGACGCCCATGGACTTGTCGATGGTTCGATGACGTCATTTTCTTCCATATCCTTAATTAAATTTTGCACCTCTTCTTGTTTGGCAAAAGGTAGTCGTCTAGGGTGTTATTTAATAGGTGAGTGATCTCCAGTATCAATTCGGTGTTGTGCCATTTTGGTTCGTCCAAGGTCTTCAGATGTTTGGGAGAATAAACTTTGGAATTCCCTAATTAAATTTTCCGCAGCGTCCATCTGTTTTGGATCTAAGTCTGTATTTTGTAACAAATCTTTGACTAAATTATGTGAAGATTTCTCAGAGGGACTGGAATTTTGACTTATGCACGTCACAGGAGCACATGATGCTATCACCTCTCCTTTCTTGATAGTCCTCGTCTTATCACTGATGTTAGCAATTCTGACTGGAATGGTCTTTTTCGAGAGGTCTACTACAGAAGCCACCAATATTCCTGATTGTGTACTTTTGTCTTCTGGATAATCTATATGGCCAAATCGGTAATTAGTTTCATTTTTAATTACAGCTGGAACTAAAAATTCTGTTCTTGGATCTAGATTGATGTCTTCTTTGGCTATTACTGTTTGTTTACATTCAATTTCGTTATTTAATCCAAAAAGACTTATTTCTTCAAATTTTGAGAGCATTTTGTTATTTTTGAAATCAAGTTTTAAGCCAAACGTCTTCAGAAAATCTAGCCCGATTAAGCAAGGATCTGTTATGTCAGCCACATATGCCGTATGGTAATATTTCGTTCCTCCAAAGTTGATGGTTAAATTTGCCTTTCCATATATGCCTATCTTGTCTCTCGTCAGGGTAACGCATGGTGGAGTCCAGATGAGTTTAAATTTAAATTTCCGAGCCAAATCTTCTCTTATTATTGTCACATTGGCTCCTGTATTAACAATCATAGGGCACTGAATTCCGTTAATAAAGCCTATCACATATAATTCATTATCGCCGCCACTCATTTTCGATAGTTGAAGGATCTTCAGGTGGGGCTTTTTATTGTCTGGTCTTGAATTCATCTCACGTTTGTGGACTTTGGGGCAGTTTCTTCGGAGATGTCCTGTATCACCGCATCCCCAGCACGTGAGATTCTGTCTTCTTGAGCTTGTTTTTTCATATTTTAAAGCTTCAAGCTCTTGATTTATTTTCCTAATTTCTTTCAAGACGTCGATCTCAGTGTCTGAGCTTTTGTTCACCGTTGCCCCTCGGACTGAATGACGATCTCTTCGGCTGGCTTGTGTAGCTGCTTCCAACTTTAAGGCATATAGTAATGCAGCCTTTAAATCCTGTACATCTGCCATTCGTACCGATCTCTGCACTTCGGGATCTTTTATTCCGTCTACAAAGTACTGCAGTGAGAGCATTTCCCGTACATTTGTTGAGCAGTCGATGAATGCTAAATTTGCCAGCCGTTCTATTTCTGAGGCAAACTCTTGAAGGGTTTCACTCGATTTTTGATGGCGGCTCTTCGTTTGTATTCTCGTATAATCTTTAAAAAAATTTTCTCCGAATCTCATTTCAAGTGCACAACTTAGAGTCTCAAAATTGAGTTGCGTCATATCGGGCAATGTTTGCAGCACGTCGGCGGCTTCTCCTCTCAAAGATGCTGCCAGTTGACAAGCTTTCACCTCGTCACTCCATTTGTTCGCTTCGGCTACAATGGTGAATTGGGTCTGGTAAACTTGCCAGGAACTCTTTCCGTTGTATGTCGACAGCTTGATGTGCACGGGAGAAGCAGGCGGATTCCTAAATTCTTCATAATTACCACTGGACGCTGAAAGCTTTTTCTCAAGATCTTGTACTTTTTTATTTAGCTTTTCATCTACTTCAACTATTTTCTCTTCAATATTACTAACTTCATTCTGAATTTTCTCTTCTACTTTCTCTATTTTTCTTTCAATTTTCTCTTCAACATTACTAACTTCATTCTGAATTTTCTCTTCTACCGAATCTATTCTTCTCTCTACCGACGAGAGCTTTTCTTCCAAAGTTTTCTTCATTTCTTCTTGGCTTTTATTAACTTCCTCCTTTAATTCTTCCATTCTATCTTGGCTTCTTCTCATTTCTTCAGTCACCTCATCTTGGCCTTTGTCAATCAAGGGCGGATCCAGCCCAACCTCTAGGGGGGGGGAGTCACAACTTTTGACAGATGATTTAATGAAACAATTTTAAAATACAGTAAATCTTGTGAAAAGGGAATTACGATAAAAAGTAGCAAATTTCGCAAATCGGGCATGAAAAAATCGCGAATTTTGTCGATTAGGCACGGAAAAATCACGAATTTTATCGATCGGACGCGAAAAATTTCAGATTTCGTTAATCGGCCAAGGAAAAAAAATCTAAATTTTACTTGAAAAAATTACAAATTTTGTTCATAGGTGGCGGAAAAGTCACCTGTTTTGTTTGTTTACTGCGCGAAAAAAACGCGAATTTCATTGACTGGGCGCGGAAAAATCGAAAATATTGTCAACTGGACATTGGAAAATCGCGAGTTATGTCTATCGGCCACAGAAAAATCGCAAATTTTGTCGATTGAGCACAAAATCGCGAATTTTGTCGATCAGGAACGAAAAAATCGCAAATTTCTTTAATAGGGCACGGAAAACCTCCAATTTTGTCGATCGCTTCGTAAAAAGAGCGAATTTATTCGATCGGGAACGGAAAAAACGCGAATTTTGTTGATTGGGAATAAAAGAAATCGCGAATTTCGAGTTGATATGGAACGCAAAAATTACCAATTTCGTGAATCGGGAAAGAAATTATCGCGAATGTAGTCGATTGTCTTCGTAAAAAGGACGATTCGGGCGATTGGGTATGAAAAACTCGCGAATTTGGTCGATTCGGAACGAAAAAAATGCTAATTTCGTTAATAGGGCAAGGAAAAATGGAATATTTTGTCGATGATACGCGGAAAAATCGAAAATCTTTTTGAGCGGCTGCAGAACAATAGCGAGTTTTACCAGTTTATCGCGAGAAAAAAAAATCACAGATTTCATTAATTTACGGCGGGGAAAAAATGCAGATTTCATCAGTCAGTTCAGAATCGCGAATTTTATTGTTCGGTGCGGAAAAATGCGTATTTCATGGACAAGAACGGAAAAAGGCGCGAATCTCGTCGATTGAGCCCAGAAAAATCCCGAATACGGTCTATCATTTTCGTAAAAAGCGCGGATTTAGTCTATCGGAAACGAAAAAATCGCTTTTGGTAGAGCACGGAAAAATTGCGAATTTTGTCGATCGGGAACGAAAAAGTCGCAAATATGGTCGATCAGTTTCGTAAAAAGCGAAAATACAGTCGATTAGGATTGAAAAAAATCGCGAATTACGTTGATATGGCGAACAAAAATTGACAATTTCATCGAAAGAAATTATCACGAATATAGTCTCTCGACTTCGTAAAAAGCACGAATTCGGGCGATCGAGTACAAAAAAACTCCCGAATTTTGTCGATTCGGAACGAAAAAATCGCTAATTTTATCGATTTGGAACGAAAAATCGCCAATTTTGTTGATAGGGCGCGGAAAAACCGCAAATTTTGTCGATGATGCGCGGAAAAATTAAAAAAATCTTTGAGCGGCTGCAGAACAATCGTGAGTTTCGTCAATTTATCGCGAGAAAAAAATCACGGATTTCATTAATTTATGGCTGGAAAAAAATGCAGATTTCGTCAGCTTCATAGTTCGTGTGAGGAAAAATTCGTATTTGATCGAACAAGAACGGAAAAAATGTGCTAATTTTGTGGATTGAACACGGAAAAATCGTGAATTTTGTCAATCAAGTAAAGAAAAATCGAAAATTTTGCAGACCATTCGTGTAAAAATCTCAAATTTCGTCGATCATACCCCAAACAAATCGTGAATTTCGTCGATTAGGCATGGAAAATTGTGAATTTCGTGGATCCGCTTCGCAAAAATCGCAAATTTCACCGATCGGGTGCGGAAAAATTGTTAATTATGTATATAAGGCGCGGCAAATTCGCGAATTTTCTCGATCAGTTTCGAAAAAAGCGCAAATTCTTTCGATTAGACGTTATTTTGCGTTCCTGTTTTAGCACTTTTTATTTACATTTACATTCCTCTTTGAAGAGCTTCAGGGGGGGGGGTCATGGGGGTCATGACCCCCCCCCTTGGATCCGCCACTGTTGTCAATTTTATTTGCCAACTGTTCCATTCTTTCTTCGTTTTTATTCATTTTATCCGCCAACTCTTCTTGACCTTTATTCATTTTTTCCGCCAACTCTTCTTGGCCTTTATTCATTTTTTCCGCCAACTCTTCTTGGCCTTTCGTCAATTCTGTCTTTATGCCATTGATAGCTAACAGTTCTTTCAGTTGTCCGTCCACTGTTCTTGTTTTCGCCATAAGAACCCCACTCCTGACACCAAAAGTTGCGTATATAGGGTTCTTTTGTTCTTATGGTTAGACAACTTCAAACTCTTGTCTCTTAGAAAAGTAGAAAATAATTTATTTACAGATCTTCAGAACAACAGAGTCTTCGAAACTCACAAATATTACTAGATATTAAAAAATAACTGCTCAAATCTATCGTACAAGTACAGATATAGATCCCAGAGACTCTTTATACAACATCTCAACACTTAATAACATTCAAAACAACATAGATAAAACTCAAACAAACTTGCTTAACAATCGCCTTGTTCACTCAATGACTGACTGGTAAATAATAACCACAACAGCTCGTATTGCTCTCCTTATATAGGCTCGTAGCATGTGCTGGAAATTTCCATAGGCTTCTCGAATATTCCAGAAAATCATGGAATAACATTCAATGTATCAGCATATCTAAAGGGGGGTTACCATAGAGAGGGAAGGGTTACCATCAGCAACAATCACCAAGTTGTCGTCAACTTGGCGATATATCGCTAAATTTGGCGACCAAAATTAGTCGCCAAAAGTGACGTCAACTTGGCGATATCTCTAATATTTCGCCAAGCTGCCATACATATTTACTGAAAATAATAGACAAGTTTGCTTGATAACAGAGACAATGTAACAAAAACTAATATTAGTAAAGGAATGGAGCTTAATAAGATTATTTACATTATTTTACAGTACAAACACAAACTATTTACAAAATTCGTAACATACAAGTTTATTAAAACGTGATAGCTTGACTTAAAATTCTCAGATTTCACCATCATTCATAGAAAAAAAAACTAATCGTACTATTTTTAAAATATATTTTCATACTATTTTTAAAATATATTTTCAACAGTTGGCGCCACTGCTAATGCTCTTTCGTTATTCTTAACAATATGTAAATGAATATTTCAGAAACAATGAAGAATCAAGAATATGTTAGAAACTTTAATTATAGTTCTTTAAAACCCATATTCAATTGACTATGACTATAATGGTTCTACAACAAATCGATCAAACCTCTCCCAGAGATGGAATTGTTTCCTGTAAAATAATTCTCACTGCAGAAGAAAATTTTACCTTTTGTATGGTTCTTCCTTGCCATCCGGTGCCCTTTCTTTCTTTCGAAAGGCTCCTTTTTTTATTCGTAAAAAAAATCCAATTCATGAAAATAACTTGAAGAATAATATACAGATAATTGTTCCAATTATAGATTGAAGAAACTATGTGATAACTATCAAGTAGGATAATGGTGTTTAATGATTTTGTTTAATTGCCGGAGTAATTGGAGATGGAGTCTAGAATATCTGAATCAATATCATCATGAATTTTCCCAGTTTTAGAAGTGTTATTAAAGGTTGAATGGAATTATTATATCCAGAAAACCGGTATTCCATTGTTTATAAGCAATAAGCCACTAAAAGATACAAAAAAAAAAAAAAAAAAAAAAAAAAAAAAAAAAAAAAAAAACAATCTTTAGAATGCATGTTCAATTGACTGTACTGATTCAACAATAAATCGATCAAACTTGTCCCAAAAATAGAATTGTTTCCTGTAAAATAATTCTCTCTGCGAAAGAAAATTTTACCTTTTGCATGGTTTTTCCTCGCTATCCGATACCCTTTCTTTCTTTCAAAAGGCTCTTTGTTTTATTCGTAAAAAAAATCCAGTTCAAGAAAATAACGAAGCATAATATACAGATAATTGCTCCGATGATCGATTGAAGAAACTATCTGATAACTATCAAGTGGGACAATTGTGTTTAATGATTTTGTTTAATTACCGGAGTAATTGGAGATGGAGTCTAGAATATCAGAATCAATATCATCATGACTTTTTCCAGTTTTAGAAGTGTTATTGAAGGTTGGATGGAATTATTATATCCAGAAAACCGGTATTCCATTATTTATATGCAATAAGCCACTAAAAGATAAAAAAAAAAATATTTACAGTGCATATTCAATTGCCTGTACTGATTCAACAACAAATCGATTAAACCTGTCCCAGAACTAGAATTGTTTCCTGTAAAGTAATTCTAACTGCGGAAGAAAATTTTACCTTTTGTATGTTTTTTCCTCGCCATCCAGTACCCTTTCTTTCTTTCGTAAGGCTCCTTTTTTTATTCGTAAAAAAAAACCAATTCAGGAAAATAACTTGGAGCATAATATACAGATAACGATTCCATTATCGATTGATGAAACTATCTAATAACTATCAAGAGAGATAATTATGTTTAATGATTTTGTTTAGTTGCCGGAGTAATTGGAGATGGAGTCTAGAATATCAGAATCAATATCATCATGAATTTTCCCAGTTTTAGAAGTGTTATTGAAGGTTGAATGGAATTATTATAACCAGAAAACCGGCATTCCATTGTTTATATGCAATAAGCCACTAAAAGATACAAAAAAATCTTTGCAATGCATATTCAATTGATTGTACTGATTCAACAACAAATCGATTAAACCTCTCAAAGAAATAGAATTGTTTCCTGTAAAGTAATTCTAACTGCGGAAGAAAATTTTACCTTTTGTATGGTTTTTCCTCGCCATCTGGTACCCTTTCTTTCTTTCGAAAAGCTCTTTTTTTATTCGTAAAAAAAACCAATTCAGGAAAATAACTTTAAGCATAATATACAGATAACGATTCTATTATCGATTGATGAAACTATCTGATAACTATTAAGTGGGATAATTATGTTTAATGATTTTATTTAATTGCCGGAGTAATTGGAGATTGTGTCTAGAATATCATTATCAATATTATCATGAATTTTCTCAGTTTTAGAAGTGTTATTGAAGGTTGAATGGAATTATTATATCCAGAAAACCGGCATTCCATTGTTTATATGCAATAAGCCACTAAAAGATACAAAAAAATCTTTGCAATGCATATTCAATTGATTGTACTGATTCAACAACAAATCGATTAAACCTCTCAAAGAAATAGAATTGTTTCCTGTAAAGTAATTCTAACTGCGGAAGAAAATTTTACCTTTTGTATGGGTTTTCCTCGCCATCCGGTACCCTTTCTTTCTTTCTAAAAGCTCTTTTTTTTATTCGTAAAAAAAACCAATTCAGGAAAATAACTTGAAGCATAATATACAGATAACGATTCTATTATCGATTGATGAAACTATCTGATAACTAATAAGTGGGATAATTATGTTTAATGATTTTATTTAATTGCCGGAGTAATTGGAGATTTTGTCTAGAATATCATTATCAATATTATCATGAATTTTCTCAGTTTTAGAAATGTTATTAATGGTTGAACGGAATTATTATATACAGAAAACCTGCTTTTCATAATTCATATACAATAGGCCACTAAAAGATAAAAAAAATCCTATTAATTAATTTTTAATCGAAGTGAATTTAGAATAAGAATTTTAATTTTCTTTAAAAAATCATATAAAGCATAGATTATAAAACACGTCACTGAAAAAATTTAGTAAGTGAAGGCACTTATGTCAAATTCAGTATGTTTGGATCGAAAATGAAACTATGCTGTCTAAATTCTGGAACATTTTATGCTGTCATATAATTTGGTAATTTGAAAATAATTTTAATATTTTCCTTATTAAATAACCAATTAAATATTGCTTGTTATAAACTTTGAACGGGAAATAAATGTCAGCAAATTTTTTTATTTAATCTGTAGTAAACGGGAGGGTAAAAGAATCGCTTGAAATTTTTTTTTAAATTTATCTTATTTCAGTTTTTAATTTTTTTTCTTTGTAATTAAATGTGTTTTTACCCACTTTATGCAGATTTCACATGATATAATTTCTTTTGCGGTCGCTCCCATATTGGAATTTCTAAAAATATTCTGCAGATCTACTTTCGATCATGACGTCTAGACCCCAAAATTACCATCAGTAAAAAAGTTTATCTATTTATCTATCTATCGGTCTATATCATTTTTTTATGGAAACGATAACTCTTCCAATTTTGTTCATATCTCTTTCAAACTGATGCATAAAATCAAGGGATATGAAATCTCGGACAAGTTCGTTAATGGGCAAAATCGGTCCAAGGGGGTGGAAATCGGGAGGGGTTTTGTGAAAACCGATAAAACGCCATAACTTCTTAAATAAAATAGATATTGAATCCATTTAGAGTTTTTTCTACTTCTAAGAAATAGGCCAAAAGTTTATGCATGACAAATATGTTATAAAATTAAAAATGGGATCAAAAGGCGAAAAAAATAGGGTTTTTGGGAGAAAAAACTTCGTCAATTCTCAAGATATCAAACCCAACTAATTTTTTTATAAATGTTCTAAAATTTATCTAAAACTTTTGCATTTACAAGTTTTTGATAGGGCCAACTTTTACCGATGAAAAAAATAAAAAACGAAATGAAAAAGGGGGTGGAAAAAGAAAAAAATCCATAACTTCGTCAATTCTTAAGCTATGAAATCCGATTAAATTTATTTTACATCTAATCAATAATATCTACAACTTTTTACTAACAAGTTTTTTATAGGACCAATTCTTATAGCAAAAATATATTAAAGAAAAGTAGGAGTTGAAAAAAAAAAAACTACAAATCCAAATTGCTTATATCACGACTCATTTTTAAACTCATTTTTGATTTTAAACGCATCCAAATGGGATATTCTCTTATTAATAATTAATAATGTGACGTATTGGCCAGTTTCTCGATAAAGGCAGAATATATTTCAAAAAAAGCTGCCAATAAAGACACTTTAAACTAAATTTCCCTAAGCGATTGTGATTGAAAAATTGAGGAAGTACACAAATAAAAAATTGCTTATTTTATGACTCATTTTTAAAACCATTTTCGCTCTCAAATGCATTCTGTTGGCAGTTTTTCTTACTTAGGAACTATATAGTTTACCATATTTGTCATAGTTTTCATAAAGTCTGAATATATTTCAAAAAAATGCTGTCAAATTGGGCATTTGAGCCAAAATTAGCTTTAGATGATTCTGATAAAACCGGCTCTTACAGAAAAATGAAATTAAAATTTAGTCACAAACGGCCAAATAAAATTGTTAAACTGGGTTTTTCTCTAATTACATTTTATTTTTTGTTGTTGAAATGAACACTTAACGAAGTCTACTTCGTCCTAGAGGCCAAGCCGACAGGGATTTTTTATCTTATTTTAGTTTTGCATGTCTTACTAATCAGCCAACCTGCACTTTATTTTATTTTACTTCATAGTTTTGTAGAATTTTTCGCATGCAATTTTAAATTATTTTAGAACGTTGCGCATAGTTTAACATTTGAATGAATTTAGTATTTACAGAAGCTACTGTTAATAACATAAGATAAGAAAGCAATCTTTTGATCTTAATGGCGTCGTTTATAAAATTCCTTACAAATGCTGCAACTCCATTTATATTGAAAATATTTTAAAAACAATGACGAATCAAGAATGAATTAGAACCTTCTATTATTATTTCAGAGAATGCACATTCAATAACTACACTGGTTCTACAATAAATCGATCAAACCTTTTCCAGAAATAGAATTATTTCCTGTAAAATAATTCTCACAAATGAAGAAGTTTTTACCTTTTGTATTTTTTTCTTCGTCTTCCGATACCATTTCTTTCTTTCTGAAGGCTCTTTTTATTAATTTGTAAGAAAACTCTAATTCCGGAAAATAACCTGAATACAGATAATTGCTCCAGTTATCGATTGAAGAAACTGTCTGATAATTATGAAGTGGGATAATTATATTTAATGATTTTGTTTAATTGCAGGAGTAATTGGAGACTGTATCTAGAATATCACAATCAATATTTTCATGAATTTTCACAATTTTAAAAGTGTTATTAAAGGTTGAATGAAATTATTATATCGAGAAAACCAGTTTTCAATGGTAATATAAGAGTACAAGAAAAAATTTCTTTTGTTAGTGTTTAATCTAAGTGAATTTAGAATACGAATTTTAATTTTCTTTAAAGAATCATATCAAGCATAAAAAAAACCAATGAAGTATTCAACAAGTTGGAACTGCTCAGGTACTCATGTCGTATTCAGTATATTTTGCCGAAAATGAAATTATGCTTTTTAAATTTTGGAATATTACATGTTTATTTTGATAATAACTTTATTATTTTCCTTATTAAATAACCAATTAAATATTGCTTGTTATAAATTTTGAATGGGAAATAAATACCAGCACATTTTAAACTTTAATCTGTAGTAAATGATAGGGGCTGGAGTTATCGTTTGAAAAGCATTTTTTTCCCATTATTTTAGTTTTGAATTTTTTGTAATTAAATGTCTTTTAACCCATTTTTTACCTTATTTTGATTTTACATTTGTCACTAATAAGTCAACTTTGACTCTATTTTGTTTTACTTCATATTTTTACGACATAATAATTATTTTCAAGCAATTTTAAATTATTTTAAAAACTTTGCATAATTTAATATTTGCATTAATTTAGTATTTACAGAAGGTACAGTGGATTTCATAAAATAAGAAAGCAATATTTTGACCTTAGTGGCGTCGTTTTTAAAATTCCATACATTGGCTGCAACTCCGTTTACATTGGAAATATTTCAGAAACAATGACAAATCAAGAATGAGTTAGAACCTTTTATTATAGTCCTTTACAATGCATATTCAATTAATTATGCTGATTCTACAATAAATCGATCAAACCTCTGCCAAAAAAAGAATTGTTTCCTGAAAAATAATTCTCACAAAGGAAGAACATTTTACCTTTTGTATTTTTTTCTTCGCCTTCCGATACCCTTTATTTCTTTTTGAAGTCTGTTTTTTTTAATTCGTAAAATAATTCTATTTCAGGAAAATAACTTGAATACAGATAACTGCTCCAATTATCGATTGATGAAATTGTCTGATAACTATCAAGTGGGATAATTATGTTTAATGATTTTGTTTAATTGCTAGAGAAATTGAAGATTGTGTCTAAAATATCATAATTAATATCATCATGAATTTTCTCACTTTTTGAAGTGTTAATAAATGTTGAACGGAATTATTATATGCAGAAAACTGGTTTTCAATGTTTTTATATACAGTCAGTTACTGGAAAAATGCAAGGAAATCTCCTATTATTAATATTCAATCGAAGTGAGTTTAGAATTAGAATTTTGTTTTTCTTTGAAAAATCATATCAAACATAGATTATAAAATACTTAATTGAAAAAAGTGAAGTACTCAAACATGTGTAAGTCAAGATACTCTTGTCGGATTAAGTATGTTTGGATCGAAAATAAAACTACGATTTCTCAATTTTGAAACATCACATGCTATCATATAATTTGGTGTTTTGATAATAATTTTACAATTTTCCTTTTTAAACAACCAATTAAATATTACTTGTTATAAATTTTGAACGGGAAATAAATTTCAGCACATTTTAAAGTTTAATCTGTAGGGAACGAGAAGAGGGGGGGGGGGGTATCGTTTGAAAAAAAATATATTTTTTCACCTTTAACTTATTTTAATGTTTATTTTTTGTAATTAAATGCCTTTTAGTCCACTTTTTATTTTATTTCAGTTTCGCACTAATCAGCCAACTTGCACTCTTGTTTTATTTCACATTACATTGGTCTCCAAAAGTTAAGGTACATTTTTTTTTCGAAGCTCACCAGAAAAAAAAATGGCAATCAAATTAAACATCATAGTTTATATGAATGACCATAATAAGCTTTAAAAAAATTACGCAAAAATTACATCTACCACTTTTATTTTTTAGAAAAGAATAGGTACTGTGAATGAGAGGAAAATATGCAATTACGAAGCTTTCGTAATTTCGCGTGTAAGTTTGTTGTATTTGAACTGTTGTTGTCGGTTTTGTTCACAACAGCCAGTAAGAGTCTAGAAATGTCTAGAATAAGTCCTTTGCCAGATTCATTAATGTGGCGGGTGGTAGGATGAATGGAAATGGGGTTGTCACAGGCCGATACTACTAGACGGCTGAATGTGCCTCGCAGTGTAGTCTAACGACTCTGGTATCAGTATGAATCCGAAAATTCTGTATCCAGGATATATATTCCAGGCCGCCCACGTGTTACAACACCTGCAGAAGACCGTTTTCTAGTTCTTTCGGCCCGAAAATGAAAACGCACTACTGTAAGGCAACTCTTTGCAGACCACCTTAAAGCATCAGGGAGAAGAATCTTCGCTACTACGGTGCGAAGACATCGTCACAATGCAAGGCGACCATTTGTGTGTTTCCCTCTCAACAGAGAAGGGCCCGCTTCTGTTGGGCAAGAGAACATGTTTCCTGGACCAGACAACAGTGGGCTTCTGTACTCTTCACATACGAGTCCAGATTCACACTGAAGAGCGATCCAGGACGTCTTTTGATCTGGAGAGAACAATGCACTCGATTTCATCAATCAAACACTGTCGAAACTCACTCGGAGGCCACATTGCCCTGCATGTGTTCCATGGAGGAGCTCTGACTGGTGCGAGATATCGAGATAAGATCCTTGATTTATATGTGTGCCCATATGCCGTGCTATTGGAAATGGATTCATTCTAAATGATGATATTGAAAGACCACACCGAGCTGTGGTTGTTGAGGATTATCACGAAGAGGACGGTTTTCAGAGAAGGGAATGGCCAATTCACTCTCCAGACTTGATTCCGTTAGAACAACTTCGGGACTATCTTGGAAGACAGGTTGCGTCTTTAAGTCCTCCTCCAAGGTCATTAAATGAACTGGAACAAGGCTTACTCGAAGTCCAGTCAGCGCTACCTATTTCGGTGTCCGACAACTTAATTGAGAACATGGAAAATCGATGCCGTCAATGTATTCAAGTCCGGGGTAGACATATTCCGTATTGAACTAGTTTTTTAATGTTTCTGTCACATTTTACTGCATAATACAGCGATGTACTGATTTCAAGAATGGAATTTTTTACCATGAGTGCTTTTTTGTTGTAATTTTATTTATATGTTTAATTTAAGCAAATTTCTATGTCGCATTTAATAAATAATAGTTTAGCGCACATTTCCTCCAAATTTGTTGTTTCTATATTCTTTCATTTGCAAATTAGACGCAAAAAACGGTTGTACTTTAACTTTTGGGGGCTAGTGTATTACGACAAAAGAACTATTTTCAAACTATTTTAAACTAGTAAATCTGCAGATCAGGAGGCTCAACGTCAGCTTTGCACATCATTTTTTTAAACACACTTTGGGCAAAATTCAACTTTCTGGAAATTGTAATTTAAAATTTTCAAATTACGTAATTATTTATAAGAATAAAATAAGAATAAGAAGTTTTCAGCCATCAAATCCGTTAAATTAAAATTTTAGTTAGGTTAGGAAATTTTGAAAATTTCATGATCTATTATTTTTGTTTTTTTATTATAACATAGTAGATCTCTTGATATTGATATCCATGTTTCTTGCATTTTTAACAACTATAAAATATCTGTTTTATTTCAATTATGACGTCATATTTTACCAAGTGAATTGTTTGTTAAAAATATAATTCTTTTTTATTTCTTTTACTTCTAACTATGTCTCTATTTTTGTCAGGAAAATTCTTATAAACGAAAAAAATATCCGTGTTTAATATTTATCAAAAAGTACTACATTTATTTTTATTTTAATTCTGACGTCATATTTATTTATTTATTTCTTAATTTAATTTTTCGAATGGAAATTACTCAATTGAAACTTATTGCCGTTGAAAAATAATTATTCCAGATTTTAATTTTTTGGTAACGATAAAGGAAATTGGTCAAATTGTATCTAAAAAGTCTCTATTGATTGTGTATGAAAAAGAATGAAATTTTGAGTTATTAAGGAAAATATTTGAATAAAATTAATAAAACATAACCAATGTTCTTTTCTGGGTTATGTTATATTTATACGCAAAGATACAAAGACATTAATTAATTCATCAGTTTTGATGTTGACTTCATTTAATTTTTCGTACACGCTTTCAAATTATGGATAAAAATTAGGATGAATGGTTGCTTAGCAACCAATATGAGAAAATAAAGTAAATGAAATAAATACATTTGAAATAAGTAAATCTCTAAAACAAATTAGTCTATATTATTGGAACACATTTATAAAAAATCTCCAAACTTTACAGTAATAATTTAAAAAAACTGACAAATGCGTAGACAAAATTTCAAAACAATACGAATAAATTAACCGGTAAATTTCAGTATCCATTTATCATTGAATTCCATTAAACAAATGTGTCATTTTCTCTCAAGAAAAAAAGATAAATTGAAAATCATTGGATTTGCCATAGAAAAGCATTATCGCGGAAAATAAAATATTCTATATTTTCCGACGAATGAATCAAATCTAACAAAAAACTATACAGCCTAATCGCAGTGCCTCACTAACATACCCACTTAATTTCAAGTCAATCGAATGCTTTTTACGTCAGTTATCGCGGAACAGACAGACAGACTGACAGATAGACAGAAACAAAAAAAAATCGCGTCTCCAAAGTAAGCCTTCACTGACATTTCGGCAATTATTTTAAAATATTTTAAAAACATAGAAAATTTAAAAAAAAGGAGAAAATGAAAAAAAATTCAAAAGACCAAAATATTAAGCAATAGAAAAAAACTTAAAACGTTTAAATCACAGAGAGAGATAATAAAGAAGAAAACATTATCAAATGGTTGTTGTTAATTACAAAGTAAATCAATAGAAATAAAGAAATAGTGTAAATAAAAGATAATATATTTTTTTGCTACTATGACAACCAAATATCCAACCATCAAAATTGACTCAATCTTTAACTTTTAGATTGTTATATCGCCGTTGGCTTTTAGGTTTATTAAATGGCATTAAATGACATAGCTGGAGGATACTAAAGTTTTTCAAATAACCATTCAAGAGACTTATGAACACAGCCATTAGAAAAAAATCGTATGAAATTCGATTAAGAACGTTTGCAATCTCCGTTAAAATTTATGGTATCCAGAAAATTAACTAAGTAGAAAATTTGTTTTCTTATACCGATAAAAAAGAAAAGAAAAGGAAGTAAAAGTTACGCATAATGGAAATGGAGATTTTAAATTTGTCCTTAATCAAGACAGATTAAAAAACTGTGAAAGATAGAAATGGGTTTCATTGTATTACATTAAATTGAAGATTTTTTAATAATGATAGTATACTAGACATTATTTTTCAAGTGAATATAAAGATAAGCGAAATTTATAAAAGCAAAATCTGGTAATGATAATAAACTATATCGTAATATTAATAATATATGTTCCACAACGAAAAAATAAGAGTTTATATTATAAATAAATATTTTGCTTATAAGACTTTGTTGTATTAATAAAAACATTTAATATACATTATAAATTTTTATTTACATGTTTCATGATATACATGACAACTATATCAACATGATATCTATATCATGTTTACATGATATAGTTATTAATGGGCGTAATCAAGACTTACTACTATTATTTTTCATATTGATAATAAACTGCCATGATTCTTTGTGACAGATATAAGTTACGGCTCCACTGTAAAACAAGAAGTAAAGATGATGCGCATTAAGCATAGATTATTAGATTATGAAAACTTTCCAACCCTTACATAATACTTTAATAATATTTCACAGTTTCATAAGTTGAAACATAATAGCTATTTGAAAAAAAAGAAACATAATACGTTTTAAAAAGAACTTACCAGAATTATCACGAAAAGTTGGAAAGATATCAGAATTCGTTTGTGAAACCGTGTATATGATGTATAGATTTGTATTTATCCTAAATAGTGTGCTAAAATTTAGGTCTTTTAAGTAATGCACCATACATTTAAAAATTCCTCTTCAGTAATTTTCATGAATAAAAGGATATGTACTCACGATGTAACGCACTACATACGATCTATAGAATTTATGCACAAAAAGTAATAGGCATTAAACATATTAAATGCAAAAATAGCTATCATAACTGCAATCGCACTTCTACAAATTATTATTAGTAGAAAATATTGAAATTGATTTGTATGACCCTGTAAATGAACAGTGAATTTTGTACACACCATATTCTATTGTAAGCGTTTTGTAGTTCACCTAAAATGTATAAATCTTTATACATCAGTTTTGTTTGAAATTGGCTAATACTATTGTAAAACACAGGAAACGATTTTTATCCATACACCGTAATGGAATGGAATTCTTTTGAGTGTTTCTGTAAATGAACTATAAGTATTATGCACTTTATTTTCAATACCAAACATTTCAAGGCAAACCTCAGTAACATACCTTTATGAGTATACATCTTGCATGTCAATTGGGGTATATTTAAGCCAGGCCCGTAGCTAAGGGGGCGCTATGGGCGGCTCAGCCCCCCTCCCCCGCTAAAATATTTTAAGCCCATCCTGGAAAAAGTTCCAAGGTCACTAAATGTTCCGAAAATTCAAATGAAATTTTGTTCAAAAATCTAATTTAGTTTTGAGACCCTTTCACAGTTTCGAAGAGTTATTAAATTGTATCTAAAATAAGTTTTTCAACACTCCCTCATCCTATTTATACATATGAAGTAGTGATGAGCGATTCTGGAAATTTTGAGAATCGATTAAAATCGACATCGTATAAAACAACATCGATCATAATAAGAATCGATTTCTCAGTTCTAGAATCGATACTAGAATCGATATTTCGATATTCAGATTCATACAGAGAAGATCCAAATTACTAATTCCAAAACTTAGACAATCAGCAGGACCATAATTATCGCCTCCCACCCCCATCCCCATTTAGACAGGCATAGAATTAAGCTATTGCAGATTTTAGAGTCTGATAATAAGAATTTTAAATTTTAAAATGACTGTCACTTATGGTTGTCACTTACACAAAAACTTTGACAAATTTGAGAGACATAACTCAACTAATAACAACACTGAGTAACTTGGTATGATCCTTGGTACCAAGGATAAAGAGTGCCAAGAGCGCGTAACTAGGATGGGGAACAAGGAGTATAAACTTTTTTTTTCTAATGACAACCAAATGTTACACGAGTTAGTTTGGAAGAACAAAATATATGCCCCATACCCAGGGGGGGGGGCAGGTAAACCCCACTCTTAACGGGAGGGCGACCATAGTCCAAATGTATCTTTTGTCGAAGTTTCAAAATGAGGATTTACAATAAAATAGAACGAGAATTGGACATTTTAAAAATTGTATGCATACTTTCAGCGGCCCATTTAATAAAGATTGGCGAGGAAGGGGGGAAGGCGAGGGATTAGAACGGACGAACTTGAAAAAAAACATAATAAACTAATAACCCAAACAACTGAGCTTGTAAACAAAAATACAGTGTTTAACTTAGTGTTGAGTTCATGGGGTGGCCGCGGGGAACATGTATTCTTTGAAACTATGAAAAGTGCCAAGAGCATGTAACTAGGTGAAGAAAGGGGTAGTAACAGATAAAAACGAGGAGATATGTTTTATAACGATATGTTACATGAGATGGTGCGGAAGTAACAAAAAATATGCCCCCCACCCAGGGGGACAAGGTAAATCCCAAACGGACAGAAGGGCGACCCCGCCAAAATGTATCTTTTGTTGAGGTTTCAAAATATGGATTTAAAACAAAATAGAACGAGGATTAGACTTTTTTAAAATCGCAGTCATAATTTGAACGATCCTGTAAATTAAGATTGGTGAGGAAGGGGGGGGGTGTAGGACGGGCAAACATGGAAAAAAAATAGTGGCACTCCGAGAGTGCCGACAGAAGTGAAATCTTGAACAATTACGTGTGTATTTTTTGAATCGTTAGGATATATAATTGAATCGTCAGGAAATACTTTTAAATTAATTAAAAAAAGGTTCTATAATATTAAAGGACATATCAATATCTATAAAAAAAAAACCGCGCGATACCATATGTCCAGTTATTGTAGTTAACTCACTATGACTACCTTCTTACATTTTAAAACGCGATAAATACACCAAACAAAATTAGACCATACTATCGATATCTTAATCCTTATCCAAATAAATCATTTTGTATTAATGCCTGTTACAATATCTGTAGATTACTTTTTGAATTATTCAAACCGGACATTCCATTCAAAAGATATTACGAATTTAAAGATGACAATCTAAAGAAATAATAGCGCTGCTGAGCACTCGGTGGCCAATAAGCTTAGGGATTACGTGTGCAATCAAAAGTTTGCGGGTTCGAACTCCAGTTTCGCTGACATGTATCAATGTTTTAATTTTTTTTTCCAAGAAGTTTGAAAAATTAAAATTTTAACCCATTATGGGTCCGTAATGTGACCTAAAATGATGGGAGAAATTTTCTTATGCTAGATTTGTAATGTATGAAGCATAAGCTTTCAATAGACATATTGTATCAAGAAATGAGAAAAACTCCCTCTGCCCCGCCCGCAAAAAGGTCCTATAGGGAAAACCGGGAAACTGGAATAGCAAAAAGAAATGGTTATCTATATCCGAATTTTTCTCCCCACATTAACTCCTATAGAAGCAAAGTTATAGCCTTTTAAAGATTGAACTGAAGTGAAGAAATAAGCAAAATTAGGTGAGTGATTGACAGGGGGGGAAGGGGTCCACAACTCTGGGGGTGCCATATAGCTTAAACTTTTAAATTAAAAATGGTAGAGAATTAAATGAGCGAAATTTTAAGGAGTATATTGGGGGAGGGTGCAAGTCCCCACTCAACATTTTTTTGTTTCTTTTGAAGAAAAAAAAAAAAAAATTACTCCCCCGGCGGGGCGCAGATAAACCCCAAATTATTATCCCTTATTTATCTTTTGTCTGTCATATTGTGATCCCTTATTTATCTTTTGTCAAGGATTTAAAATGTGGATCTAAAATAAAATAGACCAAGAACTGGACAATTTAAAAACTGTATGCATATTTCGAACGGACCTGCAAGTTAAAACTGACGCAGAAAGGGGGGATTAGAAGAGAGGAGTATGAAAAATAAAGCATAAAAAACTAATACTTCAAATTACTAGACTTTTAAACAAAAATATAACGATTTAACCTAGTGTCGAATTAATGAGGTGGCCCGCAGGGCCACCCCATTAATTCGACCCCCCCCCCTCCAGAAGTTATGAGATTTTATACTTTTTAATGCACAAATTGCGATTCCCCCTCTCTTACAGAGCTGTAAAACATGATGCCTTCCTCGGAGTCGCAGAAAAAATACTTGCATTCAATTCTGATTTAGCCTAGGAAAAAAAAAAAAAAAAAAAAAAAAAAAAATCCATTCTTATACGTAATTTTACACCAATACTACCATTAAAACAATAAAATTGGTAAATTTTAGTACATCAAAATGAAATCGATTCCAAAGATCGAAATCGAATCTAAAGATCGAAATCGAATCTAAAGATCGACATCGAATCTAAAGATCGAAATCGAATCTGAAGATCGACATCGAATCTATAATCGAAATCGAATCTAAAGACCGATCTTACGGGCAGAATCGATTTTACATTTTTACTTTCTTTTGTAACTTTACAAGAAGAGAGTGAAAAATTTCGACTTCCCGTTTTTGATGGATTTATATATTTTAGAAGGTCTTTAACATGACTTCATGGTTTTTAAGAAATATCTGTCTGTGTGTGTGTGTCTGTCACTCTGTGAGTCTGTATATGACAAAAATTTCTGACCGTTCTATCTCAAGAACAAATGTACGGAATTCCACAAAACTTTAGATTTAATTTAACCTTGATATAAATTGAATCTAATTAATTTTTGGTGTATATAGCCTAATAGGTGGCGCTGTTATGCTGCATTTTTTGCGATTTGCACAACAGCTATATCTGAATAACGAATGCACGGATTTTCATCAAATTTCAGATCTAGTTAGCCCTTGACATGAATTGATGTTTTTTACATTTTGATGTATATCGCTTCTCAGATTGCGCTGCTATGCTGAATTTTTCACAATTTCCACTCAGAGTCATGTGAAAGGGGGAGGGAGGAAGCGGTCGTCCCGAGCGCGGAAATTTAGGGGGCGCCAAATTTTTACTACTAACATCACTTATAGCCTATTACAAGAAAAAGTTAATAGGGAGGGGAGGCTAAATTGGAATTTTGAACCGGGAGCAGTTCTCTTTTCGCACGCCCCTGTTTCCATTTTAGCTTTATCTCAAGAACTAATGCACGGACTTTCATAAAAATTTATATTCAATTAGTCCTTGATATTATTTGATGCTAATTGCATTTTGGTGGAAATTGCTTAAGAAATGGCACTGCTATACTGCATTATTAACGCAATAGCGCTATCTCAAGAACGAATTTTCATCAAAATTCAGATTCAGTAAATCCCTGACATAGATTAGTGTTGTTTAGTTCTTGGTGTAAATTGCCCTACAGATGGCGCTGATATGCTGCATTTTTTATGATTTCGCAATAGCTGTATCTCGCGCTTTCATGGATTTTCATCAAAATTCAGATTCAGCTGGTACCTGTTAAAAATTGATCCTGATCAATTTTTGGTGTACATCACTCAACAAAAAACGCTATTTTGCAGGGGGGGGGGGTGTTCTGAGGTTTCTTTAATTCTTCTATCTTAGAAACTAATACACTGAAATTTTGGAATTGGCACATCTGACTATTTTATCTTCGACTTTTGAAGAAAAATGAAAATTATATTACCTTCAGAGAAATCGATTAAAAAATTTTAAATATCGATTAAATCGAGTTGGCCGTAGTATCGATTAAATCGATTTTAAAAATCGAAATCACCCATCACTAATATGAAGCTAACAGGATGTTTAATTTTGCACCACTTATACACTCAAAATTTTCACCATTATATACTTTTCTTAGCATAAAATGAAGTTATTACAACAGTTTAATGAGAAACATTGTACCTACAATGTGAATATGCACTAATTTATCTTTCTGCGTTAGAGAGAGAAAAAAATTATAAGCCCCCCCTTACATTCTCCTGAGCCCCCCCCCCCCCCCTATCGTTCACTTCTAGCTACGGCCCTGATTTAAGCGAGTTAGAACATTACAAAAGTTTGACAGAGAGAATAACATCATCTATAAACTCTTTTCAATAATCTTGGAAAATGATAAAAAAGTTAAAATGTTATATATTTTAAAGGCTTTAAAAATTACAAGAGAGAAAAAAATTATTATCAAATGTCCGTTATTAATTACAGTATACAGTAATAGAAACTTTCTACAGTGAAACACAATTAATTAAAAGATAATATCTTCTGTGTGAAAGTTCTTTGTTACTATGACAACTAAACCCAATCATGAAAACTGACTCGATCTTCTGACTTCTAGTCCGTTATGTCGCCATTAGCGTTTGGGTTCATTAAATATAATTAAATGACATAACTGGAAGATATTTAACTTTTTTCAGATATCCACTGAAGAACCTTAAATAAATTAAGATTGAAGCCGTTAAAAAAAGAAGAAAAAAGTCATAGAAAATTCGATTAAGAGCTTTTGCAATCACCGTTAAAATTTATGGGATTCGCAAAATTAACTAAGTAGAAAATTTGTTTTCCTTACCGATATAAAAGAAAAACAAACTCCGCGGTACTGATAATGGAGTTTGGAAATTCGTTTTTAATCAAGAAAAAGTATAGCGTAAAAAAGTGTGAAAAATAGAAGTGATATTGCCCAGCACTGGAGTATATTGAGAATTTTTTTTAAATGGTCCGTAGTTTGCTAGATTTTTTATACGCTTGTTTATAAAAATATGATAAACTACTCAAAAGTCAAACGAGTGAAAAGAAAAGAAAGAAAGAAAAGATGAACTACCATGATTCTTCGGGTCTGACATATGTTATAGCTTTGCTGTAACAAAACAAAGAAAAACAAATTGAAAATTGCACGTGAAACGTAGAAAATGACGTGCGTTCGTACGATAACAAAGTTTTAAAAATATCAATCTCATAAAACTGTAAATAGTTAATTATAATTAAAATACACACCAAACAATGTTCTCGCTATGCCATTATGTAATGGAATACTTTTGTGTGGCCTTGTAAATCAATAACAAATGTTTTTTGCACCACAGATTATGCAAAATGCATATTATAATATGTACTTTATAGATGCATATCAATTTTATTATGTTCGAATGAGTGTGAATCATTAAAATGCATTTGAAACATTTTTCCCCATTGACCGTGTAACGTTAAACACACGTTGGGTGTCATTTGTAACGGTTGGTTGGTCGTGGTGGGGGTTAAATGCAGACATACTCAGTAATTAAGATAAAACAACACAGTTTATTAAAATGATAATGGCTCAAGGGAAGTGGAGCAAGTCTTAACTTTTGTACAACTGAGAATACTATGAAAAAACTAAACGCATACTCACAGGCTCCGGACTAGCTCAATCGTGGCACCTTCTATTACTTCTCCACTATCTTTCGGCTAAGCTGCTAGATAAAGCTTAATTAGACAGCCCGTGGCTGTGTGTAATTCTTTATTCACTTTCAAATAATCAAAATGTAATTACTATGAATTTTCTTATCACGGCCAACTCTCAAGTCGAATACCGACACTCCTTTATAACTCACTGGAGGCTCGCTGCTACTTTCAATCTGCTAGCACTTCACTGACTAATATCTCCAGAACATTCGGCTGGCTAATCCCAATGATTCACTTCGCTATCTAATGTCGATGCCAGAGACACTCACTCGCTGGCTAATGCCAGAGATACTCACTCGCTGGCTAATGCCAGAGATATTCACTCGCTGGCTAATGCCAGAGATGCTCACACGCTGGCTAACGCCAGAGATACTCACACGCTGGCTAACGCCAGAGATACTCACTCGCTGGCTAATGCCAGAGATACCCCGCTGAGTAATATCGCTAGACACGCTCACTCCTGGCTGTCTAATCGCCAGTGATTCACTTCGCTATTTAATGTCGCTGGTCGCACTCAGTCTTGGCTGGCTAATGCCAGAGACACTCACTCGCTGGCTAATGCCAGAGATATTCTCACTCGCTGGCTAATGCCAGAGATATTCTCACTCGCTGGCTAATGCCAGAGATACCCTCCACACACTCAAATTCCAAGCTTTTATATGCTGCAAACTGAGATACTTCACATTAACATATTACTAATAACCGCGAGCTAACTGCAGAATCCGAAAGAGACACACACATACTAGAAAGTTAAAGTAAAAGAGAGGATAGATGTCGCTTTTACGCTTACACATGTTAAATTATTGACGTCACGATCTCAGAAATACTAGAGTGCCTTTATGACAAAGGTCATTCCCTCACAACCGTAATGTAACGGAATATTTTTGATTGTCACTGTAAATGATCTATACATCCGATTATCATAAAATTTGAAATGACTCGACAAAATTATGTAATAATTATATATTTTAAATTTCAAACGATTAAAATGCTTTTGAAATTTTTTCCCCATTGACCGTAATGTAATGGAATAATTTTGATTGTCCCTGTAATTGATCTATGCATCCGATTTTCATAAAATGTGAAATAACTCGACAAAATTTTGTAATAATTATATATTTTAAATTTCAAACTATTCGGTTGGGTAGTTCTTGCGTTGTTATACGCGGACGGACAGACGGACAGACAGACGGACGGACAGACAGACAGACAGACAGACGGACGGACTGAGCGACAACAATAGGTGCTACGTATTTACATAATTACGAACGCACCTAAAAAAGGATGAACTACCATGATTCTTAGGGGCAGACATATGTTATAGCTTAGCTGTAACAAAACAAAGAAAAATTTTGCATCAAGCATAGATTATAAATCACTTCTCAATACCTCCAGATTCTTTTAAAGAATATTCCTCTATTTAACAAGTTAACAAGTGGGTGAGTGTGATCGCAAATCGCACAGAGAATTTCGTTTAATATTTATTTCAAATCAGTTTATCCTTTAATTAATAAATCCAAATTTTTAACTTTTAATTGATAAATTCTTACATAGATAGAGGGTAGCACCAACAAATTATTTATTTTAAAAATAAATATAAAAAGAAGTTGTTCGTATTAATCAAATTTAAAATGCTCAAATCAAATCATCTGAATAAAATGCAAAGTTCTAATTTTTTTGAAAATCAGAAAAAATAATAGCGGAGATATCAATAAAATTTTAAATTTCTGAAAGGAAAAAAAATATTTAAAATTAAATTTAAAAGGCAGAATCATTAATAAATTGCAAAAGTTTTTTAAATAGAAAGAAAATTGAATTTCAAAATATATTATGAATGTCAGATGAACGAAAACTAATAATAACCACTTAATACCACCTAATAATACCACTTAAATTGACCAAAAATCCAAAATTTCTTCTTTTCAAATCCATCTTAGGATGAAAATTTGAACTTCCCGCATCGGAGATTGAATTAAGAATCATCTGTTTGCTAGAGAAATACTTTTCTATCAAGCCGTGATCTCTACGAAAAATGTTGAAATTAAGCTTCTCTTTTTAAATCGCAAACATGAACGGATGACATCGAAAAAATTAATTTAATTAAAATTATAAACTGTTATGGCTCACCTTGGAAACCATGGCAACACACCAGCATTGACGCTTTCTCTTTAAAACTTTGTTTAATCATTCGGCAACTGCCGAACTAGTTTATTTCTGTTTGGTTTGTTGATATTAGAACGTCGAATGTTTTTTTTTTATGGTGAAAACCTCTTTTATTTAGCTATTTCGTTAGATAAAATATTATTGTTAGTTATAAGGTTTATTACTTTAGCTATGTAAAAGAATAATGCCTATTTTATGGTATTAATTTGAGTGGTATTTGTCCACATTTTATTAGAAAGATTTTTAGTAACTGACTATGGTGTCAGTCCTGATTCAATATTGTATATATGTATATAAAGGAATTGGTTTTTTATTAGAGATTTTTCGTATTATTTAACTATTTTTGCCTTTATATAAAAAATCGTTAGACATTACAATCCATAAACCGACTTAAAGTTTTCCAAAATTTTATAGTTTGTCGTGTGACACGAGGTATTCAGCTGTAGTATAAAATAAACAACGCTGTACTATAAAGTACACGAAATTCGAAGTCTCTGACTTATACAGTTTTTGTGTACGGCTCTGTGACGGACAGACAGTGGCAAGAGGCGAATAGGGTTTCGTCAGATAATGGAAATCCTAAAAAAATACCTAAGTAAACAATTTTGCTAAAGCATAACACTTTTGAAAATCCGATTTGGCTAATTTCCCTACTCTTAATTTAGATTTTTTTCCATGGGACATTATTCTTTGAAATAATAGTATAACACAATTATTGTGAATAAGCCTGTGAGCTCAATGTCATCAATATAAATGAGCATTTTCTTTTTAGTAATATATATATGCTTATAAATTACTTTATCGTTTCCTTTCTAAAATTTAAGGTGGAACACGTCTTTGAATTACATTTCTAAGTATTTGTAGACCTGAAACAAATAAATATTTATCATTAAATATTGAAATACAAGAAAAGAAAATATTTATTACTCTTAGGATCATACATAGCTCCGGTGTACATGTTTTCTTATAATAGTTTAATTCGTATTAATCCCCTTTATCCTCAATTGGAACTTTTCAACTCATGATTACCGGAATACTATACAATTCGTCTTCTAAAATTACAGGAATGCATATTTTTATGCATCTTTTTCCTTTTAAAAATATGCATACCAGTAGTAACCATCCAGATATACATGCTTTCGACTAAGCCTTGTTTCCTTGTCATTTCTTCTATTCTCACTTGAAACTTTTCATCTCTTGATTTTCATAATAAGTCATAACTTTTCTTCCATCATTAACAGGGATACATATTTTATCTATCCTTTTTCTTTTTAAAAATATGCATACCTGTAATTAACATCCTGATTACATCTTCATTTTCCTTCTAAAGTCGAATAGAAACCTATATTTGATCAATATTTTTAAATATTTCTAGAACAGAACCAAAAAATATTTAACAACTTAAATTCAAACCTAACAAGAAATTGGTTTATAAAACACTAGAAATCAGCAGTAATGCATACCTCCGATATACATGCTTTCGTCTGATTCGTGTTTCGTGCTCATCTCCTCGATTCTTAGTTGAAACTTTTCATCTCTTGATCATCAGAATAAAAATATGTATACCTGTAGTAACAATCTAGATTACTTAATAATTTTCCTTCTATAAGTGGAAATGGAACTTGTCTTCGGTAAATCTATTTACCGAAATATTTAAGTTCATCAATCCAAACAAAAGAAGAAATTAGTTTGTAAAATACTTAGGAATCATACATACTTCCGATATACATGCTTTCTTATGTTTTTTCTTTTCTAGTCATATCTACCATCCTCACTTAAAACTTTTCATATCTTCATTTCCAGAATAAGTCATAACTTTTCTTCCAAAATTAAAAGGGATACATAGTTGTTATGGATATTTTTTTAAAATATGTATTCCTATACTAACCATCCAGGTTACTTTATCATTTTCCTTTTATATCTTGAAAGAGAACATGTCTTTGATAAACCTTTTTAAATATTTGTATGCCTGAAACAAAACAAATATTTAAGTTCATCAATCCAAACAAAAGAAGAAATTAGTTTGTAAAATACTTAGGAATCATACATACTTCCGATATACATGCTTTCTTATGTTTTTTCTTTTCTAGTCATATCTACCATCCTCACTTAAAACTTTTCATATCTTCATTTCCAGAATAAGTCATAACTTTTCTTCCAAAATTAAAAGGGATACATAGTTGTTATGGATATTTTTTTAAAATATGTATTCCTATACTAACCATCCAGGTTACTTTATCATTTTCCTTTTATATCTTGAAAGAGAACATGTCTTTGATAAACCTTTTTAAATATTTGTATGCCTGAAACAAAACAAATATTTAAGTTCATCAATCCAAACAAAAGAAGAAATTAGTTTGTAAAATACTTAGGAATCATACATACTTCCGATATACATGCTTTCTTATGTTTTTTCTTTTCTAGTCATATCTACCATCCTCACTTAAAACTTTTCATATCTTCATTTCCAGAATAAGTCATAACTTTTCTTCCAAAATTAAAAGGGATACATAGTTGTTATGGATATTTTTTTAAAATATGTATTCCTATACTAACCATCCAGGTTACTTTATCATTTTCCTTTTATATCTTGAAAGAGAACATGTCTTTGATAAACCTTTTTAAATATTTGTATGCCTGAAACAAAACAAATATTTAAGTTCATCAATCCAAACAAAAGAAGAAATTAGTTTGTAAAATACTTAGGAATCATACATACTTCCGATATACATGCTTTCTTATGTTTTTTCTTTTCTAGTCATATCTACCATCCTCACTTAAAACTTTTCATATCTTCATTTCCAGAATAAGTCATAACTTTTCTTCCAAAATTAAAAGGGATACATAGTTGTTATGGATATTTTTTTAAAATATGTATTCCTATACTAACCATCCAGGTTACTTTATCATTTTCCTTTTATATCTTGAAAGAGAACATGTCTTTGATAAACCTTTTTAAATATTTGTATGCCTGAAACAAAACAAATATTTAAGTTCATCAATCCAAACAAAAGAAGAAATTAGTTTGTAAAATACTTAGGAATCATACATACTTCCGATATACATGCTTTCTTATGTTTTTTCTTTTCTAGTCATATGTTCCATCCTCACTTAAAACTTTTCATATCTTGATTTCCAGAATAAGTCATAACTTTTTTTCCAAAATTAACAGGGATATATAGTTGTTATGCATATTTTTTTAAAATATGTATTCCTGTAGTAACCATCCAGGTTACTTTATCATTTTCCTTTTATATCTTGAAAGGGAACATGTCTTTGATAAACCTTTTTAAATATTTGTATGCCTGAAACAAACAAATATTTAAGTTCATCAATCCAAACAAAAGAAGAAATTAGTTTGTAAAATACTTAGGAATCATACATACTTCCGATATACATGCTTTCTTATGTTTTTTCTTTTCTAGTCATATCTACCATCCTCACTTAAAACTTTTCATATCTTCATTTCCAGAATAAGTCATAACTTTTCTTCCAAAATTAAAAGGGATACATAGTTGTTATGGATATTTTTTTAAAATATGTATTCCTATACTAACCATCCAGGTTACTTTATCATTTTCCTTTTATATCTTGAAAGAGAACATGTCTTTGATAAACCTTTTTAAATATTTGTATGCCTGAAACAAAACAAATATTTAAGTTCATCAATCCAAACAAAAGAAGAAATTAGTTTGTAAAATACTTAGGAATCATACATACTTCCGATATACATGCTTTCTTATGTTTTTTCTTTTCTAGTCATATCTACCATCCTCACTTAAAACTTTTCATATCTTCATTTCCAGAATAAGTCATAACTTTTCTTCCAAAATTAAAAGGGATACATAGTTGTTATGGATATTTTTTTAAAATATGTATTCCTATACTAACCATCCAGGTTACTTTATCATTTTCCTTTTATATCTTGAAAGAGAACATGTCTTTGATAAACCTTTTTAAATATTTGTATGCCTGAAACAAAACAAATATTTAAGTTCATCAATCCAAACAAAAGAAGAAATTAGTTTGTAAAATACTTAGGAATCATACATACTTCCGATATACATGCTTTCTTATGTTTTTTCTTTTCTAGTCATATGTTCCATCCTCACTTAAAACTTTTCATATCTTGATTTCCAGAATAAGTCATAACTTTTTTTCCAAAATTAACAGGGATATATAGTTGTTATGCATATTTTTTTAAAATATGTATTCCTGTAGTAACCATCCAGGTTACTTTATCATTTTCCTTTTATATCTTGAAAGGGAACATGTCTTTGATAAACCTTTTTAAATATTTGTAGGCCTGAAACAAACAAATATTTAAGTTCATCAATCCAAACAAAAGAAGAAATTAGTTTGTAAAATACTTAGGAATCATACATACTTCCGATATACATGCTTTCTTATGTTTTTTCTTTTCTAGTCATATCTACCATCCTCACTTAAAACTTTTCATATCTTGATTTCCAGAATAAGTCATAACTTTTCTTCCAAAATTAACAGGGATACATAGTTGTTATGCATATTTTTTTAAAATATGTATTCCTGTAGTAACCATCCAGGTTACTTTATCATTTTCCTTTTATACCTTGAAAGGGAACATGTCTTTGATAAACCTTTTTAAATATTTGTATGCCTGAAACAAACAAATATTTAAGTTCATCAATCCAAACAAAAGAAGAAATTAGTTTGTAAAATACTTAGGAATCATACATACTTCCGATATACATGCTTTCTTATCTTTTTTCTTTTCTAGTCATATCTACCATCCTCACTTAAAACTTTTCATATCTTGATTTCCAGAATAAGTCATAACTTTTCTTCCAAAATTAACAGGGATACATAGTTGTTATGCATATTTTTTAAAAATAAGTATTCCTGTACTAACCATCCATGTTACTTTATCCTATTCCTTTTATACCTTGAAAGGGAACATGTCTTTGATAAACCTTTTTAAATATTTGTATGCCTGAAACAAACAAATATTTAAGTTCATCAATCCAAACAAAAGAAGAAATTAGTTTGTAAAATACTTAGGAATCATACATACTTCCGATATACATGCTTTCTTATGTTTTTTCTTTTCTAGTCATATCTACCATCCTCACTTAAAACTTTTCATATCTTCATTTCCAGAATAAGTCATAACTTTTCTTCCAAAATTAAAAGGGATACATAGTTGTTATGGATATTTTTTTAAAATATGTATTCCTATACTAACCATCCAGGTTACTTTATCATTTTCCTTTTATATCTTGAAAGAGAACATGTCTTTGATAAACCTTTTTAAATATTTGTATGCCTGAAACAAAACAAATATTTAAGTTCATCAATCCAAACAAAAGAAGAAATTAGTTTGTAAAATACTTAGGAATCATACATACTTCCGATATACATGCTTTCTTATGTTTTTTCTTTTCTAGTCATATCTACCATCCTCACTTAAAACTTTTCATATCTTCATTTCCAGAATAAGTCATAACTTTTCTTCCAAAATTAAAAGGGATACATAGTTGTTATGGATATTTTTTTAAAATATGTATTCCTATACTAACCATCCAGGTTACTTTATCATTTTCCTTTTATATCTTGAAAGAGAACATGTCTTTGATAAACCTTTTTAAATATTTGTATGCCTGAAACAAAACAAATATTTAAGTTCATCAATCCAAACAAAAGAAGAAATTAGTTTGTAAAATACTTAGGAATCATACATACTTCCGATATACATGCTTTCTTATGTTTTTTCTTTTCTAGTCATATGTTCCATCCTCACTTAAAACTTTTCATATCTTGATTTCCAGAATAAGTCATAACTTTTTTTCCAAAATTAACAGGGATATATAGTTGTTATGCATATTTTTTTAAAATATGTATTCCTGTAGTAACCATCCAGGTTACTTTATCATTTTCCTTTTATATCTTGAAAGGGAACATGTCTTTGATAAACCTTTTTAAATATTTGTAGGCCTGAAACAAACAAATATTTAAGTTCATCAATCCAAACAAAAGAAGAAATTAGTTTGTAAAATACTTAGGAATCATACATACTTCCGATATACATGCTTTCTTATGTTTTTTCTTTTCTAGTCATATCTACCATCCTCACTTAAAACTTTTCATATCTTGATTTCCAGAATAAGTCATAACTTTTCTTCCAAAATTAACAGGGATACATAGTTGTTATGCATATTTTTTTAAAATATGTATTCCTGTAGTAACCATCCAGGTTACTTTATCATTTTCCTTTTATACCTTGAAAGGGAACATGTCTTTGATAAACCTTTTTAAATATTTGTATGCCTGAAACAAACAAATATTTAAGTTCATCAATCCAAACAAAAGAAGAAATTAGTTTGTAAAATACTTAGGAATCATACATACTTCCGATATACATGCTTTCTTATCTTTTTTCTTTTCTAGTCATATCTACCATCCTCACTTAAAACTTTTCATATCTTGATTTCCAGAATAAGTCATAACTTTTCTTCCAAAATTAACAGGGATACATAGTTGTTATGCATATTTTTTAAAAATAAGTATTCCTGTACTAACCATCCATGTTACTTTATCCTATTCCTTTTATACCTTGAAAGGGAACATGTCTTTGATAAACCTTTTTAAATATTTGTATGCCTGAAACAAACAAATATTTAAGTTCATCAATCCAAACAAAAGAAGAAATTAGTTTGTAAAATACTTAGGAATCATACATACTTCCGATATACATGCTTTCTTATGTTTTTTCTTTTCTAGTCATATCTACCATCCTCACTTAAAACTTTTCATATCTTCATTTCCAGAATAAGTCATAACTTTTCTTCCAAAATTAAAAGGGATACATAGTTGTTATGGATATTTTTTTAAAATATGTATTCCTATACTAACCATCCAGGTTACTTTATCATTTTCCTTTTATATCTTGAAAGAGAACATGTCTTTGATAAACCTTTTTAAATATTTGTATGCCTGAAACAAAACAAATATTTAAGTTCATCAATCCAAACAAAAGAAGAAATTAGTTTGTAAAATACTTAGGAATCATACATACTTCCGATATACATGCTTTCTTATGTTTTTTCTTTTCTAGTCATATCTACCATCCTCACTTAAAACTTTTCATATCTTCATTTCCAGAATAAGTCATAACTTTTCTTCCAAAATTAAAAGGGATACATAGTTGTTATGGATATTTTTTTAAAATATGTATTCCTATACTAACCATCCAGGTTACTTTATCATTTTCCTTTTATATCTTGAAAGAGAACATGTCTTTGATAAACCTTTTTAAATATTTGTATGCCTGAAACAAAACAAATATTTAAGTTCATCAATCCAAACAAAAGAAGAAATTAGTTTGTAAAATACTTAGGAATCATACATACTTCCGATATACATGCTTTCTTATGTTTTTTCTTTTCTAGTCATATCTACCATCCTCACTTAAAACTTTTCATATCTTCATTTCCAGAATAAGTCATAACTTTTCTTCCAAAATTAAAAGGGATACATAGTTGTTATGGATATTTTTTTAAAATATGTATTCCTATACTAACCATCCAGGTTACTTTATCATTTTCCTTTTATATCTTGAAAGAGAACATGTCTTTGATAAACCTTTTTAAATATTTGTATGCCTGAAACAAAACAAATATTTAAGTTCATCAATCCAAACAAAAGAAGAAATTAGTTTGTAAAATACTTAGGAATCATACATACTTCCGATATACATGCTTTCTTATGTTTTTTCTTTTCTAGTCATATGTTCCATCCTCACTTAAAACTTTTCATATCTTGATTTCCAGAATAAGTCATAACTTTTTTTCCAAAATTAACAGGGATATATAGTTGTTATGCATATTTTTTTAAAATATGTATTCCTGTAGTAACCATCCAGGTTACTTTATCATTTTCCTTTTATATCTTGAAAGGGAACATGTCTTTGATAAACCTTTTTAAATATTTGTAGGCCTGAAACAAACAAATATTTAAGTTCATCAATCCAAACAAAAGAAGAAATTAGTTTGTAAAATACTTAGGAATCATACATACTTCCGATATACATGCTTTCTTATCTTTTTTCTTTTCTAGTCATATCTACCATCCTCACTTAAAACTTTTCATATCTTGATTTCCAGAATAAGTCATAACTTTTCTTCCAAAATTAACAGGGATACATAGTTGTTATGCATATTTTTTAAAAATAAGTATTCCTGTACTAACCATCCATGTTACTTTATCCTATTCCTTTTATACCTTGAAAGGGAACATGTCTTTGATAAACCTTTTTAAATATTTGTATGCCTGAAACAAACAAATATTTAAGTTCATCAATCCAAACAAAAGAAGAAATTAGTTTGTAAAATACTTAGGAATCATACATACTTCCGATATACATGCTTTCTTATGTTTTTTTCTTTTCTAGTCATATCTACCATCCTCACTTAAAACTTTTCATATCTTGATTTCCAGAATAAGTCATAACTTTTCTTCCAAAATTAACAGGGATGCATTGTTGTTATGCATATTTTTTTTAATATGTATACCTGTCGTAACAATTCAGAATTTTTTATTATTTTCCTTATATAAGTCGAAATGGGATTTGTATTTTATAAGTTTTTTAAAATATTTGTAGACATGAAACAAACAAACATTTAAGTTGTTAAATTCCAGCCCAAGAAGAAATTAGTTTTTAAAATCGTACATACTTCCGATCGATTTTTGTTCATTTTTCATCTCCATCCGACTTCAAACTTTTAATCTCTTGATTTCTAGAATAATTCATATTCCAACATTAACAAGGATAGATATTTTTTTATGAATCTTTTTTCTTTTTAAAATATTCACCTGTAGTAACAGTAATTATTTATAGACATTAAACAAACTTTTAACTTATTAAATTCGAACCTAAGCAGAAATTAGTTTACAGAAACTTAGTATTCAACTATAACACATATACTGAAAAAAATGAAGTACTCAAAGATGAGTAAGTTGATGTACTCATATCGAAATGAGTATGTTTGGATCAAAAATGAGCACATTGCTTTCTCAATTTTGGAACAGCATACGTTATCAAATCCAAACGAACGATAAATTTGTACCCAGTATTGGTTTACCTAATTCATGGCGGTATAAAAGATGCGTGGTCATTTAATATAAATATTAAATTATGCACAGTATTTTAAAATAATTTTAATATATACTTGCAAATAATGCTCTTGTCATTAAAGTGTTCAATTTGGGTATTTTACTTATAATTGAGGACCCCAGAAGCCTAGGGGTACAAGTGACACAATTTCGATTCGGAGTAAATTGAGTTAGAAGATAATTGATGTTAAATTGGAACATCAATAACAATTGAGTGGATTGAAATAGGAAATTTCTGCTTGTTGCATTCTGGTCTTTGAACTCTTATTTCAATAACTGTTAAAAAATAAAGTACAATTTTCTTTGAATGTATAATTAATCAATATTGTTTGTTTTTCGAAAAAAGTGGTTTGCCTCTATAACTCAGCAAATAATAAGGAAATCACTTATATTTCTTTACCTGAAATGAAAAAAGCATATTTTTAGGTTTTTTCAATTTATTTTTTCAATTTATTTTTTCAATTTAGGCTTTTTCAGTTTATTTTTTCAATTTTGTCACTTATACCCCTTGGCTTCTGGGGTCTTCAATTTTGCTATTTCTCTTAATAAATAATCAATTAAATGTTTCTTATTCATAATTTTGAGAAGAAATAAATACCAGCATATTTTCACTTTAATTTGTAAATTCAGGGGGCAGATAACAGTGATTTATATTTGAACACAACCGTGGATTCAAAAATGAGTACATGTGTTTCTCAGTTTTGAGATCTTTTGGATCGGAGCTATTTTTAATATGTGATATATTTAAAACCGAGTACTTTTTTACTCAATTTTGAGAACCCATTTTCTTCAGTGTACCTCCAATATACATGCTTTCGTCTGATTCATGTTTCGTGGTCATCTCCTCAATTCTCAATTTGAACTTTTCCTCTCTTCATAACAGGAATAAGCTATAGTTCGTCTTTTAAAATTAACAAGCATACATATTTGTTATGCATTTTTCTTTTTGAAAATATGTATACATGTAGTAACAATCCAGATTACGTTAACATTTTCCTTCTAGCAATCTAAATGGAACGTGACTTTGATCAATCTTTTTAAATATTTGTAAACCTGAAACAAAGAAAATTTTAACTTCTTAAATTCAAACCTAACAAGAAATTAATTTATAATACATTAGTAATCAGGAATAATACATACCTCCAATATATATGCTTTCGTACGATTCATATTTCGTGGTCATCTCCTCAAACTTTCAATAAGACTTTTCATCTCTTCATTATGAGAATAATTGATAATTTTTCTTCAAAATTAACAGGGATACATATTTTTTATGCATTTTTCTTTTTAAAAATATGTTTACCTGTAGTAACAATCTAGATTACTTAAACATTTTCATTCTAGAAATCGAAATGGAACTTGTCTTTGATAATTCTTTTTAAATATTTCTAGACCTGAAACAAACAAACACTTAAGTTCATAAATTCAAACAAAGAAGAAAATAGTTCATAAAATATTTAGGAATTGTACGTACTTCTGATATACATTCTTTCTTCTGATTCTTCTTTTGTAATCCAATCTTTCATCCTTACTTGAAACTTTTCATGCCTTAATTTCTAGAATAAGTCATAACTTTTCTTTCAAAATTAACAGGGATACATATTTTTATGCATTTTTCTTTTTAAAAATATGTTTACCTGTAGTAACAATCTAGATTACTTAAACATTTTTATTCTAGAAATCGAAATAAAACTTGTCTTTGATAATTCTTTTTAAATATTTCTAGACCTGAAACAAACAAACACTTAAGTTCATAAATTCAAACAAAGAAGAAAATAGTTCATAAAATATTTAGGAATTGTACGTACTTTTGATATACATTCTTTCTTCTGATTCTTCTTTTGTAATCCAATCTTTCATCCTTACTTGAAACTTTTCATGCCTTAATTTCTAGAATAAGTCATAACTTTTCTTTCAAAATTAATGGTATACATATTTGTTGTGCATCTTTTTCTTTTTAAAAATATGTATACCTTGTAGTAACAGTCCAGATTTCTTTATAATTTTCCTTCTATAAATCGAAATGGAACTTGTCTTTGATAAACCTTTTTAAATATTTCTAGGTTACAAACAAACATTTATGTTCATAAATTCAAACCCATGAGTAAATTTGTTTATAAAAAACTTAGGAATCATACATACTTCCGATATACATGCTTTCGTCTAATTCTTCTTTTGCAGTCAAATCTTCCATCCTTACTTGAAACTTTTCATACCTTGATTTCTAAAACAAGTCATAGCTTTTCTTTCAAAATTAATAGGGATACATATTTTTATTTATCTTAAAAAAAAGAAATATGTATATCTGTAACAACAATCCAGAATTCTTTATTATATTCCTTCTATAAGTCGAAATGGAACTTCTCTTTGATAAATCGTTTTGAATATTTGTAGACCTGAAACAAAGAAACATTTTAGTTCATACATTCAAATCCAAGAAGTAATTAGTTTATGAAATACTTAGGAATCGTACATACTTCCGAAATACATGTTTTCATCTGATACTTCAACTTTTCATATCTTGATTTTCAGAATAAGTCACAATTGTTATTTCAATATTAACACAGGTTCATTTTTAATGCACTTTTAAGAAAAAAAATGTATACCTGTTGCAATTTTTCATATAACAAAACACTTTTCCTCTTATATGTGGAGAGGAATATTTGTTCGACTTATCTCATTTTTGTCCCATTGTTAAAATACTTCCGATTGTTTATATTATCGCTATATCAGTTTATTTTCATTCGCAATTTCTTTGTTATATAAAGTTTATATATAACAAAGTTATAATATTCATTGTTTCAACAAATAAATATTTATTAATAACAAATACATTGTTGATATATCCATGTATACAAAAATAAGCAAATATTTTTAAATATTTTAAATTCACTACCTTAAATTATAATTTCAATCTCAAATGTATTTTGTTTATTACTATTTAGAATTTGACATATATATGATATCCCTGAGGTTCCTTGATTCTTCCTTACATGGTCATCTCCTTCATCTTTTCTTGAATCTTTATTGTCATATACGCACCACATTTGCACGAGTGCAACAAAATGGCGATTTTATGCATCATATTGTAACCCGGTCATTGTTGTTTATTTATCAATAAACAGTTTATTTATTTTACATTTTCTTTTATAAATCGATATAAATTGTTTTGTTTTACAGTTTTTAATTAAACTTTTGTAGTTTAATATTATTTCCTTTTTAAAATAATAGAAAATATTTAAAAAATATATATGTAGCTGATGTTTGATAACGAAGTTTTTGCCAAACTGGCGTCATAAAAAAATCTCGCAAATGTAGTGCGTGTATGACATCTGCTCCCTTTATTCTCCTGGTTTCCTGATTACTTCATAATTATTTTCTAAATATCGCAGGGTTACATGTTTTAATTGCATTTTTTCAGATATATATATACAGGGTATCGTAAAATGCACTAAATGTTTTTAAAATTCAATAACTTGCAAACGAAGACAACCGTGAGGGATTTACTTTTTTTTCAGTTCGAAAAACAACAAGAACAAATTTCCACCTTTTTTTTCCAATTCCGTGTAGTATGTAGATTACACAATTTGGCGAAGTGAACCAATTTGAATGAAGTTCCTTCGTATAGTTAAGTGCTTTAGCGCAATGCGTCAGTAGGATTACACTGTTTTGGAGAACTACAGGTGCATTTTACGCAAAATGACTTTTTTCAAACTAAGCGGGATCAGAATGCAAAAAAAGTGTGTCAAAAGCTACGAAACGGAATTTGCTAACTAAAAAAAAAGGCAATAGAATTTATTTGAAGATTGGACCACTTTCAGCCATTTTTATAAAAAGAAAGTTTAGAAGCGAAAAAGTGGTTAGTAAAAGACATTTTTTAATGTCTCACTCTTTATTGATTTTTAACATTGTGACTTCAATGTGCTTGAAACTCCAAGGCAACGTTATATATTTTAATAATCCTTAAGGCGTAACACTAGTCACAAAAAAAGATCCGGATGTTAATGTAAAGTCTATGGAAGCGTTCTTTTCAAATATCTCGCTCAAATTTTAACATTTTTACATGTTTTTTTTTTTTTTTTTTTTTTTTTGCATAGGATAGCTTAGGACGATCCACAACCGGCCTAGTTTTTACTTTTTCGATTTTGCTTATATATTTTTTATATTATGATAGTTTCCATTTCAGAACAGGTTTAAACCGGTTTTGAAAGTTAAAGTAATTAAAAAAAATCTGAAACCAAAATTGAAAAAGAAAAAACTAGGCCGATTGTGGATCGTCCTCAGCTATCCTATGAAAAACAATTCTGTAAAATTATTAAAATTTGATCGAGATATTTTAAAAGAACGCTCCCGTAGACTTTACATTACCATCCGGGTCTTTTTCTGTGACTAGTGTTGCGCCTTAACGAAGAATGATAGCAAATGCGGGAAAGCACTTTTGCATCATCATTACTCCTCTTTTTAGAAGAAATTCAAACATTAGGTGCACAGGGTAGTGGAGATACATAATCTAATCTGATAGATGATGGTGATGAACTTGAAGATGATGCCTACTTTACAATAAACATCATAAATAAAGTACATGCACGTTTGTGCACAGCTGTCCAAACTGTAAAAAATGACGGATTAGGCCTAGATACGCTGTTATCTGTCAAATGTTCGTTGCTGTCGTTTCTTTTCGTATTTTCCCGTGGACTTTTTGGTGGAATTGAGGCATAGACCACAAGATTGGTAAACATGTCTGGATTCATGTGATAGATTTTTTTTTTTAAACAGGCATATCATTTTAATTTCAATAACCATGTACGGAGGTGTACTAAATTAAAAAGAAAAACAAAATTAAAAAAGAAAAAAGCAAGTAGACTGTAAATTTAATGGAATGTTTATTTTCTAAGTCGCCGCTTGTTGCAGCATTAGAGCTTGTTGCTAAGAGACCGTTTCTCTCAATCCACTGCGTCACACAACACGTGAGCAGGGTTACCTAAATTGCCGATTGGCGTATAATTGGCGTGGGTTGTGTTTGTCGCCAAGGCGATGTTACAAGATCACAATACAGAAGCGGAACATCCCGCCCGGCGTTGAAATATTTTTATATTTCAAGATACATATACAATACAAGTAATAACACAACATGATACAGATTATAAGCAAAAACAAATAAATAAAATGAATAAACACAAATAATGCATGAAAAATTAATACATAATAAAGCACATTTAAAGTTTAGGATCTATGATGTTGTCCTCAATGGGTAATATACTTATTTTTGAAATAGGTCGTTTAAAATTACCCTTAGCGGTACAAACTTCAACTACCCTGACTATCCCGTCCGCGCCTGGAAAAACCTTATTAATGCGGCCTAGTGACCAAGTGCAAATGGGTAATTGTGAGTCCTTAAGCAAAACTAGCATTCTTGGCAGAATATTAGGCCTTTTAAATAGCCACTTGTTTCTTTCTTGTAACTGGCTCAGATAATTATTCTGCCAACGTTTCCATATTAACTGCGTTAATTTTTGAGTCCTTTGCCATTTATTTAGCAAATTATCTTTGACCTCACTTAAATTGGGTTCTGGAATTAAATTAAGAGGCTTTCCTATGAGGAAGTGACCAGGAGTCAACACCTGAAGATCGTCAGGATCTGTTGACAAAGGACAAAGTGGTCGCGAATTTAAAATAGCCTCTATCTGTCTGATAACTGTCAGGAATTCCTCGATCGTGAGATGAGCTGAGCCGGGGCCGTCGCAAAACAAGTTTCTTCTCTTACGGGCCTGATTCATGAAAAGATGACGTCACGCAAGAGATCTGAGTTGCAAACGGAACATATAGAATGATTGTATATGTGCATCAAAAACAAGGCTATAAATTTCCGTTTTATGATATTTTTTCAACAATTTGAGGTTTATTTTAGATCGGTTTGAATTATACATTTACTATTAAACATCCAAATTTCAGTAAATAAGACTTTTTTTATTTTTAATTTGATTTCAAAACTAAACTTATCCTTTGATTTCAAATACGTATGGTTCATGGTTTTTATCGAAGATTTTAACTTGAAATATACATTTATGGGAGACAAAATCGTACATTGAAATTGCACAACTTTAGTAACAAAATAAATAAATAAATAAATAAATAAATAAAAGAAACTATACAGAATTGAGATTCGTGATATTTTTCCATAGCGTTTAACTTGAAATACAAATTTATGGCAGGAGAAATCCTACATTAAAAGTACTCAATTTTAGCAGCAAGTAATTTAAGTTTCTTTTAAAAATAAAAATGCCTTAATTTTAAATTGTAAATATCAGGATTATTATTGCATAAACTCATAAAAATATTAATTTTTTCAAACAATTAAAATAAAAATTCTTTTTGTCAATTAAAATTTCAAATTTCATAATGCATAAATAACTTAAAATACACATTCTTTTAATAGATATTACAACTAAAAGAATATTTTTGTCTAGAAAGATGTACTTTCGTATAATTTACAATAAATATGTCATTTAATATTCTCTCATAAAAAATAATCTCACTTTTGTTAATACAGATAATTTTTTTAAAATTATTATAAGTGAATTTCGTAGTATCATTTTAAACTCTTGTATAGTTATTTTGTGAGATATTTGTAATTCTTCACCCCCCCCCCCCAAAAAAAAAAAAAAAAAAAAAAAAAAAATAGATATCAAAGTTGGTTTCACATTTGCATTTATTTATGAATACAGACCTAAATATTTTTTTTCAATAATGAATTGCATAATATTTTTTGGGTCTGGAAATTTTAAAAAAGTACTTTCATAATTATAATTCATGAGTTTTTGAAAAGCATTTACAATTATTTTCCGGGGGTATTAATTGACTTCTATCACCCAACATAAAGACGGTAAAGACATTTCAGACGGTCATATTCGGGATATCTAATTCTAAATTTTTTGTCTTTGACTAATAAGTTGATGCACTCACAACATTTTAATTTATGTGAAATTTTATATTTAATGTAACTAAATATAAAAGTCAATACAGACATGATGTCATTTTTATCTCAGTATCTTCACTGCTGTTAAACACACCGCAAACGAAATGCAATATGTTTAATTCTTCATTTTTATCAGCAGCTGTTAAAAAAAAAAATAATAATAATTGAAATTGTTCATTTTGCTGTTAATATAAGATAATCAAACTTAAAAATTTTAACTTTTTTCCTGCTTCCATAACTTTTATAGTAAATGAATTTTTCGATTCATTTAAAAGATTTAAAGGATAGAATAAATTTCCTATACTCATCTGATGATGTTGTCAAAAGCGGGTTTTTCTAAACTATCGATCTGATTTTATTATTAAGAAGATAGTCATTAAATAATTTTTATTTCGACTATCCCTATTCATAGAACTTAGTACTATTTCAGTTTTAAATTGCTTTTGATTTATGCAAACTGAATTGTGAATAGAAATTCTAGACCCAAAATAGGATATAAAAGGGCTTTCTTATTACTCTTATCTATTAGATGATTCTAAATGTTTACTTCCCGACTTCAAAATAAAACTTTACAATTCACATCACATGTAAGACCACGTGGGAATGGCATAGATTTATTTAATTCATTTTAAATAATGAGGTAAAAGGAAATACTCATTGACTTAGGTTAATCCTTTATCCACTAATTAATCCTTTTAAAATGCTCATTAAAAAAAATTCGTATAACAGAATATGTAATAGACTCAAATTATCTAAAAATATAAACGAAATATTAATGGTGATTGCTTCAGCCCTAGCATAAGCAAGATTTTAATGAGAGTGAAGTGGTCAGTGAGATGAAAAAGTCAGATCTCGTGTATGACTCATTTCTCCTGCTTGGGATTTCGAATCAGGCCCGTTACAGAATAAACTTGTTTTGCGACGGCCCCGGCTGAGCCCACAGCTCTTTTTAAGTGGTATTTGAAAGATTTGACTCCTGCCTCCCAAAGGCCACCAAAATTTGGCGCCCTAAGAGGGGAGAACTTCCAGTTAATACCTTCAGAAGCTAAAAAGTTCGAAACTTCATCACTCGTAACAAGTCTGCGTAAACGTTTTAGTTCTGCTGAAGCCCCAACGAAATTTGTAGCATTGTCGCTAAAGATTACAGAGCTTTTCCCACGACGAGCGAAGAATCTTTTTAGAGTCGCTATTATAGCCTCGGATGTCAAATCTGAGACAAAATCCAAGTGCACAGCTTTAGTGACCATACATACAAATATGGCAACATAGATTTTCTGAAACGTACCCTTTCTTTGACCTTTATATTTTACTTCAAAAGGCCCACTTAAATCTAATCCCACATTTGAAAATGGGGAACTGGGCACTATTCTTTCAGGAGGGAGATCCCCCATCATTTGACTAGCCGTTATAGGTTTAATTTTAAAGCATTGTAAACACTCATGTACAATTTTACGCGCAATATTTCTGCCACCAAGCGGCCAATATTTTTGACGCACAGTGTTCAAAAGAGCTTGGGGTCCTACATGAAAATCTCGTTTATGATAATATTGAAAAATTAATTTCGTCAAGCGACAGCTCTCCGGAAGTATAATGGGGTGTTTATGGTCAAAATTCAAATTTGATTTTGCTAGTCTTCCTCCCAACCTCAATAAGCTATCTCCATCTAAAAAGGGATTTAAGAATTTTAACTTACTTGCGCGATGAACCGAAGATCCCGCTTGGAGGGCCAAACTTTCATTTTTGAAATACTTTACCTGTTCATTTTTTATTAAATAAACCTCGGCTCTCTTTAATTCCTCCAGCAACAGAGGGCCGGTAGCAGATGTTAATTTTTTACATTTATGTATGAATCTGAAAATATAAGCTAAAATTCTAATTAATTTTTGGAAATTATTGCTAAGATTAATTAAATTATCACAGAAATTAGAGTCATTATGAATATCGAATGTCAAGTTGCTGGGAGCTTTAAGCTCACTAGAATAATGTTCATCTTTAATGTCACTTATATTAGAGTCAGTTTTTGCTATTGTTTCTTCAAGAATTGAAAGAGGCGGGCCATGCCACCACAACTGGTTAGAAGAAAGGTTTTCCACACTTGCACCTCTTGATATCAAGTCAGCTGGATTGTGTTCTGACGGAATATGAAACCATGGAAAGTTCTTAGTTTGTTCCTTAATTTGCACAACGCGGTTTCCCACAAACGTTTTCAGGAGATGAGGAGCAGTGTCTATCCAAGCTAAAGCAATAGTTGAATCAGAAAACAAATTGACTGAAGCTATTTGTTTGTCTAATGAATTTAAGACCTTGTTAGTGAGTTTAGCCAGAAGAAGACATGCTGACAGTTCGAGACGTGGCACTGTTATTACTTTGGTTGGACACACGCGGGATTTACTACATAATAAGTGACTGATGGTTTCACTAGAATTAGATGTCTGCATGTATATCACTGCGCCATAAGCCTTGGAAGACGCATCTGCGAAACCATTTAGCACCACTGATTGGTTCACAGCTAGGAAGCATCTTGGCACTTCAATGGATTCCAGATCTTTAAGACTTTCGAGGAAGGTTTCCCATTGTTTGGCAACATGAGAGGGCAGCTTCTCATTCCACTCTATTTTAAGAAGCCATAGCTCCTGCATGAATATTTTTGCTTTAGCAATCACAGACCCTAAGAGACCGAGAGGATCATAAATGCGGGCAATTTGCGAAAGTACATCTCTTTTTGTGAAATCACTCTTTGTGTTGATATTAACTTTATACCGAAACGTATCATTGAAACTGTTCCACAACATCCCTAATGTTTTAACAGTTATTTCTTCAGAATTTCTGTCCAGGGGAAACATGTGATTATCAGTAGAATGGACCTCATTGGTACACCATTTGTGTAAAACCATCCCTCCCTTTAGGAGGAGTTCTGTTAATTGCGATTTCATTAATCTGAATTCTTCTAAATTGGATGAGCCCGATAGGCAATCATCCATATAAAAGTCCTTCAAAACAATTTTCGATGCTAACGGGAATTCCTTTTTCTCATCTAGAGCTAATTGTTGTAATACTTTGGTGGCTAAGTAGGGAGCACAAGATGTTCCATACGAAACTGTTGTTAGCTGAAATACCTTAACCGGGGATGACATACTGTCTTTCCACAAAATTTTTAAATATTTGTACTGGGATGGATTTATTTCTATCATCCTAAACATTTGTTTAATATCCGCAGTAAAAGCATAAATATGCTTTCTAAATCTAATTAATATCGAAAAAAGATCATCTTGCAGAACTCCACCCTTACATAATAAATCGTTCAAAGATTTTCCGTTGGTTGACTTGGCACTAGCGTCTAAAACGACGCGTAGTTTTGTGGTTTTACTAGAGGGTCGTAAAACGCCGTGATGTGGTAAGTAATAGCCATCATTAAAGTTCGTGTTTTCTTTTATTTCATGCATGTGATTTAAATCTCTATATTCTTTAATAAATTCTTCATAACAGGATCTCGATCTAAACGTTGCCACAGAGAGTTTAATCTTTTCAAAGCAAGATTTTTGGAATTTCCCAAATCGGGTTCTAAAACCTGTGGTTTAAACGGCATCGTGACCACAAACCTACCATCCGGTTTTCTGAAGTGCGTTTTATCGAAGTGATCATTACAATATTCTAATTCTTCACTATTACAGGGTTTTAAATTTTGTACTTCTTCAATTTCCCAGAAAGACTTCAAAGTGTCATTAAGTATTTCAAGATTTTTTGTTAAGAAACAATAATTAGTATTATTATTATTTACTGTTTTGTCATAAATACAACCAGATACAATATAACCGAAAATACTTGATTGCAAATATAAATTATTGCCTAACTTTATTTTTTCTTCATTTAAAAGAGAAAAATACAGTTCAGCACCGATAATTATCTCCACACTGCTTGGAATGTTAAATTTTTTATCCGCTAAACAAATATTTGCTGGAATTTTTAAATCTGATATGTTTATCTTTTTCGAAGGCGTGAATTCACAGATGTTTGGAACGATTAATAACTCAATATCATAACTGGTACTATTCATTTTATTTGACAACTTTGATTTGATTCTAGATTTAATGTAAATAGGCAATTTATTTATTCCACTTACAGGAATATTTATTTTCTCTTTTTTCAAGCCTAATATTTGTGCTGCTTTAAATGTACAAAAACAATTCTGTGATGCGGAATCCAATATTGCCCTGAAAGGAATTTTGATGCCATTTACATCTGTCAAATAAATTATTGCAGTGCTTATTAAAACAGATTTATTATTATCATTTTCATATGAAAAAAATGAATGAGCAGTAGTTTCGTTTTGTGATAAATCTTCCGAAACAAAATTGCTATTTATTGTTTCATGTATTGGGAGATTGTTTATAGGATTGTTTACTGGTGTTGTATAGTTATGTAATGATGAATGATGGCTTGCGCTCTTGCAAACAAGACAAGTGCTTTTTGAATTACAATAATTAATGAGGTGGGCTGAACTTAAACAATTGAAGCAAAGTTTATTTTTCTTAACAAGGTTAATTCGCTCACTTAACTTCATGTTTTTATATTTAACACAATGATATAAGGGGTGGTTTTCGGTTTTACAAATTACGCAACATTTACTTTGAGGTTTGTTTGTTTTTATGAATAAGGATTTTGCAGTATATTTAGAGGATACGTTAGAACTTATACTATTTAAGATTTGACATCTTCGCTCAAGAAATTCTAAAAATTCATCAAAATTAAGCACTTCATTAACCTTTAATGTTAGTTCGTATTGTTTACGAGTTTCGTTATCTAGTTTATTTAGAATAATATTCAGCAAAATTGCGTTCGAGAAATTATCTCTATCATACTTTAAGATATTTAAAGCCCTTAAATTTTTCTTCACGTTATCCAATAAAATGCGGAGATCCTTAGCGGATTCCTGTTTAATTACATAAAGATTTAAAATATTCTTTATATGACAATCTACCATAACTCTTTTATTCTCGTATCTTTGTTCTAACGCATTGAAAAGTGAAACATAATTTTCATCTGGTGTAAGCAAACTCCTCGCTTCACCAGTCAAAGCAGAACGCAAATAAAATAATTTTTCATTATCTTTTAAATTTGAATTATCATTAATAAGCTCATTAAAAGTACTTTTAAATACGGACCATTCTTCAATTCTGCCACTAAAAACCGGCAATATGACCCTAGGTAGCTTAATGCTAGACGTTTTAGCTTGGTCCTGTTCAATGGATTTTTTATTAGGATCAGTATTTTCATAATAAGCATTAACCTCCTGACTGCCGCCGGCTGATTTTTTCACACACTAAGCTGCAGGTTTCACTGCAACATAAGCAATATTTAAATTAGTATAATTCCACAAATAAAACCCAGTTCCGAAAAATTAAGTTAGGATTGATGCTATCAAAGATTATACACCGATACTAATAACGTATTTTGCATCAGGTTGGAAAAAACATATTTTTTTTTAATAAATTACAGAGAAAACAACATTACAATATTACCCTTTGGCTGGGCAGTCAGGGGGTTAATAGAGGATTTTAAGCTTACCTCTAGTTTTAGAATATCTTCGTCCAGTTGCGAGAGGATTTTTTCCGTTTCTTCCAACTTTTCTTCCTCTATTATTCTATAATACTCTAGTTTAAGAGCTTCAAACTTTTCTTCTGTTTTCGACAGTAAGTCCAGGTGGGCTTTCCATTCGGATAAATTAAATGTTTTTCCATCCGTTGCGTTAAATATTCTAGTGACTTGGGCCTTGATATTCCCTCGCCTTCTGTTTAACGATGTTATTTCACTTTCCGACATTATTCATCTTGTTGACGAAATTCGATAAATTCAATATTTAATTCAATAGAAAAGACACTGGGTCGTTCATACCTCCGGGTCGCTAGGACCAAAATGTACGGAGGTGTACTAAATTAAAAAGAAAAACAAAATTTAAAAAGAAAAAAGCAAGTAGACTGTAAATTTAATGGAATGTTTATTTTCTAAGAGTCGCCGCTTGTTGCAGCATTAGAGCTTGTTGCTAAGAGACCGTTTCCTCTCAATCCACTGCGTCACACAACACGTGAGCAGGGTTACCTAAATTGCCGATTGGCGTATAATTGGCGTGGGCTGTGTTTGTCGCCAAGGCGATGTTACAAGATCACAATACAGAAGCGGAACAAACCATATAGTATACACAGAGGTGGTATTCGCGAACATGTACATTTAACAATTTTCGCATATGCTGAAAATAATTTAAAATGAAATAAATACTCAACTTTTACTTCAGGTATGTGATGGTTGGTATGAGACAGGCGTGAACTAACACCAAGAAATTTCTAATGAAGGTGGAATTAGGTTCTATGCAAGCAATGAAAAATATAAATTTAAAACCTCCTTCTACAAATTTAAATAAATAAAAACAAAATAGTAATTTAACAAATTACAACGACTATTTGGAAAATGATGTTTTCAAAGACTCAAATTTTAAAGACTTATAAATAAATTCGATATTTAAATTAATAATAATAATAGACATCATTTTTAGGATGTTTATAAAGAGTCTTATATTATGTACACCATGCAATAAACATTAATATTCTAACGATAAAAAAACAGTAGATTAAAGATATACAACTTTAACCGTTCAAAATGTGCATTTTTATTGGATGGCGTTAATCAGGCTGACTTCTGAACGCCTCATATTACGTACGACATGGATTAAACATTAATATTCCTGGACCCATCACAAACAAATTTTAAATAAAATTTCAGTTTTACAATTTTCGGAACTGCAAATTTTTCAACTTCTAAATATCGCACTTTTAAGTTTTTACACCATTGCGTAGAGAAAAAAATGCACTTTTTAATGAAATGTGTTTGAAACCTGTATCACAATTTGTTTTTAAATTATTATTATTTTTTTAAGGTTTTTTTTTTTTTGTCAATGTGGCAACAGAAATATTCCACTTTTGGACATTAAACTTGGATCAATCAGAAAACGAATATGATAATTAACAGAAGTATTCCATTTTTGGACATTAAACTTAGACCAATCAAGAGACGAATAAAATTAAATATGTTGCGAAATTGAACCAATCAAAAGAATCAGATATATTTTAGATTCCCCAATTCTCTACTGAGAACAACAATTATTCTTTCCAAATAGTTATAAAAATTAAATGCCATTAAATGTTCATCGTTTCCAATTGATTCCATAACATTACTGCGTATAGCTAAGTTTTGACTTCTAGCAACAATTTTAAGAAACATATAAGCTATGCCATCTTGGGACAGTTTCCCTAAATTAAAACTAGTTGGATGTGTCAATCCCAAAACTTTCTTCTATCTCATAAGTACATTTTAATATTAAAAAAAAAAAATGTGGTGACCCCAAAGTTACCCACTATCGAATTTCCTCGAACATTTGACCTAGCCTAATGAGATTCTGGTATCCGAAAAGCCTAAAACGCAAAATTTAATTAATATTCTGAGAAAATGAGCTTAGTATTGCCTCATGTTGGTAATTTATACTAAAACCTAATAAGCATCTATTTATGCCAAGACCTAACAGAATCTGAAATTTTATAGAATTTCGTCCATTAGTTCTTGAGATATAGTTATAACAAAAAATTTGCAAAACGTAGCACAGCAACACCATATCTTGGAAAATTTATGCCAAAACGTAAAAAAGCGTCTAATTATGTTATGGAGTAAAAGAATCTGAAGTTTGATGAAATTCTGTGCATTAGTTTTTGAGATATAGTTAGTTTAAAAAAAAACCGTGTAAAATATAGCACAGCAGCACCATCAGTTGAAGGATTTATAACAAAACGTAATCATCGTGTAATTATGTTATATGTCATTTTGTAACGAAATCTGAAGTTTGATGAAATTCTGTGCATTGGTTGTTGAGATATAGCTATCGGAAAAATCGTGCAAAATGCAGCATAGCTGCACCACCTGTTACAAGGTTAATACCAAAATGTAATCAGCGTCTAATTATGTTATATATTTTAGTGTAACAGAATCTAAAATTTGATAAAGTTCTGTCCATTAGTTCTTGAGATATAGCTATCGCAAAAATCGTGCAAAATGTAGCATAGCAGCGCCACCTATAGGGCAGTTCACACCAAAACCTTATCAGCAGCTATGTATCTCAAGGTATCGCAGAATCTGAAGTTTGGTGAAATTCTGTGCGATAGTTGTTGAGATATAGCTATCATGAAAATCATGAAAAACATGGCATAGCAGCGCCACCTGCTGGCCAATTTACACCAAAACTTAATCAGCGTCTATGTATATCAAGGGGTCACAGAATCTGAAGTTTGGTGAAATTCTGTGCATTAGTTCTTGAGATATAGCAATCTTGAAAATGATGAAAAACGTAGTATAGCAGCGCCACCTGCAGGCCAATTTTCACCAAAAACCAATAGGCACTAATTCATATCAAGGTCTAACTGAATATAAAATTTTATTAAATTTCGAGCATTAGTTTTTGAGATAGAGCGCCCACAAATTTTTTGTCACAAACAGACAGACAGACACACAGACAGACAGACAGACAGACGGACAGACTCACAGACAGACATTTTCTAAAAATAGTCAAAACGTGTTCAGGACCTTCTAAAACGTATAAATCCGTCGAAAACCGGAAGTCGAAAATTTTCATGAATCCAATACTTTCTTCTTGTAAAGATAGAAGAAAGTAAAAATGAATAACCAATTAAAATATAGGGAATCCAAACCGTATTTACCCGAAGCAGAACAAAAAGGAATAGAGAGAAATCAATAAGAAAGCATAAAGCGAAGGGAAACAACCCATTTGAATGAGCAAGCTTCCGTATTGCCTCTGATCTTACACTAATACCACAATCTTTATTCTCAAAGCAAATAACTAAGACCTCCTAAACAAATATTTTTTCTGTTTTAGAAATCATATTTTCGATATTTGAAATTATAGAAGTAACCCTTATTAAATGATGATTTCATTTTAAAGGAATAAAAAATGTAAAAATTTTTTTAAAAATACTGAAATATTAAGCAATAGAAAAAACTTTAAAAGTTTAAAACACAGAGAAAGATGTAAAGTAAGAAGAAAACATTTCAAATGGTCATTGTTGATTACAATGTAAAAGAATAGAAAGAAAGAAATACTGTAAGTAAAAGATAATATCTTCTACTAGAAGTTCTTTGTTACTATGACAACCAAATATCCGACCATCAAAATTGACTCGAACTTTAACTTCTAGATTGTTATGTCGCCATCAGCGTTTAGGTTTATTAAATGACATTTAATGGCATAACTGGAGGATCCTAAAGTTTTTCAAATATCCATTGAAGAGCCTTAAATTAAATTAAGACCACAGCCGTTAGAAAAAAAACGTATAAAATTCGATTAAGAGCGTTTGCAAACTTCGTTAAAATTTATGGCATCCAGAAAATTAACGAAGTCGAAAATTTGTTTTCTTTTACCAGTAAAAAAGAAAAGAAAAAGAAGCAAGAGTACGTATAATGAAACTGGAGTTTGGAAATTTGTTTTTAATCAAGATAGAGTAAAAGAGTGTGAAAAATAGAAATGGGTTGCATTATAGGGGAGACTGGGGTACAATGGACCACGGGATACAATAGTCCACCCCTTATTTTTTTTTATTAATTCTGTTTTTGAAAGCTCCATATTTTAGTATATAGATGGCAGTCATGAAGTAGTAAAAAGAAGTTTGAAACCATGTGCATAGCTGACATTTTAGACATTTTATGCTTGATAATTGATTTGACACAGGGGGAGTAAGGCAAAAGTAAATATTTTCTGTGAAACATATCTTCATTTATTTATTGCAGATTTGTAATTTGAAAGACATTATGTGGCAAAATAAAAAGGTAAGACAATACATTATTATATTTATTATAGCTAAAATAATAGAATTCTAAATTTCTTTTTTTATCATCAAGTTTTTGTCAAATTTCCATATGGGGTACAATGGACCATCAGAAACTGGGGCACAATGGACCATGGTCCATTGTACGCCAGTTTTGTATCCCATGTGTTTAAAAGTTAAATATTATTTGTGAAATTCAGAATTAATAAATTATTTTACTTATGTGTGTAGATTGATTAATGATTCATGTTGTGTAATGCATTTTTGAAATATTTATCTGTATAATATATGCTTTCAAATATAAAAATTAGCCCAAGTTAAGAATTAATAAATTATTTTATTTCTGTGTGTGAATTAATTAATGATTCATGTTGTGAAATACATTTTTGAAATATTTATCTATATAATATAAGCTTTCAAATTTAAAAATTAACCCAAATTGAACACCAAAAATTAATAAACAAAATATTTTGTGCATTTGAGGGTTTTTTTTTTTCATATAATTTGTTAATTCAATATTCCTGCACTTATGCATACATGCATCCATAATAAGTTAGATTTAAATAAAATAGTAGAATGAGAAAAACAAAAATTATATCTACCTATTAGTTTGTATCTGGATATAATAACTAAATAATGTAAAATTCATTTAAAAAAATACAGATGATGTAAAGTAGACAGGAAAAATTTATTATATTTTTTTCTTAGTTATATATTTAGATATATATATTTCTTATTATAAAGGTTTATATTTAACTTTAAGTGGCATCATTGTACAAAAAAGATACATATTATTTTTCATACTTCTTTTAGCAATGCCAAGAAACAAGCCTAGGAAAACCAATAGAGGTTCTGTGCCACATGAAGTTATGGAACAGGCTGTAAAATGTATTGTGGATGATAATAAACCTAATTGTTCAATCTGCGACCGGTATAATGACTTAATGATAAAAAAAATGAAGTAAAAAAATGTTACTTTAGTTAGAGCTAAAAGAGCGAATAAACAAATAAAAATTAATAATAAAATATGAATAAACAAATAAAAATGAGTAGTAAAATGTGAATAAACAAATTATGATACAGTTTATCTTTCTTATTGTTAAAAAATGGACTACACTGATATATTTTTATTCAAATTACAAGTGGTCCATAGAGCCCCATGCTGTGGAGTCCACTTTGTCACTTGCTAATTAAAAAAATATTTTAAAAAAAGTATGCATAATTATTATATTTGAGTTGATGCAGTATAAACTTTAATGTATAGGTAACATGCATGTACTTGATCAAAAGAAAAAAAATCAATACTTTAAGAGTAAACAGTCAAAATTTACAAAAGTGGACCATTGTACCCCAGTCTCCCCTATTATATTAAAATGAAGATTTTTTTTTAATGATGGTACCATGCTAGACATACTTTTTCGCGTGAATATAAAGATAAGAGAGATTATTAAAGAAGTAAAGGTAATAAACTGCTATCGTTTCTTGGGACAGCTATATATTACGGCTTCACTGTAAAACAAGAACGAAACATCATGCGTCAAGCAAAGATTATTAAGAAACACTTTCCAACTCTTACATAATACTTTAATCATATTATAAAGTTACACACCTTATTTTCAATGCCAAACATTTCATGACAAACCTCAGTAATATATATCTTGAATGGCAATTTGGGTATAGTTAAGCGAGTTAGAGAAAGGACAAAAGTTTGACTGACAGAACAGCATAATTTATAAACAGTTTTCATTAATGTTGGAAAGAATTTTAGAAATTGTAAGAGAGAAAGAGAGAGCAAATTATATAGAGAAAGAGAAACCATTTATCGAACTCCGTTATTAATTACAGTTTACAGTGCCATCAAAAAAATCTTGACACTTAAGCCACAATCTTAATGTTCGAATGTTTTATTTTATTTTTTTCAGTTTTAAATTGAAGAGGCGGATGAGAGTTTCTATACTGTACATGGAGTGATGATACTTGCAATTTAACAGAATTTACAGTTCTTCGTTTATTTTTTAGTTTTAATAATGATTTAAAAAAACATAAATTCTTTCTCTACAAAAAGAAACTTTACCGGTGCACATAATCGACGTAAAAAGCTTACAATTGTTGAACAACCTCGTGCTTTGAACTTGTTAGAACAAAATGTTCCTGTAAGTCGTCAAACCTTACATTCACAAATATCAGGCTATGTCCTAAAAAAGAAAGGATGATTTTCCACTTGGAAGTACACCTAAATGAAAAATCGGTTAAAAAAGTTTGAGAAAAACTTTAGCCAAGTCTGGGAATTTTTTAAAACGTGACGCACTGTTAATGCAATTTTAACAACTAGAGAAATAAACAAGTCGCAAATTGCACGTAAAATGTAGCAAATGAAGTACATTCATACTATAACGAAGTTTTAAGAATATGCAGATGTTGGTTTAATAGCATATACAATATAGTAGCTGAAATCTTTTGTGTAACTCTGTAAAAACTGTCTATACAGGAAGTAACTTGTAGTAAACTTCTTTAACATAGTATATCAATTTCGTAAAATGTGCAAATAGTTTAATATAATGAAAACGCGCCCCCAAACAATGTTCCCATCGGTATAATTAGGTAATGGAATAATTTTGTGTGGCCCTGTAAATGAATAACAAATATTCTTTGCACAACAGATTGTACATAGTATATTTTAATATATACTTCATAGATGCATATCAATTTTATTACGTTCGAAAGAGTGTAACATCATTAAAAGGCACTAGTTTACATTGATCGTAATGTAATGGGATTTTTTGAATGTCCCTGTAATTAAACTTTACATCCGATTTTCTATAAAATTTGAAAAGACTCGACAAAATTATGCAACAATTATATATTTCTATTTTCAAACGATTCGGTTAGATATTTATTGCGTTGTTATATGCGGATTTTTTTTCTGGCACTGTACAGTAATGAAAACTTTCCACCGTGAAATACTGTTAATTAAAAGATAATATCTTCTGTATGAAAGCTATTTGTTTCTATGACAACCAAATATCTAACCATCAAAAATGATTTGATCTTTAACTTCTAGTCCGTTATGTTGTCATTGGATTTTGGGTTCATTAAATACAATTAAATGACATAGCTGGAACCTCCTACACTTTCTCAGATATCCACTGAGAAACCTTAAATTAAATTAAGATCGAAGCTGGAAAAAAATCGTATAAAATTCTATTAAAAACCTTTGCAATCTCATATAAAATTTATGGGGTCCGCAAAATTAACAAAGTAGAAAATTTGTTTTCCTTACCGATATAAAAGAAAAATAAAAGGCACAGATAATGAAAATGGAGTTTGAAAATTCGTTTTTAATCAAGAAAAAGTATAAAGTAAAGAAGTGTGAAAGAAAGAAATCAGATTGCAGGACACTGCAATGAATTGAAGATTTTTCTAAAATTATCTGTATGCTAAAATTTTTTTTCGCTCGAATATAAAGATATGAAAAACTACTGACAATTCAAACAAGTGAAACAAAATAAAATTATAAACTACCATGATTCCTCGGGATAGACATATGTTACAGCTATACTGTAACTAAAGAAACAAAAAATGTGCATCAAGCTTAGATTATGAAACACTTCTCAACACCTCCAGAATCCTTTAAAAAATATTCCTCTTTTTAACCAGTTAGCAAAAATGCCTAAGTAAAAAATTTTGATGATACATAACACTTTCGAAAATCCGATTTATTTATTCCCTCCATAAAAAATAATCATAAGATTATCTCAAGAAACATACATTTTGAGAATGATCCTCATTGAATAGGGCACCCTCTTCCCTTAATTTTTCAGTTTTTTTCGACGGGCATTTTTTTTAAAAATAAGAGTATATTACTAAATTAGTGTCAATAAGCATGTGAGGTCAATTCCATCGGTTATGTGGGCATTTTCATTTTATTAATATGTATACTTATAGATTACTTTAGCATTTTCCTTCTAAAAGTTGAGATGGAACGCGTATTTGAAATACATTTTAAAGTATTTGCAGACCAGAAACAAATAAATTTTTAACATTAAATATTGAAATATAATAAAAGAAAGTAGTTTATTACTTTTAGGAATCATACATAACTCCGGTATATATATTTTCTTCTACTTTAATTCGTGTTATTCCCGTTCATTCATCATCATTTGGAACTTTTCATCTCTTGATTACCTGAATAAATTATAATTCAACTTTAAAAATTACACGGATGCATATTTTTTATGCATCTTTTTCTTATTTGAAAAAATGCATACCTGTAGTAACTAGCAAGATTATTTCATCATTTTCCTTCAATACGTCGACATAGAACATACATTTGATCAATCTTTTTAAATATTTCAAAACCTGAAACAAACAAACATTTAAGTTTGTAATTTAAAACCTAAGAAGAAATTAGTTTATAAAATACTAATACGTACATACTTCCGATATACATGGTTTCGTCTGATTTTTCTTTTATAATCATATCTTCCATCCTTATTTGAAAATTTTCATATCTTGATTTCCAGAATTCATAACTTTTCTTCCAAAATAACAGGCATACGTATTTGTTATTCATCTCTTTCTTTTAAAAAAAAATATATATATGTAGTAACAATCTAGATTATTTTATAATTTTCCTTCTATAAGTAGAAATGGAACTTGTCTTTGTTAAATTAAAAAAAAAATTTTTGAACCTGAAACAAACAAACATTTAAGTTCATAAATTCAAACCTAAGAAGAATTTTTTTATATAATATTTTGGCATCGTACATACTTCTGATATACATGCTTTCGTCTGATTCTTCTTTTGTAGCCATTTCTTCCATCCTTACTTGAAAATTTTCTTCTTTGAGCCATATCTCACAAGTTTTCTTCCAATATTAACTGAAACACATTCGTAATGCATTTTTAAGAAAAACAAATGTATATTTGTAATAAGCTTTCACATTATACCTTCATTTTACTTCTTATATGCGAGGAGAACATTTTGTTTAATTCGACTCATTCTTGTCATATTGTTTTAAAAAATTCGATTGTTTATGTTATCGTTATGTACGTTTGTTGTCATACGAATTTTGATTGTTATAAGAAGGTATTCATTGTTGTCACAAATAAACTTTTATTATTGACAAATACATTGTTTACATATCCATTTGTACGTTTACTGAATGTCAAGGCGTGAAACGCGGTAAAACGCTAAAAAATCGCGATAAAAAACGAACGATTAATGGTAAAAATTGCACATGAGAAATTTTATTACATTAGAATAAAAGTTTGAAATAGAATTACTTTTTCACATCTACAAAGATTACCGTGAACTCTAAAAAAAAGCTAAAAAATTACATTGAAAATCTCTCTAAAAATCGCTCTAGATCCAAAGTAGCACAGCTGAATATTTACCGTAAAGGGGTAAATGTTTAAAACCAAATTCCTATTAGGCTAGAAGCCTAAAACAGAATTCATTTTAAAAATTCCAAAAATCATTGTGAAAGCCAAACAAATCGCAAAATATTATAAAATCGCGAATGAAAAAATTGCTATTAAGGGATAAAACAATGCAATCGAAAAATTTACTATAAGGCAAAAAAAAATTTTGAAATCAAAATCAGTTTTATGATGTCAAAAAATTGAATGGAATTCGAAAAACGGCTCAAAATTAAATTGAGAATTACGTTAAAAATAGCGAAATATTTTAAATTCCCTGCTGTAAAAATTTAATATTAATTGGGAAAACATTGTTATAAGAAATCTTACATGAATAACAAAAAATTTACGGAACACGCCAAAAAGCTCTAAAAATAGCTAAAAATCCCATTGAATAACTCATTAAAAATATGTAGAATTGAAAAAAGAAGAGGACAAAATGTACTATATGCGGCTGGAAAATATCGCTAAAAATCACAAATCACTATAATTCAAAAATCTCGGTACACAAAATAGGATAAAAATTTATTAATATTCTTTTTCGAAAAATGTCAAAAAATTGTCGTAGGACTTGATAAACCACTAAAAGTCGCATTAAAAAATGCACCAATTGCAAAATATTATCATCTCAGGGGTCAAAATTTACTCTAATGGTGTAAAAATTGTAACCTTGCATGAATCGCCAAAACTCGTCACAAAAACTAAAAAAATCGAAAAATCGTTAAAAATTTCCTTGAAATTCAAAAAAATTTTAAACTTGTAGCTAAACAAACTCATTGAGAGAAAACGACGATCAGCAAATACAGTTGAGAAATAATCTTAATTCACTTTGCATAAAGCAAATATCAGACTACCTTTCTTCTCTTATGCAACGACGCAAAATTGTACTGCTTGCCGCTGAAATTGAATGATTTCAAGATACAATATGCATTTTTCCCAAAGCGAAGCAAGCTAAAGAGCATAAGCAAGAAAAACTTCTTAAATTAAAGTAGCCAATGATAAAAATATTAGCAGATCACAATAATTAAATAGCAAGATGGTGTGAAGGTAAACGGTGCACTGATTATAGTAAAATAAATTATAGTCCAAGATCCCAGAGCCTCTTACTCCTTTACGTTACTTACTTTCTCACAAGTAAAATGTATTGGATAAAGTAGTGCTAGTACGTGCTATGAGCATAGTGATACCTGCTAGCTTGGACCGACGGCCAATTTATGGGTACCACGTACCAAAGGTAGGTACAAACACTACGAACTGTTCTATTTTTCTCAGTCTTGATATATGATGCTGAGGGAGCTATTTTAATACTTTATGTAAGCTTCTAGACCAATTGCATGGGCCAAACATCTTCCCAGACATACAAAAGAAGCGCGTTCAGTTCAACTTACCGAAGTAAACCATTTTATGATGATAAAGCAAATAAACTGAAAAAAGAATACTGATTTTAAATAAATTCGTCTGAATTTAATCAATGTTTTTTATTGAATGTCAGTTATGAATTGGTAATACTTAAAAGGGAATTAATTTGAAATTTTCCAATACTTTGAATTACTTGAATAAATATTCTAATATTTTGACTTTTCAAAATATTTTTTTAAATTAATCTTTTAAAAATGATATTAATTTTAAGATAACAAATAAGTTTAATCGACAATAAGTTCTTAATAAAAATATCGTTTGCATTTTTGCATTAGAAGATATTACATTACCAAAAAATATTTTCAAATTGTAAAAGAAAAGTAATTATTCTAATATTTTGAATATGAGCTATAGCTATATATGGTATTCGCTCATACTCATAGCGACACTTTATGTATGTCTGGCTGGATGTTTGGCCAATGCAATTGGTCTGGGAGCTTACATATACTACTGAAATAGTTCCCTGAGCATCATATATAAAAATCAAGACTGAGAAAATAAGAAAAGTTCGTAGTGTTTTTACCTACCTTTGGTATCTGGTACCCGTAAATTGGCCGTCGGTCCAAGCTAGCAGGTATCACTACGCTCATAGCACGTGCTAACACTACTTTCTCCAATACATTTTACGTGTGAGAAAATAAGTAACGTCTGGGGGCCCTGGGATCTTGCTCTGTTACCGATCACCCTAAATTTCACATTCTAGGCTTGTCACAGTTCATGGATTCATAACGGTTCATCATGTAGATTATCATGGGCCATTTCTAACTGAAATTTTTCCCTTATCAAATCTATTTGTAAATATTCAAAAGAAGAAAAAGTTTTACACTTACGAACTCAATCCCCTTTAACAATTCAATTCCATGTTACGATACACATATCTTGTAGTTTAATTTTGTCATAAACTTCTTTTGACATTGTTCTAAATGAGTTGTCCCATAAAGCAATTTATGTCACTTTTAATATAGTTTATCGTTTAGAGGAAGTTCTCATTGAAGCGTTTTATAGCAAAATAGACTTGACCTAATTAGAAGGATGGAATCACTTGATTATAGATTAACATGTGAGCATTAACTGAGAGAAATGATGACTGAATTAAACACATGACGATTCAATACTCCAAGAGCCGACAGAACAAAAACCTAAGGTATGGAGCAGAAAAAAAATCTTAACTTTATGGAAAAATAATTACTACTCTTTCGTAAAATAAAGATTTTTTTCTTGTGCTCAATACTTTTTGTACGATAGGCTTTTGGATTACAATGCTAATATTTCAAACTTAATTATATACTAATAAACAATAATCATGGAAATAAAACTTTACTTTAAAATATTATGGGGTAAGTTTATGCGACTCCCATGCTCTGACATTTCGGACTGACGACTGCTATTATGTATTATTAACAATTTTCTTCTACATACTTTCGCTGTCGGCTCGTGCTCTGACGACATAAAATTTTGCAGGCTAGGGAATTAAAAAAAAAGCCAAAACTCAACTCTAATGATCAGCTCTAAAGTCTTCTCGGTTATGTGCTTATTCCCAATAACAAAATTTACGAAACATTGTTCTTCCTAATCTGTCACAATTAATAATTGCTATTTAACACAGAACATTTCGCACAATCCAAGTTAAAATGAAGAAACTGTTGGCTGTTTTATCTCATTTATTTAACCGCATTGCTCTTGGCAACATTTGATAACGTCACAAGTTGACTCGATTCTACCCATTAAGAATCTGTTGTCATAGTAACTAAACATTTTCGAACAAATGTTTCACATTTTTATTTCACAGTTGTAGTATTACTTTTAATTGCAGGATAGATTAAAGCATTTGATTGGAGATAATAAATATGCTTCGTTTTTAATGATGCAAATTAAAAAGAATAGCTAAAATTATATAAAATTATTGTTAAAGGACAGCCTTGCTTATTGCCTTTAATCGTTTGAAAAATGTAATGTTCTTTATGAGACAAGAATCCCCGTTCATGTAAAGAAATGACTATTGGTTTTTATGGTTACTATTGGTTTTTTTATTACTACTATTTCATGTAAAGAAATTACTTGGTTTTTGAGAGAAGAATCTATTATTACTGCATTTCTGTATGCTATTTATCAAAAGAAAAATAAGAAATACTTGGTTCAAACTTTTTAAGCAAGCTGTTATATAAGTTTTAGTTGGATCTGGATTTTGTAAGATTTGTCATTAGACGCTATTGATAAATGAAAAAAAAAATGCATGGTTATATATATTAAAGGTATCGAAAATTATATTGTTTGTAAGAATTTATGCTACAATTTTTAAGACAGGGAAATTTAGAGATATTTGTAAGATATCTCTAAATATATAGAGTGTATGTAAATCATTCCACTGACAACGGAACTTATAGAACGCAAAAATATAAATAAATTTTTTTTAACCAAAAACCTTTATGATAAAATTTAAAAACGATGACTGTTTGTGTAACATAGAAATACGAGTGGAGTATTGTATGCGTCAAGGCATTTTGAGCCATAGGGTAAAGTGATGCAGGAAGGCACACTTTTCGGTAAATAACAATAAATGAAGAGATACAAGGGAGGGTGTATGCTTTATTTATAAGAAATATTTTTGGACTTGATATGCAGATTCTGACAATATTTTCTTATCGAATGATAAAAAAAAGAAAAAAAGAATTTTTTTATTATTATTATTATTTAGTTGAATATATTATACCCTTATACGGATTCATTTTTGTATACGATAATGAAACCTGCGTATTTCATGTAGTAAATAAAAATCATTGAGCTAGTAAAAATGAATAAAGTCATGAATGATTAAGTACGTGAAATATTATCGTTGCATTAAAATTTCTCATTAAAAAAATTATTTAAATAAGGAAAGAAACCTATATATCTGCATTTTGCGTATGCAAAATATTTTAAATATTGAAAATAACTGATGAATTTATACTTCAATCCGAAAAAGAACATTAAACTTTCTTAATAATATTCTTTAATTTTCTTTAAAAAGGTATTTTTAAAATTTCACAAAAGAAATCGTGAAACTATTATATTATTAAAAGGAATGAGCACTAAAATATTTGCCATTTCCAAGTAATCTTAATAAAATATTCTATTAAAATGTATATTTTCCTCTCAAATAAGAAACATTTTTAATTTAATGAAATAAAATTTATAAGAAATTGAATATTTACGTTCAGTTATTAAAGTATTTTTCAGTGTTTAGAATTCAAATACACAATTTATTTTTATTATGTTAAAATCTTCTATGCAAACGATATTTGCGCATTTTAAAAGAATTATGATTTTTTTTTATGTAAAGTTGCAACAAAAGAATAATGAATGATAAAATATAAATATTTATCTTATGAAAATAATGCTTCGCGAATCCAAACAAAGCATGGCTTTTGCTAGTATCTATTAACTTTTGATGATAGTCTTATTTACTGCAGTCACTAATAAGCAAAAAAAAATGTATATATATAAAGTAAAAAAAATATAATAAATTTGGTACAGTATATTAAGAATAACCCAAACCCTTCCACTTCGATTGAATTTGGAATAGCCCAACAGCATAATCTTCTACTCCATACCCCGTTATCTCTTTGAGCTTTGGAAAGATCCATCTTGTATAAAAAGACACGACCTCTGTAGACCGAGAGGCGGCAGCACAGACAATCGCTCCATCGAGTTTATGGATGAAAATCTAGGATTAGTTAAATCTCGACTCGCGTATTAAAACGCAGTCGGTCTGGCAAGACATATCTTGGTAAATTCACATAAAAACCCGATTTTAACGGTTGAATTTACTCATACATTTACTATTATGTACAACTTCTCCCAATCCTCCTTGTTTTCACACTTTTGGGTACAGGAAAGCACAATGGTAAACCTACGAGTCAGCTGCTGGAATTGAGTTTTCCACCAAGAACTCAGCAGATCGATTGTATTTTAGTATGTGGATCGAAATATAACTAATCCTAGATTTTCATCCATGAATTCGATGAAGCGATTGTCTGTGCTGTCGTCTCCCGGTCTACTTGTTTTCTATCGTTTAAGCTTGAATATGAGCATGAATATACTCAAAAGTACTTAAATTTAGATCTTTTTATTGTGTAAACAAATACCTTTAAGTAATTTAAATAATATTTTGTGTTTACGAAATTTATATACAACATGAAATACACTAAATTACCTTTATTCTATTAAATCCTATCATACGTAATTAAATCAATAATATTTTATAACTGGTAATGATTCTGAATTGCCATGGTGATTTTATTTATTATATCCAATCATTTTTAATTAATTCAGTATTATCCCATGATAGGTAATGATTCTAGATTGTCAGGGTAGTGACTTTCTATTTAAAATGATGTCCTATTACTTCCGTGTTACTGAATTTAATGCAATAGTAGAAAATTTGTATTCATGCATTTCCACATAAAAGTTCAGCAGCTACTGCATAAAGATCTGAATATTTATAAAACTAGTTATAGTACGAGGGTACCTCATTTGCCACGTTTAACGCACAATTTGCAACTTATTTTCTTTGCTGTAGAAAAATTTATGTATATTTATGCCTGAATTATGTTACTCTGATTTATTTTGTGACTTTTGAATCTCCTATTAATTTATTTCTTCTTTATATGTTATTAGGTGTGAACCAAATATGTTTAACCTCCACAATTCTGAAATATCACATGTCATACTTCCAAATCGACAACGATATAAAACTAAACTGTTTCAATTTTTTACATGTTTGCTTTTATACAGATGAATGCAGTGGCGTAGTAAGAGAGGGCGGAGGGAGCCGGTCCGCCCGGGGTTCACCCTCTAAGGGGTGACACCCAATCTTTATTTGTAAATAAAAAGTATAATCTTATAGGTTTTTGGAAAGGAATTCTGAAATAAAATGAAATTTTTAGAGCACGATGCCATAGAGTTAGTTTTCTTTTCTATGAGAATGTGAAATTTTATACAGTATAAATAAGACATGACCAGGGAACAAAAACCTACGTATCCAACGAGTGGATAGTGAAAAACAAATTTTAAAAGAAAAAGTTTTCCTCTACATATCGGCACCAATTCGGACTATGGGCTGAGTGACGAGACACTCCTGCAGTTCTTTTATGCAAAAGGGCAAAAGGTAAATAAGGAAAGGTATGGTCTTTGTTATAATAACGTAGAACTGCGATTGAAAAAAAAAGACGGATCGGAAGGGGGGGGGGGGAGGACACCATTTTCATCCGCCCCGGGTGTTACCCATTCTAGCCACGCCACTGGCTGAATGTTTTTGGCTTTGGATCAAAACCAATAAATGGTAGCACCGATGCCTATTTCATTATAAAATAAGTGTTTTTTTATAAAATGAGTTTTTAAAATGAATTCCAGACAGTGTGCCCAAGAAAGTAAAAAAAAAAAAAAAAAAAATCATAATTATTTAACTTAAACACTTTAAAATAAACATTTTGAGGATTCGTAGATCAGCCAATTAATTAAAACCTTCAATTTGTTAGTGCGTAATTTTCATTATCAACAATTTATTATTTATCGATATTTTAAGAATGTTAGTAATTTGAGATGCGTATATTTGACCCTAAATTACAAACTACCTAAGATATCAATTTTAGAGAAACGGTTTTTTTTTTTTTTTTTTTTTTTTGTACAAAATCAATTATTGTGTATCTACATTGTTATTTTAACTTCGGGTCTGAAAACGTTATAAGGGTGATTCTACGATAAGAGGTTCAAAAACATAGAGAATTCGGCCAAAAAGAAAAGTTTGAGTTTGATCAAAAACCTTTAAATTATGATTTTTGTCCCGTTTATTTCCTTTTTCATATAAGGACAAGTCACTTTATACATATTTTATAACTTTTTCTGGTCAGTGACTCGCTTCCCTGGCAGTTATCTTTCCAGGGGAAATACGGCAGAAGATAGACATTTTCATGTAAAATCAAATTTTTTAGCTGACTGAATTAGTTTTTGGGTTAATTGTGTATTTCACTTTAATTATTACCGTATTGTTTAATTAGGACAGTAAATGCAATTGAATTAAATGAATATTATAAGTTTTATGACTTACCAGGGGAGATACACGATCACCGTGCGAAACCACTACACTGCACGATCGCGTCGCAACAACTAAAAATGGCGACGCTTAAATGGCTTGCGCGTTTATTATTGCTAACTTCAAGCCGATAGATGTCCTTAAGCGCTACTTCCGATATAGCCATCCTTGAATTTATATTTGTTTCAGCGAAACGAAGTTTGACAAAATAGATACACAAAAAAGCGGGACAAAAGTTAATTTTAAAAATTATTTGAAATTAACAAAATTATTTTATTTTTTATTTTATAATACGTAAGTATAATTACTTAAATTCCAATTAAACGTACTTTAGCTAAGCAACTGATGGAAAAAATATATGTATTGTTTGAAAGTTAAATTGAAACCGGCAAGGGGACATGCCAGGGGAGAGACTTTTTCAGACTTTGTAAGAAATTTCAGAAAAGTGTTTTAATTAGGCATTCTATCGTGATGTTATTTAATAAAGTATATTAAGATGATGCGATTCATTGCAAAAAATAGCAACATATAGAATAAAAAATCTGTTTTAAACGGATTGCCGTACAAATTACCTCTTATCGTAGAATCACCCATAGATTAAATTGTGTGAAAGTCACATATTTTAACTGAAGATATAAATTTCTTCTTTTTACATTTACCTTAATGTACTCACTACATGTTTGGTGTATAGTGTTGCCACTCATCTTTAAACATTTTTCATACATTGTAATTTTCTCCCAATCACCTTATTTTATAAATGATAAAAGTTTATGAAACCTTGTATGAATCTTTCTCCTCTAATGACCGTAATTAAAGTTAAAATCTTTCAAGCAACTTAGATTAAAATAAAGAAGCTGCAACCTAAGTTGTTCCATTTAATTTATTTAACCATATTGCTTGTGGCAACATTCTATAACGTCACGAATTGAACTAGATCTTTGAGAATTGGTTGCTATGGTAACTAAACACTTTTATGTTCAAGAAAAATTGTTTCGTTCTTTTATTTCATATCTAATTATTAATAAGTAATACATGTAAATTTGATCCTTATTATTGCTAGTTAAGATATATTTTTTTATGATAGAGCTAATTAAGGGAAATTTGAAAAACTGCAAAGTATAGAAAAATACTCATAAACGTCATAGAGTAAAGAGAAAGAATAGAGATGAAATATGGTGGCTAGTGGATTGCACAATAAATGTAACCGTAAAATCTGCTACCATTCAGCCTAAACACAACCAGGTGCTTTCACGAAAACAGAAGAAAACTTTTAGTTACGCAATTTTTAATTCATTATACACCGAAACACTACTTTAGATGACAACCATATGCAGTAGTGGTGGGCGATTCTCGAAAATTTCCTATTCGATAAAATTCGTAATCGTAAAAAAGCACATTCGATAAAGTCATCGATTAATTTCGAGAATCTACAATCGAGATATTTTATAATCGATTATTAAAATCTTTGTTATTACATGTTTAAAAAGCATAATTTAGTAAATACATGATAACTGAAAACAAATGAATTTAAAAAACAACAACAAACCAACAGGATGTTATAATGGAGCAGCAATGGTAGAAAAGTCGTGTAACGGCGTTCCTTGGTTGCAAAAAGTTGTAAAGTCGCGAGTAGCAAAATGGCCAAAGAAAAAATAAACAAAAGCACACCTAGTGTAAAGAACATGAACTAAAAGGATATTAAATAAGATCAAAACCTTTCATTGATTTTTGTACATCAATCGAGATACGTTCAACAATTCCCTCATTATTAGAAGACTCTCTGTTGACATACATTAAACGGACCACCCGGGGGGCAAAGTACATTGAAGCAATGAAAATGCATAATATGAGTAAATGGTCATTAGGCTTTCCTACAATACATCGCATGGTGGGTGTCGGTTAAATTTATTAAAAAGCTTCCCGCGGGGGCAAAGTGACGGGGGATGAGCACGGGAGGTGTATAAAATAAAATGGTAATTACAGAGCTTTCTAATGATATATCGCGAAAGAAGAGTCAACAAAATATATAAAAAACACTCCCTTTAGAATTTCAACTATTGCAACAGTCGGAATACAGCCTGTCCTCACTGTTTGTGAAATTTTCATACATTATAAATTATATATTGGAAGTCTCCATAAAAAAAAAATCAGATTTAAAAAAAAACGAAATGATTTCAAAAAAGTTTGCAAAGCGCTTCTGTAAGGAGGCCAAATTGAGGAAAGGAGAAGAAAGACAAAGATTCATAATATGAAAGAGTGGTTTGAAAACTTTCCGATTATATGTCATATGACGGGTCCATAAAAAGCTTGAAATTTACTCCTCACTACTCCACTATTTTTTTTCTTCCCTGAATACAGCCGGAAATCACACAGCCTCCCTTTAAAATGTTTATATTTGATAAAATATTTTTACCAAAGGGGTCCATCAAAAAATCACATTTAAAGTTAAATTTAATCTCAAAATAGCTACCATTTAAAAAATTCACCCCTCATCGCTCCCCTCCTTCCTGCGGAAATTCAATCCCAGGAGGAGAAACGTTCATAATATGAAAGAGTGGTTCGAAAAACATTCCAATAATCAATCACATGAAGGGTCCAAAAATGTTTGGAATTTACTCCTCACCTGCAGGTTTACTTTTTCTTAACAGAATACACTTGGAAATCACGCATCCCCCACTTTCAAATGTTTATATCTAGCAATTTTTATTAGAAGGTTGCATCAAGAAACCACTACTAAAATGATAATTATTCTCGAAATAGCTACGATTAAAAAAATTCACTCCCCGTCGCTCCCCCGTCCTGAAATTAAACTGCAAGAAGAGAAAGGTCCATAATATGAAAGAGTTTCCTGAAACTTTTCGTATGACATATCACATGATTGGTCCAAAAAAAGTTTGAAATTTACTCCTCACCCGTGGCCGTAATGTTACATTTTTTCCCAGAATGCACCCGGAAATCGCGCAGTCCCCATTTTAAACTTTTGTATTTATGAAATAATATTTACCGGAGCGCTCCTCTGAAAACCCCATCTAAAATGATATTCATTGTCAAAATAGCTAAAATTAAAAAAAAAAAAAAAAAAAAAAAAAAAAAAAAAAAAACTTATTGCTTTTCCTCCCTCTCCTGAAATTCAACTGCAGGAGGAGAAATATTCGTAAAATGAAAGAGAAGTGCGAAAAAATTCCGATGATATATATATATATATATAATATGACGGGACCAAAAAAGAGGTTGAAATTTACATGTCACCTGTGGGTTCACTCATTTTTCCAGAATATACCTAAACATGATGCAGCCCCCACACGACTTTTGAAAACGATTTAAAAAATTCACCCTCTTATCGCTTTCCCTCCCCCTTCTGAAATTCAACTCCAGGGGGAGAAAGCTTCGTAAAATGAAAAGGAGGTGCTAAAACATTCCGATGATGCATATATAACATGACGGATTAAAAAAAAAGGTTTGAAATTTACATGTCACCCGTGGGTTCACTCATTTTTCCCAAATACACCTAAAAATGATGCAGCTCCCACTTTAAAATCTTTATATTTAATAAAAAATATTTACTTACATAAAAAAATCCACACCAAAAATAACTTTTATTGTCGAAATAGCTACGATTTAAAAAATTCACCCCCTCATCGCTCCCCCCCTCCCCTCCTCCCACACCTTAAAATTCAACTCGAAAAGTAGAAAGATTCATAATATGAAAGAATGGTTATAAGAGCTTTTGCATATGCCTCTCATTTCAGCAAATCTCATTCCGATAAAGTCAGACATTTCGAGAAAGTCTTTCTTCGCGATGAAATTTTATTTCGATGAAATAGCGTTATCGAAGGATAGCAATGAAATTTAACTATGAAAAAAGCGGCATTTCGAGAAGCTTGTGGTTTTCTGATGAATGTTTTTTTCGATAAGGATGATTTTCGTTCTCGCTGACAATAGAGTGGGGAGATTTATCGAGGAGAGTTTTTGTCTATGAAGCTTTGTGAAATGAAAGTTTTGTCGAGAAACGAAGTACAGAAAGAAGCATGAGAATATGACAATAACTTGTGAAATGAAGACCTAATTTTCAAAGTTTCTCGTATTTTATTCTTACCATGCTGTCACGTATATGGAACCTCCCAATAAATATTATTTATTTAAAAAAAATTTCAAAGAGGGGGCTGGAGAGAAGACGAACGTATGTTTAAAACTGTAGCGATTTCTACAATACCTATCAATTTAAGTATGGTTTTTTCCATCGAATCATTCGAAAAACATTATTTATCAAATGTAAAAAAATTAAAATGTCTGCTGCAGGAAATTGAGGGCGAAAGGGTGGACTGACGGGGGGCAGGGGAGGGGGACAATTTTCACTTTTTTAAACCCTTCATATTGTATATCATCTTGAAGATCTCGGACCACTCTTTCATATTATGATGCTTTCTTACCTCCCCCTTCCGAATTTGGTTCCCACGTCGGGGGCGGGGGGGGAGGGGGCAGTTTCCGAAGCTTTTTGCGTTTTTATCATTTTAGATCGAATTTTTGAATTGAAAACGTTCTTAGGCGCATTGGAAATATTTTTGAGATGGGAAAAACCATTGATCAAGTCACATTGTTACCGTAACGTACTCACATTGTTTTAAAGTTTGCTCTTTGAGGGCCTCTTCCAAAGGTGAGGAGCTTGACTCCCCCCCCCCAACATACACTTTAAAATATCGCTCATTTTTTTCTCTACCAATTTTAACTTAAAAGTTTAAGCTATGTGGCACAACCGGGGCTATTGCCCCCCCCCCTGCTGGTTATTCACCAACATAATTTTGCTCATTTCTTCACTTCATTTCAATTTTTAAAAGGCTATAACTTTGCTTCTATGGGAGTTACAGCGAGGAGAAAATTTATAGCATAACTAACTTTTCTTCGCCGCTCTTTTTACAGTTTTACGGTTTTCCCAACAGCACCTGGGTTTTTTTTTGGGGGGGGGGGGGACAGGAGGCCATTTTTCATTTTTTGATGTAATATGTTTATTGAAAGCTTATGCTTCATATATTACCAATTTGGCATAAAAAAGTTTCTCCCGTCATTCTGGGACATGTTACGGACCCATAATGGGTTGAAATTTAAATTTCTCAAACTTCTTCGAAGTTTTCGCTAAATTGGCACCTGAAAAACATCGTGCCAATGTGGTGCGTGTATGACATCTGTATCATATAAATATTGTTCACCACTGTTGGGACTCTGGCCTCCTCTCGCGTGTAGGAGTTAATTTACCGCGGTTACTTGGCCCTTGTATTTCCTGCACAATAAAATATTTCCTGACGATTAAAAAAAATATACACGTAATTGTTCAAGTTTTTACTTCTGTCGGCCCTCCCAAAGTGCCACTATATATATATATATATATATATATATATATATGGGAGCGATTCTTTCTCCAACAGCCAAGTATCATGTCTTGTAAAGTTCTTCATATCGCAACTCTGATAGAAAAGGTCTTTAGAAAGCAGACGATTTTCTGAAAAAACTCCATTCAGACGAAAAGCCGAAGGAAAAAGAAATGAACGGAAGAGATCGTTGGATGGAATGTGGGGAGAGTTGGGGTTGACTTTAGAAGAATGTTGATTAAGATGACGCGATTAAGATGTTTTAATTAAAGTTTCCTTTTGAATGTTCGAATTGTAAATATTAATGTGTAAATATCTTTTTTGTAAATATTAACGTTTAATATAAGTCATTTAAAAGTTTAAAAACGGTGTCAGAATTTAATTTACCTCCGAGTTTATTTACTTATGTGTTCGAAAGAACTTTTATAAGAAGATTCTCCATAAATTTTGGTGTCAGAACCGAGACAAACGAACGCCCACAGAGAAGAAATATATATATACTTTAAATAATCTGGAAGCCGTTATTATTTAGAATTGTGATGGAATCCTTGCTGGAAATTATTATGAGGAAATCTTTTTTTAATATATGTTTAATGATATGAAGCTGTTGGATACTGCGACAACAATGCTGTTTAAATGTGTGAAGCTGAGCATCTGATTATGAAGTGAGTTTATTATTTCATTTTTCTTTTCAATAATGGAAAAATTAGTTGATTTAAATGAATTAGAGTTTTCTTTGAAAACTGAAAAATCAGCTAGTATTAAGATATTGCACAAATTAATTTTTGGAGAAATCGGTGACAGAAATAATCGACGTAGAATTCGGAATTTTACTGGGTTTACGTTTGAAGTAGATTCCGATGAATATCAAACTAAATTCAAAGAAATTAAAGATAATTTTTCTGTTAACGACTTAATTACCATTTGCAATGTTTTGTGTATAAATAATTCGGGAACTTTTGATGAAATTGCTGCCAGAATAATTTCTAGTTTATGTGATTTTAATATTTTAAAAATTAATATGATAGCCGATGTAGGTACTCTTAGTGATGACGAAAGTGTTGATGAATTTAATGATGATTTACAAGATAAAACTAAAAATATTTCAACTGTTTCTGAGAATAATATGAGAAATGATTCTGGTAGTTCTAATTGTGAAAGTAATGAAAATCAGAAAATTCTAATTCCTGATTATGTTATTAAACCAAGCATTTCTATTAATGATATTGAAAGTATGATTACAATGTTTGAAGGTACTCAAGTACAAAATATTAATAAATGGATTGCCGATTTTGAAGATATTGTTTCATTATTTAACGTTAGTGATTTGCACAAATTGATTTTGGCTAAACGCCGTATGACAGGCAAAGCAAAATTATTTCTTGAAAGTGAAACAAATATTAATTCGTGGTCTAAATTAAAAGCCCTACTCATATCTGAATTTGGTCAAACGTGCAATTCAGCTGAATTACACGAATTGCTGTCCAAAAGAAAAATTAGACCACATGAATCGTTAGATGAATATTTTTTAAATATGAAACAATTATGCTCAAAAGGCAATATTGAAGATTCTGCCCTTATTCAGTATGTAATAAATGGAATTAATGACCCCATTTCTAAAAAATCTTTTTTGTATGGTTGTCCCAATATTGCTGAATTTAAACAAAAATTAAAGATTTATGAAAAGATAAGATCGGAGTATGAAAATGCAAAATTTCATAAATATGAAGGAGCTAAGCCTAAAATTAAATCCGAAGTTGAAGTTAAGAACAAATTTAAGCCTGTAAGCCAAATATGCGTTGTTTTAATTGTGGCGGGAATAATCATAAGAGTATTAACTGTGTAAATAAAGATAAAGGGCCGCTTTGTTTTGCTTGTAACGCTTATGGTCATAAATCATTTCAATGTAATAAATCTAAAGATACAAGTGTTAAAAATGCTCAGTCACAAGTAAACATTATTACATCCCAAGATTTAATTCTGAAAGAGATAAAGCTTTATTCTTTGCGTTTAATCTCTTTAATAGATACTGGTAGCCAAAAGACTTTGTTAAAGAAAAGTATTTATGATAATTTGAAGAACTTTGTAGAATTAAAACCTACGAGTATCTCTTTGACCGGTCTAGGAAAAGCCTCAATTAAACCAGAAGGTTGTTTCAATTCAGAAATCGAAGTAGATGGTTCAAAATTTAAAGTTACTATTTTTGTCGTTAAGGACAGTTGCATTAATTAAACTGGATTCAACGAAGGACCCATGGTCACCAGTAAATGTGCAGAGTACATGAAGCCGTGGACGGACGAAGCTTGAAAAAAAAAAGAATTTCACCGATTGTGACACTATACCAACTATGACAAACCTCTGGACTGACAACTAATAGAATTTTAACTTTATTCTCGAAAAGACGAAAAGACGTAAGGTAAAAGAAGATGAAAAGACGTATGAAAGAAGACGAAAAGACGTAAGATAAAAGAAGACGGAAGACGTAAGAAAGAAAAGACGAAAAGACGTAAGGTAATAGAAGATGAAAAGACGTATGAAAGAAGAAGACGAAAAGACGTAAGATAAAAGAAGATGAAAGGACGTAAGAAAGAGAAGACGAAAAGACGCGAAAAAAAAATATATGAATTTTTTCAAGAAATAATCTAAGCTTTGATAAACAATTTGAATAATGACTTCTTATTTTCAATTAAGACTTTGGATGCTGCTGTGTTTTTTTTTCTTTATCTTTCCAGATGATCCAACTGCTGCTGCCTCCAAAGGGACGAGCATTCGAGGACGAAAGCCTAGTCAGGACGGCCGTTGTGGGAGCGATTCTTTCTCCAACAGCCAAGTATCATGTCTTGTAAGGTTCTTCATATCGCAACTCTGATAGAAAAGGTCTTTAGAAAGCAGACGATTTTCTGAAAAAACTCCATTCAGACGAAAAGCCGAAGAAAAAAGAAATGAACGGAAGAGATCGTTGGATGGAATGTGGGGAGAGTTGGGGTTGACTTTAGAAGAATGTTGATTAAGATGACGCGATTAAGATGTTTTAATTAAAGTTTCCTTTTGAATGTTCGAATTGTAAATATTAATGTGTAAATATCTTTTTTGTAAATATTAACGTTTAATATAAGTCATTTAAAAGTTTAAAAACGGTGTCAGAATTTAATTTACCTCCGAGTTTATTTACTTATGTGTTCGAAAGAACTTTTATAAGAAGATTCTCCATATATATATATATATATATATATATATATATATATACATATATATATATATATTTACGGAGCTTGCAGTAAATAATATTTATAATATATATGGAATTTAGAAAAGCAGGAAGTTGTTGTTTCGCATGTGACCACTTACTGATCTTATGCACCGGATTCCCCCCCCCACACTACGTTACCTTGGGGGGGGGGGGGCAGATTTCAAAATTTAATGTTCGATTCGAGATTACGTTCGGTTGTTCGTTCAATTGGAAATTTTTTTTTCTTTCTTTCTTTTTCTTTGTTTACAAGATTTTGCTGTGCGTGCACACCGCGTTTGGTATATGATGCCATATACAATGAGGATTCAGTTCGAGATTTCATATTAAAAGATTGCGTATAAATTAGATACACCAATGAACGGAGGGGCTCACTAGCGACTGAATCCGTCGTGTCTTTATTAACACCGACTCATTCACCTGTAGACGACTCTTGATAAAATTGAATCCTGTATGGTATAAAAGCAATTGTAAACTGGAGTCATCGAGAAAATTTTTACACAATCGAAAGTTATCGAGATGTGCATACAATCGAGAAAATCGAGAAAAACTTATTGTTATCGCCCATCACTAATATGCAGATTGCTTTCATATAGAGGAAAATAACCGAGTTATATCAAAGAATTCAGCGTGCTTGTTTTGTTTGGGCCGAATGAGGACATTTAAATATGAGCGATAACCAGACTACTATAGCAAACCATTTTTACAGCATACTGCACCTTCAGGGGCATGGCTATAGATATTTTTACGAGGAGGAACTCCAAAATTACCCATTTTGAATCAAATTGTACCAGTTTTTAACTAAAACGATATGCGCAATGTGTGTAACCATGAATTCTATGCATAAAAGAATTCCTTTCCAAAGAAAAATTCTGAATACTAAAAACATAAAATTTCTAATTAATTTGTTTAATAAAAAAAAATAATAATAAACACACTTACTTTCACTTAATATTAAATATTATGGTCTTCAAAGAAGCGCATCTGCTGATAATATCGTCTGGTTTAATACCCCCCCCCCCCCACCCCTATTTTACTTTCACGTTTTAACAGCTTTAGGCTATTAAAGAGTATCATCACTCGTAGTATTTGAAATATATATTTTTAACACTTTCCAATAAAGTTGAAAAGTGTTTATGCATTCAGTTTGTCTGTCCGTCTGTCTGCACTCTAACTCTTGTAAATATACTCGGATTGCCATGAAATATTTGGACATTATTGACGTTTACCTTAGCACGAACCCTATTGAAAATGAAGGATCTACCATGATTAGTTTATTCACAGGAACAGTCAAAAGTTTTCCGTTACAATTAGGCCTATGGGGAAAAATCGCTTCGAATGAATTTTAAAGATATTATACACTGTAAAAAAAATTCTGTTAAGGTACTAAACTTTTTCTAGGAAACTGGGATTCCAAGAACTTTTCCTGTAACGGTAACAGCAAAAATTCAAGTTTCAGAATCGGTTACATGGATTTTTCTTGTTACCGTTACATGAAAAGTTCTTGGAATCCCAGTTTCCTAGAAAATGTTTAGTACCTTTACAGAATTTTTTTTACAGTGTACCCGGTAAAACATATTTAAATTTATATGCCTCTACGAAGTGCACTAAAATATGCAGTTAAAAGAATAGTTATTATTCATTTACAGAGTCACACAAAAAATTCTAATACGTAATAATAAAGGATTAAATTGTTTGCGATACATTTTAACTATAGTAAACGGTTTCATATGCAATCAGATTGATATACGTCGCTGAGACATAATATGTGTTATTTTACGCATAATACAAAGTGCATAGCATTTACAGGGATACAAAAGATTTCAAATAGTATATTCTATTCGAAATAGTGTATATTATGGATGATGACTGTTCGATGGATGAAATGCATTTTTAGTTACGATACTCGATTTTAAGTTTCACTAAATGTATGCACATTATAAAGTGTGTATAAATGCTAATAGTTACACAATTTAGATATACAGGGTAACACAAAAGAGCTCGGAAAGTTTACTGAATATGAGAGCCATTTCTTGAAAGGTAGTTTTTAAATAAATTTTGCATTTTTACGTTTAATTGCATTCAGTTTACTGCGAAATGTTTGTAGAATATTTTTTAAATGATTTATAAAATTACGCAAAGAACTGGATACAGCTTCGCTTATGGATGATAATTTCTGAAAAAGTGATTTAAGTAGTTTAAAGTATTTTTGTTTGAACTACATTAAAAAAATTACTTTCGTGTAAACTAATACTTTCGTGTCCTAGGTAAACTACAGGGTTGAACTAAAGTATTGAAGTATGTTTCCATCTATTAGTTTAACTTGCTAAAAGAAAAATTTCAACCAGCGAGGCGTTTGCTTGCTAAACTAAATTTCTCCATCATATAGTATATATATCAACCGACAAATCAAATACATGGCTGTTCAAAAGTATTGGAATACATATTTGGTTATGGACAAGAACACCTTATTTCTCTGGATAACGAAGTTTTATTAAGGATTTCAGGAAGTGTTGGAAAGTGTTCCATAATCTATGCTTACGGGTTGATTTTTTTTACTTGTTTCAGCTGACTAAAGATTCTCACATTAAATGCAATACCATAATAGTCCAAGAATCGAAAGCACTACAAACTAAGGTATCAGAACAAGGAAAAAAACCCTTTCTTTTACAGAAGTGTAGAAGTTGCTTCCATGATCATATTTTTATTCCAAATTCAGATTGCCCATCAGATTTTCCTTTTTAACACTTTTCAACAATGTTGAAAAGTATTTATGATCTCGGTTTGTCTGTCCCCATTCTAATTCCCGTAAATATACTAGGATCACCCTGAAAATTTTGGAGGTTATTGACATTTATTCCTAGCATAAACTCTATTTCAAATGAAGTTTCTACCATTATTAGTTTATTTACAGGGGCAGTCAAAAGTTTACTGTTACATTAACGGTCTATGGAAAAAAATTGACACCCTGTCGAACATATTAGCATTTATATGCATATACAAATTGCTCTTTAGTGCAATTCGTATGCATAACGTATATGCATGACGTATATGCGTATTTGTATGCATTCGTGTATGCATAAATTCGCCGCCAATTCGTATTTACTGAACTGGCGGCACTATCTCCACACCTTTTGTTCCGACATCACATCTGGCCCATAGGCTTCCACAGAGAGGCATCAACAATTGTTGGACAGATCGAGACTTGGACGGGCGTGCACGGCCACTATAGACTAAAGCAATGCTTAACTGCAGTTTTGGAAGCAATATCGAAATCATATAAGTGGTTTAACGCTCCTTTCGTATGCAGAGTCCTGATTTTTTCCTAGAAGGCTTTTTGAAACTTATAAATGTGTATGGCAAATGTCTCAACTCACTTGGCACTTACGTATAAAAATAAAGTTACGTCTTATCTTTAATGTTTCATTACATGTTTTGGCTTTCATACACACCTCTGTCCACAGTCGCAAGGAGAAACTTATTTCCTAAAATGGCATTTAATCTTATAGTCCTAAAATGGCATTTAAGCTTATAGTTTGGGCGAATTTTTTTAGTCGACGAGAAAATTAAGTAGTACCGAATTGCGTAAAAGAAACATCTTTTTAATTCCAAAAATAATAATTATATTAACTAACAGTTTCCTGCGTCGGATTAAACATCTCAATTCCAAGTAAAAAATATTGAATTGAAATCTGAATGAAATAAAAGGTCATAAAAAATCGAAGAATGTGGAAAATAGGACTACAAATTTCTCGACAACTAATTATTTGATAAACTTTATTCTTTATGCAAAATTTATGTTTTTTATTGTCTTATACATTTACTCTTAAAAATAAGAAATTTAGAAAATTGTTATATACTTTTCATCAGAACGAATATCTCGAGGGCCTGAAAAAATAGTTCCTGATAATCGAAGTTACTGATATTCAATAGGCTTCATTCCATTATTACATTCTAAATACACAGCAAATTTCAAGTCTTTATCTCAATTCTTTCGGGAGATCCAGCGTTTACTGACACACACACACAGAGACAAACAGACGGCAATTATTTTTTTCTAAAAATATGTTTTTCAGAATATCCAGTATCTGAAACGCGTAAATCTGTCAAAAAAATTCTGAGTTTCAAAACGAATGCAAACTTATCCTATACTTTGTTGTAACTACAAAAAAAAAAATCCCTAAATTTAACAAAAGATTCGACAAGATCCCATTTAGGTAAATAAAAGTAGAAAAAATCAACTCCCTCATCTCCTCTCTTTATACTTAATCAATGAACTTCAAAATCTAATCTGGAAAGGGCCTTATCATAACAAACTGCTGTACCAAATTTGAAATAAATCCGATAAGTCTACATGAAAAACCCATGTATTTAAATTAAGGGGAGATTAACTTCCCGCACACTTCTATATACTTAAACAATGAACCTCCAAATCTAATCAATGAAGCTCTTTATCAGAATAATACTGTATACCAAATTTCAAGCGAATTGGATATGTTTATCAAGTTTTATCGCGATATATGTACGTACTTACAGAACCTGCAGCCACATTAGCTCTCAGGTTTGAATAGCCTGAAAGTTAAAACAGTACTATTATTGATATTATTATATACATGAATATGCTTTTAACTAATTATCTGATACTCCACTTCATTAAAGCTATGATTTATTATTACAATATATTCAACAAAATACATTTTTAATGAAATACAAACGAAAAGTAACTACCCATATAATTGAATTATTGGTAAAGTCTTATGTCTGTCATCTCATTTCATCGTCAAAGGATTTCAATTCGATTAAAAAGGAACATATAAAACTCCTTCTCAAAGCTAAATCTCATTACATTTATTTCTTTTATATGCCAAGTATGAATGCAAATTTAGTTAGTTTGTTTTATCAGTTCTTCAAACATCCCCAAAACTTAATGGAAAAGATTGATGTTTTCAATTGGATTTTATAAAATGAAGTTAATACTTTTTTCAGCATTTGTTGTTTCAGTTTAATTTAATATTTCTCAGGTGCTTTCTGTTCAAATTTAAATTCTGTTAGACAAGTTTTCAGCAATTTCAAAAGAAAAAGATTTTATTTTGGTCGTTATTCATACGAGGTAGAGCCCATCGAATTTCGATGAAAGAAAATATTTAAGGAGGACCTGTTACACTGATTTATAATAAACCTACAAAATTAGTTACAATGGAATGTACACCTTACATTGGTAAGTCTAACTCTTAAACAAATGATATTTAACCTAAATTTAACGAAATACTATTTCTATAAAACACAGATGCATAAATTGTTAAAATTAAACTTAAATCGAACATTTAAGTATTAAAAAATAATAAAGATCCGTTATTATGATAAATTTATCAATTAAGGCTCTTATGCTAGTATTCCAAAATGAAAAAGCAAAATTCTTTTTATTTTGACTCAATTATAGAATTTTCTTTTATGAAAACTAAACCCGACATCATTTTCATCATATCCAAATTTACATTTGCACGATTATAATCTATATTGACCTTTAAAAAAAATTGTCATTTTAATTTGATCATTTTGATTCAAAACTTAAAGTCTCTATGGTATTAACAGAAACAAATTCTTAACTATTTATATTCTCTTAAGTGTAAATGAAATTTTGTAAATGAAATGAAAAATCCATCGGTTTTATTACAGAAAATAGACACAGCACATATCTAAATTATAATTTTTTTCACTTTTAATGAGAAAATGGCAGCATAAAGATATAGTAATCATTTTACTTACCCATCATACGTAGTATAGGGTAAGTCTTGCAATCGTTTTGAAAATCGAAAAAAATTTTTTGACGGATTTACACATTTTAGATAGTGGAGATTCCGAAAAAACATATTTTTAGAAAAAAAATTTTGCCATCCGTCTGTCTGTCTGTCTGTCTGTCTGTAAACGCTCTATCTCCCGAACGAATTGAGATAGAGACTTGAAATTTTGTATGTAGTTAGTATGTAAGAATGAGACGAACCCTATTTAATATCAGCAACCTAGATTATCCGGAACTATTTTTTTCGGACTCTCGAAAAATTCGTTCTGATGAAAGTTATATAAAAATTTTCGAATTTTTTTGTTCCAAGGAATGGTCGTAAAAGGCAATAAAATAACACACATTTTGCATATGGAACGAAGTCAATCGGATTATTAGTTGCCGAGATATTTGTAATCCTATTTTCCACATTCTTCGATTTTTCATGACCCTGTATTTCATTCAAATTTCAATTCAGAGGTATATTTTAATTGGAAATGAGACGCTTAATCCGATGCAGTTAATTGTTAGTTAATAGAGTTATTATTTTTGGAGTTATAAGGATGTTTCTTTTACGCAGTTCGGTACTACTTGAGTAGTTTGGCGTTTTATATAATTTGTCGATATCGGTAATCAGCAGTTCTTTAATAGAGCATTACTATGTATATTAACAATATTTAAATTTTGTTTATGAATTGCAATGCATTGTATAAATAGTTTTCACATGTTTTATTTTCATATACATATCCATGATGGGTAAGTATTACGGTGGCCCCCCAACGACTAGTTTTCCTTTTCTTTTAATAGAAACCGAGTACTTGTGTTGCCACAATTAGAAAAAAGATATGAAAAACTACAAAAAATATTAATATTTCAAAATTAAATTAAGATGCAGTTTTCAAAAAAATTTTATTTAAAAGTACATTTTTTCCCCTATAGGACGGTGTAAAAATTGAAAGTGTGCGATTTTCAGAAGCTTAAAAATTTGCAGTAGTAAAAAGTGCAAACCCGGAATTTCATTTCGAATTTCAAAGTGTTGCCATTCGCAAAATGACGTATGCGTTACGCACAGATACGTTTGGCCTTATAATATAGATATATTATACATAGTAGATGTGCATAAAAGATGGGCATAACTTTAAAAGGTGATAGCAGTGGTGTAGCTAGGATGGGTGCACTCCCCTTCCGACCCATCATATTTTTTCAATCATTTTTTTCCATTTTTATAACAAATGACCATGCCATTCCTTATTTAACTATTGCTTGCTTAACTTTTTGCTAAATGCTTGATTTATCGGCACAGATGTCATATACGCACCACATTGATGCGGTTTTTTTCTGATACCAATTTGGCGTAAACTTCGTTTTCAATATCATTGCATATATATTCTTTCTCTTTTCTATTATTTTAAAAAGGAAATAATAAATAAAAAAAGTTTAATTAATAATTATAGGAAAAAAATTATATCACTTAAAAAAAAGAAAATAAAAGTAAATAAACAGTTTATTTAAGAATAAATAACAATTGCCGAGTTATCTGTGAGGGATGTATTTGTCTTTTTGTTGCAATTCCGTCAATGTGGTGACCTGGTATGGTATATGACATCTGCGACCAATTCTTTAGCAATATCTTCAAATTTGGGAAAAAATTAGCAATTAATATTAATTATGAATAAAAGCAACATGATTTAATACTTAATATGCATTTAAAGAAGACTAAACAGGTCGCCAAGGGTGGCTAGTAATGATATAAAAACAGGTGTGTAGGTGATAAGCGGAGTAAAACATCAAGGAGGGACATAAAATAAAAGCTAATATTGAAAATTTTCCAAAGATTTAGTTTCACAACAGAACAAACACTAAAAAAAAATGTTTAAAATTAGGGCTTAATTTACAGAGAATCTATGACTTCAACTTTCAGAAATGCAGAAGAGCCAATGAAACTTTTTTAATATAGGCACCTCTTTAACACATTATTGAAATCAATGAATCAAAGAAATATAGGTGTTGTCACTATAAGGAGTATAAAAGAGCTGAAGTTGAGGAAAAATTAATGAAGAAATGCAATCCAAATATGATCGACACAGAAAATAAATTGACCTCACCAAAACTCTCAAAAACGACAGAAAGTGATTCAGAGTAACTTAGTCATTTGTTTTGACTTAGAAAATATTATAACATGCACCAAAAAAGTATTACCAGCAATTTTTTTCGATAGCAAAAAGTTAAACATATGAGGACCCCAGAAGCCAAGGGGTATAAGTGACAAAATTGAAAAAAATAAACTAAGTACACAGACGACCTAAAAATATGCTTTTTTCATTTCAGGTAAAGAAATATAAGTGATTTTCTTATTATTTGCTGAGTTATAGAGGCAAACCACTTTTTTCGAAAAACAAAAAATATTGATTAATTATACATTTAAAAAAAATTGTACTTTATTTTTTAACAGTTATTGAAATAAGAGTTCAAAGACCAGAATGCAACAAGCAGAAATTTCCTATTTCAATTCACTCAATTGTTATTGATGTTCCAATTTAACATCAATTATCTTTTACTCCAAATCGAAATTTTGTTACTTGTACCCCTTGGCTTCTGGGGTCCTCATATATAACATCACTACGCATGTACCATGCACTAAAGAAAAGAAAACTTAAGATACTTGTACACAGATGAGAAGTCGGGCAGAAGACAACTCGGGCATCATTCGATTAAGGCTCCGTTCAGATTGCAATATTCTTCTCTTCAACTGAATTCTTTGAAAAAGTGGGGAAGTCTTTTGTATAGGATCCATTTGCGGTCTCTTCATAATAGAAACGAGGGTAATTAACAAAAGAGTTGGAAGATAACCAATCCATTCTACTTGACGAAAAGATTTTCTTTTGCCGGACAACCGTCCTTTTCCTGCAGAACTCATTACGATCAAAAACATCGCTTCGCCACAACAAACGAGCCGACACTGAACTTCAAGATGTGGTCAAATATGTTTGGGCCTTAAAGAATGGGAATCACAGAGTAGTAGCCGAGTTCTTAGTAGCAGAGTAGTAGCAGAGTAGTAACCGATCACTTAAAAACTAAACCATCGCGTTGTCGATTTTTATCCTCGTGATTTCTGTTTAACTGTAACCTTATTCTGCTTGGCGCTTCTTGCTGAATGCTGATTTGATTATCTTTGCACATGTGCTTATGCTATTTGATCTTAGATTTCCGCGCTTATATTGATTCGTAATTATTACTGTTATTATTCTTGAATTTTCAAGTTTAAATTATTAGATCGTTATGTTACGAAGAGACACATGCATTGTTTGCAAGACGAATACGTCAAAGTTATTTCATAATTTTTTCATAAATTTCAAAACAAGAAGCAGCAAGCCATCGCTGTATTTTTTTTTTCTTATCATTTGTCGCCAAGGAAGCGATGTTTCGCCGAGTTAGCAACCTCTCTTATGTTATGATCGTAGTTTCAGAGTGGTCCGCTCGTGTCGCTACTGTCTATGCGTAATCCCATGTTAAACAAGTTGCCATTACAGTGTATGAGAGTTGATTCTCTGCTCCGTACTCTGTGGATGGGAATGATGCAAGTTCAGCTGTATGCATAGGTTATTGAGAAGACTACTGCTGAGAAGATATTGACTGAACTTCTGACCTCATGCTGATGATAGTGTAACTGTTGAGAGTGAATCGCAGTAATCTATTTACCGCCCTAAGAATGAAGCCAGAACAATTCAAGACTTCCACTTGTGTGTAGCAACATCTGATCCTGCAATCTCGCCCCGTATACCAAGATAACAGTTAAGATTCACGCAACTGCTTTACGAAGCTGAGTTTAGTGCGAAAAAGTATAGTGGTAGATGTTTATCACCAAGATATGACTTGGAAGACCCATTGCATTTTAATATTCGAATTAAGCTTTATATAATTCTGGAAATTCAGCCTCACACTCGATGAGAGGATTTTCTGTTTTGCCGCCTCCTGGTTTTATCGGATACATAAATTAATGCGATTTCTGGGACTTTGCATCCCTTTTTATGTAATATTTTTTCATCAATTTTATTACAGGTTACACGTGAAGACACTTTAAAAAAATTAGTTTCTTACATAAGCAATTCTTCATTAAATCTAATTTTTGTCTTATTATATATATATGATCTTAAATGAAATACTAATGGACAGAAACCAGGCAGCGCATGCAATATTTATTAAATCATGTTATTTCAATTTCATCTTATCTCCAAAGAATTTCAATTCAATTAAAAGGAAACTTAGAAAACTCCATTTCAAAGAGGAACCTTTCATTACAATTATTTATTTTATATATTACTACGAAAGCAATTATCATCTACATTCAATTTCCCAGTTCTTGAAATATTCTTAGAACTTTATGGAAAATATCGATACACATGATTGAATTTTATAAAATAAAATCAGTAACATTTTCTGTATTTGTTATTTTAGTTTTAGTTCTCGCAGATGATCTTTGTTAAAATGTAAAGTCTAAGTAAAGTTATTCTATCTGATTTAATTAGTCTTATAGCCGACAAGATGATGATAAAGGCTGATGATGTCAGGAATCATGATAGTTTTGATCGATTGTTTTCCTAAAGTTATTTTGATCCATTGAAACAATTGTTTTAGAATATGTTTGAACAGTAGAAGGAATGCTCATTTTGTTCCTAATTGCTTATTATTAACATTTTCTAACATAGTTGTATTTAAAACTTCGATTCGTCTGTCTGCCTGTGTGGCTGCCTGCCTTCTGTAATCACAGTTAGATTTTTACGTAATTTATATACTATATTTGTGATGCAATACTATTGAATAATCTCTTTTAATAACAGAAAATGAAACATCTACAATTCATGTACACAGAAATACAAAAGAATGGCGTTACATCATAGTCTATACACAAAATCGTAGCGTACATCAATGGTATTTTACAATTTCAAACATTATGAAATGAATATGCATTTGTTGTTGTTGTCATAAATGTTCATGTAACCAATCACGTGACCCAGCTAATCGAAAAAAATTTCCGGTTAGTTCTATCTCTCAGTGATCACTTCGGTTATTTCCACTTAACGACATTGGTTTCTGATCAGTAAGCAGGCACTGAACGCCTTTGGTAACTAACCGATCTCATCTATTATGAACTGGTGACTCCATTCCATTGAACACGCTATATGCATCCCCTGTTATGTTATACTTGTTCATCTACTTTATTACAGGTTACATGTGAATACACTTTTACAGATTATCTATTTACCGAAGCATTTTTTAATTAAATCTATCTTTCCATCATATTATATATATGGTCTTAAATGAAATACTAACGGATAGAAACTAGGCAGCGCATGTAATATTGATTAAATTATGTTACTTCAATTTCTTCTTATCTCCAAAGAATTTTAATTCTATTAAAAGGAAATTTAGAAAACTCTATTTCAAAGAGAAACCTTTCATTACAGTTATTTATCCAATATATTACTACGAAAGCAATTATCATCTACATTCAATTTCCCAGTTCTTGAAATATTCTTAGAACTTAATGAAAAATATCGATACTGATGACCGAATTTTATAAAATAAAATCAATAACATTTCCTTGATTTGTTATTTCAGTTCTATCAGATGATCTTTGTTAAAATGTAAATGCGGTAAGCAAAGTTATTTTACCTCTTTCAATTAAACTTATCCTCTTCAGACCTGAGCATAAACTAACTCTGCAAATCTATATTTATTGCTTTTGCATAATCGAAATGACACCATAGATGGCAGAAAGAATCATTTTTATGAAATCCCTACCTTAAGGGACTGATAATTTAGGTTTACAAATATCGATATGAAAATAATAATCCCCTTAAAACATCAGTTTAACTATCAGTAATATAAATATACGCACTAACAAAATCAAGGGCTTCAAACAAGTAAATGATCAGCAAAACCTCAAAAATTTTCATTGTAAAGCATTTAAGTTAAATAATCATGAATATTTCTCACTTTCTTGGCCACAATGTCTTGAAGGTATTTTCGAAACTCGGACGAGAATAATATTTATTTTATGAGGTTATATTCATCAGTGCTGACATTTTTTTTTGTTTTGTTTTAAAGCTAAAAACATTCAGCTGTATAGAAGTAAAGTAAAAATGCAAAAAAATCGAACAGTTTAGTTTTTATGAGGAAAAGAATGGAGGTACACATTTGTGTACCTCAGGTCTGAAGAGGTTAAAGCCGTCAACATCATGATAAAAGCTGATGACGTCATGAGTTATGAATCAGTTTCGATCTATTATTATACTAATATTTGATCCTTTGTACCGATTGTTACACATTATGTTTAAATACCAGAATAAATGCCAATTTTGTTCCTACTTGCTTATTATTAATGCTTTCTAACACAGTTGTATTTAAAACTTCGATTCATCTGTCTGTCTGACTATGTGGTCGAATATTATCTGTAGGTACAGTTGGATTTTTATGTAATTTACACACATTTCTTGCGGCAGTTTATAGAGCCATCTCTGTTGATAACAGAAAATGAAACATCTACAATTTAACTACTACGAATGTATGTATTAAAAATACAACACATTGCTCAATGGTGCACAAAACAAGAAATTTTAATATTGTTGCAGCGTATATAGGGTTCTTTCGATCTTATGGTTAGACAACTTCAAACTCTTTTCTCTTAGAAAAGTAGAAAATAATTTATTTACAGATCTTCAGAACAACAGAGTCTTCGAAACTCACAAATATTACAAGATATTCCAAAATAACTGTTTAAATCTATCGAACAAGTACAAATATAGGTCGCAGAGACTCTTTATACAATGTCTCAACACTATATCACATTCAAAACAACGTAGATAAAACTCAATACATCAAGCAAACTTGCTTGGACAATCTCTAGTAGCTCACTCAATGACTGACTGGTAAATAATAACAACAGCAGCTCGTATCGCTCTCCTTATATAGGTTCGCAACATGCGGCGAAGTTTCTACAACCTTCTAGAAAAAAACCGGAAAACCACGGAACAACATTCAATGTATCAGTAGACCTAAGGGGGGGGGGGGTTACCATAAACAGGGAAGGGTTACCATCGCCAACAATCGCCAAGTTTGTCGCCAACTTGGCGATATATCGCCAAATTTGGCGACCAAAATTAGTTGCCAAAAGTGACGCCAACTTGGCGATATCTCTAATATTTCGCAAAGCTGCCATACACATACACTGAAAATAATAGACAAGTTTGCTTGATAACAGAGACAATGTAACTAAAACTAATATTAGTAAAGAAATGGAGCTTAATAAGATTATTTACATTATTTTACAGTACAAACACTAACTATTTACAAAATTCGTAACACTACCCCCTCCTCAAAGACTGCACGTCCCGGGCAGTGCAATCCTTGAGTTAGAAGAAAACACTTAAAATAAATAAACAAATAAATAAATAAATAAAATAATAATAACAATAATAATAAAATTTACATAAATAAGAACTAATTACTATTTACATATTTACAAAAAGTGACTTTCATGACCATGGTCTGAAATTCCAGTTTTGAATTTTTAATCACTTTGGCCAAAATAAGGGGCTAGCCGGTTATAATGTACGACCTTGGGTTTGGTGTGTGGCGATTTTCGTATGCGTACGACGACGTCATTCAGCCTGTTGACGACTGTGTAAGGACCGTCCCAGTTTCTTTGTAGTTTTGGCGACAGTCCCTTACGACGTATCGGATTCCACAACCAAACTTTGTCACCTTCGTTGAACTCATGTCCAGTTGCCTTTGTGTCGTACCGTGTCTTCATCTTTTCTGATGCCAGTCCAATTCGGTTCCTCGCTAGACAATGAATCTTCTCAATCCGTGCCTGAAGTTCATCGACATATTCCTCAGGCGATGAAGGAGCATCAGGAGGACGGCCAAACAAAAGATCAGCAGGCAGACGAAGATCACGACCAAAGAGCATTTGAGAAGGGGAGTAACCAGTGGCCTCATGAGTGGCACTCCTGTAGGCAAGCAGGAAAAGAGGCAATTTCTTGTCCCAGTCCTGTTGGTCTCTAGACACCAGGAGAGAGAGGCTATTTAGGATGGTACGATTGAACCGCTCCACCATGCCGTCCGATTGAGGATGTAGAGGTGTAGTTCGAGTTTTGTCCATGCCGAGTAGTCCGCACATTTCCTTAAACACAGCCGAATCAAAGTTTCTTCCTTGATCGGAATGGATTTGAAGAGGAACTCCGTATCTGGAAACCCAGTGTTGAACTAGTATGTCTGCTACGGTTACCGCCTCTTGATTAGAAATGGCGTAGGCTTCAGGCCACTTGGTGAAGTAATCCATGACAACGAGGATGTACTTGTTGCCATCAGATGTTCTAGGAAGAGGACCCAGGATATCTAGAGCAATTCGTTCGAAAGGAGCTCCTACATTATAACGTCGCAATCGTCCACGGGTGCGCCTCTTTGGACCTTTACGTGCTACACAGGTGTCACAAGTTCGACACCACTTCTCCACATCACTGCGAACATTATTCCAGTAGAAACGCTCTCGAACCTTTTGCAGGGTCTTCATTACACCAAAATGACCTCCTGTGGGATTACCATGCAGTTCTTGAAGGACCATAGAAATTCTCGACTTAGGAAGTAGTAGTTGCCATCTACATGTCTTTCCATCGTCAGACTCCCATTTTCGGTACAAGATGCCGTTCTTCAAATGTAAGGAATCCCAGAGAGCCCAATAACGTTTAGTCGTAGGATGGTAATGGGCCATGTCTTGCCAGCTGGGCTTCCTGTTGGACTCCTCTTTCAGCTCTAGAATTGGCTTAATTTCAGGATCAGCAAGTTGATCTTTACGCAGGCTTTCGTCACTCCACGGATCTTGCGATGATGTAGACCCAGTTGTAACTTGTCTTACTATAGGACCTTTGACATTAAATTTCTTATCAGCCCGGTCGCAGTATCTACAATTCTCTGAGCAGGGTCTTCTTGAGAGAGCATCTGCATTTCCATGTGATGAGCCTTTTCGATGGCGTATCTCCATATCGTACTCTTGAAGCTTTTGTATCCACCTGGCTATCTGGCCTTCAGGGTTCTTAAAATTTAATAGCCAAGTTAGAGAAGCATGATCAGTTCGGATCAGGAACTTTCGACCGTAAAGATAGTGATGAAAGTGGTCTATGGCTTTCACTACAGCAAGAAGCTCTTTTCTTGTTACGCAGTAGTTTCGCTCGGCCTTTGACAAGCACTTGCTGAAATAGGCGATAACACGCTCCTGGCCGTCGATTTCCTGGGACAGTACAGCGCCAATGCTTTCGTTGCTTGCATCCGTATCAAGTATAAACTGTTTATCGATTTGAGGATACGACAGAACTGGAGTGGATGTTAAGGCCTCCTTAAGCTTTTCGAAAGCAGAGTCACATTCCTGTGTCCACATGAATTTTTGATTGGCTTCTGTTAATTTATGAAGTGGTCTTGCAATCATGGAGAAGCCTTTGACAAATTTTCTGTAATAGGTGCATAATCCTAGAAAGCTCCGAAGCTGGTGAACATCTGCTGGACGACTCCAATTTTTCACGGCCGATATCTTCTCCGGATCAGTCCTAACTCCTTCCGCCGAAATGATGTGTCCAAGGTAGGCGATTTCATTGCGAAACAAACTGCACTTCGAAGGGCTTAACTTCAAATTAGCTTCCTTTAACTTTTGTAGCACCCGCCTGAGGTTGTTCAGATGTTCATCAAAAGATTTTCCTATGATTATGATATCATCTAAATAAACAAGGCATGCTTCATATGACAGCCCCCGGAGAACCGTTTCCATAAGCCGTTCGAAAGTTGCAGGTGCGTTACATAGACCAAAAGGCATTACCTTGAACTGCCATAATCCTTGTCCCGTTGTAAAGGCAGTCTTCTCGCGGTCGTCCGGATGGATCTCTACCTGCCAGTAACCACTCTTCAGATCCAGAGTCGAGAACCAAGTGTTGCCCGCAAGTGTGTCGAGAGTGTCGTCGATCCTTGGCAGAGGGTAACTATCCTTTTTAGTGACGTCATTCAGTCGGCGGTAGTCTACACAAAATCTTGTAGAACCATCCTTCTTTCTTACTAATACAATGGGAGACGCCCATGGACTTGTCGATGGTTCGATGACGTCATTTTCTTCCATATCCTTAATTAAATTCTGTACCTCTTCTTGCTTGGCATTTGTTCATCTTTTCCCCCAACTCTTCTTGGCCTTTATTCATTTTTTCCGCCAACTCTTCTTGGCCTTTATTCATTTTTTCCGCCAACTCTTCTTGGCCTTTCGTCAATTCTGCCTTTATTCCATTAATAGCTTCTAACAGTTCTTTCAGTTGACCATCCATTGTTCTTGTTTTCGCCATAAGATCCCGACTCCTGACACCAAATGTTGCAGCGTATATAGGGTTCTTTCGATCTTATGGTTAGACAACTTCAAACTCTTTTCTCTTAGAAAAGTAGAAAATAATTTATTTACAGATCTTCAGAACAACAGAGTCTTCGAAACTCACAAATATTACAAGATATTCCAAAATAACTGTTTAAATCTATCGAACAAGTACAAATATAGGTCGCAGAGACTCTTTATACAATGTCTCAACACTATATCACATTCAAAACAACGTAGATAAAACTCAATACATCAAGCAAACTTGCTTGGACAATCTCTAGTAGCTCACTCAATGACTGACTGGTAAATAATAACAACAGCAGCTCGTATCGCTCTCCTTATATAGGTTCGCAGCATGCGGCGAAGTTTCTACAACCTTCTAGAAAAAAACCGGAAAACCACGGAACAACATTCAATGTATCAGTAGACCTAAGGGGGGGTTACCATAAACAGGGAAGGGTTACCATCGCCAACAATCGCCAAGTTTGTCGCCAACTTGGCGATATATCGCCAAATTTGGCGACCAAAATTAGTTGCCAAAAGTGACGCCAACTTGGCGATATCTCTAATATTTCGCAAAGCTGCCATACACATACACTGAAAATAATAGACAAGTTTGCTTGATAACAGAGACAATGTAACTAAAACTAATATTAGTAAAGAAATGGAGCTTAATAAGATTATTTACATTATTTTACAGTACAAACACTAACTATTTACAAAATTCGTAACAATATCAACATGTACAATTAAAATAAAATAAAAATATCAACGTTTCGTGCCGTCTTCAGGAAAATATGAAAATGGACGGAGTAAGTTTGCTTCTTGATCGAGGTTTAATATTTCTAATAAATTGAAATCGAAGTGAATTAAAAATTTAAAAATGTTGCCACTTACACGTGAGTAAAAATTAAAATATTGTAACGAGATAAAAATTTTAAGATTTTATGATGTTATGCCATATTTTTGGTAATATTGTAGGACAAATTATCATTACAAGGTTTATTTTCTCGTGCAATGATTCCGACAGATTCTCTTATTTTACCTTCAACTGGGTTATTGCACGGAACTACTATCTACAATTTATTTGCACAGATAAATACAAAAGAATGGCGTTACATTATAGTCTACACAGAAAATCGTAGTGTACCTATTTTAATGATATTTCACAATTTCAAACACTTTGAAATTAATATGCCTTACCGAGATGCAGATCAACATCAGTTTTACGCAATATACAGTGCATAGCATTTGTCGTTCATTTACCGGAATATAGAAAATTATAGTGTTAGTGTATAGAACAATTATAGTGTGTAGAACTTGCTGGTACTGTGCAATTTATAAAATTGTACTTTCAGTTGTGGTATGCGTTTTTGTTCTTGACCCCTTCACGCCCTTGGTCAAATAAGTGGATGTTTAGTTTTTTTTTATAACTAAAATTATCGTCTGTATTAAAAAGAATAAAGATTTGATTTCGCATTCACTACAAAATCCCTGAATCAGAGAAATAAAAATTTTATGTTTTGACGGCACTAAAAATGATACAAAAAAAATGTTAAATCATTTTTGGCAATCAGTGTTGTTGGAATATTTGAAGAAATCGCTAATATTTGAAGAAAATAATGTCATATATATGAAATATATTAAGTTTCAAGAAATAAATATTCTAAAACCTTCATATTACGCACTTCGAATTCCGCCACGCACACATCTTACCCTTCCCGGAAGGGTGCATTTAACGTATTCCAGTAGGAACTCTTCCAATAATAAGAAAATTACGAAACTAATCTCAAATGATGAAAAAAATCAATAAAAATTTTACTATCCTTTAGTTTGTTTTTACACCAGGGGTGCTCTTAATTCTTATTTCTTTGGTCATTTTACTGCTAAGTGCCGAAAAATTCTAATTTTTTATAATTAAATTTTCTTATTTTTTTATATACTAATTCGCGGCTTTTCAACTTTTCGCAACCAATGGACGTCGTCACATGACTTTTTCACTATTGTGGTTTCCTTATAGCTTCCCTTCGGTTTGTTGTTTTTTAATTCCATCTGTTTTTAGTGTCCATGTATTTACTAAAATTTACTTTATATACTTGTAAAAACAATGATTTTAATAATCGATTGTAGAACATATCGAATATAGCTTCTCGAAAATAATCGATGACTTTATCGATTGTTTTTTTTAAGAAGATTTTTTCCATTGTTAAATTTTCGAGAAATGCCCATCACTAACCATATTCTAGCAGCAAATCTATTTAGAAGCGCAAAATTTAAGATAACAAGTCTTAATATATATTTCAGCGATTTCAGAAATTTTCCTCCCTTTCCTCTCCAAAAGGATTAACGGGAAATACGAAACTTTTAGATCATTCTGCAAAACCTCAACAGTATTTTTATATAGAGGCATGAATTTTAGGATAACTGCAATCTACTAAACTTAACTTAAACATGTATATTATCTATTTTAGAAATTCCCATCTAAAACGGTTAAATGAGCTGGTCGCACTTTTAGAACATTTCGCCATATCTCTGCAACAGTTTTAGGTAGAAACGTGAAATTCAACGTAACAAACCCATACTAAAACAATAGTTAAGCATACGCACTTCAGTGATTTATACATATTTTGTGTACTATGTCGTCAACATCGACTTTGATCTGGATAACAGATTATACAAATAAGACAACAGTTAAAAATGTTAAGTTTTTTTTAAATTTTTACTAGATGTATTTTGTTAGATTCGAGATTCTTTTTGAGAAACCGACCAGCCTAGTGAGAGAGCATTTTTGCCGATCCCACCGAAGCTAGCATAAGGAAATAAATAAGGGCTTCCGATTGGTTGAATAATTTAAAGAGCAATTGTTGTTTGTAAATAAATCATTCTGGACGTTGATGTACGTATTAGCGGTTCATGGATGTATCGTGTTAAAATAATAACTTGAAGATAATAACAATAATAAGATGAACATCTTTAAAAGTAATATAGAACAACTGGTTTTGTAAATATCGCGCAATTGATACCATAAAAAGAAAATGCGATTATTGTTTGTAAATAAATTGTTTTATCATGTTAAATTAATTAGAAGAAATTCCAATTTTTATTATTTTTTTAAGTAATAAAGAATAATTGAGAAACATCATTAACTTCTTTGATTCTAAAAATTCCAGGAAATCTTTCTTTTTATTTGTTAACAGATATGTAAAATCAGAAAGACAATCAAAATCTATCTTTTAAAAGGTTTTCAAACAGAAACATATGATTAAATAAACAAACTCAAAAATTAACCAAAACAAAATACTCTCTAAATTATTCAACCAATCAGAAACCCGTATTTACTTCTCTGTGCTAGCTTCGGTGGGATTGGCAAAAATGCAGTGAGCGAAGTTTGCTACATTTTTTCATTAATTGCCATTAACACTCAGCAAACACAAATGTGGAAGTTACTATTTGTGAATTTTTATTGCTTTTTTAGGTGCGTTCGTAATTATGTAAATACGTAGCACCTACTGTTGTCGTTCAGTCCGTCCGTCTGTCCGTCCGCATATAACAACGCAAAAACTACCCAACTGAATCGTTTGAAATTTAAAATACATAATTATTACATAATTTTGTCGAGTCATTTCAAATTTTATGAAAATCGGATGCATAGATCAATTACAGGGACAATCAAAAGGATTCCGTTACATTACGGTCAATGGGGGGAAAAAGTTTCAAATGCATTTTAATCGTTTGAAATTTTAAATACATAATTATTACATAATTTTGTCGAGTTATTTCAAATTCTATAAAAATCGGATGCATAGTTCAGTTACAGGGAAAATCAAAAGTATTCCGTTACATGGGGAAAAATGTTTCAAATCCATTTTAATAGTGTTACACTCATTCGAACGTAATAAAATTTATATGCATCTATAAAGTACATATTATAATATACATTTTGCATAATCTGTGGTGCAAAGAATATTTGTTATTGATTTACAAGGCCACACAAAAGTATTCCATTGCATAATGGTTAGGGAGTACATTGTTTGGTGCGCATTTTAATTATAATTATTCACAGTTTTATGAGATTGATATATGCGAGTGATATTTTTAAAACTTCGTTATCGTACGAACGCAATTTCCAACTTGTTTTTCTTTTCCTTTAATTTCTAATAACCCCTTCCCGACGAAAGTCCTTTGCTTAATTTTTAGTCTTTTACCACCAGCTTCTCAAAACAGAAAATTTTTAGTCAAGAGAATCGCTAAAATGCTTTGACTTTCATAACGTAAAATTTACAATAAAAAATAACTGATGTGAATAATGAAGAATTCTAAGCACCTTAAGTAGCATGTATACCAGTCGCGCATCTCCAAGAGGTTCGTATAAAATGAATAAATCTTACAGAAAAAGTCACTTGTCTGTCACCTTAAAAAAAATCGTTCCTGAAGAGGTTTAAATTAACTAAATGCGATATAGCGTATATCCCGCATTTTAGGTAGATTTCGTATGAAATACTACCTATTGCGGTCGCTCCTATGTAGGAAATTCTGAAAATTTTTCAGATCTACGCCGATCATGATCTCTAGATCCCAAAATTACCATCAGTAAAAAAGTTTATATATCTATATATATATCACTTTCTTCTGGACACGATAACTTTTATAATTCTGCTCCAATCTCCTCCAAAGTGATACATAAAATCAAAGGGTATAAAATCTCGGTCGAGTTGGTTAATGGGCAAAATCGGACCAAGGGGGTGGAAATAGGGAGGATTTTTGTGAAAACCGAAAACACGTTATAACTTCTTAATTAAAATAGATATCGAATCAGTTTAAAGTTTATATTTTTTCTAAATAATGGGCCAAAAGTTTATGCATGACAGATTTTTGATAATGTTAAATATGGGCTCAGGGGTCGAAAAAAATAGGGGTTTGGGGAGAAAAAATTTATAACTTCTTCAATTCTGAAGATATCAAATCCAACTAAATTTTTCATAAGTGTTCTCAAAATTTAAAACGTTTATATTTATCTAAAACGTTCTAAAACGTTTGTATTTACAAGTTTTTGATAGGACCAACTTTTACAGATGAAAAAACTTAAAAGAAAAAGAAAAAATTCCATAACTTAGTTCTTAAGCTATCAAATCTAATTAAATTTATTTTATATCTTCTCAATAACATCTACAAACATTTATATTAACAAGTTTTTCATAGGACCAATTTTTATAGCAAAAATAAATTAAACAAAAATAGGAGTTGGAGAAAAACCTTCAAATCCAAACTGCTTATATTCCGTCTCATTTTTAAATTCATTTTTGATTTTAACGCATCCAAATGGCAGATCCTCTTATTCAACACAGGTTGTGTTATTTAGGAACAGTATAATGTGCCGTATTGGTGTAGTATTTTGATAAAGGTTAAATATATATATATATTTTTAAAGCTCTCAAAGTGGGCATTCGCACAAAATTTCCCTAAGCGATCATGATTAAAGAATTGATGATGTATTCAAATAACAAATTAGTTATTTTATGACTCGTTTTTAAATTCAGTTTTGCTCTCAAACGCATTCAATTGACAGTTTTTTTTTTTTATTTATTTTTTTTTTTTTTTAGTATGCGTATTGGTCGATTTTTTTAAAATAAAGTCAGGATATATTTCAAAATATGTTATCAAAATGGGCATTTGCGCCAAATTTCGCTTAAGATGATTCTGATAAAACCAGTTCTTAGAGAAAAATGAAATTAGAAGCTTTTCAAAAGTGGCCAAATAAAGTTGTTAAAAAAATAGAATATTATTAGAGATAAACTTAGTTTATTATTGTAATGAGCACTCTTCGAAATCTACCTCCGCCTCCGTCTTCAAGCCGACAGAGTTTTTTTTTTTTTTTTTTCTCGAATAAACAAAACTCGTGCAAGTTAAGGAATTACTGTACAATGACTTTAACTATAGAATAGAATTTAACTATTTCTCTTTTCGTACACCATAATATAACGCCATTCTTTAGAGTGCCCAGTTAAATGAATTGGAATGCATATTTGTCTATGGAGGTTAAGTGATGAAATCAGTTTATCAAATGCTTTACGTGTTTTCTAAACTGTTTACTGGGATATCTTATTTTCTGAAATAGCATTGTTTTGTTAAAATATTTCAGAAATGTTGGAAAATATCATAATATATTCTTAACACATGATTTTTTTTTCTTTCTTCCTTTTTTTTAACGCTTTCCAACAAGTTGAAAAGGGCTTATGCGCTCAGATTGTCCATAGACGCTCAAACTCCCGTAAATATACTCGGATTTTAATGCAATTGATAATGCATATGAAGTATGTAAGATCAATGGTTCATTTACAGGGACACTCAAAAGAATTCGATTACACTATGGCACATGGAGAAAAATCGTTTGGAGAGTATTAATGACATTATTCTATCTCAAATGCATTGAAACAGATAAATCCCTGAATTTCACCTCGATCACGTTAAAACAGAGCATTTGTAGCATTTTTTATTAATTTACAGAGACACACAAAGGAAATTGCTTACAGTACTGTCTTTGCGTAATAATTATTAGAGAGAACTTTTTAAAGTTCGGTATGCGCTTTTAGTAAATTTAATTAATTTTTTGCATATTACTCTTCATATATAAATTCTATATCTCATATACAGGGCAGCACAAGAGTATTCGCACACCATTCGCCTTATTAGAGTATACTACTGCAGGAGAATTTTCAATTGAAATATATGCATCTGTTAAATGAGCTAAATTTTGGAATGCATGTTGTTAATGGATACAAATCTCGATATCATATACAGAGCTGATAAAAAATTTTAATAATTTTCCGATTGTATATGAGAACAGTTGAAATTAGGCTTTGAAATGAGTTATAAATTTTCATATGGTGAAATGAAACGTAATATTTTAATTTTTTAAATGGTACAATTTTGTTACATTATTCTGAATGTATTGGAAAGTGCTTCATAATCAATTCTTAACCCATGATTTTTCCTGTCTTTTTCTTTTTTATATCAAAGAGCATTTCTTAGACATTTATCAATTAACAAATTGAAAAATTCATCCAAGAATTTTTCCTTACTGAAAAAAGACTTGTGGTGAATTCAAATGGACGACCTAAACTTAAATAAAAATACAAAATATTGAATTTCATATTAAGAAACAATTCCTGGAAGATTGCAAATGATATCACAGTATTTTTTTTAAATATAGCGACATAAATCATATGCAAATGCTACTATTCGATTTAAATTCTGTGGAAAAGCTTGCGTGACAAGGAGCTATTATCACATTTTTTGTCTTTGGTTTTCGCACTTGCACGCGAGATAATTCTTTCAAAAATTTACAGTGTTATGGAAAGCGCTACCGATTTATATTATGTTAAAATTAATTTCAGCATATTGTATATTATTCACTGAATAAAACAATATTTTCTTCTGAACTGTTCACATTTTTAACAAGAAAGAAAAGAAAACATGCGTCAAACTTAGATTATGAAACACTTTTCAACATATTCAGAATACCGTATTTACTCGTGTATACCGCGCACGCGTGTATAGTGCGCACTCCATGCTTAATAAGAAAAAAGGCGATTTTTTAAAATCTCGTATATAACGTGCACCGTAAATTTGATATGATTCTGAATGAATGACCAAATGAATTTCAGTAAAGAAAGTCGAAACAAACATTACATCAGGCTAGAAAACGAGACAAAAATACATTTTTATACTTGGAGTAGGGAGCGAATGACGGGTAGGGGGGAGAAGGGAGGAATAAGTGACGGCAATGAGAATTGCTAATTAGCATTTAAATAATATTAGTAGCACTGTTGTATAAATAAAGTGAAAGGAGTAAAATAAAAATGCAGTAATTCAGTTAAGTAAGATTTTCAGAGTTTTAATGTTTTCTTGGAATACATTTTTTGATTCATATGCATATCGTGTGATTACTTCAAGCGGTAAAAATATATTCCGTGTATAACGCGCACCTAGGAGCTTTGTCCTAATTTTTTGAAAAAAGAGGGCGCGTTATAGACGAGTAAATACGGTAATATAATAAATTGCCTTGTTTAATAAGTTAAAATATTATATCAAATTCAACAATATGGAAACTCATTTTCTACTACAGAAAGACAAACTTGTAGTTAGCCTAAAGAATGTACTATATCGATTTTATTATATGTGAAATACTTAATTAAAATATACCGCAAATAATGTTCTCCTCCCTTACCATTATGCAAAGGAATTTGTTTATGCGTGTAAATGTATAAATATTCTAAATACAAAATATATATTTTAGTGCTCCTCATAAATGCATATCAATTTAATTATGTTTCGACGAATATAACATCATTAAAAAGCATTTGAAACTATTTTATCCCATCGGCCTTTATGTAACGGAAGAATTTTGATTATATCTGTATTTGAACTATATATCTGATTTTACTAAAATTTGAAATGATTAAACAAAATTCTGCAACAACGTATACGTAAAATTTCAAACGATTCGGTTGGGTAGTTTTTGTGCTGTTATATGTGGCAGACAGACGGACAGACACACAAACGGATCCGACGATGACAATAGTTGCTATGTCTTTACATAATTACGAACACTCCTAAAAAACAGTTAAATTTAAAAGTGCATGTCGAAATTGGAAACCCATTTCCATCAATTATCACTCAGAGACAGTATTGTAACCGATTTCTTTTGCGTGTCTCTGTAAATGGGTTAAAAATGCTACAAATATCTTGTTCTAATATAATCGTAGTGAAATTCAGAGATTTATATCAGTTTCAATACATTTGAAATAGTCTAATATCATTAAAATACTCTCCAAACGATTTTTCCCCATATAGTCCATAATGAAATGGAATTCTTTCGGATGTCCCTGTAAATAAACTATTAATCCTGCACACTTTATGTACAATACCAAACATGCCGAGGGACCCTAAATAATGTTTACCAATTGCATGTAAATTCGAATATATTTACGGGAGTTAGAGCGTGGACAGACGAATGCATAAACAATTTTCAACTTTGTTCAAAAGACCCTGTTTTGTATGTTTGAAAAATAGGGTCGATGTAAAATAATTAGGTAAAAAATAAGTTTATTGCTGAGACATATATAGATCGGGATGCGGATGCAACAGAGATAAAAACTTCATCGTGTTAGAAGCTGAAATTCCAGGATTGGATAAAACGTGATAAGCATATTGAAATGCAATTGGTCTGCAATGTCATATCTTGTTGGAGAGCATCTGGAGGTCCTAATTTAGCAATTTTTCGATGGGTTTATTGTATTTTCCTGCATTTAAAAGCATAAAAGCATAGAAAACTGGAAACAGGAAAATACAATGGTAAAACTTACGAGTCAACCAATATCGAGTTTGCAGGTGTTTTACACCAAGACACGACTTATATTTTAATATATGAATCCAGTTTTAGATGATTTTGGAATTTTAACGGCCAACTCGATAAGGTGATTGTCATTGCTGCCGCCTCCTGATTTAACAGTAAAACACGTGAATAAACATGTTTGTCTGAGATAGCGAAACAAATTTTATCTTTTTCAGAAACAACTGAAACAGAAAAGCTTGTGATTATTTTTGTAGATTTTCACGTTCGGACGCTCGTGTTAAAGCCATAGTAAATATGCGAAACATGTGGTTACGGCCAAGGGACTGGCATTTCTATGAGAATTCGGTATACTCTACGCTCCTTCGGGCCTCTGAGGTGTAATCCCCCACAGAGTACGGAACAGAGAATCAACTCTCATACACTGTAATGGCAACTTGTTTAACATGGGATTACGCATAGACAGTAGCGACACGAACGGACCACTCTGAAACTACGATCATAACATAAGAGAGGTTGCTAATTCGGCGAAACATCGCTTCCTTGGCGACAAATGATAAGGGAAAAAAAGAAAAAAAATACAGCGACGGCTTGCTGCTTCTTGTTTTGAAATTTATGAAAGAATTATTTTAATATGATATAACTTTGACGTATTCGTCTTGCAAACAATACATGTGTCTCTTCTTAACATAACGACCTAATAATTTAAACTTGAAAATTTAAGAACAATACCAGTAATAATTACGAATCAATATAAGCGCGGAAATCTAAGATCAAATAGCATAAGCACGTGTGCAAAGATACTCAAATCAGCATTCAGCAAGAAGTGCCAAGCCAGAATATGGTTACAGTTAAACAGAAATCACGAGGATAAAAATCGCCAACGCGATGGTTTAATTTTTAAGTGATCCACTGAGGGCGCTCTTTTCAAGCCGAGTTGAGGCTCTGTCCGTACTCTGTGTAATCCCCAGCATAAGGGACTTAATCATCGAGTGCATAGCTTTTTTTGCTACTGCAACCATGACTGCTAATGGTATTTGTGTTGTCGGGAGAGGTGTGGAGACGGGCAATGCTCTCCTTTGGCTGGCAGCACGTATCATGGCGTTACTATACTAGTTCACGCTAGTCCAGTCTAACATTTGTACATTTTGGGCTTCTCAAAATTGATGCCGGCGGGGCAATTTGCAGCCAGGCATGTTAATTTACCCTTTTCACAAAAGTTAAATGTAGCTTTTCTATGTTACTTTGCAAACACATTATCGGTCAAAAAATTCTTACCATACGTTTATGATAGGTTCGCATACACTTAATGTTCTGTATTTTATTCACGATTTCAATTCAGAAAATGATTTTAGATGCGGCAGACCGTAAACATAATCTTTAATGCTAAAATCTTGCAAGGTAAATTCTGGCAAAATTCGACCATGGAATATTAGTAGAGATGAGAGAGGCTCGGTCCGAGATCGACAGGTCCTCGGCTTTGTTTTAAAATGAAAATTTTACTTACAAATTTAGAAAAGAACTTTCAATTTGATAAAAATGCAGTCTTTATAATGCTGTAATGATGATACATGGAATGCTACGAAAATTAGTCAGCAATTGTTAGAAGGAAGCCGGTTGTTGCAGCAACTGAAAGCTACAAAGTTGGCGTATGCGCACTTTGGGTTCCCGTCTGCTCGAAAATCAAAATAGCGAAAGCTTAATGCAATATCAATCAATCTTATTTTTTCGAACGAAAATTTTCATGAATCATTTTCAAACCACAATTAAAACTAGTTGGATGAGCCAATCCCTAAACTTTCTTCTATCTCATACGTACATTTTAATATTAAAAAAAATAGTTGCTCGCTCATTTTAATGTTGTAATATTTTTAATTCAATACCATACCAACTTTGATTTTCTTCTGAAATTTCTGCTTCAATCAATTAATCGGAGTAAAAACGAATTTCCGTCTCTGCACGAGCCGATAGACAATAGAATGATAGGCAGATATATTTTCAAATTCAGGGAGGACCTACTTGCCATACCAAAAAATGATCATACACAAAAATTTTAGTTCAGCTCTAGATCTAACTTCATACACGTTTAAGTTGTGCAATATTGAAAATGGCATAAAAATCGCTGTTGCAGCGCCCCCTTCAAGCGGATTTTTTTCAAATTCAGGGAGGACCAACTAGCCATAGCCATGCATTTACACAAAAAAAATGGTTCAATTCGATGCATAACTTCATATACTTTTTGTCGGTACAATATTGAAAATGGCACAAAAATCGCGATTGCAGCACCCCTTTCCGGCGGATTTTTTTCAAATTCAGGGAGGACCAACTAGCTATAGCCATGCACTTACGCAAAAAATTTGGTTCAATTCGATGCATAACTTCATATACTTTTTGTCGGTACAATATTGAAAATGGCACAAAAATCGCGATTACAGCGCCCCCTTCCGGCGGAATATTTCAAAACTGAAGGAGGACCGGCTAGCCATAGCCAAAAACATGCACAAAAATTTGGTTCAATTCTATGCATATCTTCATACACTTTTTGATGGTAGAATGGCGACATACAGACACACACACTTAGACATTTTGTAAAAACATGTTTTCTGCAATCTCTGACCCCAAAACGTGTAAATCCGTCGAAAACCGGAAGTCTAAGAAAATTTCGATTACAATACTTTCTTCTATTGAACACAGAAGAAAATAAAAATATGTATGATAGTTAAAATTTACAAAAAATATAAATTAAATGTACATTTTGTCGTCTAAAAATGCTTTTTTTTAAACTGCGAAACATTGCGTGTTTAAACGTATAACGAACAGTAAAAATAATATATACACAAAAAATATATATATTTATGTCTATAAACCAGAATTTTTTTGTTATTTAAAATTATTTTTAGTTATTTCAATGAATAATCAACTATTTTAAACAGAAAAATAAATTTTCGTTCAGTATAAAAAGGATGAGCGGGATTTAAACTCACGTAGAAAATTCTCTAATCCTGTATACTTCTGACTATGCTACGGAGCCACTTGAGAAGGAGAGAAATTTGAGCACACGTCAAACCAAAGATTAATAACGCATGCGCCACTTTTGTGGCCCTGCGTTGCTGCAACGACCGTCCCCCTAGTTAGAAAAGTTCTAGCGCTCAAAATATTATCTACCTACAATGCTCCGCGCATGTATTTCAGATAAAACGTCAATCCATCTTCAGTTTTGATCACCAATAAGTCAGTCTCTGTATTTCGTTGCATGTTTAGAGCAGAATCTTAAATGACTTAAGACTTTTACATTACTAAATCTTCAGAACGTGTACGGACGTTAGCTTGCTGTGTTCTTTAAAATATTTATTTAGAAATGTTAAAAGAAACTATATTTGTTTTAATATTGACGAAATGTACAACAATATACAATTGATACAACGTAGATGCTTTAGTAAGGGATGACAAAAATTGAAAAGCTTAAAGTCAGAAGCAGATAATGCCAACATCATCTCAGATTCATCAAACTCCAACTTATTAGAGATGTTCTAAACCGTGAAAGTGTATAAAATGTATAGATAGAGCTAATGCAATAATAAGCTAGCATCATCGACTGGCAACAATTTAAATAACAAGTGCAAAAGAGCTTGTTGTAAAAAATGTATCTTTTATTCTCTTCAATTAGTTGTAATATACACGCAAAATTCGGCTAAGGTTTTTTTTTTTTTTTTTTTTTTTTTTTTTTGGGTAAATGGGGATTTTTTTCAAAAAATTGCTTGTTTGGGGAAAAAATTGAGTTTAAACTTCTTTAAAAAAACTTTTGTAATAGAAAATTGAAAACTTGACTTTTTGAGTAGAAATTTTGGTTCAGGATTTTTTCTGAAAAAAACCCTGATTAAGAGAAAATTTCAGAAATTGGCTTTCGACAATCTTGCAACACTGCCCCTAGATAGAAGGGATCTAGAGCCCAAAACGTTATTTACCTACATTGCCCAGCTCCAAGTATAGTCATAATTTTTAAGTTATATTTTATATAAATAATTTCAAATAAAATCATTTCGAATTTAATTTAAAAAGCATACAAAATGCAGAAATCAGTGTAAGTTTTTATTAAAAGTCTCAGAAGCACACATAACGACGTAACATTTTTTAAAATATAAAAACAGTTTAGATCCATAAATTACTGAACAATTCAGTAAAATCTTTAGAAACACGAAAAATCCAACAAATATATACAAAAGAATATAAAACAGCAGTGTTTCCAATAAACAGCTCAAGCTTCAAGTGAATAATGGTAGCTGATTTCCACCGGCCAAGCAGAAAACATTATCGTTGAAAACAACATCATGCAAGATGTATTTTAGATAAGACGTCAATCTATCTTCAGTTTTGATCACCAGTAAGTCAGTCTCTTGATTTCGTTGCAAGTTTAGGGCAGAACGTTAAACGACTTAGATCTTTACAATACTAAATCTTCAGGACGTGTCAGGACTATATTTGTTTTATTATTGATGAAATATACAACAATATATGATTAATACAGCGTAGATGCTTTAGTAGGGGATGACAAAAATTGAAAAGCTTAAAGTCTGATAGAAGCAGATAATGCCAACCTCATATCAGATTCATCAAACCCCAACTTTTTAGAGATGGTCTAAACCTTTAAAGTGTAGATGGAGCTAATGTAATGATAAGCCAGCATTATCCACTGGCAACAATTTAAATAACAAGTGTAAGCGAACTTGTAAAAAATGTATCTCTTATTCTCGTCAATTAGTTGTAATATACACGCAAAATTCGGTTGAGTTTAAATTTCTTCTTTTTTTCTTTGGTAAATGGGGAATTTTCAAAAAATTGCTTGTTTGGGGAATAAATTGAGTTTAAATTTCTTACAAAAATTTTGTAATTGTAAACTTTACTTTTTGAGTCGAAATTGCGTTCGGGATTTTTTCTGAAAAAAAGCCTGATTTGGGGAAAATTTCAGTTTTTTTTCCTTTTGTAAATAGAGAATTTTATCAAATAAATAAATAAACACACACACATACATACATACATATGGAAAATTGAAAATTGAGACCTTGACTTTTTGAGAAGAAATTGCGTTGCGGACTTTTTCAGAAAAATCCCCGATTTGGGGAAAATTTCAGAAATTTTGGAGCATTTGGCTTTCGAAAATCTGGTAACACTTCCCCTTGTTAGAAAGGTTCTAGCGTTCAAAATGTTAATACCTACATGCGCTCATCGCCAAGTATAGTCATAATTTTCAAGTAAGGTTTTATATAAATAATTTGAAATAAAAATCGTTCCGAACTTTTTATCTAAAAATCATACAAAATGCACAAATCAGTATAAGTTTTTATTAAAAGTCTCAGAAGCTTACAAAACAACGTAACATTTTTTTAAATATAAAAGCAGTTTAAATCCATAAAAATATTTAACAATTTAGTAAAAACTTTAGAAACATGAAAAATCTAACAAATATGTACAGAATAAGAATATAAAACAGCAATATATAATACACCTCAGGCTTCAAGTGGATAATGGTGACGGTGATTTCCACCGCCCAAGCAGATGACATTATCGCTGGAAACTACATCATGCAAGATGTATTTCAGATAGGACGTCAATCCATCTTCAGTTTTGATTACCAATAAGTCAGTCTCTCCATTTCTTTGCATGTTCAAGGCAGAACCTGCGAGAAAAATATTTTTAATTAACCGTGAAATTAATTTTATTTCAGTCATGTAATAGCGATCGTATTGATATAACATTATCAGAGGATTTTTATATTTTAATGTCAAACGAGTGAAATATGTTCAGACTAGGGGATCAAATCCGAGATCTGTTTTTTTACGAGACAATAAATGTTGATTTCAGGGGCTGGCTTGGGGGTAGATACCCCTAGGGCCTGATTAATGCACGGGCCTACGGGGCCTTGGCTCTGGAGCCACCAGTTTCAGGGCCCCACAAATTATGTGGCTGATTTTTTTTCTTTCCTTAATCAAATACTTTTCAAATAATATTGTTTATAAAATATGAAACGTAAATTTTAAATATTCTGAATGATTCAATAAAATTTTTAGAAGCTTTAAACCTAGGCACTTTTACTTGAAACAAGTTGGAAATTGCACTTGAACGTAGCAAATGAGGTGCGTTCGTAAGATAACGATGTTTTAAAAATATTCAGATCTTGCTGGTATAGTAGAGCGTACTTCGGATGCAGTATAATAGTCGAAATCTTTTTTGATTTCCTTTAAATATACAGAAAGTAATTTTTATTACACCTCAGCAACGTATATCTTATTCATAAAATGTGATATAGTTGAATTTAATTAAACACGCCCCAAACAGTGTTTCCCCTTTAGCATTATGTAGTGGAATACTTTTGTATGGCCCTGTAATTTAATAATGAAAATTCTTTGCATAACAGATTGTACAGAATCATATTTTAGTATATACTTCATAGATTCATGCCAATTCTATTATGTTTGAATGAGTGTAACATCATAAAAATGCATTTGAAACTTTTTTCCCATTGACCGTAATGTAATGGAATACCTTTAATTGTCCCTGTAAATGATCTATTCATCCGACTTTCATAACATTTGAAATGACTCGATAAAATTACGTAATAATTATATGTTTTAAATTTCAAACGATTAAAATGCATTTGAATTTTTTTCCCCCCAATTGACCGTAATGTAACGGAATCCTTTTGATTGTCCCTGTAATTGATCTATACATCCGATTTTCATAACTGAAAAGAAAAAAGTTTCTTTAAACACCATAAAATAAGATAACTGCGCAAGGCCTTTCGAAAGAACTTAGTATTTCTTCGTCAGGCGCAAAAAAAGACGTGCGTCCACAAAGAATGTAGCGGCACGACTGAAGGGGAATGCGGGAGGGAGAGGGAGCAAGCAGAAGGAACAGCCAATAGGAAAGAAGAAGGCAACAGCCAATCACGGAAGAGCATAAACAAAACAAGAAAGACAACGAAGGAGAGGAAAGGAAGAAGGGGGGAAGGGAAATGGGAAAAAAGCGGGGTAAATTAAAAAATTAACTAAAAGGAGAGATTAAAATGAAATAAAATAAACGCAAAAAATATATATAAAATACATAAAATAAAAAATAGTTTACAATTATAAACACACATGAATAAACCTGAAAAATTGTATACATAATATATATAAAAAAATAATAATAATTAAATAATAAACTTAATTATGAAGCAGTGCTGAAAAGATTCTTCCAGGCAACGGAGAGGGTTTTAGAATCAGATTTATCATTAACAATAATAATATCACGATTAATATAAATAGCTAAATTTTCAAGAAAGTCTAACTCAGAGGAACTATTGGCATTAAAAATAATTTTAGCAGTTTGAAAATTTAAACTATGGCCGGAATCCCAAGAGTGTTTAGCAATAGAAGATTTAGAAATTTCTTGATTAATAACATACCGAGAGTGTTCTTTTAGGCGTTTTTCGAGATTTCTTTTTGTTTGACCAATATACGATAAATCGCAGCCATTACAAGGAACATTATAAATACCCCATTTTTGGAGGTCAGGGACAGGACATTTCATGGAAGGAAATTTTAATTTATTGACTGGTTTAATGATAACATTAAAATTGAAACGTCTTAAAACTTTAGCTAATTTAAAACATAAAGGAGGATAAAAAGGGAGGACGACCAAATTATCAGGTTTACTTTTATCAATATTAGAAAGAGTGGAATTGTTAGGGGGTCTATTGAATTTGCTCACAGCAGTATTAATGATAGAAGGATTAAATCCACGTTTTACAGCAACAGATTTTAAGTAATTGAGTTCATTCTTAAGAGATGCAAAATCGGAGCAAATTTTGAGAGCACGATAAACATAAGTATAAAAAACACCGATCTTTTGATTGACAGGATGATTTGAGAGAGCATGGGGTGGATTAGAGACAGAAAAAGGTTTTCTATAAACACAAGTTTTGAAAGAAGAATCACATTTGGTAACTAAAACATCAAGGAAAGGGAGTTTATTACAATTCTCTAACTCAAAAGTAAACTGAATATGAGGATCAATAGAATTGACAGTTTGAAGAATTGTAGAAATATCAAATGGATTATCCAGGATACGTTATGTTGATGATACTTTCGTCCTATTGGATAATCCAATCATTTTCTTGGTTATTCTTGTAATTTATTTTTATTTATTTATTTATTTATTTTGTAAATTTGAAATGCTTACCCAAACAACTTAGTATATTCACCAAATAAATCTCCTATTTTCTGAAAATCTCCCCGAAAATGGGGAGGTAAAGGGGCCCAACATCAGCTTGATCGGGTTCTGGATACCCCCCCCCTCCCCCCAGCAGCGACGAAATTTCCCAAGGGAAATGAGAGATTGCGTTTTCAATTGTCAAAAGGTGCATTTTTCTCCCTGGAAATGTCCTCCCCCCCCGGACCTATTAAAGTCACTTCCGGAGAAAAGTGAATTTAACACTGTAGCCAACGATATACCAACTGAGCTATTTCGAACAATTTTTGCCGACATTACCTATTGAATTGTGTTATATGTAGAGAGATACTGAAATTTCAGTTTTGTTTTCGGCTGAAAATCTAAATTTCACCGAACATTCGTTTTCAGCTAAAATGTTGTCGAAGCCAACTGTATTGTAAAAATCTCATTTCTTCCTTCAGAAATTTCCAATATGTCTCGCTGATTTCAGCTGTATCGGCAACAAAGAGACTATTTATTGCTATGAGCTTCAGTTTTAATTATCTGTCTTGACTGTCTCAAGACGTTAGAGAAAATTATAAAGCAAACAACGCTTATATGACTCAATTTTGAAGAGACTTTTTATGCACTCATTAAAAACTGCATATTTAACTATTTTTTTATTTTTTAGTTTTAAATTGCAGAACTATTTCAATTGCTTTTTGGAAAAGATCTAGAAAATCAGAGGATCATTTACAAAAATATAAAAGATAAATAAAGGTAGATATATACCTAGAACATTTTTATTTAGATGAAATTCGTATAATTAGAAAATCATTCTATGTCGTTGATGAATAAATTAGATTTTATTCTATAGAAAAGTAAAGTTTTCGCCAGCAAAATTAATATTATGCCATGAATGATAATATGTCATGATAGATAATGATTCTAGGTTATTAATGATTCGCTAAGCATGTTATATCCTTTCTACATATATAAATTCTAAGAAGTCTATAGATATTTAAATTTACTGAACATTGCTAAATTTTATGCGTCATTTTCCCTAAATACTGATGATTTTTCTCATTTTTGAGAGAAATTTCTAAACCCATTTCCAGTGTTGTTTATGGTTTCAAATATAAGCATTCAGACACGGATAAATATTCAGATCCTGGTGCAATAGCCGTTGCACCCTATGCAAAAATGCATGGGTACAAAATTTATTACGATTCTCTATATATTCAATAACTAGTATACAACTCCCGTCAAAAATGATGGAATTTTCACTTGCTTTTCATTTTCATAATACTTCATACAAACAAACAGAATGAAGATTTTATCACTGAAGAGACTGTATTGTAGAAGAGCACATTTTTAGGTGCGTTCGTATTTATGTAAATACGTAGCACCTATAGTTGTCGTTCAGTCCGTCCGCATATAACAACGCAAAAACTACCCAACCGAATCGTTTGAAATTTAAAATATATAATTATTACATAATTGTGTCGAGTCATTTCAAATTTTATGAAAATCGGATGCATAGATCAATTACAGGGACAATCAAAAGTATTCGTTACATTACGGTCAATGGGAAAAAAGTTTCCAATGCATTTTAATCGTTTAAAATTAAAAATATATAATTATTACATAATTTTGTCATGTCATTTCAAATTTTATGAAAATTAGCAGCATAGATCAATTACAGGGACAATCAAAAGTATTCCGTTACAGCAGTATTTATTACAAAAATATTTAGCAAAATATATCTCAATTGTCTTTATCATTATCTTTATTAAAAATATGACTAGGTTTTATTAATGGATATGTGATATAGTCTTAGCTCGATGCTTTTAGTCATCGATTAAGAAGGTTTGTGTTTTGTTTTTAATTTTTTATTTGGCGCCATCTATACGCAGTTAACATAAAACATTTTTTTTTTTTAATTTTAGTTTCTTATAGAAAATATCAGAAGCAGGAGGCACTGATTTAAATCAAAACCAATTTTTAAAAACTTCAGCAAGTGTAAATATTCAATCTGTAAATTGTAAAAACAAAATTATTTCTTTTGTAAAATTTTAAATTAAATATACCAGTTTTTTTAAAAGCTATGATTATATCCATTCAAAAATTGCTTGCATTGTAAACGAAATTTATATTTTTTATCAGATAAAATTTTGATTTAAGACCATGTGAAAATATAATTCAGTTTTACTAAGGAAGTCATGAAAATATCTTATATATCCATTACAACTTGAAAAAAAAGCTTATTTTATTTAATAGAAAACAAAATTAAAAAAATTAAGCGGATAAATGATCTTAAAAAATAATAAAACTAAATTTAAATTCAAATCCGAAACCGCTGAGTAAAACAATGGTTTAAAAACACGTTTGTGAGACTTGTTTCCCATTCTTCCCAGGGCGAATGCTTACTCTTTTATAATATTCCCAAAAATGCTTATAAAGCAGTTCATAGATGGCAGCACTAAGGTAGTGTGATGAAATTAAGACAGCGCTGGGAGCCGATAAAACGCAATCGTACTCATAGACGATAAAAACCTATTCGCTTATACTTCCGCTGTTATCTTTGTGTATTATAATTGGGCATGATATACATATTTTATATGAAAATATGCTGAACAAACATTATTTCAAGTGGAAAAAATTATCATTTAGCTCTCATTTTAGCATCCGTTTTCAATTAAGCCTAAAATGGCGTTAAGCTATGATCGATCCGTAGGTTAGAATGACTCGCCCCGGAATCGTTCCTACACTTTTCCCCAGTCGCATTTTATTATAAGTAGATAGATGTGGAAATAATGGGCCGCAGTTAAATGCTTTGATCACTACGCCATTGGGCTTTAGAATCATTATCCATCATGGGATATTATGCGATTAATTACATCTGACAGGATTTAATAGAATGAAAGAAACTTTTATTAGTATCTTTTCAAGTTTTGATTCGATTTTCATAAACTTGATAATGAATTGACTAAATTTTGCAACAATTACATACATTAAATTTCAATCCATTCAGTTGGGATTTTTTGCACTGATATGCGCACAAACAGGCGGACCAATATAGGACTTACGTATTTATAAATTAACGAACTTTACATTGATCTGCATACTGCATAGTATGTAAAACACATTAAAGAAAATTGATCATCTCTACTTACTTACGACTACGCCTGTAGTCAGAATGTCCTTTGTTTTCAACTTGCCACTGCTGAAATCTACTAAGGCAAAATTAGTCTGTTCTGTGGGTATAGGATCCGTGAAGTTAGACTCTGTTTCTAACGTGTAGTTCAGGTAACGCTGTAATGAAACATTTCAGATATTAATTAAACAAGAAATAAAAATCATACAGACTATGAAACACTTTCCAACACTTCCAGAATACAAAAACAAAACTTCAAAATTTAATAATTTGAAAGGGATACTGATTAATCGAAGAGCCGGTAGCACAAAAACCTAAGGTATCGAGCAAAAGAAAATAACTTATTTTATGGAAATGTAGTATAAAAGTGCTATTACACGTAAAAAATGCAAACTATAAAAATCGCCTGCGTTTTTCTCGTTTTCTAAGCATTTTATTACCTGTTCGAGAGAAGGTTTTTACATCATCAGGTTATCCAAGAAATTGACTCTTACTGTCGACTCGCTTCGTTTCAGGCGTCAAAGATCGACACAAGGGAATCGCTCGCTTTCCGAGCGACTCCCCTGGAGCCATAGGATAAATGGAGATGCCTGGAATTTGAAGCAATTTTGACCCCTCGTGTAAAAGCACTTTAAGGGTAATCTAATGATCCCTATCTGCCGGAAATGAAGTGGTGCACAAGTCAAAAATTAATACCACTAGTGTTTATTCGTAGGCTTATCATTGTTTTTGCCGTACAATCTGTACGGTAATCAAGAAACTACCATCTTAAATATTTAATACAAATTGACCTTAAAAAACTCATGGAACAGAACAGATATGAAATTATGTTGATTCAGAACAATTTAGAATTTATTTTCTCCAATAAAAACTTTTTCTACTGCAACATATATTTAATTTTATTTCTCATTAATGAAAAATTATCTCGCAAACGAATACACATTGTCAAAATCAAAAAGTCAAGTAATTTTCAATAACAAACATTTTTGTTACGGTCACTAATGATATTACTCTATAACTGACATTTAAAAATGAAATTTTTTCAATATCATTTACGCCTACCCTTTTTCCATCTTTTAAATTTGCTATATAAGCAGGGAATTTGATACATTCATTAAATATAACTATCGAGTTATTCAAATTAAGTTATTAATTTTAACTCCAAGGAAAAAAAAATGTGAATAAAGTAGCATTTATGGATTTAAGCCTTTTTGTATAAAATTATGGTGAAGTAATGAAAATTAATGATGCAAAATATAAAATTGCCTAAATAAACATATTTAATAAATGGTGAATAACAAAAAGTTATTCACGACACATAATGGAAGAATTATTTAAAAAGAATATTTGTAATATTAACTATCATAATAACGCTTTCCCTCATTCCCTATATTTTCTAGTAAAATTAAATAGTAATTATGACTTTAGTTTCATTCAATTGTTCTGTGTGTTAACGTAAATATACAATGATACATTGAACGTAAATATAAATTACCTCGCAAATAAATACATGACGACAAAAAGAAAAAGTCAAGTAATTTTCAATAATAAATATTTCTGTTACACTCACTAATGATGTTACTCTATAAATGATATTTAAAAATGAATTTTTTTAAAAAGTATCATTAACGCCCAACCTTTACCATCTTTTAAATTTGCAATGTAAGCAGAGAATTTGGTACATTCATTAAAAGCATCCATCGACTTATTCAAACTAAGCTATTAATTTTAGCTTTGAGAAAAATGTGAATAAAGTAGCATTTATGGATTTAAATCTTTTTGCATAAAATTATGACGAATTAATTAAAATTAATGATGCAAAATATCAAATTTTCCAAATAACAATATTCAATAAATAATAAAGAGTTATTCACGACACAGATGGAACAAATTTTCTTGAAAAATGTTTGCAACAATGATTAATTATCTTGAGTACGTGTCAACCGCCTCAATATTTTCTAATGAAATTTAATAACAATTATGACTTTAGTTTCATTTAAATGTTCTATGCGTTAATATAAATCTAAATGAATTGCCATGAAATTTATTTTGGTTTAATAAAAATGATTTGCCATTGATCACTACAGACAATACAGTACATTACATTCATACATTAACACAGTTCGCCACCGTGAAGAACTCCGAATAGACTTATTCTCTATCATTTTTTGGCTCGGTATCACAGTTTGACTAGCATTGAACTTCTGGAGATTAGATGCAGATGGATCAAAGTTTTTAACTGCCTTAGTCTTTTGCTAATATAAGGTTTCTAGAAATTAGATGCAGATAGATCATTTTTTTATTAGATGTAGCTGCCTTAGTCTTACAAGGGCACCACCAAACATGGTGCACACAGTTTTTGATGATTTCAAAGTATGTTGTAGGGGTCATACCACTAATTATTCAGCTGAAAAGATTCTTTCAAATGGGCCTTAGTTTTTGAGAAATTGGGGGTCTAAGTTCAGCGTATATTTCAAATACTTATTGGTACGAGCGCCGCATGTGAATTCGTGGCGTCGTGGTAACGTACGCTCCTGCAAGTCGAAAGGTTGCGGATTCGAATCAGTCCTCGGCCTTATTTTTATGTTTTTTTACACTTCGCAAATTATAAGCAGAATTGAAAATTCTACAGCTTTGAACCTTTTGATATTTTCTGAAGAGGACAGTTTACTTTGTCAACATTTTATTATTATTATTTTTTTCAAAATATGGTGAACTGACTGCACTTCAGAGTTCAACTAAAAGTACATTTTGCAACAAATAAATAAATAAAAATTTGTATTTAATTAAAATTTTGAAAAAGTATAAGAAAATTTCAATATTTTAAAATCTCCACTACTTTAAATATTAATATTTTTAGATTAATCAGTCACTTTTTTTCTTTTCAAATGTGTATTACACAATATTGTGCTTGGATTTTTAGATAATTTAATACTGCATTTAATATAATTTATATTACTAAAATACTTCATTCGTGATCGTGATAAATATGTTTAAAAATATATTAAAAGTAAAAAAAAAAGGTTTAATCATCATTTGTAAAAGTGCAAAAATAAGACCAATAAAAAGAAATCTTCATTTATTCTGATAATTACGGAGGAAAGCAGACGATTAAAAAAAGTATTTTTATATGTATTATATATTTTATCTCATTAAACAGACGATTTTCGTACTTCAGTTGAATTACGGAAAGAGTGTTTTGATTTGTTATAAAAATAGATGTAATCTGTCATTTCTTATTTGTGCAAACGATAACTTATGTGCATGTTGAACTTTGGAGATAAATATATTTACAGAAAATTGGAAAATTGATAACTTGGATTAACTGGTAACAACTTGCATTTTAACATTACTGCATTAATATTTTATTATTTTTTCGAAGATACGCATTACTAATCCTAAAGACGTTTAAAAAATTTCACCCGAAAAATATTTTTTAATTATTTATACATATACAAAAAAGGCAAGTTTTCATTTAGAATGCTATAAAATAAAAAAGCGATAGAAAAAAAAATCATTATTTCAGGATTGTGCTTAAAATAAAAAACGCGAATAATAATTAATAAAAAAAAGTTCTAGGCGTAAACTAGTTTTGTAGTTTTGTCAATAGAAATACTCGTTTAAAAATTGCAAAAAAATGAAAAATTTAAAAAATGTAAATGTAATTTATTAAGAAAATATCAAAAGTTGTAGTAATTTTGTAATAAAAATACTTAAAATTTGTAACGTGTAAAAATACAAAAATAAATGAATAAAAGCCGATGACTGATTCGAACCCGCAACCTTCAGACTTGTAGGATCTTACGTTACCACGACGCCACGGATTCACATGCGGCGTTTGTACTAATAAGTATTTGAAATATACGCTGAACTTTGACCCCCAATTTCTCAAAAACAAAGGCCCATTTGAAAGAATCCTTTCAGCTGAATAATTAGTGGTATGACCCTTACAACATACTTAGAAATCATTAAAATCTGTGTGCACCATGTTTGGTGGTGCCCTTGTTAGTCTGGAGTTCAGTCGACTTTTTAGGTTGAGATGAAAATTTTTGTTACTGAATAGGTTGATACACTATTGTAATAAGTTCTGAGGATGGTAACCAATGTAATAATTTTAATATTGCAGAGCATTTAGTAGGACATCACGGTTTTTTTTTCTTTGAGTACTGGATGGATTAGATTATTCTGTCTGAATGCTTATGTGTTTTAGAGATTTTTATTGCTACCTCAGTAAACCTGAATAAGAAACACCTACAGATGGGTTTCCGGATTTAACAATTTTTCGAGCTTCGTGGTAGGGAAATTTGATTAATTTTTACATCAAGAATTTTTTTTTTTTTCACGGTTCCAAATAGGATAGGAAAGAGAATATGCCGTATGATCACCTTTATGATTTGCACAGCGTTCCGGTTTTGCACAAGATTTACCATCATGGCCGACTTCTGCATAACGTGGGCAGGTAACAGAGCCACACAGTTACTGTTGTTATAACCATAACACTGATATTTGAAACAACGGAGAGGATTGGGCACGTAAGGCCGGACTGGGCAGCTTAGGTATCCAGATTTAATTTTAGTTTGTAAATCAGGGCTAGTGAAAGTTAGTATTTATCATTTGGCCATTTCTGACGGAGAGTGATACGGTGTGTATCTATTATATCTTGTACTTTTAAATTTGATAGAAGAAGTTCTTTTCTATTAAACAAAAAGTTTTGGTTCTGATATAACACCACGTATACTATTTAGAGTTCTATGTACCTCGATAGACTGAAAAGGAGCCTAATGTAGAGAAATTTGAGAGTAGCTGTAATTGTTTGACTGTACAGACCTCAACAAGCGAGTCTCCAATGCAATTTTTTGAGCGTATGACCGTCTCCCCCAAAGCAGATTGGAATGTTTTCGTAAATAGAAATGGTGATGTTCTCTTAAAGTAACTATCAGGAAGACTATCGGTGCGTTTAATTACAAAGAAGCGAATAAAAGATTTTTGTACAATTTGTTTCTCTCCACAAGGGAGAGAAATAGAAGAAATTGAAGTATTTCCATCCATATTTGAAAATAATAAAAATTCAGACCCCGGCCGCACCACCTACTCACAAGGGGATGAACATTCATGCGCCAGTGCTAAACAGGGCCAATATGGTCACAAGACAACTTTATGCCAGTTACCCTTAACGAGATAAGTAGTTGCTGACTCGGTTGATCTCTAAGCCAGTGACAAAGTGAACTGACCAGGCGACTGATGCATACGGGACCAACAGATACCACCTGTCTATCTGAAGCAGAGGCTAAAGCAGTGTTTTGATTTCCCTTAATTGTCAAGATCCCCCTCTCCAGGGACACGGGTCGCTACGCTCGTCATACACCTGGATAGTTTAAGATTCTCCACGTGTCGATATACAGGATGATATCGGCTCATTCAGAAATGCCCTCACTTCTAAAAGGAAACCACAACGAGAGTGAAACAGAGAAAGAGAAGACAAGAGAAATAAGAGGAAAAGGAAATGAGATCCTTCAGGTGCATACAAATGTTTACTTTAAAATTTTGTGACACACGACATTTTTATTTTAAACAGAAAAAAAAAACACAAATGCTTATTTACAACCCAATTAGAAGATATTTAAAACGGTTCATAGTTTTATAAAGTAAAACGTTAAAAGAGAATACTTTAGGGATTTTAATGAGGCTAGTTTATTGAAGCATTAAAAATTCAACAGTGAATTGAAAAGAAAGTCATTTTATAAAAATTTTTACTCTAACTTAATGATCAATTAATTCTAAGAATAAATACCTTCCAATTAGAACTGTATTACAAAAACAAACGCAACAAAACTATTTTAGAGGTACACAAAAACACATTTGATATATGTTTTTCCAAAAATAAAATTTGCGTCTAACAAAAAACCTCCAAGCCTTAATTGATGTATGAAAAAATGCTTATATTGATGAGCAGAAAATTACACTTAAAAATGGCAGAATTTAGTTATTATATATCAGTATCTTATAAATATTTGCAGAAATCTGAAGTTCTTTTTTCTCTTTTTTACATGAAGGAACAATGACAAAATAAAAATTATTCATTAGTATCTGTAGAATTTTAAAGTTTAATTACAAAAAAAACTTAGATGATTAGTATTCTTAATTTTCAATACTGATGTTTGGTGATTTTTTTTTTCATAAATAAAAATTTCTAAAATAAAAGTTAACCAACGACAATTTCTGCAACAGTAGTTAAATTTAATTAGAAAAATTCTGTGATTAAAAAATGCCATGATTACTATTTTGAAAGTGATAACACAAAAATTTAAAAGTTTGCAGAAATTACTGTATAGTTCCACATGTTACGCATGATAAATATGATCCTGCAATATACTATTTGTATCCTTACATTTGTAACCAGCAAACTTCTGATCAACTATTTCTTTAAAGCTTATTTTATGGAGTTTTGTCGTCTAAACTAACACATGCTATACATATAACAGGTTTATTTTATTAGATGCAGCAATTGAAACTACAAATACCTAGCAGCAGATGCAAATAATTTGAAGAACTATTACTTACAATCGCTGAATAGATATCGATTAAGGATATTTGTATGAAAGTTTGAGATAAAATGAAAATATTAAATACATGAGCAAATCATACGCAAAAGACAGCCACGCTCCTCCTTTCAAACCTTTAAAAATAGTATGAATTAAAAAAAAAGGAATAAATATAAAAATAAAACATTGATGATGTTTGAAATGATTATTGCATGAATGATGTCGTCTTATACGGTAATTTTAATATAAAGTTTTAAGTAATATGTCATTAAAAATTGTGGGCCGTAATTTCATTTTAGTAAATTTTTTCTTCACTGACACTGGCTTACCACAATGTCTGAATTTTTGTATGCTGTCTTTTAAACGATTTTCATTTATTGTATGCTACATGCAATCTCTTTAAATTTTATGCTTTTGTCTTTATACGAATTCTAGAAGGACCACAAGGGCAGCTTTTTAGCACTGTTTGTAGTCCGTCGGACCACAGTTTGAGAAAATCTAATTTGATATATAAAGTAAACAGTTTCATAGCCAACATTTCTCCAAAGAAATCCCCTATAGACACTTTTTTGTTGAAGACAGAAATATACGATTCGATTATCTAGCATAGGCGAATATTTAAAAACATAAAAAAAACTTATCTATCTACATCCACAGAAGAAATCTTAATCTAAACATTAAAGCACAAGTAGGATCAAATTAACTATTCCTACTTGAGGCATTGGGACAAAGACAGGGTTCCACTAATCCAGGTGGCTACTAGCAGAAATCTTTAGCAGAAGTTATTTTGTTTGATCCTTCACAGCTATCTGGGCGGTAGATTACACAAAAATATGAATTTTAAAGTCTAGATTAAAGTCTACGCATTTAGAGGCAGAGAGAATGTTTTACAAAAGTTCTGTAAGTCCAAAATGTTGCCAGTCATCACCGAGATGTCTTGATTTTGTGCTTGCGGTATGGTACGGTTAGTAACTATGGTTCCATGAATCTGACGCTACATTCTTATCTATCAGCGTGGAGTAGTCATAATCGAGATTTCTCATCTCACATACTTTGATTCTCACCGTCAATGGTCTAGTTAAGTATTTCTTGGTCAATAAAAGACGTTGAACGTGGTAATGATCATTGACAATTTCTAATTGGGTCAACTGCTCCTCAATTCTTAGTGGAGAGATTAAGCTATAACCTGTCAACTGACAACTAGTGCTGCTTTCGCATTCAACTCAGAGTTTTGTTGTCACGGGCTACATATGATGCAACTGAATCTTGGAGATTAACGTACCTTTAAACTTATTTATCCTTTGTATTTTGCCCAGTTACTGTGTCCTTTTATATTGTCCGTGTATTCTTACCTACACTTGATATTGAGTAACAAAAAAAAATCGCATTCTTGAGTTATTTTTGAGATTGAACAATCCAATGGGCAAGAACTTACTATTTGTCAAAGGCCTCTAAAATCACAAGTTTTTCTCATCATGTAACTTTTATCAATTATTTATTGCGGTTTGTACATTCAACTACACATATCATATGAAGGCATCCATGCACATATAAAAATAAGGCTACTTTTTCCCTTGTAGCATTGACAGTCTGAAATTCGAATGGCACTTCTGGGTATAAACGAAACGCCTATCTGAAACTGAATAGACCACGTCCACTGGGAAGAGCTCGCAATGGTTGTGGAGCATTATCCGTTTGTGATTGGATATCAGCTAATGCTTTTCAAAGAAATCGGGGGCACTGATTAACTATATAAAAAAAACGACATCGTAACGTTATATTACGTCCGAAATAATTGCCGTCCATTTCCGCAAAATACATCTTACATAAGACAGAACTGCTGCATAGCAAAGGTTTACAATTCATTGGTCTTCAAATAAATATATTTATTTAGTTGTTTGAACTTTAAGGTACTTAAAAATTACAATAAAGATGGTGCAAATTTAAACACGATAAACGATATTTTTCACACCTAAAATAAAAAAATAAAAAATTATCGTAATACATTTGTTTATTAAATATATGCCAGGTGACTAAAACAGAGCTGACACTACTCGGCTTGTTCTAATCTGCGATTTAAATACAGCAATGGAATTAAATTTTGTAGGACGATTAAACAATACAAAAAAAGATAGATTCCGCAAAACATACAGCACCACATATTCACCTAGTGGAAACTTTTCGAAGTTTTTTTGTAGAATCTTATATGTCTTTCGCCCTGGCTAACCATTTCACAATATTAGTTTAGTACTATTGTCGAAATTACATCGCGCTGCAGAACACGAAAAATTGTCTATTTAAATACGGCCACCTCGTATATCTGCCTTACAGTAAAATTAACAGATTATCTTTTATTGCAAGAATTTTTGCATTTCTAATTGAGCATGTAACTAGCAGAGTGAAAAAGTGTCCAAGCCGGAACTAGAACTGTTAGTGGCATAGCGCACCAACACTCTACCATCTCATCTACCCTACCTCTACACAGTTTGGACACACCTCACTCTTCTAAGTTGGTAAGGCTGCAATTCAACGCGTTCAACGCTAATAGATGGACTTTCTTCTAGAAGCTTATTACGAATGAAGAAAATTTTCGACATTTTAAAGACATTACAAATTAGTTTTTCGAAATTTTTCGTAAAGAAAACATAATAATTTAACCTTCCGGTTTCTTACTGCGGAGGCACTAAGAAACCGGAAGGTAAAAATACGCGTCAATTCGAAGGGGAATTGCATTTTCAAGAAAGAAAGAACTATTTGAATACTTGATAGCACGCGCTTCTGTTGCTCAATGGGAGTAGGAAGGGAGGCTAACCACAGTTTACTCCGAATGTAGTGGATACGGTACGCCCGTTCCTCGCATTATTACATTTAGTGTTTTTATAACTACTTATATGTATTTCATTCAACAGCTAATAAATGAAATGCTCTCTGAAAAATATAGTTATTAAGCAAAATAAGAAATTTTTTGCAATTTTTTATTTTGAAATTGCAATATCTTACGAACGAGGGGACAGGGATGGTGTAAAGACATTTTCTGTAGAAATTCCTAAGCCATTCAATTTGTATGACAACTATTTTTACAATAAATCTTACCATTTACAGGATATCTGCAAAAAACAATTTTATCTTTGACATTAAATAAAACCTTTTGCTCCAGCCAAATCAACTAAGATTTTCAGTATTTCATTCGAAATTATGTACAACTTCTACTCAAATTTTCAACTCTTTGCCAATTTTGATTAAGTTTCTATTTTTATTTCGTCTACTTTAACAGGACTAATTTACAGAAAAAAGGAATGTCTTCATGTCCACAGTCAAGTGGTTCAATTAATGCCTAAATAGAATACTGCTCGTTTGTGTCCAATTCAATTACAATATTATTTAAATGTAGATATAATTTAGTAATTTGTAACCACAAATTATATTAAAGAGATATATTAGACATTTCTATTTGATATTAAGTTAATAAATAACTTAATGTGAAAGGACAGTTTTTATGTGTTATTCAAAATCTGATTAGTAATAAAAGATGAAGCGCTAAATTTATTCTGCTTGCGGTTACAAAAGCCAAAAGAATGCGACAAGACATCAAGGTACAGACGTCACGTTTTTGAAATGTGTACTATCGTCAAACATTAATCAACAACAGACTTCTCTTCGTTTATATTTCATTCTCGCATTATATAAAAATAAAATAAAGATAGCAAGGAATCTTGAGTATTTTAGATATCTCCGAATAGATTTGTTCCTTTGGGTAAAGGACGGCGTGGGCAAGGACAGTTTCAAACAAATCAAAGATAATTAGATAGGAAATAATATGGATTTAAGACAGAAATATGTTAACTAAATAACACCAATGAAGGATCAATTTTAAAATATTAAATTTAAATTATGTAAATTATATAAATATGCTTAAATAATAAATCAGGTACAAAGGTATTAAGGGGATTACGAAAAAAAATAATTGGATAGACTATCTCCAACTTTGATAGACTATCTCTCCTTGAGTGCCACGTCAGTCAGAGCTGACTGATTCTGAACTTTCAGTTCAGACCGCGTCAGTCACATATGACTGATAGTAATATATGATATAAAACTAAACAAGTAAGAAAAATCATGCGTTAAGCATAGATTATGAAGCACTTTCCAACACTTAATGAAATCTTTAACAAAACTTTGTTATTTAGGGAAATAATAGTGTATAGCCAAATATCCCAAAATATGTATTCCAGTACATTAGAACATCCCTGTATTTCATATGTCAGTTCATATAATGGGAAAATTTAGCTTAGCAAGAAAATACCCAGTAGCTTGAAATTTCTTTTTCTGCAATTCATACTATTAGATGGAAACATACTTGAATACTTTTGTTCAACCCTGTAGTTTACATTGTACCTTTACTACACGTCAGCATTAGGCTTAAAAGTTATTGTAAACTAAAACACTTTTAAAACAACTGAAATCACATTCTCATAAATCATCATTCATAGGCGTCCATGTACCGAATTCTTTGCGTGACCCTGTATATCCCTTTATCTATATTCTGCAAACATTTCTCAGTAAATTGAATGCAGCTCAGAGTAAAAATGCATAGCTTATTTAAGAACCACGTTTAAATAATTTACGCTCATATTCAGTAACGTTGGTGAGCTCTTTTGGGTAGCCTTATATATCAACTATAACATTTATACGCACCATATAATGTGCATATATTTAGCGAAATATAAACGCGAATATCATAATTAAAATGCATTTCTTCCCTCCATCAGCCATCATCGGACACATATACGGTACTTCGGAAAGAATATACTATTTAAAATCTTTTGCATGGCTCTGTAAATGCTATGTACTTCATATTATCGAAGACAGTAGCGTATAATTTATATTAAGCTTCAGTGACATATATCAATTTTATTATACATGAAAAAGCTTAATATATTTAAAATATGTCACACACAATTCCTCCTTTTACCATTATCTAATGGAATTCTTTTGTGTGGCCCTGTAAATGAATAATAGCTACATTTTCACCTTATATTTTATAGAATGCATATTTTAATATGTCTGACAGGGTATAACATCTTTAAAATTCGTTTGAAACGATTTTTCTCCATAGGCCGTAATGTAATAGGAAACTTTTGATTCGCCCTGTAGATAAACTAATCACGATAGAAACTTCATTTTCGATAGGACTTGTGCTATGGAAAACGTCAATAACGTCCTAAAATATCATGGCAATCCGAGTATATTAACGATTTTTCCCCATGGGCCGTAATGTAATGGAAAACTTTTGATTCGCCCTGTAGATAAACAAATCATAATAGAAACTTCATTTTCAATAGGGTTCGTGCGAGGGTAAACGTCAATAACGTCCTAAAATTTCATGGCATCCGAGTATATTAACGATTTTTCCCCCATAGGCCGTAATGGAATGAGAAAATTTTGATTCTCTCTGTAGATAAACTAATTATGGTAGAAACTTCATTTTCGATAGGACTTGTGCTAGGGTAAACGTCAATAACGTCCTAAAATTTCATGGCAATCCGAGTATATTAACGATTTTTCCCCATAGGCCGTAATGTAATGGGAAACTTTTGATTCGCCCTGTAGATAAACTAATCATGGTAGTTACTTCATTTTCAATAGGGTTCATATTAAGGTAAACCTCAATAACGTATAAAAATTTCATAGCAATCCGAGTGTGTTTACGGGAGTTAGAGCGCGGACAGACGGACAGACAAACCGAATGCATAAGCACTTTTCAACTTTGTTGGAAAGTGCTAAAAATACACATTTTTTAAGTAATAATGAAAAATTTATTTAATATTTACTACAATTTTTATTTATAACAGATCATACTTTCGTAATAATTATTTTCGTAACATATTTTTTTAGCTTTATCGCATACTTTACAATGTCAGTCACCGGTGACTGACGCGGCCTGAACGGAATGTTCAGTTTCAGTCACCGTGGGACTCAATGTGTTAACAAGTAAGTGAAAGCGAATGATAAAAAGAAAGCAAAATAAAATTTATTATAAAGAAATGTTTAACACGTTTCAAAAAGTGATGAAATTCCAAGACAGAAATACGAAAATTTTAAATATAACAGATTATTAACCCTTTGACTCTGTTGTCGTCGCTACGGCGACATAGCTAAATCTGCGATTGCAGTAAAGAGGAATTGACTTCATGTGCCACAGTCTCATGGTTCAATTAATTTCCAAATAGATTAATGCTCGTTTGCGTCCAAATCAACCCCGACGTTGATTAAATGCAGATATAATTTAGTAATTTGTAACCACAAAATTATATTTAAGAAATCCTATGTTAGCTATTTTTATTTTATGTTAAGTTAATAAATAATGTAAATGTGAAAGGATACTTTTTATGTGGTACTCAAAATCTGTTTAGTAATGAAAGATGAAGCGCTAAATTTATTCTGCCTAGCGGTTATAAAAACCAGACGAATACCACAGGCATCAAAAGGTACAGACGTCACGTTTTTTAAATGTGTACTCTCCTCGAACATTAATCAACAACAGACTTCTCTTCGTTTATATTTCTTCTTGCATTATAAATAGAATAAAGATAGCAAGGAATCTTGAGTATTTTAGACACCTCCGAAAAGATTTGTTAAAAATAATTTTCCTTTGGGTAAGAATGGTGTGTCAAGAACACATTTAAATAAATCAAAGATAGTTAGATGATGATGGGAAATAATATCGATTTAAGACTGAAATAGGTTAACTAAATAAAATAATCAGGGATGAATTTTAAAATATTAAATTTAAATTATGCAAATTTTCTACAATGATGAGTCTGCTATAATGATAGGTATTGTGGACTTAACCTGTAGGGATTAAGAAAAAAATAATTGGATACGCTAATTTTAAAATGTTGAGTGCAACGTTAGTCACCTGTGATTGACGCTGAACTTTCCATTTGAGCCGGTCGGTCACCGATGACTGACAGTACTATGATATATTATACAAAACTAAAAAATATATATACTGTTTTAAGTAATTACTGAAAATTTATTAAAAATTTACTTCATTTTTATTTATAACAGGATTATACTTTCTAAATAATTACTTAAAAACTTTTTTAGTTTTATCTCATTATTTACACAGTGTCACCGGTGACAAACGCGGCCAAAACAGAAAGTTCAGTGTCAGTCACAATCGCACTCAAGGTGTTAACAAGTAAGAGATAGCGAATGATAAAAAAAGAAAATATAAATTTTATAAATAAATGTTTAACACGCTTCAAAAGGTGATGTAATTACCAAGACACAAATTTAAAATTTAAAATCTAATAAAAAAGAATATTGCCCAGTTAAACTGATGGTATTGAGCTCACAGACTACGCATACTTAATTGTACATTACAACCTTGTATTTTCGTTAATTCCGTTAAAAAAAAAAAAAAATTAAGAAGGGAAAACAGCTCTCCCCTTACTCCTTTTTTATACTTAATCATTGAACTTCCTAAACTATCAAGGACATGCTTGCTTTATCATATAAAAAATCTATATCCAAAATTCACAGCAAATCGGATAATTCTTAATAAAAACCCATTTCACATCTATATAATTTAAGACGAGTTATTCCCCTCTTTTATACTTAATCATTAAACTTCCAAAACTATTCAGAGATTTGAACGAAATCTGACAATTCTGCTTGAAAAATCCATTTATACAAGTTAAGGGGAGGGGCATTAGAACCCCCGTTCCTCCTGTTTATATTTATTCAATGAACACCTAATAACAGCCACGGACTCGCCTCATCAGAATGATCCTATATCTAAATCTTGAACGAAAACTTAATTCTGCAGGAACATCCCGTTTATATATTAAGAGGAGGGGCATGAGCCCCCCGTTCCCCCTGTTTATACTTATTCAATGAACACCTAATAACAGCCACAGTATCGCCTCATCAGAATGATCCTATACCTAAATTTTGAACGAAAACTTAATTCCGCATGAAAATCCCGTTCATATCAATTAAGAGGAGGGGCATGATCCCCCCGTTCCCCCTCTTATACATATCGAATGAACTCCAAAAACTAATCAGGGAAGCGCCTTATCAGGATATACCTATATACAAAATTTCAAGTGGATCCGATATTTTTATTATGAGTTATCGCGTTACGCACGTACATATAGAACGGACGGGCACATAAGCTCTCAGGCTATGATAGCCTGTGAGCTAAAAAACTATTAACTCTTTGCACTCTGTTGCCTCCGCTGCAGCGACATAGAAAGGTAAATTGAAAACTCCATTGTCGCTGCTGCGGCGAGATCATTTTTCCTTGCAAAATTTGTTTTTGCACCAATAATAAAGGAAAATAAAAATTTCCTTAGTTAATCAGAACATTTTTGAAATTATGTGATTGAAGAAAACTTCTTTAAAAAAAGTGGTGCCGACTGAATAAAGTGTGTAATGACGCGGAGTTGCACAAAATGACGCTGAGCAGTGGCGTAGCAATTTAAAAATTATGGGGGGGCTCAAATAATTTCTAACTCAATACGCACAAAATAACAACAAAAATGAGAAAATCTATAAAGGATAAAACGTCTCAATTAGTAATTATGTAGAATTATAAATATATTTATTCACAATTAAAAATATGTGTATGCACATTATTTAAAAGTAGACATTAAAGAATAGGCTAAATTTCACAATTTTGTTAAATATGACACTACAATACGAAAGAAATTTTCATAAATATAACCGAATTTTATAAAAGAAACACCGCGGCGTTTACTAGTTTGAAAGTTTGTTTTATTTTTTTCCAAATGCGACGTTTACTTCTGCTTTTACTCGACCTTTGACGAAATCGGTCGTTTTTTTCTCGATCTTTTGACGAAATCGGTCGTTTTTTGCAATATTCGAAGAAATTAGTCTTTTTTTCTCGATCTTTTCGCGAAATTTGCCGTTTTTTCACGCTTTCTTGACAAAATTGATGTTTTTGACTCATTTTATTACACAAATTAGCCGTTTTCTCGTAATCTTCTAAAAAAATGGCTGTTTTTTCGTGCTTATAAGATGAAATTAGTCGCTTTTTCGTGATTTTTTGATGAAATTTATTGTTTTTTCACCATTTTTTGACGTTATAGATTGTTTTTTCACGATTTGTTTTACAAAACTTGCGTTTTTACTACGCGATTCTTTAGAGAAATTTGTTTTTTCGTTAATTTTTGAGCAATTTACGTTTTTTAGCGCTTTTTTCGAAATTCGCGAACTTTTTATATATCTGAATTTTCCACTAAAAGTAACGATATTATAAACCTGGAAGATCGATCGAAAAACCCGAATCGAATTACATTAAAATATTTAAAATTTGATTTAAATATTTTAAATAAAGTTATAGATAACTCAAATTATAAGACATCTCTTACTTTACATTATTCAGAAAACGTTAATTGAAGTCAGATCAATGCAACGCTGTCCACAAAAGAAGCATTCATATGAGTTAAGCGATTACAATAGTTAAAGGTTATTGAGGGGGGTGGGTCAGTTTTGACGAATACAGTGATTATGACGAATGCGGCGTTTCTTCGATAAAATACAGTGCTTAGAAAAATAAATATATATATACTTACAAATTTTGTCGTCATAATACAAGGTAAGTGCGGTTCGAAGCCATTGTGTTCAAAATGGATTCAGCATTTAGTTTTATTTCTTGATGAATGTTCATCAGGGCAAGTCCAGAAAGCCGAGAATTTGACATACTGTTCCTAAGGTAAGTTTTTAACTGTCTCAATGTGGAAAATGTTCTTTCTGGAGTGGCTGTTGATACTGGAAGCGTTGATAATACTTTTAACAATTTTTTGATGTTGGGATAAACATTCGCATTACATTTTGATAATGACTCTATCGCAGTGCTTGACCTTTCTTCTTTGTCTAACGATAACCATTTTTCGAACCACATTTCAATTTCAGCTTGTAAAATATTCGGAAAACTTTTTATATCAGAAGAATAAAATTCAGCACATTGCATGATATTTTCTACTGAAGATTTTTCTATATTTTGGCAGTATTGCGTATAAGCTAGTAACTATATTCTTATGATTTTCAAAACGGTCAATCATATTTTGAATTACAAAATCCATGAAAGGTATGAAAATTGTTTTTCTGTAATAGTCTTCTGCAGATTCACTAGGTGTATTATCCCTATGCATTTGCTTTTTTAGCAGTATAGGTTTTTTAATTTCTAAATTTAAGTCCTTTGCGACTTCGGAAGCTCGTTCGAATATAGCTGAAAATTTGGATTTAGAATTTTCACGCATTTTTCTAAAAATCTCTGTCACATCACTTATGGCTTCATAAGATGATATTAAATCAATATCCGGTTTCTGTAGGGCTATTGATAAGTTGTGTGTGATTGAGAAACATTTTTCTGCCACAAAAAGCTATACTAAAAAACTACTTTGGCATAAAGCATTGTAAAACAGCATAGCTTTCTTTGATGCCTCGGTTTCGGAAGTGGCGTCTTCAGTAATTTCCAACAAGGTTGAAAGTATTGGTTCCAGACATTCAAAAATGTGAAAATAGCTTCGTGGCGTTCTAAACAGCGAGTTTCACAAAATTTAAGGCAAGTCGTTTTTCTGGATGTGTTTTTACTGTTTAAAAACTCTTCTTCTAGAAGCTTGCTCTTTAAAATTTTCCTTCTCTTTGGCGAAGCTCTAAAATAGGTGACTATTTCTTGAATAGTTGCAAGGGAATTTCTAATTGAAGAGACAACACATGATTTTGATAAAACTAAATTTAACACATGGTTGCAACAATGGACATACAATGCTGCTGGGTGCACCAGCAATATTTTTGCTTGAACTCCATTCAATTTTCCAGACATAGAAGCGGCCCCATCGTAACCTTGGCCCCGCAAGTAGGAAATATCGATCCCAAGTTTTTGAGATTTGACAATATTGTATCTGCGATATTAGCCCCAGATAAATTTTCAATTTCTATAAAGTCTAAGAAGTCTTCTCTTATTATACAAGAAGAATCAGATTCCTCGATATAACGGACACAAAGTGTCAGAACTTCCTTTCCGGAAATATCGGTAGTCTCGTCTGCGAGAACTGCGAAACATCTCGCATTATTGACTTTTTCAACTATTTCATCTTGTATAATCTTTCCACATATTTTGATGATTTCATTTTGTATGTCCGGACTTGTATATTTTTTTGAAATCATACCTGATTGAATTTCCTTTAAGTCCTCAGCTTTATCGCTAGCTTCCAAACGAAATCGAAGCAAAGCTCTGAAATTACCTTCATTTTTACCTGTTTCTTCAGCAGAAATATTTCAAGAATCTCTGTGACCACGTAATGCAAATCCTTGTCTTCCGCAAACAATATCTGTTTTAATTACGGAAAGGAGCTTCAGCCTATTTTTACAGATTTCTGCATTTCTGTTTTGATGAAGTTGTATTTCTATATTTTCATTTTGCCCTTTCATAATTTTCTTGAATTCTTCTGCCATAATAACGTAATTCTTATGATATTGGCACATTTGATGCGATGTGAAGCATGCTAAAGCATCTTTCCATTGTGAAAAAGGCGATAAAACTAATTTACCCAATCGCTGGTTTCCTTGACCACCTTGCCCATTTGAAAATACTACACAAATTTTGCAAAATGCTCCATCAAGTTTTGCAGAGTAACTTAACCATAGAAATTTTTCAAACCAGTGATATTGAAATTTTCTTTTTTTATGGTTTGCTGGGAAAGAAAAAGATGGATCTGGCTTCCACGAATTTTCTAAAACTTTTAATTTTTGGCAGTCATCGAGATAAATGCCATCGCCAATAAATAGTCCTATATCCATATTACTTTCAGAGAACGATTTAGATAATGTATTTACATCACTTTGTCCAGTGCTAATAGCTTCTCTCGCTTCTTCAGTTTTTTCATCTTTAACTGCAGAACTTGATTCTTCACGTTTTTCTTCCATGACTTCAGAATCTTCCGTTCTTTTTGGAACTTTAGAAGAGAAAAAACTCAACAATTTTTTTTCGGTCTTTTACGAGAATTCATAGTGCAGTTTTATTTTTGTTAGGTATCGTATATAACGTTCACATAAACTGCTACCTAGGGCGATAAAATTCAACCAAACCTTAACAAATCATAACACGAAAGGCAAATGCAAAATCAAAGTGATTTTGAAAACAATCTTTTCGAAAGAAATTCTGTTCTATTCACAAAATATCAGGGGAATGACGCAATCCACTGCTAGCAATAAGTTTTAATTCGACCAATGACGTGCCACTAAAATCTCCCCCTCTTGCTGGACACGTGTTTTGTTCACGTGCTATACCAGTCGGGTCTGAGTTCGAAGCACTGCCGTTCCCAGAGGATTAAAAAAAAAAAAAAATAAGAAAAAATAAGAAAAAAAAAGCTTTATATATTTTTTTGCTATTACAAATGTTGCTTCTAACAGTTCTATTATTCTACTATAATATGCTTTTAGTCCCCCCCTTTACTGAAATTGATCGCTATTAAATATTGCAGATTAACTAGTTCGAACTTCCTAGAATGTTTCAAATTTATTATTTTTGTGAATTTTAACAAATTAACAATACAAATTAAAACCTATTAGAATTTTCAGATTATGAGCTTAAGCATATTTATTATTTTACATAAGTTTAAGCAACAGAATTTCAAATATTTAAAATTTTCATTATCACGAAATAATTTGAATGCGTTTATTAAATGAAATTTTTTTGCCTAATTAAGCTTCTGATAAAATCCAATGGGGGGGGGCTTGAGCCCCCTGAGCCCCCCCCCTTTCCTACGCCCCTGACGCTGAGTGCAAAAAGCTAATAATAAGTTGCATAAATATTCAGACTGCAATTCATGTTTTTCCAAACATTTGCTATTGCATTTCGTTAATTTGGTGTGGAACCCCGATTATCGAGAAATCATAGATTTAATTTTAATAAAATAAATGTAGTTAATTAAAAATTAATGAAAAAACTTATCAGAAAATAATTTTAAAGATTATATAAACCGCGCACATGTCGTTTAATTCATAACCTATGCTTTTAACATTTAATATATTTTTAGAATGTCTATTAACAATAGTAACAATAGTAATAATGCGTGGAAATAATGTTCTAAAATCAATTATAAGTAATGTTCATAATGGCCTCAGGCAGAAGTTAAAAGGCCAAAGAAATCTCCAAAGATAGCTATTTACAGGTTCTCATGTAGCATAGGATCAGAGTTGGTTTGCAGCTTATCCTCTGTTTTTTTTTCGAATGTATGGCTGGTTATGAAATGTGTAATATCATCGTAAAACTTCACTTTTGCAACTAATAGTCTAATTGTCTCGATATTTACCTGAGATTTTGTTCCTAATTCCTGAATAGAATTAGAACTCTATATTTAGAACAATTTTTGAAGCGCATCTATTGATTGACTAGTTGCGAGAAATCGTCTGCCTGACGTTTGTTCTTTTTTCCCGTTTCTGTGCCGCAGGTTTTTTCGGCTATTGAAGTGTGTTTCTTCGTTGATATGTTTTCTTCGATATATTTTGACTTTGTGAATATTCAGTTCTTGTAGAAGTTGTATTCGCGAAGTACTTTCGTATGATGTCGGCTATGGATTTTGAATTCTCTACTGACAATCCCTGGTTTCCGGAGGATTTCCAGCTTCTCAACGAATGGATTGCCCACTATTATAATCATCTTATGACTCTTGAGAATGGACAATCGCTTTTATTAACTTTGAAAAACTGTGCTATTTTTCTTACCGGAGCTTCTGACTGTGCAAAGAAGCAATTTTACCAAAGTTTTGAAGGTACGTGGAACTTTTTCTTGTCATATGCCAATTCTAATGATGATTCTATTTTAAATATTATTTGTCCTATCTTGCATAATACCTTAAATTTAATTCGTAATTATGATGCCGGGTTCCCAAAACTTAAAAATAATGCTTCTGGCTCTAAAAGAGCTAACGATACTGATGAGGAGTTTAAAATACCTCTTAAAACGGCTAAAGTTGTTAAATTAAATAATGTTACTCCCATTTCTACTTCCAATTCTTTCGAATCTCTCAGTAATAATAATGATGCGAGTGTTGCTAACCGTATTACTGATCCAAATGACAGCAACAGCCAAAACTCCACGGAAACTCAACCTATTATTAAAGATCCCAGACCTGAACCTTTTTATGTTAAAGTTACTGCTAATTGGAAAGAATTAGCTAATAAAATTGACGAAATTGCCGAATGTAAAGTGTTTAAAAAAACCCAGGATAACTTCATTAAATTTTTTCCAAATTCTATTGATGTTTATAGGAAGATACAAAGCTATCTTGTTGATAATAAAATTGAGTTTTTCGGAATGAAACTTAAAACTGAACGCCCCAGGAAGATTTTGATTAAGGGTATTCCCCATGACACCCCTATTTCTGACATAAAAGCAGAATTAAATGAATTAGGTTTTAATATACATCGTATATCCTTATTACGTAGCTTTAAAACTAAACTCCCAATGCCCATTTTCTTGGTCGATGTTTTTCATGATGAGCTTTTTAAGCATATTTTTGAAATAAGAAGCCTTCTTGGCTTTTATATTAAAGTTGAAACTTACAAATTTAATGGCACAAAACAATGTTATAATTGTCAACTTTTCAATCATTCTAGCGAATTTTGTAATCTGAAACCAGTTTGTCTTAAATGCTCTGGTGACCACAATGTCAAGGTATGCCAGATTACTGAACGCAGTCAAATTAAGTGTGCCAATTGTTCTGGGAATCATACTGCTAATTGGGGAGGTTGCCCTAAAAATCCAAAAAATCTTAAAGCCGGGAGAGTAATTACCATCAGAAACTCAAATCAAACTTTTACTTCTAAATCTTATCAACATAACTTCTCTTTTTCGGCTTTCTTAAATGGAAAAAATTCTGCTACCATTAATGAAAATGTAAATAATCATACTTCTGTTTTACCTATTCCTTCTACCAACAGTAATTCTACTAAAACTAAAGTTCCCATAAACGGTAGTAAACAAACTGCTACTGCTCCTTTGGTGCTACCATCTGAAAATCTTTTAAATACTTTTGACCAAAATAATTTATTAAATTTTGTTATATCTAATACTAAAGACTGATTTAATTCTTGAAAAATTAACTACACTCTGCAATATCTTAGAAAAATTTCAAAAATTATGTACTGATAAAAAAATTACTGATTTTCTTAGTGTTCTTTGTGATGCTGATAGCTCTCTGAGCCCTACTAGCTCCGCTCCTAAAACCAAATAATGGGTCTTTTCAAAATTCTTTTCTGGAATGCCAATGGCCTCAGACCTAAGATTGCTGAGCTCAGGGATTTCATTATTGATAACCCTGTTGATCTCATTCTTGTACAGGAGGTTCGTAGCACTAGATTCAGGGACCTCAATATTCAAAATTTTAAATCTTATTTTACTCCTCGTTGTGAGAATTCCAGTGTTTCGCCTTATGGCGGGACGGCTATATTCGTGAGTAGAAGGGTCACCCATGCTCATATACCTTCCCTCTCTCTTGACCTCCTTGAAAACACCAATGTTAAAATTTATTTAGACCATCGAAATTCTTTTCTCATTTCCTCCATCTATCTCCGGGTTTCGAATCATTCGGCTCTTCCCCATGACCTTAATAAACTTTTCAGGCTAGATAACAATGTAATTCTTGCAGGCGACTTCAATTCTCATCATCCCAGTTGGTGTCCCAATAGCAATATGGACCATTTAGGGGAAACCCTACATAATTACTGTACCAACAATGGTATTGAAATTGCAGCCCCCTCTTCCCCCACCCGTTATGGCCCTAGGGGAAATGGTACGACTATTGATCTGGCTCTGCTCAATAACATTTCCTTTCCCTACACCATTACCCCTATTTCGGCTCTCGCATCGGATCACCTCCCTATCCAAATCAACACTGATTGCAATCCCGTTCTCCCTTCCCTTCTTACCCCATTTGTTTATGATTGGCATTACTATATCAATAAAATCAATGATGCCCCCCCCCCTCCTTTCCACGAACTCAATTCTGTCGAGGATATAAATTTGGCTGTTACTAACCTTACTAAATTAATTCAAAATTCTCTGGAGGCATCCAAATGACATCAGGCACAACAAAATTATCAATCTCTCCCTAGAGATATTAAAATCAAAATTAGACAGCGTAATAGCCTCCGACGCACTTGGCAAGCCAACAGGGACCCCAGCGTCCGTGCAGATATGAACCACCTTAATGCTATTATTAAAATTACATCAAAAATTTTAAATCCAATAAATGGACTGACTTTATTACCTCCCTGACTCCGACGGATAATTCTATTTGGAATTATTTGAAAAGAGTTAGGAAACCCTTTACCTCTATCCCCCCCCCTCCATACGGATGCTGGACACAAATGCCTCGACAAGGAAAAATTGGAGATGATTGCTGATCAGTATGAAGGTCAATTTCAACCGCATAGTGATGTCTTTAATGCAGACACTATAGATCGGGTTGACCATGTTATTGGCAGATTTTTGGCCAGTGAGCCTGTCAGATCAATTGAACCGACCAACCCTGAAGAAGTCATTGCGGTGATTAAAAATCTACCCAACAAAAAGGCCCCTGGGCATGATGGGATTACTAATGCGGCCATCAAAAATCTCCCTCTTCAGTATGCTGGTTATCTAGCCATTCTGATCAATGCTTGCTTTAATTTTCATTATTTCCCAGATGAATGGAAAAAGGCTGTTATTGTTCCGATTAAAAAACCTGGAGAAGACCCTTCTATGGCTAGGAGTTACAGATCCATTAGCTTGCTTCCTGTCCTTGGTAAACTTACTGAGCATATTTTTCTTATTCGCCTTCAAAATTTTTTACCTGACATACCTGAACAATTTGGCTTCAGGCCCAAACACTCCACTGCACACCAACTGCTTAGGGTGGTTGAATTCATTCATGATGGATTTGACAATTCTGAGTATGTTGACTCTCTTTTTATTGATGTCGCGAAGGCTTTCGACACAGTTTGGCTATCTGGCCTTATTTACAAGCTCTTAAAGTTAAAAGTTCCCACTGCGCATGTGCGCTTCACCCTTAAATACCTTCGTGGCAGAACATTCTGCGTTCGCTATGCCAACATCCTTTCCACTCCTCGTCCAATTAATGCAGGCGTGCCACAAGGCTCCAAATTGGGCCCCTGGCTTTACAAAGCTTATATCTATGACATTCCCACTTCTCCACACACGTTGTTGGCTATTTATGCGGACGATACAACTGTGATGGCTCGTGATAAAAATCTTTTTATTATGCACGAGTATCTGCAACAACACATACGCAAACTTGAATGCTTCTTCACCAAATGGCGAATTAAAATTAACTCTAATAAATCGCAGGGTGTTATTTTTCCTCGTAACCGCTCCACTCCTCCTCCTCTCTTTCTTGATGGCGCCTTCATTACCTTCGGACGGGAGGTAAAATATCTGGGTCTATTCCTGGACAGCACTCTCACTTGGCGCAAGCAAATCGACTATACCGTCCAGAAGTTCTACAAAGCAAAAAAAGACCTCGCCCATCTCCTGTACAGTCATGAGATGAGTATGAGCAATAAGGTACTGTTATACAAAACAGTACTTCGTCCCATTCTTCTTTATTGCGCTCAGATCTGGGGTTCAGCGGCTAAAACCAATCTGCAAAAAATTCAGGTGGTTCAAAACAAGACTCTCCGTGGTATTGTTCACTCTCCTTGGTATCGCAGAAATACTGTTATCCATTCAGACCTTAATATTCCTCCTATTCGTTCTGTTATCAAAAATCAAGCCATAAAGTTTTTTGACAACATTCCTTCTATCCCAAATCCTGCTTTGCATACCATTTCTAATTATGATGTAAATGCTCGTTGGAGAAGACCACGAGCAACCCTACGTCTCCCTGAAAACATCGACCCAGGATAATTTTTCCTAGTTTTTATCTCATTGATAGGGTTTTCCTTCCTGAACGTTCACCATCTCCTAGTCTTTATTTTGTAAATACTCTGTAAATTTTTGTAAATATTTTTATTTCTCTTATACTCTTATCTATGTTATTTTTTTTTGTATGGTGCCCTTATCGGGCTTTGTTTTTTTGGGACCCGGCTTCTCCCCCCCCCCTTGTTTCTGACGTTATGTTTATCAGACTTTGGCTATGACTTGAATTGTTCCATGTATCATTTCTCTACTAGAGGTAAGGAGTTGATCTCTCCAGGCACTCTGACAATTATCTCGTCCAAGTCCAAGTAGCTATTTACAAATCGTTTTTATTAATATTATTCTATTCATTTCAGTGGGTTAAGTACAAAGTTCAATTACTTGTCTTAAATTTATTTTATTCATTATTGTTTTGATTGATGAATGTTTTAATTTCGTTACGGACTAATAAACCGGAATCAAATGATAAGCTATTTATATTAGTTTAGGTAATGTGTATGTGACGCGCCGACCAACCCCAAAAAAAACTTACTTCTCAACTTTTTGTTTCTAGAAAGTAAAATTCTCGCAGAGTTAGTAATTTATAAATTATTTTCTACATATAATACAATTTCTTATAACTGTGAAAATTGTGAGCCTTTTAGCATAATTTCAAGCAATTTAATTCGAATTATTTCCTACATCAAGTTGAATTGTCACGCAAAAAGCCAGTTTGTTGACAAACATGCATATTATCAATTAATTTAAGTGCAAACGGATTTGATTTTCGTAATCGTCTACCTGCGGAAGATAAAGATTTGAAAAAAGCTCCTTCATGAAAATTAATTAAAAAACAAAAATCGAGTAAATTGTAATATACACTAGTGTTGAAAATTTAAGGACGAGTCCCAAAATGCCAATTTTCAGGGGATTTTCAAGGGATAATTTTCATGCGAAAATTCAAAAGGAAGTAATATAATTCGAATAACTACTATCCCTGCATAACAGCTAGTCCATATAACATCTCATTCAGGTAACACATGGTCACAAGAGTCACAGTAACTTCGGCGAAATAAAAAATAGAAAATTTTATACGTCTCTTTTACGAGTCTCAAATGACTACTATATGGAATTCCACTCACAGGTCATTGTGACTGTTGCTTTCTGGCGAGTCACCAGGTGACTTTACAATGTCGTTTCATTGAGACTTTCGTGTTTCTTCTCATCTATAGACTCAATTTCAAAGTCATTGTGAACGTTGCATTATGATAAATTACCAAATAATGTCCCATTACAGTCACATGTTGACTTTTAACCACTTTTCACAGTGGTTACTTCACAGTAGGGTCTCTGTCACCATTTGACAAAGTCTTGTGACAGAAAGTCACCATGTGACTTTAATGTGACATTATTTGGTGATTTATCATTCAGATTATGTAATATTCACAATGACTTTGAAATTGAGTCTCCAAATGACAGTCACATGAGTGTCTCAATGAAACAACATTGTAAAGCTACCTGGTGACTCGACACAATGAACTGTCAATGGAGTCTCATATAGTAATCATTTCAGACTCATAAAAGAGACGTATGGAATTTCCTATTTTTTGTTTCGCCGTAGTGACTGACTCTTGTGACCTGAATGAGATGTTATATGGACTAGCTGTTATAGAGGGATAATAGTTATTCGAATTATATTACTTCCTTTTGAATACTCGCGTGGAAATTATCGTTTGAAAATCCCTTGAAAATTGGCATTTTGGGATTCGTTTTTAAATTTTGCACACCAGTGTAGTTTTCAAATAAGTGGCATTTGAAAATACATTTTTCCCTATTCGACGGTGTAAAAACTTAAAATCTGTGGTATTTAAAAGTTTTTAAAAAATCGCTATAAAATCCAATAAACGTTAAATTTAATCGTCTGCTGTCGTCACCGACAAAAAGACATCCACGTTACGCACATACTTGTTTGTTCTTTAAAATATTAGATTACTTTGAAAAAACTACATTTAGAAGTTGCAATGGACAGTAATTCCTGTGACGTAATGTAAATTAAAATGACGATTTTTATAGCGTCGAGCAGGAAGCATGAATAAGCTCCATTTCTTTAAGGATTATTCGGTGTAAATAATTGTTATAATATTTATATACTTTTAAGTGTAAATGAAATTTTCTGTTATCATTTGCATATAGTAAATACTACAGACAATATTCCTGTGACGTCACATAAGGCAAGGGTGCACAACCTTTGGCCCGCGGGCCACAATTATACCACTATTTTTATGCAGAATAATTTTCCTTATAGTAATGACAGAAACTTTGCTATTAAAGAAAAGAAACTAGACTTTTCAAATATCCTGGTGTCAACAGATTTTCTGGTAAAAAGGTTGTGCATCCCTGACATAAGGTAAAATGTCGATTTTTATAGACTCGAACTGAAAGGAAGAATACGGTCCATAAGTATCGTTCGCTCTTGCGCAAGGCTTAAGAATAGGTCTTCTATGTACAGTTAATTTTGTAAAAAATGGCTTCGATAGAAAATTTATAAAAACAGTCCAAGATTCCGAAAATGGAAAAATAATGCATTTTTGAAGTTGAAAAACACCCATGTCCGTTTAAGTATTTATCAGCACTGCTGTGAAAAGGCAAGAGTTAAATATTTTACCGATTTTAGCACGAGTAAGTCTGTATCATCCGTTATTTTCTCCATTGACTGAGCTTGTCTGTTCTGAAGTGTGATGAAATCAACAATCGTGCCATTTTTCGGCTCCATGATGTATATCTGAAAAAAAAATATGAACGTTATAAAATATAAACATCTATTCACAAACGAATCTTGTTTACAATGCATAAAGCAATATGAATAAAGAGGCATTTTTAATTAAGAGGCATTCAAATATCTTTATTCTTGACCGACTGAAACAACCATTTTTCAAATGGCTAAAAAAATATATTGATAAGTATTAGCAACGCATCGTAGAAAAAGGGGAATGCCTTGACAATCTTTGATACGATGTCACAAAACATCACATGAAGCAGGAAAAACACAAAAAGTTCGAACAACTTTCATAATTCGATTTTTTGGCACGTAAAATTATTAGTAAATCAAATTATTAAATTATTAGCAAATTAATAATTCCATGCAAGTTGTTCAAATTATTTTCTTTGTTATGCCTGCTTCGTGTCAAGTTTCGTGACGGCACAACAATTAAATCTGAAGAGTGTTATTGGTACTAATTTTTCTAAACAACATTCTTAAAATCCCTAGCAACGCCTGATACTTCAGCAAATTTTACGAAAAAGCCTTAAAAGAACTTTAGCTATCTTACTATAAAAGAAATCTCATTCAACTTGATGTATTATATGAAGTATTAATTTTTTTTCTAGATTCTAATATAAATGTTTGATAAATTTATAAAAACTCCCTGGAGTTTGCTCTATTTGACATCCTCTTGACATTTTGACCGAATTACTCCAGAGAGTCAAACGATCGATAGGGCAAAATCAAATATTTCAACCGAAAACTTGGTAAGCAAATACATACACACTTCAGTAAAAAAGCGTACTTTTCCTATTGACTTTTTTAAATATGAAAATGTTATCAAATTACTTTGTTTATTGTAATAATTTGATTTTTTTAAATAATTTGTTAGAATCTCATGTCATCAAAGATTAAAAAAAGATCAGTGTGCATTAGATATGGATTTTGATTTTGTTTTCCGAGTTGTAACCCGTTGATTTGAAAACAAAACCCGACCGAATCCGTTAACATCATGATATTAGAAACCAAAAGCACGCTGTAGGAAATTGTTAATTACACTTTTAAAATATATCGATATTAATTTCTTCATTTAAAAAACTCTTCTTGAATTAAAAATAAATATTAACTTTAAGTACTCCCTGATGGCAACAGTTCGCGATTTTCACAAAGCTGGGAAATCTTAAAAGAGCAAATTTGATATTTTTACTCAACAAATCTTCAAAAGGCAACTCATACTTTAAATATATCTTAGAACTATAGTCAAACTTCTTTGACGAAGTCTGTAACGAAATTTTCTGTTGAACCTTGACTTTGAGCACCACAACTTGCATGTTTCGATTGCTCGCATGTTATAGTTGACGTGAGCCCGAAAGGCAAGAGCGGTGCTGGAGCTTCCACTGGACTACACCCAGGGGGTTGGAAGTCAGATTTCTGCAGCAAAGGATGTTCAGCAAAACCTTAATAGATGGCAGCACCAAACATCGCCACCTCCACGATTTCGATATGCCTGTGAAGGGGAGTGAAGGTTTCTCCAGAGATTAATATCCATGGTAACAGCTATGACCCACCACAAGACTTTCAGAACCCTCTTTATTTAATGAGCACGTACACTGCATACACTCGGTGGGGCTTTGGTGAATTCGAGCATCAAACCCGGGACCTTTCTGTCTGGAGTTCGATGCTATGACTACTAGGCTACCACAGCCCTCGTATGTTTCTTCATGCATTTAAACAGCTTGCATGCTTTAATTTAAAAAGGTACATACTTATAATATGCATGCATACAAACAATTAATGATGACTCAAGTATAGGTCGGAGTAGCTCAGTGATTAGAGCAACTGCCTGGAATTCTGTGTTCTCGGGTTCGATTTCAGGCTCTGGCTAATTTTTCACTTCAGTTGGGATTATTGTTTGTATCAGTTTGCTTCAGTTATTTATTGTTTGTATGTCTATGTTATTTGTATGTACCTTTATGATTTGAACGCATGCGCCATTTGTGTGTGTATGTGTGTTTTAATATATTTCGATTTCTTTGACTCGTGAAATTATTAGTAAATAATAATTGATAAATCTATGTGTCAACAAAATCAAAGCATGCAAGTTGTTCGGATTTCTTTGTTTTATCTGCTTTGTGTCAAATTTCGTGACGACACAACAGTCCAATCTAAATGGTGCTATTGGAACTGAGTTTTCTAAATATTTTTAGAATATCTAACAACGCAAAGTATTTCAGCTAATTATACAAAAAAGCCTTAACAGAACTTTAGCTACCTTACTATAAAAAAAAACCCTCTTAATTTGATGTATTATATGAAATATATATATGTGTTCGAATGCTTAGAGTGTTTATTCTAAAACAGTAATATTTATAAACGTTAAATTACTTCATATTTCAGAAGTGACATTAATCAATTCAACTGTTTACTTTAAAACCATAATATTTATAAATGGTAAATTACTTTATAACTCAAAAGTGACATTAATGATATTAATATAATATCATTGTTTATTTAAAGCAATTCATAAGTAGTTGATTGCACATGATTGTGAAATCATTTTTGTTGATTACTTCAAGGACAATATTCTACTGTGAACGAACTTAGTTCAGTCTCTCTTATGTTTTTTTGTAAAGCACACACGGTGCTTATATTTCTCTTCGCTATGATTTCGCATACTTGGATAATATGTTAATCCAGTAACCGCAGCAGGAAACTGCATTCCTGTATCTTGTTTTCTCAATTTACTAAATGTTTCTTTAAGTTGTTAATATAACGCAAAAAAGATATTAGTGTGAATTTATTTACACTTGACAACACCAAAGAACTGCTTCGTGAATCTCGGACACCAACAATATGTATATATATTTTTAGATTCTAATATAAATGTTTGATAAATTTATATTAACTTGCTGGAGTTTGCCTTATTTGATATCATTTTTGACCGAATTACTCTGGAGATTCAAACGATCGATAGAGCAAAATCAAATATTCCACCGAGAACTTGGTAAGCAAATACACACACACATTTCAGGAAAATTCTAATTTTCTCATTGACTTTTTTTAAATATGAAAATGTTATGAAATTACTTATATCTATTTAAGTAAAAGATTAAAATGTCGGACATTGTTTTTATATCTGTATAAAAAATCCCTGTCGGCTGGGCCTATAGGCGGAGGTAGATTTCGAAGAGTGCTCATTTCAACAAAAAAAAAAAATATATATATATATATATATATATATATATATATATATATATATATATATATATATATATATATATATATATATATATATATATATATATATATATATGATTAGAGATAAACCAAGTTTAATAACTTCATTTGGCCGTTTATGAAAAATTTTTAATTTCATTTTTCTGCAAAAACTGATTTTTTCAGAATCATCTTAAGAAAAATTCAGTTCAAATGCCCATTTTGACAACATATTTTGAAATAGATTCTGAATTTATTAAAAAATCGACCAAAACAGTACATTATACAGTTCCTAAATAACAAAAAACTGTCAGTTGAATGCATTTGAGAAAAAAATTGAATTTAAAAATGAGTCATAAAATAACAGATTTGTTGTTTGAATACATCCTTAATTCTTTAATCATGATTATTTTGAAAAATTTTGTGCGAAATACTCACTTTGACAGCATTTAAAAAAATATATTCTATTTTTATCAAAAAACTGGCCAATGCGTCACAGTATATAGTTCCTAAATAAGAGGATCTGTAAATTGGATGCGTTTGAGAGCGATAATGGATTTTAAAACGAGTCATAAAAAACGCAATTTGCTATGTGAAAACTTCCTTAAATTTTCAAATCACAAAGACTTCGGGAAATTCTGTTCAAAATACCCTTTTTGGTGGCCTTTTTCAAAATATATTCTCTCTTTATCAAAAAACCGATCAATGCATCACATTATATAGTTCCTAAATAAGAGGATCTGTAAATTGGATGCATTTGATATCAAAAATGGGTTTAAAAACGAGTCAGAAGAAAACGCAATTTCTTATTTGATCACTTCCTTAAATTTTCAATCACAATGATTTCGGAAAATTCTGTTCAAAATACCCATTTTGGAAGCCTTTTTTGAAATATATTCCGTCTTTATCAAAAAACTGAACAATGCATCACATTATACAGTTCCTAAATAAGAGGATCTGTAAATTGGATGCGTTTGAGAACAAAAATGGATTTAAAAACGAGTTAGAAAAAAAACGCAATTTCTTATTTGAATGCTTTCTTCAATTTTCAGTCCCGATGACTTTCGGAAATTTTGTTCAAAATACCCTTTTTGGTAGCCTGATGAAATATATTCTGTCTTTATCAGAAAATTGACCAATGCGTCACTTTATACAGTTTTTAAATAAGAGGATCTACTATTTGGATGCGTTTAAAATCAAAAATGAATTTAAAAATGAGTCAGAATATAAGCAGTTTGGATTTGGGGTTTTTTCTCCAACTCCTATTTTTGTTTAATTTCTTTTTGCTATACGAATTAGTCCTATGAAAAACTTGTCAATATAAAAGTTGTAGATATTTTTGAGAAAATGTAAAATAAATTTAATCAGATTTGATATCTTAAAAATTGATGGAGTTATGGATTTTTCTCTTTTTTCAGCGCCCTTTTTCTTTTCGTTTTTAATTTTTTTCTTCAGTAAAAATTGGTCCTATCAAAAACTCGTAAATACAAAAGTTTTAGATAATTTTAAGAACAATTTAAAAAAAAATTAGTTGGACTTGATATCTTGAAAATTGACGAAGTTATGAATTTTTTTCTCTCAAAATCCCTGTTTTTTTTCGCCCCTTGAGGCCACTTCTAAATTTATCAAAAATCTGTCATGCATGTACTTTTGGCCCATTTTTAAGAAGTAATATAAACTTTAAACCGATTCGATATCTACTTTAATTAAGAAGTTATGGCGTTTTTTCGGTTTTCACAAAAACGCCCCCGATTCAGACTCCCTTGGTCCGATTTTGCCCATTAACGAACTTAGCCAAGATTTTATCGCCTTTGATTTTTTGTACCAGTTTGGTGGAGATTGGTGAAGAATTATAGAAGTTATCGTGTCCATAAAAAAGTGAGATATATATAAACTGGTGCGATTGCAATAGGTAGTATTTCTTACGAAATCTACCTAAAATGGAGGAAAGATACGCATGTGCACTCTATTTCAAACTCGTATTATCTTTCTCAATTTTTGCACAAAGTTAAAAAAGGTGAATAAGCAATGTTTAATGTAATTTGGAATTTAATTTCACTAATAAATTTTTGTATTTTTCAATTAATATTCGTCTGAAACTTAAATTTAGGCATAAGCCTGGAGATAAATGTAAAAAATGAATATTATAAATATTCAGATCTTGGTGATATAGCTGTTGCCTTCTTATGCAAAAATTCATGAATGCAAAATTTATTACCATTCTAATACCATCTATCATTCTTCAATTCAGTAATCTGTAATAATAACGAAAGAATTAGTAATCCATAATAACAAATAAAGAAGTTTGCGAATGTGTGAACGATGTTTATTGGAGGCGACTGCACGTAGAGCTACAAAATTTGAGGGAAAGATACATCTAAAGTTTTGCACCTCGAAGCCCGATTTTCGATTTTTAATCAGTTTAATTTTTATACGAACTTTTTTTCGATATTTCAGGCCGATTTTTAGGGAAAGGAATATTGCTTCATTCTTTTAACAAAATATATCAAATATTGTCCTCTTTTTAATATATTTTATTCGGAATTCGTACAGCAACTTTTGAATTTTTAGCAAAATATTAAGCGATTTTTAATGTTTTTTCGCATTTTTCAGCTATTTTCTGACGTTGATAAATGGAATTTTGTTTCAAACTTTTAGCATAATTCACAAATAATTTTGTCTGTTATCATTTTTGACGTTCATACATTTTAAATATGATTTTCAATGCGATTTTTAACGATTTTTCGAGATTTTTTTGAGTTTAGCGTCAATTTTTTTTTTTCTTTCATGAAATATTTCCAATTACAATATTTTACCGTATTAGAGTAAATTTTGATCCCTGCGATTTTTTTAATATTTAGTAATTTTTAAATGCGATGTTTAGCGTTTTTCCAACTTTTATGGTAATATTGTCGACTTTGGAAAATGAAATTTTGTTTCAAATTTTTAGCCTAACCCAGGTAATAAGTTGAAACTGGTGTTATATAACTGAAGACAAAAAAACTTCTTTAAAAACTATTTATTCAATGGTGTTTTTAAAGAAGTTTGTCTTCAATTTTAGCCCATTCCTTCTGTATATATAAAATAGTAACGATTTGGGGAAATGGACTAACGAAATGGGAAAATGGACTAACGAAATGGGCTAAACGATTTAGAAATGGACCAATGAAAATCTACGTAAATACCGATGGATCAATGAAAATCTGCTTAGATACTGAGAAACCGCAGTGGTGGGGGATTACAATTCTGGGACCCGGTTCTGTCGCGAACTTGGCACTATTTCCGCTATTTTGCCAAATTCCCATGGATCCCCATTGTAATCCAATAACAGGGCTTGAAATTCAATTTTCGAGAGAAGGGGAGCCTCCCTCCCAACATTTATAAATGGAGGGGAGTTTACCTGTTTGGGAGGGAGAAAAAAAATCTTTAAAACCCACTATTATTTTATGTGCTATTTAAAGAATTACAGGAATACAACCATGACAAAATATCACTGAAGCAATTTTTATCAACTACTCAGAATAATTATGCAAAATGCATTAAAAAAGAGTCAAATTTTTATACCGTCTAGTTTTTACGGGTGGTAAATTTCCGCCGGTGCTAATTATTTTTGTTACAAGTCAAGTAAAACTGTTTTTGGTTCTGCTCGATTTTAGATAGAGTGTAGATTCCCGCAATTTTGGTTCGGGTGAAACCCAATTTTACAAAAGTCAGTTTAGTATTATTTCAGATTAAAAACTATACATATAATAATAAACATATATGTTTGTGTGTGTGCTGTTTTATAAGAAGACGGCTGCATTTTCCTCGACTCTCTAAAGAAATTCAAGTATTTTGTGATTCTTTGACGAAATTTGTGTTTTTTAAGCCGCCCTTTGACTAAATTCACATTGATTCCGCAACCCTCCGACAAAATTCACTATTTCACTTTTTTTTTTTCCTTAGAAAAATCTGTCATCAATCCAAAATTTCAGAAAAAAATGCGAATTTTGACAAATGGTCGCTGAAAAAAATCAATTTTGTAAATCGCTCGCTGAAAAATTGAGAATTTCGCCAGAAGACCGCGGGAAAAACACGAATTTTTTTAAAAGAGCGCTGGAAAAACGCAGACTTTGTCAGACGGCTGAATAAAACGCAAATTTCGTCAGAAAAAACAGCAAATTTCGACAAAAAGTTGTCTAAAAAAATAGCAAAATTTGTAAACAGATCGTGATAATGCAAAAGATTGTGAGAAAAATTTTCTCAACTGCAATTTTTAACAAACGATTGTGAAAAAAAAGTGCTGCAATGGATTTTATCCCTGTTTCGGCAATGAAGGATGGTATTAAAAATTCTGATGTTGAAAGTAGTTGAATTTTAAAAGTACTTTCTTTTTATGTCAATCACAAATACTTGTAACATAATGCAAGGGGTTGAAAAGAGGACATTAGTCTTTACGTTCTGCAGAGTGCTTGTAAATTTCTACTTGTATTGCAGACTGCACAAAAAATTCTGCTGCTGGGGACATGATATGGATAAATTATAAATTACAGTCATTCATTACTAATTTCATATAAAATGCATTCATATACACTATGATGACAAAATCACCATCGTATAATTCATTCTTTACTATTGATATTTGTGCACATATTTAACTGACAACATTATGACGAATGTTGTTATTACAGCTTTGTACTTTGTTATCAACGGTAATATTAACTCAATTCAAAGGTTTATCGAAGCGTTTTAAAAAATTCAATGTTGTCTACAAAAAGATAATAACAATATGCTGTGCTGTGCTAACTTAAAAGTACCAAATTTAATGGGTTTTGTCAAACACTTCCAACGCTACTTTTTATTTTCTAAAAGATAAGATTTTATAGTAAAAAAAAAACACTATATTCAAACATGCCTACTGAAAAAAAAAGTTAAAATGCTGAAAAAGACAGTTTTCCCCATCAAATGCCGAGAAATCCAAAATTTGAATGCCATTATATTTCAAGAAAATTAATATTTGCCTTAATTTTACATTTAAATGTTTAAACATATAAAGAAAATGTAATTGAACTGAAATAGTGGTATTCAAAACACATAAATCCTTGGAATCTATAAACCATGAGGCATTTTTTCTAAATCAGCAAAAAAAATTGAAAAAAAAACAGTACTAAATGGGAAAAAACACACACAATACATATGTATTTAGATACTCTGTATCCATTTCCATGTTATGAAAAAACATTGGAATTTTATGCAGTACATCAGCAACAATCCCTGTATGAGATTTATTGGAAACTTTAAAATTTTTGTCACACATATTTACTAATAGACCATGCAAAAGAGCAAGACATGCATGCATGAAAATGGATAACTAAAATTATCTTAAGTTATCTTATCTTAACATTGAATCTCTTAAAAGCCTGCGATCTATTTAAACCTTTGAATTGAGTATACACAAACATGCTTAATCCAAATGCATCACATACATGCACTAATGCATCACATAATTTTTTAACCTTTTTCAAATGAAAGTAGAGTGAAATAGATCAGGTAAACTGCAATACATGCATAGAACAAACATGTATTATTGCACAACATAAGCTCCCAAATTTGTAACACATCTCTATATTTCAAGCATAGGCAGACACATGAGAGCTTAACGCACTGGACGCATGAATGCAAATACAAAAATTATCCCCTTATAAATATACCCCCTTATATATCAATAGAATAGATTTAGAGCATTTTTCCATTTTATTGGCATGAACTGATAAATCATAAGTTTTTTACTAAGTCGATCATACGAAATTCATATAAGTCGGATCCGTCATTAGCGTTATTTATTTCTTATGCGTATACAGACAGTAAGTACAATATTCTCCCATTGGTTCTCGGATTTCTGCGCATGCGCTGTTTGCCGTGAAGGCAGAAAAAGCGAAGATATTGCGAAATAAGTGAAAGCTGAATGCCCTAAAATGATGAGTAAACCCGGATGACTTGCTCACGCATGCGTAGAGACCAGTTTTAGGTATGCTGAAAAAAATTTCTTATGGTTTTAATATATATGATTAAGTAAATGCAAAAAATAGCTAAAATTTGAAAGCGCATACCGAAATTGAAAACGCACTTCCAGCAATTGTTACTCAAAGATTGTACTGTAACCTATTTCTTTTGTGTGCTTCTGTAAATAAACGATAAATGCTATAAATGCTCGATACTATCGTAGTTATCTTTTTTTGAAATTCAGTGATTTATAACTGTCTCGATACATTTGAAATAGCGGGATATCATTAAAATACTCTGGAAACGATTTTACCGCATACGCCATAATGTAACGTAATTCTTTTTTTGTTTGTCCCCGAAAGTGAACTATTAATTCCACATACTTCATATACAATACCAATCATGCCTAGATGGTCCTAAATAAAATTGATAAATTGTGTAAAAATTCAAGTATATTTACTGGAGAATAAGCATGGATAGACGGACAGACAAACCGGATACATACACACTTTTCAACTTTGTTGGAAAGTGTTAAACATATCTAATTTCAATTACCGCATGGAAACACAAATTTTAATCAACCATCAAAAGTTCTTTCTAATAAGAATGCAAAGAAATATTCAGCTGAAGAAAAAATTTGAATAGAATATTTTTAGCATTGAGTGAAACATCTTCGATTGAATCGGCGGCGGCAGGTATAGTTCAAGGTCGAAAATTCCCAGGAGTTTTCTGAAATATCTAATCAAAAAGCTCCTGGAATTCTGGGAAAATCCTGGAATGCAAATGCTTTTGCATCACTAATTAAGCGTGCTTTAATAATGTTTTAGCAAACTACAGATTTCTCAGTAACTGTAATAATTTGCGAAGTGTTGTTCACTGAAACATTCACTTTTATCATTTATGCATGCTTTCAATTGAAAATTTTCAGATTTAAAATAAATAAATGTGAAATCAGTTTGGAAAAAAAAAAACCCTTTTATAAAATTTTAATGATCATCTTGAAAATATTGCCTTTATTTTTTTTTTTTTTTTTTTTTTTTTTTTTTTTTTTAACTTTTTATTTTCCTAAATAATTCACGTTACAATGCATTAATTTAGCATGGGCAACTAGATTTTATGCAAAATTCATTTTTTTATGTTTAGAAGAAAGTTCAAGCAAATGAATTTAATTAAAAATATAATTTTTTGCTTTGTTTATATTTTAAGAAAGAATAAACAATAAATGAAATATTTTTTTAGGATTTTAAATTTATTTCGCAACGTATAATTAAATAAAATTAACTATTAAGATTTATTTTATTTTTTTATGTTATGCTCTTTTTTTTCCTTACATGTTATTTTCTACTTTTATGTCATTGAAATGTTCTATTGTTGAAGTTTCACAGCTCTTTGGCCTATCTAGGGGAACATTCATTAGCTAATCATTAAATCCATTGTTTATTCAACTCCCACGTAGTTAGAATATTTGGCGAAATATCACGTGTAGTGGTGAACTGGAAAATTCCTTAAAACTAACCAAACAATAAATTGTGAAAATATTAAAAGGATGTATTGCTTTCGAAAACAAGCCTTTGTACATAATTTGTATAATTCTACCCTAGCAAGAAGGGGATAAAAATATATAGCGAAATTCCATAGTTACATAGAAAAACCAGGTTTAGTTAAATAAAAGAATAAAAATATTCTTAAGTTCATTATTTGCATTGTCCTTAGAACAATGCAAAGAAATATTCAATAGAAAAAAATCAATATTTTTAGCATTGATCAAAACATATTCGATTGAATCAGCGGCAGGTATAGGTCAAGGTCAAAAATTCCGTGGATAACAAACATCTCAATGAAAACTGTGTAACACAAACGCTGTTGCATCAATCAAGCATGTTTCAAAGTTTTTGTAAAAAACTGCCCTTTCTTTTCTTTAGCTATAAAGTTTGCGATGTGTTTGCTGAAGCATTCACTTGCATATTAGATTTATTCATGCTTTAATTGAAAAATTTCCGATTTTAAATAGCTAAAAGTATTTTTGAAAGTATATTTTTACAAGAATAACTAAAAAATACTTTTAGTTATGCTTGTGAAAGAATATTAAAAAAAAGTACTTTTAAAGTATTCTTTTACAAGCAATTAATGGTCATCTGTAAACTATTCCCCCCTTACAAACCCACCCAATTTTTTAACTGCAATTCATCTTTCTAAAATATAAATAATATAAGACATTTTTTGTTGCAAGGCTTTTATTTAGTTTGGGCAACGGATTCAATTCACTGCTTTTTTAAGAATAAATAAAAATGAATTTCAGCCAATTATCGCCCATAGCAATGTATCTTATCTATAAATTGGAATATATTCAACTTAGTATACAAAAATTTGGTTTAGTACGAGAGGTTGAAGATTTAATTCAAGTCATTTATACGAATATATGGAAACATATTTGATTACTCGCGTACAGCCCTACCACTGTTTTATACAAATATATATTTTAATACAATTATTAAAGCTATACACTGAGAAAAAATATAGTTCCAGCATCTAGAATCTAAATTGTGGCTCTTGAAAAAATAGTTCCATGTCATCCTTATAAATTCTAGTTCCTTATGCCAGAGAGTTCTGGAGTTCCCTATTAGAATTCAAGAGCGTTTTCTTATATTCTCGTTGTCAAATCGATTTAAAAATCTCTGCAAATAGATGCGAACACAAGAGGTTTAATTTAGTAACTAGAATTCTAGTATATGAAACCATTCCCAGAATCAAGCGATAATTTCTCGTTATTGAAACTATTCAGTATCGTTTCGTCACCTAGAAAACACTAGACTAGAAATGTCAGGTCATTGCGTCTATTCAACATAGTTGTTTAATCTATTCGCATAGTCCGGTCATCTGTAGTTCTAGTTTGAGTATTCAGAAAGTGACTGACTATTCATTCTAGGTGCAGGAGGTATATTTTTTTTCAGTGTACACCTTATACAATTATACTGGAAAATTCCTTGAAATTAACCTAACAATAAGCAATCAAATTGTGAAAATATTAAAAGGATGTATTGCCTTCGAAAACACGCCTTTGCACATAATTTGTATAATTCTACCATATCAAGAAGGGGATAAAAATCTATAGCGAAATTCCATAGTTACACAAAAAAGCCAGGTTGAGTTAAATAAAAAGAATGAAAATATTCTTAATTGCATTTACGACAAGAAAACATTATCAAGAGGAAAGAAATTTTATCAAAACAGCAGCGGTGCTTTAAGAACAATGCAAAGAAACATTAAATAGGGAAAGAAATGAATATTTTTATCATTGAACGAAACGTATTAGATTGAATCGGCGGCAAGTATAGGTCAAGGTAAAAAATTCCGTGGATAACAAACATCTAATTAAAAAACCTTGGAATTCTGGAAAAATCCTAAAACACAAGCGCTGTTGCATTAATTAAGTACGTCTTCAAAATTTTATCGGGAAACTACTGCTTTTACATATTCATCATACGAAATATAAGGAAAATCTTGCAATCATTTTGAAAACTGAAAAAAAAAAATATTTGACAATATTTGAAAAATATTTGACGTTTCAGACACTGTAGATTTCGAAAAAGATATTTAGAATTTTTTTTTTTTTTAATGAAAGTGATTTTGAATGTAAAATGAAATGAATTAAATTAAAAGGATGAATTACGTATTTCTAAGTTAAAAAATGTAAATGCAATACGATCAGGAAAATAATTTGGATACGTATCGTCTGCACCTGGTAAACGAAAGCAAAAAATGAACCCAAAATTGTATATTTTATTTAGTATTAAATTCTATACATATTCTAAACATTGATTAACGTTGTATTCTCATCGGGAATACAACCATGTATATCATTTTGCATAATTTAGCACATGAAGAGTTTAGTAAAAAATGAGACCAAAATTTTGTCTTTACATATTAACTACTTACTAATTTTTATAAGTCCTATTTTAATACATTAAAAAACAATTAAATTCGAATATATTTAAATTAGCAACATTTGTATTATATAATTAAATAATATTTCATCTTAGTATAATTTATCTTGATATTTAATCGTACTTCCCTCATTTATTTCATTTTTAATTTATAACAACATTTCAAACCTAAACTTTATTCTGCGCAACTTTTTTAAGTTTATTCCAACAACAAAACAGTTTCGTTGCCATTCACACAAAAGAAATTACAATCTCTTGCAGTTCATCTCTTCAGCTAGGTGACGTATGAACTTGATTCATGTGACCCCACTTTTAATCGTGTGGACACCTCTCCCATTGATCTTAGGACGCTTACTTTGTATACTGCTGTGTGTTTACTATATCATCGATATGCAATATATAAATTAATACATACCGGCTGTCCCAAAAATGACCGATGGATTTTAAAATTCAATAACTTGCAAATGGTGACAGCTATTTAAAAATTTTTTTGCAGGAGGGTTATGTATAATGTCAGGAGTTTTTTTTACCGTAATTTTTTTATTTTAGTTCGAATTTCAAACAATAGGTGGCGCTGATGGCGATTGAAGGCCATGTGATCAGTGCTCAGCGAAGCGTCGACCTGGCCTTCAATCGCCGTCAGCGCTACCTATTGTTTGAGATGCGAACTAAAATAAATTACGGTAAAAAAACTCCTGACATTATATATAACCCTCCAGCAAATTTTTTTTAAATAGCTGTCACCGTTTGCAAGTTATTGAATTTTAAAATCCATCAGTCATTTTTGGGACACCCGGTACATACACACACAAATAATGCCTGCATTCAACTATTAAAAAGGTACATACAAATATTCTACAGACATAAATACAATAAATACAATAACCCAACTGGAGTGAAAACGCAACCAGAACCAGGCTAATTTAGTTCCCCTTGATACCTACTTAATCACCCCTCTGAATTTGTTGATCAAATTCGGCAACACCCAGTATATAAACCAGAGATTGGCGATTGGTGTTGACTTAGGTTTTTTTTTAAATAAAATCGTGTAAGGCGGCTAGTAATACATGATTTTAAATGAAAAGCGTAGAATAATTAATTCATGAGGCCTTATTTCTTTGTCTAGTTTGCAATTATCTTCATTTTATGTTATTGCTAATATACATATACCATAATAATGGCCATTCTTTCTTTTTATTAGAGACTAAGATAAAAAGAATTTCTCCTATACACATTTATATATTTTCTTCATTAATTTAAAATAATACCAAAGAAGTATTTGAAATAAAGAGCTATTTCGAGAATAATTTTTATTTGGCGCACTGCCAGAGCATTCCAAGATTTGTTAAAGTACAACATAATTGCTTCATTGAAGATGTTATTCATGAAAGAAAATATAATTGGATTCTTATTTTTTTTTTTTTTTTTTTTAATCATTTATTCCAATTTTCTTCATTGTCATTATCTTTTCAGGTAGAGTTTGTAATTTTTTTTACTTACTTCCATATACAAGGAAAAAAAAGTACAATTAGTAAAAAAAAAAAAATCCTTCCAATTTTGGACGGATTTATACGTTTTGGAAAATGTCAGTTCGTGAGTATGCAAGACAAAAAAAAAATTGGACCACTCTGGCTCACGACTGTACAGAATTTAATAAAACTTCAGATTTCTTTTGATTTTGATATAAATTCGTTTTTCAAGCTTGCATATATATCGCTCAACACGTGGCGCTGTAATGCTGCCTTTTTAACTATTTTCGAAATTTCTATATTAACAACTGATGCGCGGAATTTCAAACTTCATATTATGTTACACCTTTCTACAGGGCCGTAGCTAGAAGTGTACGATTAGGGGGGGGGGGGGGCTCAGGGGAATATAGGGGGGGGGGCTCAAGGGAATGTAGGGGGGGGCTCATATTTTTTTGTTCTCTCACTAATGCAGAAAGATATATTAGTGCATATTCACATTGTAGGTACTATGTTTCTCACTAAAATGTTGTAATAACTTCATTTTATGCTAAGAAAAGTATATGATGATGAAAATTTTGAATGTATAACTGGTGCAAAATTAAACATCCTGTTAACCCAATAGGATGAGGGAGTGTTGAAACACGTATTTTACATACAATTTAGTAACTCTGCAAAACTGTGAAAGGGTCTCAAAACTAAATTAGATTTTTGAACAGAATTTCATTTGAATTTTCGGAACATTTAGTGACCTTGGAACTTTTTCCAGGGGGGGCTCAAAATATTTTAAGGGGGGCTGAGCCGCCCATAGCGCCCCCTTAGCTACGGCCCTGCCTTTCTATGAATATATGCTGGTAAGGTTTTTAAGTATATTTCGTAATCGGTGAAGCTGTGCTATGCTGATCTTTTTCACAATGTTCAAAATGCTATATTTCAGGTTGTAATGTGAGAAATTTTGTTAAGGGGACGGTGGAGGTTAAAAAATTTTTTACTTAATTTTCATCATAGCAATTTGAAATCTTGTGCATATATACATTTCACCAAAAGCACATATAGAACATCTTCAAAAAAATTTCCAATCTTATTAAATTTTTTTATTTAAAAAAAATTTAAATTTTTAAACGAAATTTTAAAATGCTCCTCGTGTCTTAATTTTTGAGATATTTTCTTGCTTTTGCATTTTTATCTCTTAAAACTTTATTATAAACATATGTGTAAGATTTTTTTTAATCTCTTGAATAGTTAATATTTTATAGATTTTTTTCTAAATTTCATATCGATTTTCATCAAAATTTTGTTTTTTAAAATGTAAAAAATCAAATTTGACTATCTTAATGAAGACGAATTTTAAAAAGCTTACACAATTTCTTTTAAAACAATATCAGGATACTTCCTTATCAATTTCATAAATATTGATCAAAAATTACGTCGCAGGGAAAATTTCCAAAATCTAAAAACACTGAAAACTTAGTTTTGAGAAAAATAGATTTAAAGTATATAAATACACTTACCTTCATTATTTCCTTTTTAAAACCTTCATAAATGATATTTTAATAAGAAAAAACTGTTTTGGTACTATTATACCAAAGAAATAGACCTTTTTTGCGACGACTTTGCTATAGACGATTTTGCTCAAATAAAATTCCACTGTCCCCTTAAACTTTATACTATGTTAGGCTTCGATATCAATAGATGCTGGTATGCTTTGTACATATATCGCTCAATAGGTAACGTTATTATACTATTCTATTATACTATGTCCTATACAGGAAAACATAATGCTAAACCTATGAGTCAACCGTTAAAATCGCGTTTTTAAGGTGTTTTCCACCGAAATAGGACTTGGCAGACCGATCGCGTTTTAATCAGCGAATCGAGATTTAAATAATCCCAGATTTTCATCCGTGAAACCGGTGAGGTGATTGCTTGTGCTATTACAGAACAATCCCCAGTTTAAATTCCAATTAAAAAAATGTTAAAACGTTAGTCTGGTTAACTGGCAATGTTACGGTTTTTTTTTTTTTTTTTTTTTTTTTTTTTTTTTTTTTTTTTTTTTTTGGCATATGGAGGGCTAAAATGACAGTACGTCAATATGAAACTAGATCCACTACAAACGTTTATGTCCGAGTCAGGATTCGAATCCGCACCCCGTTTTTACAGCAGTCAACGCTAACCATTATAGAAAAACAGGTGAGGCAGTTAATGACTACAAAGAACAGTAAAACTTAAAAATTGTAATTCACTAAATCGTGTTGTTTTAAACAAATATTAACCTTCTATGAACTGACGATACTTTTAAGTACTATTACAGAAAAGATAAAGTAAAATTTATTTATTACTTCCTTCTATCTTTACAAGAAGAAAGTATTGGATTCATGAAAATTTTCGACTTCCGCTTTTTGACGGATTTATACGTTTTAGAAGGTTCTGAACACGTTTTCACTATTTTTAGAAAATGTCTGTCTGTGAGTCTGTCCGTCTGCATGTGACAAAAAATTTGTGGGCGCTCTATCTCAAGAACTAATGCTCGAAATTTAATAAAATTTTATATTCAGTTAGACCTTGATATGAATTAGTGCCTATTGGTTTTTGGTGAAAATTGGCCAGCAGGTGGCGCTGCTATACTACGTTTTTCATGATTTTCAAGATTGCTATATCTCAAGAACTAATGGCACAGAATTTCACGTAACTTCAGATTCTGTGACCCCTTGATATACATAGACGCTGATTAAGTTTTGGTGTAAATTGGCCAGCAGGTGGCGCTGCTATGCCACGTTTTTCATGATTTTCATGATAGCTATATCTCAAGAACTAATGCACAGAATGTCACCAAATTTCAGATTCCGCGGTACCTTGAGATACATAGCCGCTGATAAGGTTTTGGTGTGAACTGCCCTATAGGTGGCGCTGCTATGCTACATTTTGCACGATTTTTGAGATAGCTATATCTTAAGAACTAATGCAGAGAACTTCATCAAATTTTAGATTCTGTAACACTAGAATATATAACATAATTAGACGCTGATTACATTTTGGTATTAACCTTGCAACAGGTAGTGCAGCTATGCAGCATTTTGCACGATTTTTCCGATAGCTATATCTCAACAACCAACGCACAGAATTTCATCAAACTTCAGATATTTTGTTACAAACTGACATATAACATAATTACACAATGATTACGTTTTGTTATAAATCCTTCAACTGATGGTACTGCTGTGCTATATTTTACACGATTTTTTAAACTAGCTATATCTTAAGAACTAATGCACAGAATTTCAAACTTCAGATTCTTTTACACCATAACATAATTAGACGCTTTTTTACGTTTTGGCATAAATTGTCCAAGATATGGTGTTGCTGTGCAACGTTTTGCAAATTTTTTGTTATAACTATATCTCAAGAACTAATGGACGAAATTCCATCAAATTTCAGATTCTGTTAGGTCTTGACATAAATAGATGCTTATTAGGTTTTAGTATAAATTACCCAACATGAGGCACTACTAAGCTCTTTTTCTCAGAATATTAATTAAAGTTTGCGTTTTAGGCTTTTCGGATACCAGAATCTCATTAGGCTAGGTCAAATGTTCGAGGAAATTCGATAGTGGGTAACTTTGAGGTCACCACGTTTTTTTTTTTTAAATATTAAAATGTACTTATGAGATAGAAGAAAGTTTTGGGATTGACACATCCAACTAGTTTTTGTCTACTATTACGCTTTTCATACAAAAATGGGTAGCAAGTTTTGGTGCCATTTGGAAAGCACGATGAAACAGTCGAAGCTAAATATTTTTTAATATGGTTACATGCGCGTAGCCAGGGGGAGGGGGTGCCCTGGGTGCCCGGGCACCCCCCCCCCCGCTCGCGCAGATCCAAGATTGATTATTTTAAAAAATTAAAATTTATAAAAAGAAAAAAGAAGAAAAATGTAAGCAAAGTTAGTTCAATTAGTTAATCAAAACTAACAGTCTATGTTTTGAAATGTGATAAAAGAAAAGAAGAGACCTTGATTATTTCTTTTTTTCTTTTTAAAAAAAATATTTTATTCATCTTTTTTAAAACTAGAATATTTACTAAATCTGCATTAATCACAGTAAATCAAAAAATTTCAATTTTATAATTTCAATTTGATGTCGTTTCTTTATGGAATTTTTTTAACACCTTTCTATTGCATGCATATTTCCATAAAAAATTAGAGTAAATTCTCGACAAGGATAGAAACTACTATTTATATATTTGCTTTTGTTATCTAATGTCTAGATAGGAGCAAAAAAAAAATGAAAGGAAATACAGATGTGAAACGATAATTCCACCATGTGATTAGCCCGGAGAACGGAGGGGGTGGAAGGTTGTACAAATTAGAGATGAGACAGGCTCAGCCCCAGCACGAAAGCCCGAGCCCAAACCCGGGTCCGAAGCGGGCACGAGCTCTATTTTCATGTTAGTGTTCGGGCCCGGGGGGGGGGGGGGCTCGGGCTCATTCTTTCTGAGAATTAAAAAACATTTATGTGTAGAATAGACTGAAAGAACTACGATTTTCCTTTTTAAAATTATTTTTTTTTTCAAGTCATTTCAGTGTTATTTTGATCAAAACGAAAGAAAAATAAAAATATTTTTTTTAATGTATATTTCAATAGTTGATTGTTGCTTTAAAAGAAAATTTGTGATGTATGGAGATTTATGTCTAAAACATTTCCGTCGACGATTAATTTATAAGGCGCCTATCAAAATAATCATAAATAATAAATTAGCTTCTGGTTGGATTTTCGTTTGAGGCAGAGGATATTTTTTAATTCGATCGTTTATTTATTTATTTTGTTAGAGAATGATTTCTTCGTTTTTGATGCAGACTAGATGCTTGAGGTTTGCAAATTATTTGATTATGCATTAATCATAATCGTTCTTCATATTATAACAGCATTGTGATTTTTTTTTCTGTTTGTCATCATGAATTTTGCTTATGCTGAGGATTTCCCTTCGTAAGTAAACATATTTTACATATTATTCCGATTGAAAACATTCGATTAATGTTACTTCTTTTCCCATAAAAACAATGGAACTTTAAGATAACTATATAAGTGTTTTAATTTGCGTTGATTTTAACGTTCTCGTCAGTCATGGGGAATTGTTAAGAGAAATGAATTGATTATAGATAAATGTAGAGGGATGTAGTGGAGGGTATACGCCGTATACCTTCTGGATTTTTTTAAGGAACATAATTTTAAGGAACATTTTTAAGGAAGGATTTTTTTAATAACCTTCTGTTTCTCATGAAACCCATAGGATGCACTCTCTAGAGTATACTCTGTGCCTTGAGCATATACTCTCTGCGTCGATCGTGTAACCTGTGGTTTTTTTTACTACTACATCCCTGAAGATGTACTCTTTTTATAGGAAATTGAAAACGTTTTTTGATTCTTCAGCATACAAATAGTAATTTCTATAAACACTATCCATTTATTCATTACACTTCTTTAATATGTCCTTCAAATTTTCTTCTTAAAGGACAAGAAATATGGGAATCATTTTAGGTATGAAGAATATTTTTTTTATACCAAATTGCTCTTTTCATAAGCTTGAATTTAAATTTTTATTTAATAGTAAATTTTACAAGAAATTTTTTTAAAATGGGATATCACATTTGAAACATTTTTTAAATATCATTAAATTTTTTATTTACTTATTTATTTATTTTTGTATACTTTTTGTATCGGGCTCGGATGGGCTCGGGCTCCAATGTACTAAAAATCTTTCGGGCGCGGGTTTCAAATATCGAGCCCGAACTCATCTCTAGTACAAATCTGTGCTTCCTCTGAAAATAAGAAATGATGCTACGCAAAATTCAAATTAATATGGAGGTTGGTTTGTTGGTTTGCTAAATTTCGTTTTTTGGGATCATATTTTGACATTCGTAAGGGCTCATTTTTTTTTAACGGGAAAATTTTATTTATTCATAAGTAGAAAATATAAGAGCTATTTTTCACTTTAAATTGCATACTACAAGTTATTTTAATACTACTTTGATCAAAATGACGCGGGGAACTAAAGTCGTGCTTATTTATTTTAGTATTTCATTGCTGTTTGAAATAAAAACTTGTGATAATTACAGATTTATGTTTACGGATATCTTTATTTTATATCTATCATGTTTTATCTATGTTTATATATCTTATTCTTATCCATTAGCAGCGTTGTGCGAAAGGGGGAGCGTAGGGGGCAACTGCCCCGGCGTGAAACTTTAGGGGGCGCCAAATTCATACTACCGACTTCATTTTTGGCTTGTTACAAGAAAAAGTTGGGTGGAAAGGGCGCCAAATTGTAACTTTGCCCCGAGCGCAGCTTTCTCTTCGCACGCCCCTGGCCATTAGATTTAGTTTTAAGCAACTTCTCATCCTTCTTCACGCAATGAAAAATTGCGTTTGGCTCTATTTTAAAAGAAGTTCCACACAATTATACCTTTCGCAAAAACCCTGTCTAAAACGGAAATTTGATAGGTTTTATGGGGTTCCGTTTTATTAGGTTTTATTACATAACATGTTCTTTGTACCCAACATGTTCAGGTTAAAAAATTTGGGCACCCCCCCCCCCCCGTTCAAAAGGCTGGCTACGCCTATGGGTTATTTTCTCAACTATTCATTCGAGTGTAGCTTGTATCCCATTAAAAAACGTGTTACGAAAAATTTGCAACAACAAAACATTTCTTTGTTATAGATAAGATTACAATACACTTATTTATACTGTTCTTACAAAGATATCCACAGCAGAATTTCAAGATATCCACAGCAGTATTTTTTGTTAATTGATGCCAATTGTTCTTGTAAATATTTTACAAAATGAGCTCTTGCTACCGATTATTAAAACAGTTTTAATTAAAAACAAGTGAGTAAGTTTGACCGCAGATCGCACAGAGGGTTTCGTTAATATTTCATTCAAAAGAACTTATCCTTTAATGAATAAATCCAAACTGTTAATTTATAATTATTAAATTCTTACACAGATGGTAGAACCAATAAATTTAGTTTTAAAACAATTATAAAAGAAATTTACTTCAATCAAAGTAAATAATTTAAAATAAAATCCAAAATTTCAATTGTTTTGAAAATATGAAATTTAAAAAAATTAGTGGAGATAAATAAAATTTTAAAATTTCTGAAACGAAGCGAGACGCTTTATCTCCAAACTGTGATGTCTACACGAAAAACATTGAAATTAAGGTTATCTTTAGAAATTTAAATCGCAAAAATGAACGGATAAAATTGATTTAATTAAAGTAGATACAGTGGACCCTCGTTAATTCGAAATTGAATAATTCGAATCTTCGCTTAATTCGAACTAAACATGAAGTCCCGAAATTTTCAATGGCAGAATAACGTTAAAAATTTTCATTAATTCGAACTCATTTTCCCTTGCCTTCGTTTAATTCGAACTAATGAGAATTCAGATTTTTTTCTTTTCTTTCTCTCTGATTTCAGATCATTTGAATAACTTTCTTTCTTTGATTATTGTGAAAATTGTTCCGAACGAGTATAAATATAATCTCATGCATTTGATATCCACTTCCTTAGTACCCCGTCTGTCCATTAATGACGCTTCAAATTTTTCTTCCATTGAGCTTGTTTCTAATCTTTTAATTAGTTTATGTATTTATACATTCAAATTTAATATTAAGTCATATACTAATGATAACTGACGAAACAAATTAAAAAAAAAACTATGGCATTTATTCTTTTGTAATAGTGCCATACTAAGCATGTTTTCCTCTCATAGTTTCCATAATTCGAACATTTCTTGTGGTCCCGACGAGTTCGAATTAACGAGAGCCGACTGTATTTTCAAAATTTTATTATTTGTCATGTGACACGCGATATTCAGCTGTAAGTACACAAAAATTTTAAATCTCTGACTTATACAATTTTGTGTATGAACTCTGTAACTAACAGACAGAGGACGGTAGAATAAGGTTTCGATAGATGAACGAAACCGTAAAAAATATCTAAAAGTCCAATTATTATGTATGTTTTTCTGGATTTCCTAGACATTTATGTAAATAATTATTCAGGTGAAGCGAACTTTTTATTAAAAAAAAATCGAGATATAAACTGTTAAAATGAATAATAACGTTGCAAAATTATGCGTAAAAATTTTTAAACGACAAATCTCATATGTAAAATATTATCACGCAAAACACTTTCTAGAATAAAAAAAGTCAGAAATCACTCCCACTTTTACTCGCACAGTAAAATTAATTGGACGAGACTCCCATCGGAAGATGTTATCGGTAGCACAATACATCCATCTGGCGATTTGCCAAATGATTTAAAAATAATGGAGAATATTTTAATTCTTGTGCATTATATATTATTTTTCAGATGACATTTAGAATCAAGAAGATTTTATGAATTCTTTTTAAGCTGTTGAATGTTATCCACTTGTTTTTTAAATAACAGATGTCACATTTTGAGGCTTCAGAGAAGATTAATTCTGATACGCATAAAAGTAGTAAAAAAAAAAATTGCACGTCAAGCGTAGCGCTTGTATTATAAGGAAGTTTTAAAAATATCCAGATCTTGATGTAGTAGTATACAGTACTTCGGATGCAGTATAAATATCCGAAATCTTTTGTGTGTCCCTGTAAATGCTATCTGCTTTCTATTATACAGGAAGTAACTTATAGTAAACTTCAACAACATATATCAATTTTATAAAATGTGAAATAGTTTAATATTATTAAAACGCACCCCAAACAATGTGTCCCGCTTCCATTATGTAAAGGAATACTATTGTGTAATCCTGTAAATTCATAACAAATATTTTTTGCACGACAGATTGTACAGGATGTATATTTTACTATATGCTTCATAGATGCATATCAATTTTATTATGTTCGAAAGAATAACACCATTAAAATGTGCTTGAAACTATTTTCACCATTGATCGTTATTTAACGGAAAACTTTTGTAAGAATTAATGTAATTAAACTACGCATTCGACTTTCATAAAATTTGAAATGACTCGAAAAATGTAGGGTAGATGTGCCAGTAATGGGCCACCTTCCAGTAATGGGCCACCTCGCACTTTTTGGTTTATAAAAAAATAATAAATAATAGTTAAGCTTTTATTATTTTTTTCTGAACTCTACCTTGCATGCTTTATAAGCTGGATTAATTTTTTACACTTTTCGTCAAAACAATTAGGAAGCAGAAAATAAAGTTTCACAGTTTTTCTGTTTTTCACTGAAAATCTTAATGAACATGCTAAGAGCAGACTTTACTTACTTAGCTTTATATCTTTTTTATTTTTCCGTAAAAATTGAATGTTTTTGTTTGGTTAGCAATATAAAACATTGAATTTAATATACCAATGGCTATTTACAAAATTTTATTTATTTTTAAGATTTTAGGAGGGGTGGTCCATTACTGGATTGCTTATTTCGTGATTTGCCAGTAATGGACCACCCAAGTGACCAATACTAAAAGTGTAATTTCAGTAGTGATAAAATATTTTGATTTAACTGAAAACTAAATAAACAAATTTAATACTTAAATTTTACTTACTAGAATTTAATAAAGACAATTTCTTTATAAATACAGTCAACTCTCTCTATAACGAAACTCCATACATCGAATTTCTCTATATAACGAATTTTTAGTAGGAATGTTCCCCTTTTCCCATGATTACATTAAAAACAGTCTCTATATAGCGAAATATCTATCTCCATATAACGAATATTTTCATAAAATGTTCTTTATTCAGTTGTAAAAAAATACTTCGAAATCACATGAAATCAAATTTCCATCTCTTATTCCTAATTTATCGTTCAGTGCTGAGTTTTTTTTTATATTACTCCCCTGCTTGAATTTTCTTGTTCCTTAAGTCCAACAAATTCACCAACCCCCTTCTTTCACACACCTTTCAACATCCTTCTCAAAACAGTGTTAATTGAATAGTTATACATATAAAAACGGGATCAATGGAGGTAATTGAAGAAAAAACAATTTACAATTGCTTCAAAAAGGCCGAATTTTGTATACAAGAGGATAATGCGGATTCTGAGGAAGAAGAAGATGCGACTTACGCAGACATAAAAAAGAACAAGTTGGAAATTGCACGTGAACGTAGCAAATGAGGTGCGTTCGTACGATAACGAAGTTTTAAAAATATTCTGATCTTGCTTTTATAATAAATAGTACTTCGGATACAGAGTATATTGGTTGAAATTCTGTAAATATACAGGAATAGTAATTCTTATTACACCTCAGCAACGTATATCTTATTCATAAAATGTGAAATAATTGAATATAATTAAAACACGTACCAAACCATGTTTCCCTGTATAGCATTATATAGTGGAATACTTTTGTGTAGCCCTGTAATTTAATAATAAAAATTCTTTGCGTCACAGATTGTACAGAATGCATATTTTAGTATATATTTCATAGATTCATGCCAATTCTATTATGTTCGAATGAGTGTAACATCATTAAAATGCATTTGAAACTTCTTCCCCATTGACCGTAATGTAACGGAATCCTTTTGATTGTCCCTGTAATTGATCTATGCATCCGATTTTCATAACATTTGAAATGACTCGACAAAATTACGCAATAATTATATGTTTTAAATTTCAAACGATTAAAATGCATTTAAAACTTTTTTCCCCCATTGACCGTAATGTAACGGAATCCTTTTGAATGTCCCTGTAATTGATCTATCCTTCCGATTATCATAAAATTTGAAATGACTCGACAAAATTATGTAATAATTATGTATTTTAAATTTCAAACGATTCGGTTGGATAGTTTTCCGTTGTTATATGCGGACAGACAAACGGACAGACAGACGGACAGACAAACGGACAGATAGACTGTCAGACAAACGGACAGATAGATGGACAGACAGACGGACTGAACGACAATTATAGGTGCTACCTATTTACATAATTACGAACGCACCTAAAAAAAATTATCTGTTATTTTTTGTAGGGTGGCCCATTACTGGAAAATAGGCGGTCCATTACTGGAACATAGATGGCCCATTACTGGGCATTTGGGTGTTTAGACATATTTCTGTTATTTAAAATGAAATTTTTATTTCTATTGGGAAATGTAACTGCGGGATTAGTTAAATATTGTTGAAAGATTAATCTAATATGAAAAAAATTGGAATACAATAATTATAACTATTAATAAAAAATTATTTTTTAGAGAAATTCCTTAAGGTGGCCCATTACTGGCACATCTACCCTATACAAAAATTGTGTATTTTAAATTTCGAATTTAAATTTCAAATGCAAAAAGTATGCTTATTAAAATTTCCCCGACATTATTTTGCAGAAACTATATCAAACGTAATAAAAATTTAGTATTTTAGAAAATTTAGATATAAAAAAAATCTGCATAAAAAACAAAATTATTGATCTACATGTCGCCTCAACACAAAGACTTGACTTTTCGCAACTTAGACCCTACTGTAATACAGAAGATACAGTCCTGCGCCATACAATTCATAGAATTGGTTTGAATTGTGTGACACAGTATGAACACCAATTCTATGAATTGGTAAAACAAAGCAAGTTTGCTTTGTAAAAAAAAATCCTCTGCTGGCTTGGCCTATAGGCGGTAGTAAATTTCGAAGTTAAATACAGAACCTCGTTAACATGAACCTCAAGGGGAATCAAAATTTTGTTCTTGTTAACAGTAATTCATGTTATCAGTATCAAATCTTTGTTTTTATTTCTACAGGGGACCGTGAAAACAATTCATTTTAAAAGTAATTCACATTAAGCGTGTTCATGTTAACGAGGTTTGAATGTACTAATTTTATCAATAAAAACTAAATGAAGATTAGTCATAAACCCAATTCTTCACTAAAAATAAGACAAAGAAACCTAAAGCTTTTGTGAAAATTCTAATATACACGCATGTCTATAAAATAGATTATGAAATGGAACATCAAAATATTAAAATTTGCCAATATTTCCATAGTCTGGTCTTTTAATATGTTTCAATACATTTTTTCAAACTCACATGACGTTACTATTTACCTAGTGATGTATTTCCAATATGACGAAATATTAAGTTTTTTCAAAAAAAAAAAAAAAAACTATTTTTATTTTTTACGTAGAAATCGTGCAATAGAAAAGTAGTTTTTGCTGTAAGAATTTTCTTGTGTTTTTCTTTTTAATTGCTGATAACTGCTAAAACGAAAAATTATTTTTTTCCTGTCATTTATCTGTAAGAGCTGGTTTTATAAGAACCATGTTAAGGCGGTATTCAAATTTTTGAAGCTTGCCCATTTCCATCCCCTTGGGTCTATTTGCCATTCCCACGGGGATATTAACCATCTCAATGTTTTGGTAAGTTTAATCAGTGCATAATTGTGACTTTTATCGGGCGGACAAAAGTAAGTACATACATACACACACGTATATATATATTACAAATTTAAAAATTTTTCGCCAAAACTAAACTTTATACTATCTTAATTTTCTTATAATAATATTCCGTACTTACTTCAAATTATTAAATTAAAATCTTGTTTCTAAATCTAATCTGTTAATCTGTATGCAGACGATATAAATTCTTAATTTTCCTTAAAAAAACATTATTCCAGTATGCGTAAATTTAAAAAGATGGCTCTAAATTAAAAATATTCTTAATTAAAACTTTATTTCTTAATATTCCAAATAAAACTGATTTCTTCTATGTTTTTATCAACCCTTTTTAAGAAAGTCTTATTAAATTTATTCCAAACCCATACCTTTAAAAAATATCATTTTATTTTATCTATTTATTTATTTTTCCGCCGTCAACGATAATTTGCATATTAATAAATTCATTTCTTTTCTTTTCCTCTTAAAATTAATCATGTATAAAAATCGTTTGCCTAAGATATTTAAAATTCTGAGTCAATTATAAATTGGTTAAATAATATTTTTTTTTAAATAAATTTATCGTCTGTTTAAAATAATCTCGTAGCTGGACAAGGATTCTGTTTACATAAAAGAATGATGGTTTGAGGTTACCGAATGTTCCAGAACTTTCTTTTCAGTTTAAAAGGGGGAAGTCTCGAGATGAAAGGAGGATTCTTCTGAAGATTTCTTGGGTTGCTTCTTCGATGAGGACAGCTCGCTGAAATAATGATGGAATTTTTGCAACAAGGAGCTTTTCCTTCCTCATTATCACGAATTTAATAAATGAATTTACAGCAGCCCATGACTAATTATTGGATCTTCTACATTTATTTATTATTTTTGTTTTTTCCCTCGCTTGCCATGACTGCGTGTTTCTGTTTAACCAGTGGGAATAATTCGAGTTCTCCTGAAATCGTCACATATATATATATTTTTTTTTTAGATGGGGGTGGTTTTGGGTTCTTAGGGTTATATAATGAAAAGCTGAGAAGAAATTTTTCAAAAATCGTTCCATGGTACCGACTGCAATATGTAAAATTTCTTACGAAATCTACCTCCCCCCCCCCCAAAAAAAAAAAAAAATAGCTATAAAACCAAATTTGCGAATAGCCAAGTTAAATATTCGCAAATGTTGAATTTTTGTGTATGTTCTATTTTGCAAATAATTAAAAAACTTATGAATCTTAATGGATTACTGAACTTAAATCACTCTGACATTTATATTCGCATGGCAAAAATTTATTCGAAACGACTCCCGGCAAAAGATGTAATCTGGAGCATAATAAATCTGCCTGGCGAACTGCCAACTGGTTTTTAAAAAATACTGGAGAATATTTTAACTCCCGGTTCATTGCTCAGCGTTTTTTAGATGACATTTAAATACCAAGATTTTAAGAGTTCTGTCTAGCTGTTGATTATCTGCGATCTACCAGTTTCTAAAATAACAGCTGTCGCTTTAAAAAGTCAAAAAGAATTAATTTTGTCAAAATATGAAAAATAATTCGTCAAAAACAAATTTGAATATCACGAAAAACATTAACTAATGTGAATTTAAACGCCGTAAAAGGGGAAAACCCTCCGAAAAATCATGCATCAAGCATTTCCAACATGAGTAGGATTTTTTTTCTTGAGAAAAATGAAATATCAATAAAAGAGAAACAAGAAACTAAAGTCATACGTCAAGTATAGATTATGGAAAATTTTCCAAGACACTCAAAATAATGTAATAAAATTTCCAATTTAATAAATAAAAAAAAGGATATTGTAACATTGACACTTAAAAATAATAACCATACGTTTTTATAAAATTTTATTTTCCATTAAAAAAAAATTAGTTTTCTATTTCTAAATTGTATTATGACTATATTTAATCCACATTTTAAAAGCATAATCCCAGGCTAATTATGCTATAAAAAAAAGTCTAAATCAATTCTTAGATGTAATATGATAGTTTACATATATTACATTATTATCATAAAAAAAAGCTAAAATGCAAAATCGCTGTCATCATCTTTAGCATAGCAAAAATAATTCGAAAAGTCTCTCGGCAAAAGATGCAATCAGTAGACTAATAAATCTAACCTATAAACTGTCAGCTCGTTTAAAAGTGGCTGCGAATATTTAAATTTTATTTCCCTATGGAAAACATTTTTAGAAGCTATTCAAACATAAAAAAATGGAGATTTTTTATGTAAAAACTCTTTAACAATGTATCACGTCAGCGTCATAAAATAAAAGCTCATAAAAAATGTACTTTAAATACGAAGGTAAGCGGTATGTTTTAAAGGAGATAATTTTGATATCGGAAAAACCATGCAATATCTAAAAAACAAAGGTCGATAAGACTATAAAAGAATTTTTTTCCAACATTTATGTAAATTTTGAAACATACTTAAAAACATTAATTAGCAATATTACTGATGTTTTTTTAAAGGAAAATTCAGAGTTTTTAATTTGTAACAAATATTAAAAATTACTTAATATGAATTGATATTGCAACAAAATTATGGACGTTAGAGACACAATGTGGAACCCGTCAAAATTCGATGGAAGAAAATTTTTAAGAAAATCTGTCATTTATTTATAATAAATCTACAAAATTAGTTACAGTAAAAAATATATTTTAATTTCTATTTTTTTATATACATTTTAATTTCTATTTTTTTTTAATCAATTTCAGAGAAAATGGAGTAATTCTGTTGCCACAATTACAAAATCTGTACCAAAAATTATTAAAAAAATTAATATCTCAAAAACAAATCGAGATACAGCTTTGAAACAGATTGCATTTAAAAGTACATTTTTTTTCTCTATACGGCGGTGTAAAAATTTACAATGTACAATGTTTAGAAGTGTAAAATTCGTAGTACCGAAAAATGCAAAACCGAAATTGCATTGAAAAATGTCGCGCAACGGGTCGAAATAAAACGGAAATTCACTGGATTTTATAACAGACGATATTTTTGAAATAACATATGCATTTTTATTTCTATTTTTCTTTTCAATTTTAAAAGAAAATGGAGTGATTCTGTTGCCATAATTACAAAATTGATACTAAAAACTATAAAAAAAATTCAAAAATAAATTGAGATACAGCTTTCGAACAAATTGCTTTTTAAAGTACATTTTTTTAATCTATACGACGGTGCAAAAATTAAAAATTGTTTGGTTTTTAGAAGTGTAAAATTTGCAGTAGCGAAAATTGCAAATCCGAAATTGCAGGGAAAAGGGTTGCTATTCGCAAAATGACGTATGCGTTACGCACAGATACGTTTGGCCTTTATAATATATATAGATATAAAAATTAAGGCATATGAAAATATAACAAATTTTACTTTGAAAAAGTCTTTTTCAATACGAGTCAATTGAGGTATGAATTTATTTTAATGTTTTATAAATTATTACTAGGGATGCACCGAATAGTGATTTTGGCCGAATACCGAATATTCGGCCGACAGCTAAACCGAATACCGAATATTCGGCTAGCCGAATAGTAATTGTCGGGCCGAATACCGAATATTCGGTCAACCGAATAGTAACTATTCGGCCAAATGCCGAATATTCGGCTTTCCAAATACTTTTTATATTTCAAAGTTTAAAGGTATTAAAATGTTACTTTTTAAAACAATTTTACATAATATTTAATAAGAGAAACTTATATTTTGATAAACAAGAGCTTTTTATAAGAACGTTCAGTATTGAAAAGAATCTGCCTTTTTTACTTAAGAAGCATAATTATGAGACTTTTTCAACTGGTAAAATTTTAAATTTCATTTCTTCTACGAACTGAAACAAACATTTTGAAATCAAAGAGAAATAGGGAAAAAATAGTTGAAGAAAAACTGTACAGTCTCATATTTGTTTTTTTTAAATAATTCAAGCCAGATTTTTTTTCAATATAAAGTATAAATACTTTCAACTTAATTCTGAATAAAGGAATGTCTAGATCATAGTTCTTTTCTTATGAATAATGGCATTTACCATCCTTCCCATCACATCATATTTTTCAGAAATCAAAGCATGTGAGTTGAAAATATAGTTATGGTATCTTATTTATTGTTAATGCAACAAACGAAAACACAAGTTTGATCTAGAGCATAGGTTCCCAACCTTTTGCGGACCACCGCCCCCTTTACAAGAGAAAAAAATGCCAACGCCCCCCTCTTCCATAATAGTTAATTATACAAAATTTTAAAATATTGTTGCATATTATCTACATTTTATCTGTCTATATATTAAGAATCACAAAGTAGAAGTTAATCAAAACGACCATCAAATGTAATAAAGAATTGTTTATTAAAAACTGAAAAATAAACACAAAACGAATTAGAATAAAAAAAAAAAAATACCAAAATGGTTGAGGCGAATGGAGTTTTAACAATTTTTTCATGTCGGATTTCAATTTCTTCAACATCAGTCACAAATTGTCAGGTTCAAGGATGTGTGGTCCCTTTCTTATACAGTAAATTAGCTACTGCACGGAACCCACCCTCAGCAAATCTGATGAAGGAAAAGCAATTAAAATTTTATGTAATCTCGCTCACAATCCAGGTTAGAGAACTGTATTGGATTTTTAAGTTAGTATCCATTTCTGAAATTTACTTTTAGTTCTCGTTTGGTGTGAGTTCTACGATTTCCTCGTCTAAATATGATGATACTGCTGTATCTGCATTTGCGAAGTAAATGTTCCTGTTTTCATAAACTGCGATTAATGTGGCAAAGTGGCTGTATTTTCATTTACTTAGATTTCGTTTGAACAAAAAAAGTTTACCCACAGACGCAGCTATGAGGTTTTTTGTTTTAATAAACTCAACTCATCTTCTTGCAATTATCTGATGCCTTATTAAAAATATTTAGAATTTTTTAATTTAAACATTTATTTTTAAACAGATCTGTCAAATGGTCGATGTCATCTTTTTAATGTAATCAGGTTTTAGCGTTTTTTTACACCTCTGTTATTAATTAAGTATAATACTGAATCAAATATATTGAAAAGCGATTCAGACAAATACTCTTTCAAAGACAACGAACTTCTGTGTGTAGCAGCAAACAATTGTAATCCTTTGCAAGTCTGACGCAAAGTGGTAGTAACAACTGCACTACAAAGCGAAACAATTGTTTCAATTTGTTTTGAAATGATTTTCACTATAAAGTTGGCTAAATATCCTGTCATTCAATAAATTGCTTCTCTTCATATTGACTACTCTAATACTGTAATAAAGCTACATATAGATTTGTTCATTCAACAATTTTGAAAACCAAATGCTGATGATGTGTAACAGATTGCACAGAGAGTACATTTAGTACTGCTTGTTTCAAATGTGTTAATGAAACCCTTATAATGTCCCATTGTTGCTGGAGCAACATCAGTAGCAAGACAAAGGAATTTTACTAGGACTTCCCTCAGAGGGATTAGTCTGAGCGATATTGCTGAGAATACACATTTAATAACTTGCGATAAGTAAAGAAAATGAGATGTTACCTTTAATTGGTCATTCATTGTGATAAAATATAATGATGAAAATAAGCATATCGAATCGTAGAACTTCAAAATCTTGTTGCATATACTATTTTTATAAAAGAAAAGCAAACCATGCATGGATATAAAATTGGAAATATGCAAAATGTTAAAAGTAGTACAGAAAATAAAACACCAAATTTTTTTTATATTGGAAATATAGCTCTTTGAAATGATGTCATGAGCATAAACAGAAGCTTCGCACTGATTTGAGAAACTATAAATAACATAAACTATTATGTTCGAAGAGAAATGGAGTGTATTTTATATCGTGTGAAAACCGTCCGAATAGTTTATAATGTTGAATATCTGTTTTCCACGGATGCAATGAGGTTGTCGATAAGAGTTAAGGAATCCTTTTTTAAAAATTTGTCCTAAACGAGCACTTACATCTTATAAGTTACTGTGATGCCAAAGTTATAGTTTCTGACCCCAACAGTATCCTAGAAATTGCAATATTCTCAATAAATTGGGTTTAAAACTTTTTCTAGAAAAAAAATGTTTAATATGCGAAATTAAATTGTCGAATGTTTTAGAAATCGTTCATAACGAGAATATTATATCTTAAAAGTTGCCACCGAAAAAAAAAAGATTTTAAATATTTAGTCATATCAACATCAAAGAATTCTCAATTTTAGAGCTTTTTTTGCTCGTGCATTGATGGTGATTATTGTTCCTACGCAAAATATAGTATATTTTGCAGCAAAGATGGTTACCAACATTTTTTGCCCACATTATTTTTTAAATCGGCTAGGTACTCCCGATGCTAACGAAAAACACACAAACGTTAATGCTTTATAGCATAGAAATACAGAATCAAAAGCTATTCATCTCCTATTATATACACATAAACAGGGGTTGGGAAATACATCATTTTGTTCGCCAGTGACGAGTGGATTTTCTCATAAGGCGAGTGCATTTTTAGTTTTTGAAAAACTGTAGGCAGTAGGCACATTATCAGAAACACTTTTTTAATCTAGATATTTTTACTTTCCAAATTATTACAGTGTAAGTATGGTACTAAGTTCTATCTAATATTAATCTTACCTTTGTTACATATATTTCTTAATATTATACAAAAAATAATTATGAAAATGCATTGTAGTAATAGTAATTTTGCCTGTAATCGCGTGCGATTTTGTCATAACTATATTCAACTGCGTGTGTTGCATCTTGCTGGCTGGCGAAATAAATCCTTGGCTGGAAAGAATTTGGAAAATTTCCCCACCCCTGCACATAAATTATCTAATTAGTGCTAGCAGATGAATTTTTAAATATATATAGATCAATATAATGCTTCATTTTTCTTTTATTAGTATTTCTTAGAATTCCTTTTTCATTTATTTGTATTATTCAGTAAAAAACTCACTTTCTTAAGCCCGAATTACGTCAAACTTTTTATAAAAGCGCCTAAGTCCGAAGCGAAGTATTGTGAAGAGTATTAAATACAAGGTAGTAAGACACTTAGCCAAACGCAGGTAATAAATCGCCAAATATTGTCCTTTTCGTCCTCTCAAGAAATGCATTTTTTCCGTATATTTAAAAAACACGATTTTGAGTCATCTTATTTAAAATTCAAATAAATAAATGAGAGGAAGCAATAATAGCATAAGTCAAAACCTTCATAAGTCAACATCAAGGAATTGTATCATAGTTATACATGTGGAAAAAAGCTGCTTTCGGCCAAAAAACGTTGTCTTCACTAAATCTGAATCCGATTAAAAAAAGTACCGTGATTAATTAAAATGTTATAGGCAGAGCTGCCAAGTCTCCGGCATTTTGGGTACCGGTATTTTAATACAGAAAATGTTTAATTAAATTGGAACATTCTGCGGATTTAAAAAATAACTTTTCCTATAAGAAAATTCTGCTATGCAATAAGCGAGGGTTTGGCATCTCTATATAGGAATATTTCGTAATCTACTTTTTAACCTTAAAAAAAGCAACGACCATTTTTCGGGTACAAAAAGTATTGCTAATTGTTCCATTTTGCATACAAGATGCTGATTGTAATATTGATACATCTATGGTGATAAATTTCCAATAATTTTTCAAATCCCATTTATTTCATTAAAAATATAAATCTTTTATTCATTTAGTTTAAAATAAATGGTTTTTAACTAATTTCATAATACTTTTGAAATATCACTTTTCATTGAAATATTCATACTTAATCCATAACGTACATAATATATGACTCTGTTATTACATAAGTCACCTTTTTATTATCATAAAAACTGTGTTTTTACTGATTTTTATTAAATTAATAGGAAAAAATTTGTGTTTTGAGCAATAGATGTCCGCATTTCCTATTATTTATTTATTTTAACAAAATTCTTTGTATTTCGACGAATTTTTATTTAAATAGGAAATCCAGATGTCGCTGTTAATAAAGAAGAAAGTTACAAAAAAGGGTACTAAACGAGTAGACACATACTATCAAATATGGGAAAACGACGAATCCCAAAAATACGTCGTATGAAATATCATCTTTTAAAGCAAAAAAACGAGGTCTGATTATCGAGCCTACTGATTACAAAATGTGCATTACATTAAAAAAAAAATGCTGCAAATATTGATTATTTTTTCTTTTGTGCAGTTTTGGCTTCGAAAGGTGCGCTATGTTGCAAAAAGATATAAGCGCCTATGAAAACACACCTGGTAAATTTTCATGCTCAGTTTTACAAATAAATATGGCACATATATGCCCTATATACACCGAGGTACCTAATTGGTGCCAAAATGGCGTTTAGTTGCCTAACATGCTGGTTATCATATAAATGTTATAATAAACTGTTTGTTCTAAAAATATTATCATTTATTGATTGTTATATCTTTTTTAATAACAGGAAATGTTTCATTAATTCCTTTTTTTTTTCATTTTGAAATAAATAAATAACGTATTGTTATAGCATGCTATATGCATCTGGTAATCAAAACGATGTTTTCGCCTAATTGGCATAAAAAATCTCGCCAAACCCGGTGCTTATATCTCTAGTATATTATCTGAAGTATTTTATTTATGTATACTATAATCGTTTTTACATACCACTTACTTCTTCTGGTATATAGAAATTGGTAAGCGGCTCCTTTATGCAGTATAAATTGTATAAAACTTTAAAAAATAGCTCCGTTGCCCCTTTTTTGGATCGAATTAAAAAAAAAAATCAATGTCTAATTCCAGTATTGTTCCCAGGTATGCATACATACTCCATATTTCAAAGTTGTATGCCAACCGGAAACGGATGAAAAATGGGAAAAAATGTCACATATGCACCAGGGTACATTATTGGCGTCAAAATGGTATTATTTTACCTGCGATGGTAACCCGGCTTTATTTATTTATTATTTGTTTATTTACTCATAAAATGTTTATTTACTTTCACTTCCTTCTTTTAATTATATAAAATATTTCTTTTTATAGTTATTAATTATTGTTATTATTTTATTTACTGTAAGTTCTTTTTGAAAATAGAAAATAATTTAAAATTGTGTATGTAAGCGTTATTTGAAAAGGAAGTTTTCGCCAAATGGGCTTTGAAAAAAATTGCGCCAAATCTGATGCTCTTGTGGTATCCGTGCCGAAAAATTAGTGACCAGAAATGACTTTCATACACAAACAAAATATAAGTTAAAAGAAAACATGCAATAAAAATAAATATAAAGGGAAAATGATGTCATAAAAGAAACTTTTTATTTAAAAACGTAATTGTTTCTAATTTTCACACGCGAAATATGTAAAACATTCTTTTAGCGATCAAAAAGTGCTGTTAAGAGATTATCACGAAATCTCAAAATCAAAGCTTTTATGACATTTTTTAATATAAAAAAATAACAGTTTTATTTTCCTGCATGATTAAATTTTAAAATGTTTTATTGCATTCAATATTTCTGAGTGCGAAAATGATTACTATTTACTCCATGTACTGATTCGGTTATCTACGAAAATGTCCAGCCGGTGAAAATCACGCTCACCAAATTTCTGTGACGTATGCACATAAATTGTGCTTTTTTATCAGTTTTTTTAATATAACTTTAAAACTATTTGGAATAAATTTTTAAAAGTAGGTGCATTCACCAGATTACCTTCATAGGTACCTATTAGTACAAACAGAATCAAAATCCGACAAGTACTTTTTGAGATTTGCTTGACGAAAGAATTTTTTTGAATTTTAATATCGTTACGTATCTCTGAGTATAAAGACTTCGCTTCGCTCAGACAAAAAAAGAAGGGAAAAGGAATTTTTCTTGGACTAACTTCATGGTATTAAATTAGCAATTCTCTCTTCGGCATTAGTTTCCAAATTTTTAGCAAATAATAACTCTTGACATTTTTTTTTTCTTTAATGAGTTTTTGTTATTTGATAACGCTGATCCATCGAGTTGAATGGAAAATTTGCAGGTCTTTAAGTAATAGCATGATGATATTTCAATACTTTTAGCCATCTATTCTTTTTTGTACGGAATTATTACTCAGTATTAATTTTGTGATATCTGGCGGTTTTTTATGCTGAAGAACATTTTTTATTACACTGTTAAAAATCTGCTGCATTTTGCTGCAACGCACTCCCTTGCTTGTATAGAAAACGGTTACTTGGCCGTGAAATGGAGTTTTCTCATTGGTTGGAATAGAGATATTATATGCAAGCGGTGGAGTGCGTTGCAGCAAAATGCAGCAGATTTTTAACAGTGTATCTCTCTAACTGACGGCAAGATTAATTTCTCGCAATTTGTGTGTGGTTTTCATACTTTTGCGATTAATAATATATTATTATATGAGGCTTGTAGTCCGTTATTTCGTTTAATCATCGAAAAATAGGACATATCTTTTCGAGAACTTCCAAGTCTCCGGCTTTTTCTATACCAATATTTTAATTCAAAAAATGTTTTTTTATTTAATTTTAACATTTTTCGATTTAAAATAATTACATTTTCACTAAGATAATAGCGGTGTACTAAAAACCGGAGACTTGGCAGCTCTGCTTTTCTATCAGCACGCATTTATTCAAATGCTTTTGTAGCCAAGAAGGCTTCTTTGCTATATTTAAAAAAAAAAAAAAAAAAAAAAAAAAAAAACATTTTTTAACAAATTAAGTACATAGGCAACGAGTTATATGTAGGAGTTTGTATAGATCCATATTTCAAATACTCAGTATTATACTACTGTCATTTTTTCTATGAATTAAGATATTTTGAAATAATTTTTTTTCCATATAAGTTTAAATAAATTCAAATTTGAACAAATTTATAAATATAATGATTTTTATCACTTTCACTAAGAAAAAACAAATTTCTAAACTTGATTCAAATCATGGGTTCGTTTAAAAATCTCTGTTCAGACATATGTATTCATATTTCAAAATTTTTTAAAATACAGGTTAATAAAAAAATTTTGTTTTAAAACTTTCAGACAACCAATTATCGCGAATTTTGTACTCTACAACTTTTGAATTCATAATCATTTTTAATGTGAATTATAGTGATTTTTCGTGTTCCGCTGTGATATAAAGTTCATCAGTGGTGAGGTCACAACCCCAGAAATTTGGTCAAAACAAACCACAGAGTTCAGAAAAGATCGAAATAAAATGTGTTGCTTTGTCGTGGAACTAAAAATTCAACCCTGAAACTGATTTCAACAAGTTACAATTCGGCCTAAACACTTGCGGATCGTTTTTAAAACTTCACCCAGTTCAATGAATCCAGCCTTTGAGCGATAACTGATTTCATATTGAAAGCCTTTTTGATGGTATATAGTGCATCTATAACACATTCTAAACTCTCTTGGTTTGTTTTAACCCAGTTTGCGTGAAAATGCGGGATTGAGTTGTCTGTGACGTCACACTGATGAGCTCTATTTTGACATTCATGAAAGAACTGTAGCTACAATGTTTTTAGCCTGATATAATAAAATTTGGTTCTCTGCAATTTTAGACCTCAGATCTAAGTTCGTTGGTATAGATTTTCATTTAAAGGTGCAGTTAAGGTTTTCGTCACGGACCTCGCAATGCAGGAGATGAACTATTTTCATTTTATAATTCCTATATAGGCAAGTAGGCCATGACCGCCCCCTTTAACTATCCTAACGCCCCCCATTTTTCTCCAGACCTGCTACCGCCCCCCTGGAAGTCTCCAGCGCCCACTGGGGGGCGGTACCGCCCCCGTTGGGAACCTATGATCTAGAGTGAGGTGAAATACAATGCCTTTATGATTCAATAAGTTGATTATGATTATGGTTTCATAAACAAAAAACTGTCTGCCTTGATAGCTATTATTAATCTCAAAAGTTTTCCTTTCTTGTTTAAGGACTTTTGGGAAAAGCAAGAAACAGATTATTTACTAAATAGAATTTAGGAACTTTCATCTGCACTCGCATCATTTATTCCTAAGGAGAATCCTAATAAATCATAATTTTAATCCTTCTCATGGTTAATTTTCTTAAGTTAAACTTTACAAATAGCAAATAAATAATGTAAAAACATTCTGTATTATTTAAATATGATTTTATTTCTAATTATTTTAAATCTATTAATAAATTGACAGTTAAAAGTAGAAAATGTGAAAAGTTTTTAAAAATGTGTTTTAAAAGGCTTTATTAAGTATTGGATTCGGCCGAATACTTTGATATTCGGCAGGCCGAATAGTTTCATATTCGGCCGAGCCGAATATTCGGCTTAACCGAATAGTTTAATATTCGGTAACATGTCCGAATAGGCCGAATACCGAATAGATACCGAATATTCGGTACATCCCTAGATAAAATTACATAAATAAAACAAGTCTGGAATTACACGTCAAGCGAAACAAATGACGTGCGTTCATACTATAAAGAAGATTAAAATATATTCAGATCTTGGTCAGGGCCATCGCTAAGACTTTTTATTGGTGGGGGAGAAGACCTTAAATTGACAAATCAAATTTTCATATTTGCCAACTTATTTTATAATTTTGCCAAGTTACCACAATTAGAAAATATAATATAGTTCTTATTTGTAAAAAGTTCAATAATATTCCCAATTAGAGCTGTAACTTTTGCAATTTCTATCAAAAATAGGAAATATATTACAGTTTTTACTAAAATTTTAATGAAATTTGCCAAGTGTAACAACTTTTGGGTATGTTTGGGGAGAGGTTCCCCCCCTGTCCCCCCGTTAGCGAGGCCCCTGATCTTGGTATAATAGTATACGACGAATTCCATGCCAACTGAAACCAGTAGTGAATTTTTCGACTTCATATTAGCTTCAAGTATTTGGTGTCATTTTAAAGGCAATTTATTGCAGTTAATGGATTTATTATTTATTTTTTTAAATTATGCATGGTTTATTTAAATTTTATGATAAATAATGGGTATTTAATGGTTTTGATTTATAATGTTAAAAATGTGACTTTTTAAAAGATCAATTATTTATTAAAAATATGGTGATTTTATATATTTTTTCATTTATATAGCAAGTTAAATGGTTCATAATCATAATTTTATAGTAATAATTTTCATATACAACTTTCTTCTTATTTCTTTAAAATAAAGTTATTTATATTTTTTATTTGTCCCCTCTGTTACAATTTTTTTTAAGTTTATTTTATTCAATATATGAAAAAGATTTAAAATCAATAATAAGTGCTTACAATAAATATCATGTGTGTAATCATATTATGTAATAATTTTGAAAATATATTAATTTTTTTTTTAATACATGCGTAACAGACGAATCTAAATGTCCCCTCTGTTACACATGGTTGTGAACAAATCTAATTATTTTAACACAGTCTAACTTTCAATACAATCTAATTATTTTAAGCAGCTTAGATAAAATCCAACCAAGTGTGTGTTATAAGTAAATTTTAGCGAAAACTTTTACTTTTGTTACACAAATGAGATACAATCAGCACATTGGATTCAGAAGCAGTGTTCTTTGTTTTACTGCTGTTGCTTGGCTCCCAAAAGATCTCTTGGAAGAAAAAAAAAATTAGGAATTATCTCATAGCCAGTGACTATATGCAGCATGACAAATATGCAATCCACACTTTCAATGAAATCCTATTTGATAAATTATAAAAGAAATTCCCTGTGTTAAAAGAAATTGACACTTTTAGTGATGGGCCATCATCCCAATTCAAACAGAAATACAAACTTTGCAATGTTACTTTCTCACCCTTTAAAGTCAATTGGCATTATTTTGCTACTAGTCATGTAAAGAGTGCAGTTGGTGGAGTGGGAGGTACTGTAAAGAGGGCTGTGTACCGAGGAATTATGTCTGGGAAAATGGGCTCCTCCACCATCTGATGCTAAATCATTTGCTGATACCATTTGCAATAGAGTAGAAATTATTTATTGTGCAAAAGAGGATGTAGAAAGGGACATTGCTGCCTTTAATGAAAGAGTTTCAAATATAAAAGCTATATAAAATTTGAGAAGAATTCATTGCGTTAGAGTGCTACAAAAATATTGTATTTCTTATTCATCTGTGTCTGTTGAAGAATGTGTACAGTTTTGCTTCAAAGATTGTATGGATAAATCTGTAGAAAATAACAATTTGTTAATTCCTGATGTTAATGTTGGCAATTTTGCAATTGTTAGATTTCAAAGAAAGAATAGGATGGTGGAATTCCTTGCCCAAATAACTGAAATTGACAAGGAAACTGACAATGTCCATGTTGTATTTTTAAGTCGGTCTAGTGGACTGAAAACATTTAAATATAATCATAAAGATATAACATGGGTTCATATGTTTGAAATAAAAAAGTACTACCAACTCCAACATTAAATAATCAAAGCGTCACCTTTGATAATGATATTGCACTGGAAATATGATCACTGAATTTGTAAGATGTCCCCTCTGTTACTTTCGATTAATTTCATTTAAATAAAATGTGTTTTCAATTTAAACAATCTGATAGCTAATTATTTTACCTTCATATGTCTTTACTTAAAAAATACATTTAATTTCTTTTTTGTAATTTCCAAATCACAGTTTTATATAAATTGTAGTGCATGTTAAAAAATGTGTGTTTTTTCTGTCCCCTCTGTTACATACCATTCTAATTAACTTATTAAATAATTAATCTTTTTCATTGTTTCTAATTAAGTACTGTTCCATAAATTAACATAGTCTTGTAAAAAATTTTGTCTTTGGAAAATTTAGTAAGTATTTAAATGGTAAAATTCTTGTGTAATTTCCCCTCTGTTACACTTGGAATTCATCATAATCAGTATTTCGCATACAGTATAGTAGCCGAAATCTTTTGTGTGTCCCTGTAAATACTATCTGCTTTGTATTTTACAGGAAGTAACATTTAGTAATCCCTTGTAACATATATCAATTTCATAAAATGTTAAATAGTTTAATACACTTAAGACGCGCCCCAATCGGATATTTTTATCATGAGTTATCGCGTTACGCACGTACATACATACAGAACGGATGGGCACATAAGTCCTCAGGCTTTCATAGCCTGTGAGCTAAAAACGAATTAATCTCAAACGATATTTAATTAAAATTAAGTTTTTTAATATCAACTTTTTGCAGATAGCTGGCTTAGCACAAAGCACCGGTTGACACAGAATTACGAAAAACAGAAAATTATACGAAATTAATTATCGCAGTGCCTCTTTTTGGCTGAATATTTCCAAATTCAAAGTGAACCTGCTGGCCATAGCTAAAAGACATATAAAAAATATTTGTTTCAATTCTATTCATAACTTCACACTTTTCGAAGGTAAAATAAAGCAAATGGCACAGACACTATTACAGCGCCCCCGTCCGGTGTAGTATTTCCAAATCAAAGGAAGACTTGCTGGCCATAGAGAAATACAGGCACAAAAATTTGCTCAATTCTATGCACAACTTCATACACTTTTCAATGGTATAATAATGTAAATGATACAGAAATAGTTACACAGCATATCCTTCCGGCAAAATTGTTTCAAATTCAGGGAGGACCAACTGGCCATAGCCAAAGACAGACAGACAAAAAATTTTATTCAATTCTATGTGTAACTTCATACAATTTTCGATAGTGCAATGGCGGCACACGGACGGACAGACAGATATTTTGCATAAGCATTTTCACTGTTAAAAATAGCTGTTGCTTTACAGTACTTCACTGCATAGTTTACTGTGAATTACTGCATTTTTGTAAATATTGCATTTATCCGCTAAATATCAGTCTTTGCCAATATTAAGCTGTTATCAACCGTAACTGCTCATTTTTTTTAGTGTCATTCTCAATTTAACAGCCATTTATAGCCATAAGCAAATCAAACGCAGATTTTTACGGTCTTTAACAGCGAATAGCGTGCTATTCCAATAAATCACTAATTCGCGGCCAGAAACCGCGATGAATCTCTGACCCCTAAAACGTGAAATTACGCCAACAACCGGAAATCGATTCTAAAAGATTGAAGAAAATACTAAAGGCTTTAATATCATTGAAAAGAACTTTACATGAAAAAGATAAGTAGATTTTAAAAACAGTTAATTTGAATATCGGAAAAATATGTAATGTCCAAAGGACGGAGTTTCGATAAAACTATAAAAGAGATTCTTTCAACATAGGTAAATTATAAAACATACTTCAAAACATTTATTAACTAACAATACCCATTGAAAAAATGTTTTAAAAAAACCTGAGTACATAATTTTAAATGAGTATTAAAGATTACTTTCTATAAATTGATATTGCGACAAAGTTATACTCTAAAGGAATACACAAATAAAAAATATGCAACAGCAAATTTTATTTTGTGAAAGAAAGGGTTTTTAGAATTTAAATAGAAATGTTCTTTCAATGGTTTGTAAATTCTGGTACCCCAATATAAACTCGCATCAAAATTAAAATTGTATCTTCGCTCGCTCTGTGTAGAATAAATAGATAAAATATGAAGGGGAAGGAGGCACAAGTGTAGACAACAAAGTCTTCAACTATTTACTATGAACCTAAATTTTATATGACACTAAATCGATAATTTAAAAAATAAAAATAATATAAAACATTTTATGGTCATCATTGTAAGAGACAGTCTTTTGGCTGAATTTTAATAGTCTACAAAGTTGAAAATTATAAAGGTCAAAGTGAAATGCGAAATCGCACCAATGACAAATTATAGATCTATGTGAACTTAATGAGAATTATCAGATACATTAAATAAATAAATATTTGTAATAATTGTATTAACAAAATAAAACTAACATGCCCTGTGTCATGCTGCTCGTCGACGGAAGTTGTGAGGAAACCAAAATGATCAAATATCAGGTGAGAAGCATGAATTACTCTGGTGCCGTCATGGTACCTGCTGCAACCACCTACCAGTCTGCTTCAATCCTCTCCTGCTCCTCTAACACCATCGTAAGTCATGGTCGCAGGACAGCAAACGCGTGCACTCGAAGAGTAGGAGTGAGATTATGGAGCCTCGCTTAAAATCAACTTAGAGATTTAATGATATCAACAAAACGTAAACGGCATTACAGTGCCTCGCGATTTTACGACAGTTTGGAAGCAGGCGTAAAATTAAGCACAAGTAGATGTACGCGCAACCACTGCAAAGATATCTGCGGCATCTGACTGGCAGACTGCATAAGGACTTGCGCCAAAGTATGAGGACATACGCTGTGGTACCATAATACCAAGGCTGGGATGACGGTGCCTACCTATCTTATGCTCGATAGTAACTTGGTATTTTGGTATTACGGTACCTCAGTGTAAGTCCTCGTGTTTCGGCGTAGATCTTTCTGCAATCATCCAATCAGTTGCATTTTGTAGTGGTTGAGAGCGCATCCATTTACACTTAACCTTACGACTGCTTCCAAGCTGTCGTAAGATCGCGAGGCACTGTAATACCGTTTACGTTTTCTATATAGTAAGTCTCTAAACTGATCTCAAATGATTTACCCTAATTTCATCCCAAGCGTGATATTTTACGATATAGCAAGGCATTATAATCCCAGCCTAAGTCACATTCTTCATGGATCATATATGCCAAACCCCCCTCCCCACCCCCAGGAACTTCGGTTGTACCGGATACTCAACAGAGATCGAGCTCTCGGCCGTAACACCGGATTTCCCAGATGTCCTTTTACCTGGAGCTTTCGGAAGGGAAATTCTATAAAGATATCTAGGGGCCATTCTGCTTTAGAGCGCTGAAAGGATAAAACGTATCAATCAAATAAAAATGTACAAAGACATAAAAAGCGGCTATTATTCAGATAGAAGGATGGCACAAACGGACAATAAGGGGGGATTTAAAAAATCACTTGCGATAGATTGAAGTAGGCTCTCGGCCGTAACAACAGGTTCTTAGATGTCCTTTTATCTGGAGCGTACAAAAGTGAAAATATACAAAAAAATTCAGGAGCCCTTCTTCTTTGACTGATGTTGAAAGGATAAACGTATCAAATAAAAATGTACAAAGATATAAAAAACTTATCGTTTGGATAGAAGCATGACATAAGTGGGCATTAGGTGGGATTAAAAAGCAAATCGCTTGTGATGGAAGAAAGTAGGCTCTCAACTGTAACATCAGGCTTCATAGATGTCCTAGGTGTTCTTTTTACTAGGATCATCTGGAAGTGAAACTCGACAAAGATAGTCACAGGCCTTTCTGCTTTGGCTAATGTGAAATAATAAAACGTTTCAGGTAAAAATGTATAAAGATATAAATAGTGGCTATTGTTTAGATAAAAGTATGACATAAGCGGAAAGATGGGAGGTAAAAAAAGGCAAAACACTTGTGATAGATGAAAGTAGAGACGTCTTTTTCAGAGCAAGTGACAAGGATTATCCAGGAAAGGAAGTAGGCCATTGGTTTTTGTTCCGTAAGTAAATTGATATCGCTGTCAATTGAATACAATAATAACAGAAAAGAAAAGCAATGCATCACGCGTAGAATATGAAATATTTTTCAGTAGTTTTAATATTGCCAATACTATTGTCACATTCTAATCAACGGATACTATTTAGAATTACGGTTATATATTACCTTTTATACTTATATATTGTATTCATGTCACATTCTGTGTAACTTGTCATTTTCAGGTAAAATGTTTTCGTATCTGGAAAATAATCACAACAATTGTTAGTTAGATAGCAGCACAATATGAAAGAAATGTGTAACATCAATAGTTTGAAGTTCTTGCTATTCAAAATGCAAATCTGAGAGAAGGCCTACAAAATAATTCCACCAACTATCTAACGGGATAATGGATGTCACGGAGAAGTCTCAGTTGGAGTCGATGAAGAGATATGACCCTTGTTAGCACAGGGGAATCCCTATACTGTCTTTTTTGGAGATGAATAGCAGAGAAAAATTAGTCTGGCGTGGAGACCTCGAAGTAAGAGGTTTGTTTTTCTAAGTAGAGTTTTTGGACAGAGAGCATATTAAATATTGTAAGGCTCTTCGAGATCAGAGCCAGCGATACGGTGATCGACGCTAAATCTAATTTACCGTGCATAGTATGAGAGTAATGTAGGATATTTTAATAAGTAACCCAGTGCGCAGAAGATATTTGCTGTATTTTTACTAAATGTCGGACCGGATTATCTAGTATATCCGAATTCTTAATTATACAGGGTGTTTCTAAATTCATGGTACAAACTTTAAGGGGTGATAGTACACATCAAGACAAACAATATTAAATATCAAACTCGAGAGGAAACTAAGGGTCCTAAACGTCTTCCGAAGGAGATAGGCGCCATTAAAGTTTAGGGTCCAAAAATTCAAATGATTATAAAAAACAGAAAAATTGTTCGATTCGTTTGCGGTTTTCACTAAAACTATTCTTTATGTCAGTATTGTCTTGACAATAAATTGTAAAGATAAATTTCAAAAAGTGACGATAGAGGGCGCTTTAGACTTTGGAGTAACGAACAACTATTTTTTACCGTTATATTTTGCATCTCATTAATTTTTTTTAGAAGCTTAGACAAACTTAAATTTTGAGCTCAAAATCTAAATCACTGGGAGTGGCTAAGTAGCGCAAACCGAGCTGTGGGGGAGGTTCAAATTTCAAATGATTATAAAAAACGGAAAAATTGGCCAATTGATTTGCGATTTTCGCTAAAATTATTCTTTATGTCAGTATTATCATGAAAATAAATTATAAAGATCAAATTCAAAAAATGCCGATAGAGGGCGCTTTAGACTTTGGAGTAACGTACAACTATTTTTTACCGTTATTTTTTGCATCACATAAATTTTTTTTAGAAGCTTAGACATAAACTTAAATTTTGAGATGAAAATCTGAATCGTTGGAAGTGGTTAAGTAGCGCAAACTGAACTGTGTTCAATGGGGGTGGGCAGGTTCAAATTTCAAATGATTATAAAAAACGGGAAAATTAGTCGATTCGTTTGCCGTTTTCGCTAAAACTATTCTTTATGTCAATATTTCCTTGAAAATAAATTTTAAAGATTAATTTCAAAAAATATCGTTAGAGGGCGCTTTAAAATTCAGAGTAACAACAACTATTTTTAACCGTTATTTTTTATATCTAATTAAATGCTTGCAAATGCTTAGATTTAAATTTTGAGCTCAAATTCTAAATCGATGGGATGGGTTAAAAAGCGCAAACTGAAATGTGTTCAGGAGATGAAATATTACCCTCCCCACCCCTCGAACACATTTCAATTTTCCGCTACTTAATTACTCACAACGATGCAGATTTTGAGCTCAAAATTTAAGTTTGAACATTTACAAGCATTTAATTAGATACAAAAAATAACGGTTAAAAATAGTTGTTGGTTACTCTAAAGTTTAAGGCGCCCTCTAACGGTATTTTTTTTAATTAATCTTTAAAATTTATTTTCAAGGAAATATTGACATAAAGAATAGTTTTAGCGAAAACGGCAAACGAATCGACCAATTTTTCCGTTTTTTTATAATCATTTGAAATTTGAACCTCCTCACCCCCATTGAACACAGTTCAGTTTGCGCTACTTAACCACTTCCAACGATTCAGATTTTCATCTCAAAATTTAAGTTTATGTCTAAGCTTCTAAAAAAATTTCATGAGATGCAAAAAATAACGGTAAAAAATAGTTGTACGTTACTCCAAAGTCTAAAGCGCTCTCTATCGGCATTTTTTGAATTTGATCTTTATAATTTATTTTCAAGATAATATTGACATAAAGAATAATTTTAGTGAAAATTGCAAATCAATTGACCAATTATTCCGTTTTTTATAATCATTTGGAATTTGAACCTCCTTCCACAGTTCAGTTTCCTCTGCTTAACCACTCCCAACGATTTAGATTTTGAACTCAAAATTTAAGTTTATGTCTAAGCTTCTAAAAAAATTTAATGAGATGCAAAAAATAACGGTAAAAAGTAGTTGTTCGTTACTGCAAAGTCTAAAGTGCCCTCTATCGGCATTTTTTGAAATTTATCTTTGCAATTTATTTTCAAGACAATACTGACATAAAGAATAGTTTTAGTGAAAACTGCAAATGAATCGACCAATTTTTCTGTTTTTTATAATCATTTGAATTTTTGGACCCTAAACTTTAATGGCGCCTATCTCCTTCGGAAGACGTTTGGGACCCTTAGTTTCCCATTTAATATTGTTTGTCTTGATTTGTACTATCACCCCCTTAAAGTTTTACCATGAATTTAGAAACACCCTGTATATATTCTTCTGTTATATGTAAGTAATGTGTAAACTGACTGTTAGTTAATTTTAAGTGGCTGAGTTAGTATTCTTTTTGATAATTTGATAAGCCTTTTCATCAAGACCTGATATCAATTATATCGAAGGTGGCAGCATACTAAAACAAAGGAACTTTATTCACCTTAGTGTGGACTAAAGGAGGAAGAGTAAAAATGAAACTTCCGTATTTAATTATATTATATTATATATATATATATCGAAATAAGTAATTTAGAAAACACAGTTGTTCACACAATTTTGGCAATTAGCAAAAATAAGGTATTACATATTTTCTTTGTTTGTTTTACTGTTCTGTATATGCGACTTATAGCACATCGTTTGGCTTCCTAAATTTTAATTCAGACATAATTTCGAAATTTTTTATAGCATTTAATGCTTATAGAAAGTAACTACTTTTTAATGCACCCTTATATATGATCTAGAGATATACACATTAAAAAAGACTTATCCCAGTACAGAATCATGCTATAATTTTTTTAAATTAATGAAATTTCACATAGCTAAAATATCTTTTTAATATACTATAATTCTATCATAAAATAGAAAATATTCTACATCTCTGCCGTTTTATTTCACGTGGCAAAAACAACTATACGTGTTACGCGGTAAAAGATGCAATATGATGTCTAATAAATCTACCCTGTGAGTTGTCAACTCGGAGGGTCAAGGAGAATATTTTAACTCTTGTTCACTACATAACTTTGTCCAGATCCTTCTGAAAAAGGAAGATTTATGAAAGTATTATTTTACACAAGATTTTTTTTTCTGATTGCATTGTTGCATGTTATTATAAAAAAAAATAATAGCGTTACATTATACTAGTTTAGTAAAATGATCTCTTTTTATATAAGATAAATTTTATATAAGATAAAGAATTGTTGTTTGAAGTTGATTTGGATGTTAAATAAACGAGGTGGGAACCCATCGAAATTCGATGAAAGAAAATCTTTAAGAAATAACTGTTTCATTGATTTATAATAAATCTACAAAAGTAGTTACAGTAAAGAATACATCTTATATTGGTCAGTCTAACTCTCAAACAAATATTATTTTAAGCTAAAATTAACAAAATACTATAAAACTCAATTATCCAAATTATTAAACGAAATAAAACCAAAATTAACCGGACTTTATAACACGCGATATTTTTAAAATAGTAGTATAAGCATTTTTTTTTTTTTCAATTTTAAGAGAAAATGTATTGATGCTGTTGCCACAATCACAAAATTGATACTAAAAATTATAAAAAATTAATATCTCAAAAATAAATTTAGACACAGCTTTCAAACAAATTGCATTCAAAAGTGCATTTTTTTCTCTAAATGACGGCGTTAAAATAATAAAATGTGCGATGTTTATAAGTGTAAAATGTGCTCTAGCGAAAATTGCAAAAGCGAAATTTCATCGGAAAGTGTTGCCATTCGCAAAATGACGCACAGATACGTTTGACCTTTATAATATAGAAATGTAAACTTTATTTTAGGCAGGAATATTCAGTATTGTTTATCGATTTAGATATTTCTCCTAGGATGGTGCATGCTATTGACCACGGGTTCATAAAATTAAAATTTATAAACGAAAACGCGTCAGTCACCGGTGACTGATATTGCAAAATGATATAAAACTAAAAACTAGTCGTTGGGGGCCACCGTAATACTTACCCATCATATATATATGCATTGTATAATATATGAAAATAATACATTTTTTTAGTATTATATTTAACTAATAACTTTAAATTAAACTATTTATAAAATGGATTGCAATTCCAAAACAAAATTTAAACATGTATTTATATTTTTCTTGCGCATAGTAATGCTGTATTAATCAGTTGCTGATGAATCTCTTTCGATAAATTATACAACACGCCTAACTACTCAAGTAGTACTGAATTGCGAAAAAGAAACATCCTTATAACTCCAAAAATAATAATCTTAACAGTTTATTGCGTCGGATTAAGCGTCTCATTTCCAATAAAAATATACCTTTGAATTGAAATTTGAATGAAATACAGGGTCATGAAAAATCGAAGAATGTGGAAAACAGGATTACAGATATCTCGGCAACTAATAATTCGATCAACTTCGTTCTTTATGCAAAATTTGTGTTATTTTATTGCCTTTTACGATCACTCCTTAAAATAAAAAAATTCGAAAATTTTTATGTACCTTTCATCCGAACGAATTTTTTTGAGAGTTCGAAAAAAATAGTTCCGGATAATCGAGGTTACTGATATTAAATAGGCTTCGTCCCATTCTTACATACTAAGTACATACAAAATTTCAAGTCTCTATCTCAATTCGTTCGGGAGATAGAGCGTTTACAGACAGACGGACGGCAAAAAAAAATTTCTAAAAATATGTTTTTCGAAATCTTCAGTGTCGAAAACGTGTAAATCCGTCAAAAAAAATTTTTCGATTTTCAAAACGATTGCAAGATTTACCCTATTCTACGTATGATAGGTAAGTAACAATTATGTTATTTTAAGTAATTATTCAAAAAGTTTAATCCTGTAATAAATAAAAGTTAAAGTAAAATTAAAAAAAAAATTCAGTAACTATTTAAAACTTCTTTAGTTTTACATCATATTTTAGACAATCAATCACCGTTAACTGATGCGGGCTAAACGGGAAGTTCAGTGTCAGTCACCGGTGACTCCCAAGGCACTGAACGTGTGATTTGTTTCTTAAAAATGGGAAAATATTTTGAGTTCAAATTAAGAGTTTACTCTAATAATGCACCGAAATCCGTAAGCTGATGTTAAATTAAACAATGCGTTCTTTACAAATTTTCACTATCAATTTCAATATTTTTAATGTTCTCATATAGAATATCTAAGGTCTATGTTAAAAGCACTGGCGCATCGAAGACGATGATTTTAGTGTTAAAACCACTCTTTGAATATTGAAAAAAGGATAATATAAAACATATTGATAATGTTTATTAAAACCCACTATTTTAAAGTAAAAAATCATGCCTCAAGCATCAATTATGAAACACTTTCCAACAAATTCAGAGCAATGCAATAAAACTGCACCGTTTAATAAGTTAAAATATTAAATATGTCTAATTCAACCATATGGAAACACATAACACATTTGAAAACCCGATTTCCGCTGTCCCCATCTTCTGCATTCGGAAAGTTATGAGAATTCTTTGAGCAGCGATAAGATACATAGGTTTGTATCTATTAACAGCATGCATGCCGAAATTTAGTTCAAATAAGAAATACATGCACCTCAATTGAAAATTCCCCTTCAGCAATTTCCGCAATTAAAGAGAACGTGTAGTGCAGAAGTGAAGTACGTGAATTCTTTTGTGTAGCTCTGTATACGAGGCATAGAATTTATACACAGCGATTAACATGCAAAAAATTAGTTAAATTGAGGAACGCATGTCGAATTTTAAAACGCACATCAGCAATTATTGTTCAAAAACCAGTACTGTAAGCCATTTCGGTACTTCTCTGTTATCCCGTCGACCAATTTCGCCAAATTATACAAAACGCCAAACTAATAGTCAAATTATACATAGACATAATTTTTATTTTAAATAACGAAAAAACAAATAATTAGGAGAATACTAATAAAAAAAATCAATAAAAAGTCGAAATAAAAATCATTTAATGACATTTTAAACACGTGAATCGTATTAAATGTAATTGAATGTGATATTCACAATCATCCATTTTGGCATTTAATCTTATAGTTTGGTGACAATTTTTTGGTCGACGGGATAACCTAGTAGTACCTTCTTTATGACCTAGAATTCTACGACAAAATGTTATGAATGACATATTCTGTCATATTTATCTTGCAATGGAAGTTTCAATATATTTGTAATGCGTCATGTCATTGAAATATTCTCCAAACGATTTTACAACTGCTAACATGACACAAAAGAAAATATTCAAACACTCATCGCCTAAGATATCACATTCAAAATTTTTAATGTTTTCAAATAAAGTGATGCAAAATTATGTAAGACCATAGATAATTCCGTTTACCTAGAAAATGGGATTTAAATTCATTAGCTGTTTATGTATTTAAAAAAAAGGATGGAGGGGTGTCAACAAAATATTTACTGTTTATATAACTTAACGAATCAGAATTATCATACACTTAAAATTAAAAATCTGAACATTTTGTGTTCGTTCCGAGAGGTCACAAGTAGGATTATATGATTTCTAGGCACCGGGACGTTTCGTATAAATCAAACTCAAGTGAAATTATTCGTGGAAAGTGTCAAACAAATTTATGCTCAATTATATAGATAAGGAAAATTAACAAAAACAAATGTAAGATTCAGTGCAATTAAAGAAAGCAAAAACAAGAATGAAAAATCATCTGCCGAGTATAGATAATGGAACACTTCCCATTGCATTCACAACACTATTAAACAAGTTGGAAATCGCAAGTAAAGCGTAGCAAATGAGGTGCGTTCGTTGATAACGAAGTTTTAAAATATTCAGATCTTACTGATATAGTAGAGCGTACTTTGGATATAGTATAAGTGGTCGAAATCTTTGTGTTCCTGTAAATATGCAGGGAGTAATTTTTATTATACTTTATTAACGTATATCTTATTCATAAAATGTGAAGTAGTTTACTATAATTAAAACTCGCCCCAAACAATGTTTCCCCGTATAACATTATTTAGTGGAATACATTTGTGTGGCCCTATAATTTAATAATAAATATTCTTTGCATCACAGATTGTACAAAATGTATTTCTTAGTACATATTTCATAGATTCATGTCAATTCTGTTATATTCAAATGAGTGTAACACCATTAAAATGCATTTGAAACTTTTTTCCCCATTGACCGTAATGTAACGGAATACTTTTGATTGTCCCTGTAATTGATCTATCCATACGATTTTCATAAAATTTGAAATGACTCCACAAAATTATGTAATAAATATACGTTTTAAATTTCAAACGATTAAAATGCATTTGAAACTTTTTCCCCATTGACCGTAATGTAACGGAATCCTTTTGATTGTCCCTGTAATTGATCTATCCATACGATTTTCATAAAATTTGAAATGACTCGACAAAATTATGTAATAAATATATGTTTTAAATTTAAAACGATTAAAATGCATTTGAAACTTTTTTCCCCGCTGACCGTAATGTAACGGAATCCTTTTTATTGTCCCTGTAATTGATCTATCCATCCGATTTTCATAAAATTTGAAATGACTCGACAAAATTATGTAATAACTATGTATTTTAAATTTCAAACGATTCGGTTGGGTAGTTTTTGCGTTGTTATATGCGGACGGACAGACAGGCAGACAGACGGACAGACAGACAGACGGACGGACGGAGCGACAACAATAGGTGCTACGTATTTACATAATTACGAACGCACCTAAAAAGTCACAGTTTAATAAGGTGAAAGATGTGTCAATGTAAACAGTATGAAAAAACATAACATGTTTTTGCTTAACTTAATTTTTGCAACTACCATCATTACTCGCAAAAATATTTGAATTCTTTCTTGTAACCCTGTACATGATTTGTAGATTCGTTAATATACTACACCGTATGCAAAAAATTACTTCATAAAAATTTTATTAAATCCAATAGACTTTTTAAATCACCAGATTTTAAAAAATCACCTTTTATATAAACATTTTAATATTTTATTTTATTTTACTTTACTTAAGAAAGGTGTTATAATAATTAAAAATAAATGACATTGACATGTTTCGGATCCGTCTAATAAGATCCATAATCATAATAAAAATTAAATTTCAAAACATTTCACGGTCAATACAAATGACACGCGACAATGAGATATAAACAACAAAAAACAAAAATCAAACAAAAATCACCGAATTAAGGTGTTTACTTAATAAGCAAGTGGATCATATAGGACATGATGATCTTGCTGGAGTTTATGAAATACCTTATATTACAGAAAATGGGGACTTAAATTATTACATAAGCAATGACTGGGAGAAAGCTTGGTATTAGAAAAGGGGAGCATGAATCCTATATTAAATTTGGACGTACTAACACTGCCTTATCTAGAACATATTTATATGAGGGAATAAAAATATTATTTACTGAAAGCAAATTATGTTTCATATCTAATTGTAGTCGTAAGTCTATTATAAGAGAGTCCATTGAAATTTATATGCGTAAACATTTTGTTTGCAATGATACCGTTTCTTTTATTATTCCTAAGTTATGGTTAGAATTAATTAATAAATTCCTCGTGAGAGCTTGAATGGGATGGACCATGTTGGAAATTCTTTTAGATCATTATCTAGTTTAATTTTTTACAATAGAGCGCGCGATTTTCGTTTTTTGTTGTTTATATCTCATTGTCGAGTGTCATTTTGTATTGACCGTGAAATGTTTTGAAATTTTATTTTTATTTTTATTATGATTATGGATCTTATTAGACGGATCCGAAACATGTCAATGTCATTTATTTTTAATTATTATAACATCTTTCTTAAGTAAAATAAAATTTTTATTAAAAAATTACTTCAGTTAGGAAACGCGAACACAATTGAAATCTTCCTCTACAGCAATTCCCGCCAATAAACGGAAGTAAGATTCTTTACTGAGCCCTGCATATGAAATATAAGATTCACATACAGCAAATATTTTGCAAAGAATTAGTTAAGTCACCCATTTTCCAAATTCCCTTCACTAATGTAAAATATATGGGCGTTCGATGCATTCGTATATTTAAAATATCTTCTCGGAAAATATTTTTAATTTTTACGAGTGGAATCCCGTCGAATTCGACGAATGAAATGTTTAAAAGACCCGATCAATTTGGTTTTAAAAAAAGCAAAAGTAATTACATTATTGAATCAATATATAATAAATATATTTCCAAACTTAATGTCAAGTTAGCTAGTTACAATTTTGCCTGCAAATATTCGCACATCTTCAGTTAAAATTGTAATCTGAGTGCCGGCGAAATCCAGAAATTTTATTTTACATGCACTCGCAGAAAAATAGTTTTATTTAAAAAAAAAAAAAAAAAAAAAAAAAAAAAAAAAAAAACTAATTTTATTTTTACTATGACATTATTTTCACTAACTGAAGTCATCTGAAAGTAAAATCTCAATCTCAGTGTCCATAATGAAAAGAAATATTGAAATGTAATATCGTTATGAGTAAAAATGCGATGTTTTAAATAGTGACGTCATTTTCTCTTCAAATGTTTTTTTAAAAGTTACTGTTATTAGTAATATAAAAAAGGCATCCGTAATAATATTGTAATTCCCATTTATCTGGTTGCTGAATGACATCATTTTCCTCAATTGAAATTTTTCTTATTTTGCTTTAGACATTAATTTTTATCATAAATTATTTTCTGTTATTTTATTTACATTATTAATATTATTTCTCAGTAAATATATATATATATATATATATTACCTCAATCAGTGCATAATTATACGCAATCATTTTATTGTGGTTAAATTTTACGAAAACAATTAACTTTTTACTTTTAAATGCGAGGACATGTTCACTGATGAAATAAAGCTTCTGACCGGTGGAAAGTGATAATGGAAAATAAATTTTTATTATCGAGAGAAAAGTTAAACTGAGTTGCCACCATTTTGAAGAAATATCGTAAAAAGCATTGAAAATTAAAAATAAAATATAAAAATGGAAATAAATTAAAAAATAGGTAAAATGGGCACAACTACAAATAAATAGCTTTCATTTAAGAAAATAATTATCAAATTCGGTTGAGTAGAAAATTCAGGGCTGATGACTAAAAAAACAGCCAGGTCTTTTAAATATATAGATTTTTTGTATACATTTCTTAAAAAGATGTATCTCTGTTTATTACTTAGTTTTCAAAATTTTTCTAAAGAATTTACTTAATTTCATATGAAGTAGAGTTAAGTAGGGTGAAAAGGGTATAAAATTCACTATTTTTAGAAAATCATTTTAAATTTTCTGGTAAATATTAAACAATTAAAACTTTTTGGGGTATTTTCTTTACATTGCATATTCTTGAAATGAAGTAAACACAGAATTTTTATCTATTAGGCTACAAAAGTATGTTTATAACAAAACATTTAATAGATGTATATTTTCTATACCCATTTTACCTCACGCAGGCGAAGATGGATATAGTATGGGGTAAAATGGGTATATAAGAGTTTAACAATGAATAATGCATAAATAGATTTACCAAAAATTATCTAATGAAATAATATGGATAACAATGTTACGTAAGTCATAAAAAATGTAATTTTTTATATAAAATTTAAGAATTTTAATAAAAATTTTAATAATGAATCAAGTTTAATGATAAAAAGTTAATTAAATCCAACTGATTTTTTAAATCATCAGATTATAAAATATATATTATATGAAATTTTGTTTTATTTATATTATGACTATGGAACTTATTTGACCGTTCCGAAACATGTCAATGTATTTTATTTTAACACCTTTCTTAAGAAAAATTAAAATTGTTATTAAAACGAATCAAGTTTAGCTGTAAATAAAGACATTTTTTGGTTCCATTTTTCTTCAACTCTCATTCTCACCCTTTTACATTATAAATGTTAAAAGTTTATTATTTAAAGGCATAATAGCTCCGATTATTAAATGATGGTTCATTTAATGTTTCTATAATCTTTTTTTTTTTTTTTTTTTTTTTTTTTTTTTTTTTTTTCAAATATAATCTGTGGGACAGCCCATTGATATTCTTGTGACCGTTACAACAATTTTTCCGAAAAACTTCCAATTCTTTTATTATAAAATATAAAAGGATAAAATTGATGTAACCAATTAAATACCATCGTGTTCCACGGACATAAAATATCCAATTTGTAACAAAATTTTGATTCATTATATAAACAAATAAAATGCTTTATGTTATAGTTAGATGTATTTCATGCGAATGGAACACAATGGTATTTAACTAGTCATATAAAGTTTTATCTTTATAAAATAATTGGAAGTACAGTCGAGTCTCTCTATAAAGAAACTCCATGCATCAAATTTCTCTATATAACGAATTTTTAGTAGGAACTGTCCCCTTTTCGCATGATTACATTAAAAACAGTCTCTATATAGCAAATTATCTATCTCTATATAACGAATTTTTTCATAAATTGGTCTTAATTTATTCAGTTTTAAAAAAGCTTCGAAATCATATGGAATCAATTTTCCATCACTTATCTTTGATTTATCGTTAGTGTTGAGTTTTTTTATATATTATTTCTCTCCTTGTTCTTTAAATCCAACGAATTCACCCCACCTCCCACACACCTTTCCACATCCTTCTCAAAACAAAGTCAATTGGATTGATACACATGTAACAGAGGAATCAGTGAGAGGCCTTCAAATGGAGGAAGATGTTAACTACAATTTTTCATTCCTTGCTAAAATTTGAGCCTTTTTTGGGGGGGGGGGGGGGAGAACGTAATTATTTTAAAATCAAAACAACAAAAAAATACAGATTTCTTCGTCTGAAATTAATGCAAGTCTTTCTTATTTTATTTTCATTAAACTTTCAAATAAATTGATGTTCTCTTTTTTGAAACAGCTTAAATAATTAAGAAATAAAATGTTAGGTTAATATTTACTTTTAAACATTTCAAATTCTTAATTCAAAAGACCAAAAATACCATTTGTTCAAATTTTACACATTAAATACGACTTTTAACATCATTTTCTATACATCGAATTTCTCTATATAACGAATTTTTTACTGGAACGGTGGATTTCGTTATATAGAGACTCGACTGTATTTCTAAAAATTTGCTCGAATGGTTTAGGGCAGGCCTGTCCAACCTTATAGTATCGAAGGGCGCATCTTGGATCTTGGCAGCCAATGAAGGGCGCCATTATTTACATGAATGAAAACATGCAGCAATATTATCGCATTGTATTAGTATACATACACGTCTTAACTTAATGCAAATGAATCGTACAGCGGGAAGCAAAAAACCCCTACAGTTCTGCAAATACGTGTACTAAATTTGAAATTTACATTTTTTTATGAGATGTCTATATAAATTTTTTTTATGGTAAGACGCCAGAAATTATGAATGCTGTCTATAATAACAATAATAACAAATACATAAATATGAAAATCATATATATTGCTAGATTTCTTTTAAGATGTAAAAATATGGTTTGATTTATTTTGGAAGCATGGATTAGTTTAGTTTTATAAAAAGTACAAAAGCAGACACGTATGACAGTGACTAAACCATATGAGTGGTTTCAAAAGTATAGTCTGGAAGTGCTTTCATAGATGGATATCCTTCTGAACTGTTTATTATTTTTTAAAGCAAAATTATAGAAAAAATAAACAAAAATAAAACCTTCTAAAATTTCGAAAATGAAGAAAGAAAATTAAGCCCTTTTATCCTTGATATAAAATAGCCAGACACAAGTTTTAAAAATATCTCTGATAAAATATTATTTTTTTAACTTGGAATTTTACTTCTAAAATATTTAATAACAGGAAATCTTCAAAAGGGCTTCAAGAAAATCGTCAAAGGGCGCCATAGCGCCCGCGGGCGCCGCGTTGGACAACCCTGGTTTAGGGTAACAAATGGGCTTGCCCCTGTGTTTGGAGCATCAGGGAAAACATAAAATGCAGCATCTTGGACCTATACAAAAATTGTACTTCTTATTCATACGTTTCATCTTCTTCAACAGCCATAATTTTGCCAATGAATTCTTTGTCTTTTTTTCCCAAATGCAGGATTTTCAATCATGCCTCTACAGATACATCCATCTTTACTTCACTTTATTGATATCTTCTTCATATTGTAGTTTAATTTGAGTCTAATTTAATTTATATCCTCATTTAAGATTTTTTCTTCTTCTTATCCTTTATAAATTTTTTGGTATTCTTGGTTATCCAAGTTTTTTTTTTTAAAAATTGCTTCCTAATGTCTTCATTTGATAAAATTTTACTTGTTATTGTTTGGACATGCTTATGTTTTAGCTTTAAAGATTTTATTAAGATTATTTAAAGATGTGGCAGATTGATATGCGTTGAGAAAACGATTCACTATAGGATGCGTCAAAGTCACACTGCTCTTGCTCGTGCCAACAATTCTGGTTCACTATTTCCCAAATCTTTCAACAACGTCTTCTTAAAATTTCAAATCCAATCAGTACCCGATATGCCATCTAGAAATGAGCAATGATTTGACTAAATTCTGTACAATGAATTTCATGTTTGTCTGATCTTGAGAAAAACTGCACTGCGTATTATATAAACATTTTAAAGTATTTAAAAACTTTTTCTATTCTAATTTTAGGAAAATAAACAATTTTATTCAGAAAACTTCTATATAAACACCTTAAAAATACTGATAAATATTAAGCCTAATACAATACCCATTTTACACATTTTTCAAAATTTAAAACAACAAAAACTAAAGACAATTTCTTATTTGTAATTTGGAAAAATATTAAAAATGCCTAATGATCAAAATGAGATTAAACAAATGAGTTTATATTAAATATCATAAACTGCAAGAAAAAGTTTAATTAGATCACATGTGATAATGAAACTGTCCTCAAAAGGTTTTAGTGTCGCCACTCAAATAGAACAAACGATAAAAATAAAAACAAAGCAAGAGATAAAATGTTAAACACAAGCAAACTAGTCGTTGGGGGGCCACCGTAATACTTACCCATCATGGATATGTATATGAAAATAAAACACGTGAAAACTATTTATACAATACATTGCAATTCATAAAGAAAATTTAAATATTGTTAATATACATAGTAATGCTTTATTAATGAACTGCTGATGTACCAATTTCGACAAATTATATAAAACGCCAAACTACTCAAGTAGTACCTACTGCGCAAAAGAAACATCCTTATAACTCCAAAAATAATAATTCTATTAACTAACAATTAACTGTGTCGGATGAAGCGTCTCATTTTCAATTAAAATATACCTCTGAATTGAAATCTGGATGAAATACAGGATCATAAAAAATCGAAGAATGTGGAAAACAAGATTACAAATATCTCGGCAACTAATAATCCGACCGACTTCGTTCTATATGCAAAATGTGTATTATTTTATTGCCTTTTACGTCCATTCCTTAAAACAAAAAAATTCGAAAATTTTTATATACTTTTCATCAGAACGAATTTTTCGAGGGTCCGAAAAAAATAGTTCCGGATAATCGAGGTTACTGATATTAAATAGGGTTCGTCCCATTCTTACATGCTAACTACATACACAATTTCAAGTCTCTATCTCAATTTGTTCGGGAGATAGAGCGTTTACAGACAGACAGACAGACGGACGGACGGACGGCAAATTTTTTTTTCTAAAAATATGTTTTTCGGAATCTCCACTATCTAAAACGTGTAAATCCGTCAAAAAAAATTTTCGATTTTCATAACGATTGCAAGACTTACCCTATACGTATGATGGGTAAGTAATATATATAATTTTGATAATAACCAATTTTTTATATATTTTTTAAAATGTTTATAAACATTGTACATCGGTACTCATTTTACCCCAACTAACCCTATTAAAATTTTACCCACGTTTGTCCGCTTATAGCATATGAAATATTAAATTCAGCATAGGTTTTAGAAATATTTTGGGATCTAAGGAAAAAGAAGCATCCTTTAACACAGAAAAAAGAAGTTAAAAATATTAATTTCTCCAAAAGATATTTTAAATATACGATTGCGCCAAATACCCATGGACTTTACAGAAGAGAGTTCCGAAGCTGAGTGACCAGCCCCCTTAAATTTAACAAGTTGGAAATTGCACGTGAAGCGTAGCAAATGAGGTGTGTTCGTACGATAACGAAGTTTTAAAAATATCACTCTCATATATCAATCTCAAAAAATTGTAAATAATTGCAATTAAAATGCGCACCAAACAATGTTCTCCCTATACCCTTATGCAATGGAATACTTTTGTGTGGCCTTGTAAATCAATAACAAATATTCTTTGCACCACAGATTATGCAAAGATGTATATTATAATACGTACTTTATAGATGCATATCAATTTCATTACGTTCGAATGCGTGTAACACCATAAAAATACATTTGAAACATTTTCCCCCATTAACCGTAATGTAACGGAACACTTTTGATTGTCCCTGTAATTGATCTATGCATCTGATTTTCATAAAATTTGAAATGACTGGTCAAAATTATGTAATAAATATGTATTTTAAATTTCAAACGATTCAGTTGGGTAGTTTTTGCGTTGTTATGTGCGGACAGACGGACGGAACGACTACAATAGGTGCTACGTATTTACATAATTACGAATGCACCTAAAAATTCGCCCCACAACTTAAAGTGCATTTCCAACAATTATTTATAGGCAATACTCTAACCAAATTCTTTTTTGTTTCGCTGTAAATGAACGATGAATGTGATATACACCTTACTCAACAGTAACCTCTTGCAGTGCATCTCTGTGTTGTCATTTCAATGTACAGTCACCGAAAAAAAAAAAAAAAAAAAAAAAAAAAAAAAAAAAAATCTTGACACTTGCGATTTTAGACGTTTTGTTATATATCTAGAAATATACATGAGGGATTATTCTGAAACTCCAGATATGTAAACAAAATAGTACAAGTCATAATTTTCGCGAAGATTTTTGTCCAAAACCCAATATGGGACCGTCAACAAATTGAAAAAGAACGACTACCTTTTGAATCACCCTGCCAAAACTAATGTTGCAAAAACGTTCAAACTTCAGATTTTGATTGACTTATAGTAATAAACTGTGTTCATTTATATGCGGATAGCATGTTTATTCGTTGAAAAATTAAGGTTTTTATAAAAAAGGTGCCAAATTTTGCAAAGTTTTTTGCTTGTAATTTGCTTAGTTCTTAATATAAAACAATGTTCTTTTCAGAAATTATGAGAATCAACATTGTACGTAATCCCTGTAATCAAAATTAAAAAATATTAATTTTATGAAAAATGAGCAGGTTTACTAAATAAATTTGCACTGCGCAGGCGTCAACTCTATAAAAAAAAAATTCATTTCCATATTGTGTTAACTAAGTATGTAGAGCAGCTTTTGTTAAAATTTCGCAATAATAGCTTGAAAATTCTGAAAATTATCGTAGAAAGAATAAGGTTAAAATCCGATATTCTCAAAATGAAAGAAAATCATGAGGGGCTGTATCCATATTCCATTGATTAGTGTCTACACAATATTGCACGTACTACTATATTTGGAAACAGCTCCTCATCTTTCTGCTTCATTTGGGGAATAACAGATTTTCATTTCATTCTTTCGACGATAATTTTCAAGCTATGATTGTGAAATTTTAACAAAAGTTGTTCAATATACTCAGCTAACACAATATGCAAATGAAATTTTTATACAGTTGACGCATGCGCAGTGAAAATTTATTTAGTAAACCTTCTTCTTTTTCATACAATTATTTATATATTTTGATTACAGGGTATTATGTACAATTTTGTTTCTCATATTTTCTGAAAAGAACATTGTTTTATATTAAGAACTAAGCAAATTATAAGCAAAAAACTTTGCAAAATTTGGGACCGTTTTCATAAAAACCTTAAATTTTCTACGAGTATACATGTTATCCGCATATAAATGAACACAGTTTATTATTATAAGCCACTTAATCAAAATATATACTTTGAACGCTTTTGCTACATTAGTTTTGACAGGGTGATTCAAAAGATATTCGTTCTTTTTTAATTTGTGGACGGTCCCCTATTGGATTTTGGACAAAAATCTTCGCGAAAATATGACTTGTACTATTTTGTTTACATACCTGGAATTTGAGAATAATTCCTTATGTATATTTCTAGATATTTATCAAAATGTCTAAAATCGCAAGTGTCAAGATTTTTTTCGCGATGACTGTACAGAAGAACGCTGATTATCCGATCAAGTCGGAGCTGATCCTATTATAATTCGGATAAGAATCAAGTTCAGATAAATGTATACACTCTTGATTTCAGGGGGGTGGCCTGGAAAGTTTGAGACTTTGTATTTTCAATAGGAAAAAAGTGCTATTTCGCTCCCGAAACTCAATGTCCCCTGGTGTCAGAAAAATTCATCTTGGAGAAAAGTGTCCGAATTAAACACTGAATGGATAGATAATTCGGTAAAGAGATTTCGTGACTGCACTAAAACCATCACAATTTATCCACGCTTTTAACTGTCAGCATTAGTTAATTCTGGCATGTTTAAAATTTGATTCGTGTCGTGTTATTTATTTATTAATTTATTAATTAATTAATTTATTTATTTTTGTTTACTGTTTCATATCATTTTCAGAACACCAAAAGATTATAACTTAAGCTAAAAAACTTTCGATTTTTATTTCCTTCAAAGAAGATATTGGGTCATTCCATGTCAATTCAACCAGACCTTGTAACCCGACCCACAGGGATTTTGATGAAACTTTGTGTACACACTAATTCTATCATGAAATGATTCCATCTGAAATTTTTCCTTCCCAGACCTCATAGTTTGTGAGATATGGGGGGTCCAATTCTTGGGTTTTTCACAAATCGCAAATTTCTGAGTCTGTATTTTGAGATTGCCGTTCCATCTTCAAAAAATTGTTTCTCTGGATCTAAAACATGAATCATCCTAAAAATATCACTGTAAGAAGATAAAAAGATGCAGATTTTAATAAAAATTATTTAAAAAATTTGCTTGTAATTTTTAGGATAAAAAAAGTCAGCCAAAGTTGAGAGTTATGGTTATTTTTCCAAATTTTTGTGACTTCACGAAAAAGGCTGTACACAAAAAGGCAAATTAAATTTCTAATTTCTTTTTGTTTTAAATAAAAGTTTACACTTTGGGCTTTCTATCTATGAAATAAAAATGATGTGTTTCGCATGGCTTATGCAAAAATTTTGGGTACTTTCCAATTAGCCGGATGCATGCTTTATTTTTATATATTACATATGCACACAAAAAGGCAAATGAAATTTCCAATTTCTTTTTGTTTTAAATAAAAGTTTACACTTTGGGCTTTCTATCTGTGAAATAAAAATGATGTCTTTCGCAAAAATTTTGGGTACTTTCCAATTAGCCGGATGCGTGTTTTATTTTTACATGTGTACATACGTATAGATCTATATAAATACAGATGTATTATACATGTACATATATATGTATATATACAGTATATTGATATGTATATGTATAACACTGGTGCCCGTTTAACCTAAAAGTACCAAATTTTGCCTTATTTTGAGAATCTGGACCAATTAAGAGGGAAAAAAATCTGACTAAATTTAGCTATGGTACTTAAATAATTACTGGAATTTCTATGAGTTATTGAATTTAATGTTATTTGATGCATGTTTTTTTATTTGCAAAGTAAAGTTTAGGCTTTGTTTTTTCTGATTTAAAAAAAATCTGACTGTAATATGTTTCCCCGTTAAATTTAGTCAATGGTCCATGTGATGTAGAATCACATATAGTATTCTTAAATTTTACATTTTTCTAAATTACAGTTAAACTAATCTTTAATTAAATAGCTATTTTATCTTAACGTTTATTTTCGATTCCACAATAACTTTCCGTTCAAAAGAAAAGAAAGAAAAACATCTAGCATCTGCCTTATTACTGAAAAACGGCTATCAGATAAAGAGAATTCATTAAGATGCGTATTTCACCCTTGCTGGAAACAAATAAAAAAAGAATAAAGTTCGAATGTGTTTGCGGTCAGTGAAATTTCATTTTCCTCTCTGCGTAATTTTAAGTATAACTTATTCGTTGCATATGAGTCTTTTTATGTACATAATGGTTGTTATGTCTTTTGAGAACATTTTCCCAAAATATGCTCCTAACGTACGAATTGGCAGTCGGATTCCTTTTTGGCGTATTTTTTAGGACTGCTGTTTTCTGGTTACCCTGCTATTAAATTCAAAATCCTTTTATTGTTTAAGCGTAACAGACAATTTTGCGGAGATGATATCAGTCATTTTTCATATGCTTAATGTCGCCAATTGTGTTATGCCAATGTGTGAATTTTTCAGTGAGGAATTAATTTCCTCCCTCTCGCTTCATGAACTCAGTCATGTGAAGACTGTTTTCTTAAAAAATGCGTTCAGGCACCATCCCTAACTTTTCTGTATGAGACCCTTAAATTTTGAAGTTTACTGCAAATAAATAATTTTTCTTAAAGAGCATTTATTGTCTTAAGCGATCATAGCCTATAACTAGCGAATGCATTTTTAAAAAGAACCTGTCAACATACTTTAAATTACAGATCTACAATATAGTCCATATATTTCATTTAGTTATTTAATAATGGGCATTTTTTGCTAATCTAAAGAATCTCTTACTTTTATTTTCAATGATTAAACTCAAAACACACACACACACATATATATATATATATATATTGTACAGTATAAAATAAATAATTTTTCTCCTCACATTTCCATTCTTTCTTTCGAATGCTTATATATTAATTATTTGTGTTTAAAAAATGTTCAAAAACTTTTATTTCCTTTCCTTGGTTAATTTTAATCAGTTTAAATATTTATATTGGCAAGTTTAAATAAACAAATGTTTAACAAAACTTAAATTTGTTTCTATAGTCTGAAAGATTTAATTGCACCTGCACTGTATAAACACGTTCTGATAAAGGCAGGGTAATGTTTGTTTGTGAAAGCAGATGTTTTGAAATCAATTTAATCAAATTATTGTCATTATGTTGTTTCTTTTCACAGAAGAATAATCTAACTTTTACTGTGCTACTAAAAATATATTCTGATTGTTACATATTTTATAGTTTGTGGTACGTATAAATATTTTTTTGCTTTATTGTTTTAATATGAAGCTTGATATTAAACCTTCTACTAGTCTTCAGGCTTGCAGTATTGTAATATTAATTGGTTTAGAAGGTCACAAAACTAGCTATACACATAACAGAGAAATAGACTACATTGATAATCTCTGTGATTCAGCAAAAGAACTTTTATTAGTTAGGACTATTGCATTTATAAAACAAAAATTAAGTAAAAACCTCTTTATTAATATATGTGAGAATCACAGAATTTAGATCTTAATGAAATATGAATTTTATCAATATAAATGTGGAGATCCATTTAAGCGGCATAAAAACAAGTGAAAAAAGCAATTAGGGCAGTTAATAGAGATTTGTATACGGCCGAAAAAGTAAACCAAAGTTGAAAGTTATGATTTTTTTTCCGAAATTTTGTGACTTTATGAAAAGGTCTCTACACAAAAAGGCAAATGAAATTTCCAATTTGTTTTTGTATCAAATAACATTAAATTCAATAACTCATAGAAACTCTAGTAATTATTTAAGTACCACAGCTAAACTTAGATTTTTTCCCTTTAATTGGTGCAGATTCTCAAAACAAGGCAAAATTTGGTACTTTTAGGTTAGACGGGCACCAGTGTTATACATATATATATCAATATACTGTATATATACATACATATGTACATGTATAATACATCTGTATTTATATAGATCTACAGATATGTACATATGTAAAAATAAAACACGCATCCGACTAATTGGAAAGTACCCAAAATTTTTGTATAAGCCATGCGAAAGACATCATTTTTATTTCAGAGATAGCAAGCCCAAAGTGTAAACTTTTATTTAAAACAAAAAGAAATTGGAAATTTACTTTGCCTTTTTCTGTGCATATGTAATATATAAAAATAAAGCACTTATCCTGTTAATTGGAAAGTACCCAAAATTTTTGCATAAGCCATGCGAAACACATCATTTTTATTTCATAGATAGAAAGCCCAAAGTGTAAATCTTTATTTAAAACAAAAAGAAATTGTAAATTTCATTTGCCTTTTTGTGTACAGTCTTTTTCGTGAAGTCACAAAAACTTGGATAAATAACCATAACTCTCAACTTTGGCCGACTTTTATTATCCTAAATATTACAAGTAAATTTTTTAAATATTTTTTATTAAAATCTGCATTTTTTTATCTTCTTACAGTGATATTTTTAGGACGATTCATGTTTTGGATCCAGAGAAACAATTTTTTGAAGATGGAATGGCAATCTCAAAATACAGACTCAGAAATTTGCGATTTGAGAAAAACACAAGAATTGGACCCCCCATACCTCACAAACTATGAGGTCTGGGAAGGAAAAATTTCTGATGGAATCATTTCATGATAGAATTAGTGTACACACAAAGTTTCATCCAAATCCCTGTCGGTCGGGTTACAAATGGGGGAAAAATTGGTTGAATTGACATGGAATGACCTATTGTTTTCAGTGCAGCCATACCTCGAATTATTCTTAAATGTATTAGTTGGATCTGCATTCTTCTGCCATTTGTACCGTATCATAGCTGTATTTAAAAATTCTAAGACTTCGTTATGCTATGCACCTGGGTCATTTTCATTATTCATTTTCATCAATTTCTTTTTTATCTTAGAATCTCATACACAATATCATCATTTAAAATCTGATATTCAGGACTAATCTGGTGTTTGGATAGTTGGAAGTTTAAAAAAAAAATTTTTTTTTGATAGAAAGCGTTCGAAAAACTAAAAATTCGTTTTGAGACAAACATAGCGTTCGGATAACTATTAATTCGGTTCAAAAATTTTTTTGAGAGAAATAGTCCGTTTTCATAATTTGAAGTTCGGTTAACTACAGTTCTGATAACCAGCACTCTACTGCATTTGAAACAATGTAACATTATGAGAGAACATCGTAAATGATTTTTTCCTGTAGACCGTAATGTAATAGACTAGGAGGCGGCTGCACAGATAATCATCTCATCGAGTTCATGGATGAAAATCTAGGATTAGTTAAATCTCGATTCGCATATTAAAACGCAATCGGTCTGCCTAGCCCTATCTTGGTGGAAAACACCTAAAAACCCGATTTGAAAGGTTACTCTTAGGTTTGCCATTGTGCTTTCTTGCTCAGAAAATATGAAACAAGTTGGAAATTGCACATGAAGCGTAGCAAATGAGGTGCGTTCGTACGATAATGAACTTTTAAAAATATTACTCACATATATCAATCTCATAAAATTGTAAATAATTACAATTAAATTGCGCATCAAACAATGTTCTCCCTATACCATTATGCAATGGAATACTTTTGTGTGGCCTTGTAAATCAAAAACAAATATTCTTTGCACCACAGATTATGCAAAATGTATATTATAATATGTACTTTATAGATGCATATCAATTTTATTACATTCGAATGAGTGTAACACCATTAAAATGCATTTAAAACATTTTTCCCCATTAACCGTAATGTAACGGGATACTTTTGATGGTCCCTGTAATTGAACTATGCATCCGGTTTTAGTAAAAATTTAAATAACTCGACAAAATTATGTAATAATTATGTATTTAAAATTTCAAACGTTTAAAATGCATTTGAAACTCTTTTCCCCATTTACCGTAATGTAATGGAATCCTTTTGATTGTCCCTGTAATTGATCTATGCATCCGATTTTCATAAAATTTGAAATGACGCGACAAAATTATGTAATAATTATGTATTTTGAATTTCAAACGATTCAGTTGGGTAGTTTTGGCGTTGTTATATGCGAACGGACAGACGGACGGACAGAACGACAACAATAGGTGCTACGTATTTACATAATTACGAACGCACCTAAAAATGGAGGATTGGGAGCAGGAAAACATAATGGTAAACCTATGAGTCAATTGCTAAAATCGGTTTTTTAGATGTTTTCCAACAAAATATGACTTGGCAGACCGATTGCGTTTTAATTTAACTATTCCTTGATTTAACTGATCCTAGATTTTCTTCGTGAACTCGATGAGGTGACTTCCTGTGCTGCCGCCTCCTGCTCTATAACGGAATTCTTTTGAATGTCCCATTAAACGAATTATAAATGCTACAAACTTCATTTTCATTACCAAACAAACCATAATAAACCTCCATAAAATATCAATCCGAACATACTTATGCATGTTAGAGTATGGACAGACGGCAGACAGACAACTGAATTCATAAACAATGTTGACCTATGTTAGAAAGAGTTAAAGGAAATAAATGATGGCAGTTTTGGGAGTAATAAAAGACGAGATGTAACGACTAATTTTTCTTCGCAAACGTCTTCATAAAACTTTTCCCATTCTATTTTATTTATTGTATATATTGCTTTTTAGTCTGTTCTAGTTTTTAAAGACAAATTTTACGAGAAAATATTGTTTCTAAAATGTACAGATCCAGTATAAAACTATACTGTAGCTTCTTATACAAAAAAAGCTAATGTGGAAATCTATATAATTTTTCTTTCGATGGCAAAAATAACAATGAATCTGGTCGAAAGACAATCTAGAGCAGTATAATCATGTCTGGCAAGTTGCCAGCTTGTTCTAAAATGCCAGATAATATATTTTAGTTCTTGGTTTGCTTAACATTTTGCAAAAGCTAGTGAAGTAAGTATAATATGATTTCTATCGTGCTTTTGCACGTCTGTGATCCTGGCGTTTTTAAAATAAAATATATTTCATAAAAAAGAACTTTCAAAAGTTTTTTACTTGGGAATAAAAAAGGGAAAAGTATTGGAATCGGAAACAGTGGTGTGAGCATAAATCAAGAAAGAAAAATCTTGTGTGACTTACAAGTCATGAAACATGTTCTAACAATTCTGGACACTGCAACAAAATTTCACCGTTAAATGAGGTAAAAGATCATGTCTTACTTTACTAATCAATTTGAAAAATTCGCATGATGCATTTGAAAATGATTTCAGCAATTACCATCAATAGTCGCAAAAATATTCCTATTCTTTTTTTGCAATCCTCTATCTACACATTTGTACTATATACTACACAATACGCCAAAATTTAATTGAATTCAGAAGCGCATGACACAGTAGAAAATTCCCGTTCATCAATTTCCTTCTGAAATGTACTCTTTTCTTCAGCCCTGTATATGATTTTAAGATTTATGTGCGTCAGTTAATAAGCAAAAAAATAGTTTAAATTAAAAAAGCATATCAAATCTAAAGATTGACTTCCCGAAATTATTGCTCATAGACACTGCTGTAACCAAGATTAGCGTATCGCTGTAAATGAATGATACAGGTTGTCCAGCAAATAACACCCTGATTTTAAAATTAAATTTCTCAAAAACAAAGATCGAGAGAACTATGCGGTAAGCGGTTTGTTTATTAGGTAAGCTGTAAGAATCTTATATAGAAGTTTCGAACGAGGAATATTTTGAAATGATTGTGTTCTGATTGCAAAGAATGCTTTGATTTGACATTTTTCTTGTTTTAGATTGCTTGCAGAGATAGGGTTTTTTGGCTTACACTGCTATAGTTTAACGATTTTTGGAATTAAATTTTTAAAATTTCGAAATTCAAGAAATTTAGTTCGAAAAATCGTTAAACTATAGCAGTGTAAGCCGAAAAACTATCTCTGCAAATATTCTAAAACAAGAAAAATGTCAAATCAAAGCATTCTTTGCAATCAGAACACAATCTTTTCCAAAGATTCACCGTTCGAAACTTCGATATAAGATTTTTACAACTTACCTAATAAACAAACCGTTTACCGCATAGTTCTGTCGATTTTTTTTTGAGAAATTTAATTTTAAAATCAGGGTGTTATTTGCTGGACACCCTGTAAATGCTACGCACATTCTACTGTATACTACCCTTTCCGGCTCACTGGTCCCACTCCCGGCACACCTAAGTTTAAATGCAAACGACACCAAGAATATTTTATTAAAATTTTGCTTTTACAATGGAAGCTTAAATTGAGCGTTCTTAATTTCTGAAAAAACCGTTTGTAAATGTCGATGTCAGTCAATTTCTCATTCTACAAACAGAGTTTGTGCCGTAAAGGGTTAAGAATCTTGTAGTGCATTTCCGTGTTATGTATCAGTTTCAACATGTTCGATGGTCTAAAATTAAATGTAAGGTTTGTTATTCAATGTAATTATGTTGCAGTACATATAATATAAACATCACTTTAAAATATCAATTTAATTTATCACTTAAAGCATTTAAATTAAACTGATACGTTGCAGTATTAAAAGTAATATAAAGAAAACCCCTCTTTTACATCCAAAAAGAGAGAAAAAACGGGCGACATATTATCTCCATAAAACTTTTCCTATTATATTTTATGTAACGTATGATGTTGTTCTAGAGTTTAGAATCAAATTTTACAAGAAAATCCTGTTTATAACATGCAAAAAGCATAAAAATAATACAGTAGCTTATGAAAAAAAGAAGATAATATACAAATCTATATCATTTTTCTTTCAAAGCCAAAAATAATTCTTAAGAATCTCTGGGCGAAAGACGTAATCCAGAGCAATATAAATATGCCTGGCAAATTGCCAGTTTGTTCTAAAATGTCAGAGAATCACTTTTAATTCTTACTATGTATTAACATTTTCCAGAAACTAGTGAATCAAAGACATGACTTCTTCCAGGTTGTTGCTCTTCTGTGATCAAAATGTTCTTAAAATAAAAATTATTTCCACAGGGAAGTTTTAAAAAAAAATTAAGAAATTGCTTTTATAAGTAATTTATAAAGTATTTAATGGCATAATTGATCAAGCAAATAATTATTGATACATTTATAACAAAATCTGCATTTTAGTTTTCTAGATAAAGGATGGCGAATTTACGATTATCAAATCGATCAACCCTTATAACAGGTTTGTATGTATAAAATTATTATCTATTGAGTATTGGAGTTTTCACACGTAACACTTTTTCATACACAACAAGACTCTGGTGATACTATTGAGGTCAAATAGGTGCTAATGGGAATTGAACCAGGGACATCACTAGCAATAGGCGAGCGACATAGTGTCGGGCAAAATCCAAATCACTTACCCTAAGCTAGTAACACGCTGATGACATACTTAGAATGCCAATACGTGGGGGTAATTGTATTAGATATATAGATAAACGTAGGAAATAAAAAAAGAGTAAAATTAACTGTACAATATAAATTTGGCAACAAGTTTCATTCCGACATATTAAAAAAAACATACAAATTATACAAGAAATAAATTAAAAATAATAACAGAATTTTAATTTAATAAAAATGTTGAAAAGCAACAGTGGCAGTTCTTTAAAAAAATTATGCGTATTTAAAAATGCTATTCGATTACCTAATCTAAAACTTAATGAAAATTAAAGTTTTTTAAAAACTTGCTTAACCTCTTGAAGGGCGGTGAGATAAAATATGTCCCACTTAATTACGAAATGCCCCATTGTCACCAGAATTTTGAAATGAAAATTTTATTTTTATTAATTACGTGAAGAAAAGTTTATCTATTTTTGAAATAATTTGCTTTTAAATTCTGGTGTCTTCCAATCATTTTTGCAGTTTATGAACAGAAGTGCTTTGCCCCTCAAATGGTTACAATAACTCCCTGTGGCTGCAGTACAAAAATATATCCGCGAAATAAATTCTTCTAATACTTTAACCCCCTCAATCCTGATTGTTGCCTGGAGGCGACAGTAAAAAACACCTTTTAAATTAATTTAAATGCTTCCAGAATTGTTAAAATTATATCTAGACTTTTAAAATAAATGTGTGCACATTAGAAGCATTGATTTATGCACCTTAGGAAAAATATAATAAAAATAAAAAAAATTAATTCGTTTTATAATTAGTTTTATAATAACTTTGAATAGGTTTTTGTAGTGGCACGTAAAATTTGTATCAGGACTGAACATGTTAAGCCCTTTGCGTACGATTTCAGGGAACATAACCCATCTCATGTGTATTCAGATGAAGAAAATTGGCATAAGTCTTTCATTTCAAAATTTCGTAACTCCGCCAATTTTAGTCTTAGATGCGTGTATCCGTCTTACTTGAAAGTGTAACAGGGATTTATTACTAAACATAGGACAGGGGGGGGGCGTGTAAAATTTAAATTTCTTAACTTTTAAAGAAATATTTTTTATCAAAACTATTTTTAAAATACGTATGTACTTCATTTAAAATGTTTTTATAACTGGGACCATATTCTTATGACTACTGGTTTAGAAATTGCTCATAAAACATGCTACTCTAAAATATTTTGAGCGGAAAATGACATGCTTTTGAAAAACACCCATTTTTTCACAAAGTTTTCCATATTTTTTCTCATCTGCTGGTGTACAGATATTAAGTTTGAGTGAAGACGAAATGCTTAAGTAAGTGAAAATGACGTTGTATTTAAAAGAAAACAATCATTTTCGTAGTTAAAATATTTTAACACAAATGCGTCTAAAAAACAAATTACGGCATTTTTTACTCTCCTGTATTGAGAATAGAATCTGATGTTAAGAATGTAACTATTCACATGCAAAGATGTTGCTGAAAATCGTAACTTTAAATTTTGCATAAAAATTATTTAAAATTGTGAAATTAAAACACACATTTTTAACAAATAGTGAATACGGATATGAGAAGTGCGTGTGTAAATTTTGAGAAGATGAAAATGATGTCGGATTTAGATTTCACGAGGAAAAAATTCTGTGATGATGTCAAAGGGGAATAAATTTTCTATTTTACACCGAAATACCTAATATGAGAGCCTCAATTGATAATATCATCATAATAACTGATCTTTAGTAGATTTTACTGATTACATATGCGATGAAAGTTCAATTTTAATAATTTGCACAGCCGAGTTTTATAGAAATATTATTTTCCTAACTTTAGGATTAAAAACAATTTGTGAGTTACAATAAAAAAAATCATCTTATATTGATTAGTCTAAATTATTTTGAATTATTATTAAAAAAGCATTTTTCCTCTTTTGCCAAAATTCGACTGGTTTTGCCTCGCATTTTATAAAAGCCTGAAGTTAAATTAAAATTAATCTCAAGCAAAAAAAAAAAAAAAAAAAATCACGAGTCGAACATACATTCTGAAACTTTTCCTACACATTTAGAATAATGCAACAAAACTGCACCGTTTAAAAAGTTTAAATATTATGTCTAACCATGTGGAAACGCATAACGCATTTGAAAACTACAGTGGAACCTTCTAAAGTGACCACCTTGGTAAAGTGACCGCTTTTGGAAAATCTTATTTGTGTTCATATAAAATAATATGAGAATTGTCCCGTAATGTGACCACCCAAATGTGTCTACCTGTGTAAACCTGCTATTAGATTCACGGACTTTTAGGCGAGACAAACTTTTTAGCGGATTTTAACTCCAACAATTTCCCGTTCAAAGGGGGACAAGGGTTATAATAGTCTTTTAAAAAGTCTGAGGAAAAGCCGGAAAACCAGTTTCTACTCGTGCCAGGCGTTAATATTTATCGCCTACTCGTATCAATCGCTTATCTCTGATTCGTTGAAACGTTCGATGTTGGATGAAAAATCTGGGCTGGCCTAGACTTTTTTGCGACTGCCGAAAAAAGTTGGGGAGACATTGTAGTTTGCTATTACACGGGATGTTGGGAGGACATTTCGCAAAATGTTGGAGGAAATCGAGTGTTGGCTCAAAAGTCTTACAGAATGTTGGTGAATCTAATAGCGGCTTAAAGTGAGCAATTAGCCTGTTTCTGTCAATGTTATTTGAACTTGTGAAATGTGACCATCCATTTTTCAGCATGCTGAAAATTTTCAAACTAAAAGTCTAAAGTGGTAATTTTCTGAAATTTTATTTTGATCCATTAAAAAAAGTACAGGAATTTATCTCTTAAAGTTACTATTTGCTTAATGTACAGAGAGACCAAATTGTCTCTTATTGTAATGATATCTGCACTTGTCTAAGGCGATTTTTATTGGATAGTTTATTTCGCCTGTCATAGAAACATTACCTTTATGCAATTACGATGAAAATAAAAATGCGTTTAAATTACAGAGTATCTTGTCGGTATTAGTTATTTAAACCAATTACTGCGGAATTTCAACTGTTTCAAAAGAAATAATGTGAGTTTTATGTAAATTATCCTTTATTTCACATATTTTAAATTAATAAATCAGTTATTGTTAATTAATCAGTTAATTACTTAAAGTGCATTTTTCCTTATTTATATTTTATTTCTTGAGAGACAATATTTTAATGTGCCATTTTGACATTTTGAACGACACTCCATAAAGTGACCACCTCTAGTGACCATTTTAACCTGTCCCAAAAGTGGTCACTTTAGGCAGGTTCCACTGTATTTAAATCGAAAAGTTTCCCCGTCTACAATTGAAAATAATTCGAATTTTTTGAGCAGCCTTGTATATTATATATAGATTTATATCTTAACCATATGCATATCAAAATTTAGTTAAGAAATACATACATACTTCTGTTGAAAATTCTCCTTCAGCAGTTTCCGCTAATAAGGAGATTGGTGCGTGCAATATTTTGTGCAGCCCTGTATATATGAGGCATGGAATTTGTATACAACGAGTAACATGAAAAAAAATTAAAAACGCATACAGAATTTGAAAACTCGATTCTAGGAATTATTGCTGAAAGATAGATTTATTTTGTGTGTCACTGTACGAGAACGACAAATGCTATGAATGCTTGTAGTTAAGATCTTAGTCAAGATCTTGTAGTGAAATTCAACGATTTTTATCAGTTTCAATACATTTGAAATAGTGTAATCTCATTAAAATACTCTGCAAATATTTTTTGTGCATATATCATAAAGTAATGGAATTGTTTCGACTTCCCCTGTAAATGAGCTATTCATCCCACATACTTCATATACATAAATGACAAACATGCTTTGGTCACCCAAAATAACCTTTATCAGTTGCATGAGAACCCGAGAATATTTACAGGAGTTAGAACGTGGAGAGGCGACAGACAAACTGAATACATAAATACTTTTTAATTTTGTTTAAAAATATTAAAAAGCATAACATAACCGAAAATGCACTTTCAAAAATTACCATCCAGTGAATCCAAGCCATTCAAATTCGCAAAATCCTTTCTTTCTATATGTGTACAATTATACAAGAGAGAGTGCCAGTGATACTTTAAATATTTTCATTAAAAAAGTTAAATGCAATGCATCACTACATTCTTTATCTAATCGAAACCATTCATGTATGATGTCTTGTATGCTATAAAAGCAAATGTAGATTAAATAAAATAAAGTCGGATTAAATTTCACACTTTAATTTGAATTCTTAAGATTTTATTTTAAGTTAGCAAATTGGATACACACACTTAAATCTTTTTCGCCCAACAAAATTTATTGAACTTCTTTCTCGAAATAAATGAAATTCTCTATTTGAAAGGGATTGCAATCTTTATTTTGAAATTATTCTAGAATAAAACGAGTCTGAAGAAAAAGAAATCAATACGAAAACAATCGAATTAATCTCTTAAATTGGAAAGTAAGAATAATGTTCGTAAAAATAGATTAAGTTAGAAAAAGGCAATTTACAGGAGTGATAGTAAAGTGAAATATGGATGTTAACTCGCTCATTTAGCGATTTTTTTAACAGTCCTTTAAAGGAATCTTAATGGATCATATTTACAAAAATTACGAAATGTTCGGACGGGTAGAAATAATTTACAAAATAAGATATGCGAAAAATCTGGAGAAAACCCCCATAAAGACGAAATTGTTTCATTGTCATTTTTCCCCTCCAAGGCGCAATTTCATAGGTACCAACAAACCAAAAAAATATTTTTAAAGCTATAACCTTCTTATAATGTATGGTTCAATCGGCTTAAAAAAAATATGAGATTTAACTCTTGCAAATATACGGGAAAACGCAAACCACTTCATGGATCATGGAACCTATACTTTTTCTACGCTAAAAGTAATTAAATGCCCACAATTTAAACAATCTTTTTAGAGCATTTCAATAAACTAGATTTTTATCACTTACAAAAAAAAAAACTTTAAACGTTCTGATGGGTAGTTATTTTTTGCAAAATTAAATGTGTGAAAATTTCTACATAATCGGTGAAAACCTGAGTGTTCCGTCGCGGTATCGTTAACTTTCGGTATACTCATAGACTCCAAAAATCAAAATACGCAAAAAATAAAACTCCTAAACAGCATATGCTTTCAATTCAATATATTTTCGCGATTTTGCCATTTGAAAATGTAAATTCTGACAAAATGGACTTATAAAATCATACGTATAAGTTTCACTTAAAAGGCCATTCGACTCTCTGAAAAAGAGCCGGATGATAATGTCAACTCTATAGAGGCGTTATTTTCAAATATCTTGCTCACATTTTATATTTTAGCATTTTTTTGGCATTGAATAGCTGAGGACGATCTACAACCGGGCTAGTTTTTACTTTTTAGCTCACAGGCTATCATAGCCCCTGAGAGCTTATGTGCCCGTCCGTTCTGTATGTAAGTGCGTAACGCGATAACTCATGATAAAATATCCGATCCACATAAAATTTTGTATATAAGTATATCCCGATAAGGCGCTTCCCTGATTAGTTTTTGGAGTTCATTCGATATGTAAAACAGGGGGGACGGGGGGTCGTGCCCCTCCCTTTAATTGATATAAATGGGTTTTTCATGCAGAATTATCAGTTTTAGACATAGGATCATTGTGGTTGGGCGCCTCCGTGATTGGTATTAGGTTTTCATTGAATAAGTATATACAGGGGTGGTAACGGGGGTTCTAATGCCCCTCCCTTTAATTTATATAAATGGTTTTTTCATGCAGAATTATCAGATTTCGTTCAAATCTCTAAATAGTTTTGGAAATTTAACGGTTGAGTATAAAAAAGGGGGATAACTCCTCTTAAATTATATAAATGGGTTTTTATTCCATTTTGGTTTCAGAATTTTTTTTTTTTTTACCGACTGTAATCCGTTCTGAAATTAAAACTTTCATAATATTAAACAAATATAACCAAAATTGAAAAAGTAAAAACTAGCCCGGTTGTAAATAGTTTTCAGCTACCCTATACAAAAAGAAATCATGTAGAAATATTAACATTTGAGCGAGATATTCGAAAAGAACGGCTCCATGAACTTAACATTATCATCCGGGTCTTTTTCAGAGTCTAGTGGCCTCTTAAGGATTATTTGGAAAACAGATTTGAATACAGAATAAAATCAAGAGCCCGGAGAATGCCGGGCAAGTCAGTAAAGATACATATAATAACGCAATTTCCTCTGAAAAAATTTCGCAGTGATTTTTACATACATTTCTGATATAAACGTAATTTCTCTTTAAAAAATTTTGAAATATCACATTTTTTTACCCGAGAAACTAAAGATAAAAATTTTAAATGTAATATAAAGATTGATGTCACTAGACTTGAAATCCTGGGTCTCTGGAATTTTAACACTACTTTAAAAATAGAAAAGAATCGGGTGATTTTTTTAAAGCGAGTCCTTCTTTTAAGAATAAAAATATTAAATGCTTTTTATAGAAAATATTCCCCTTTTGCGCACTTTCAAGCGAAAAATTATGCATCATGAAGGACCCATCACAATTTTTCTATGCATCTCTTATCTAATGTTTTGCATAAATGATGTGCTACAGTAATAAACGTCTTTGAAGTTGCAACGTCTGCATCGTTGCAAAAGTTTGTAATACATCACATTTAAATGTAGTATAAACGCTATAGCTAATATATTATTTCAAGCAATTTTATAAAGATGTCATTCAATTCACTGCTATATTCTGTACATCATGTATACTATTCATTCATACCACCTATAATGGCACACTGAATATTGACTAAACTAATGTTACGCATATTGGCTAAGTAATGGCAAAATGTAAATACCCCAATTTTGGGCCACTATTTCACGTCAATATCGGCGCTGTATTGGCTAAATAACGGCAAAAGGCAAACAACGGAATATTGGGATAATCTTGTTTGAAAATATTGTCGGAATAACGGTTGGAAGTATTGGTCAAATAAGGGCAAAATATAACCACCCCAATATTGGGACAATATTTCACACCGATATCGGCACAACAGCGGCTGAAAATATTGGCTAAATAAGGGCAAAATGTAAACATCCCAATATTGGAGCAATATTTCATGCCATTATTGCGCCAAGATTTATGTAATATTGACCCAATATTGTTTGGATACTGGGAACTTTATGAATTGTTATGGCGGAATCGGAGCAATTTTAAATTCAAACTTACATATCACACTTTCGTTTAAATTCTAAAACCGGTACATATAGAAACCTGATAAATTAATATCTTTGCCTTCTTTCAGGGGTTTGCAAAATTTATCACAACATTTACTTCAAGCAGCATAAAACCAATAAAGTCTTTTGGTTCTTTGAGCTTGCCTATTTATTTTGAAAGTATCAAGGAAATATAAACTTTATTTAAAAAATGTTCCAGAATAAAAGATGTGCGTTATCAAAAAAACATATCAAAGTCGTATACTGGATAAGTAGACTTTTCAACTGTATCTGAAGAAATAAATAAGGTTCAGAAAACGTATTGCTTAGATTTAAAAAGAAAAAATTCGAAAGAAATGATAATAAAGTGAACTAGGATTGCAGGGTCGATTGGATTCTATTTTATCAAGCAACTTAAAAAAAAAACGATTTTGTCAAAATAAAGGTTACATTTTCCTTGATACTTTTAAAACAAAAAGGTGAACTCGGACCTAATCGAATTCATTTTCTGAGAGAACAAAGTTGTTTAAGTATTTATCAGTTTTCTATGTGTAAAATCTTCAGAATTTGTATAAGAAATATTAAATGCTAATTTTATTTAATTTAGAATTGACTCGATTTAATCACTGCATGTATTTCTTAATGTGTGTATACGCATAACTTTAAAACGGATGCTTAGATCTTTATAATTAATTTATTTACTTCTCTTAACTATACATTAAAATTAATAAAATAATCTATATTTTCATATTATTGTTCATTAGTTCTCTTAATTTGAAGGTACAATGGCATTATTAAAACAGCAAGTTTAAATGTAACGCGAAGACATGCGCAGTCAAACAGATGGTAGGGCTCTTTTCGAATTACTCATTTGTATTTTAATATTCCTAAAATGTATGTTTTTTGAATAGAATATCCGAGGTCAATTCAATTTACTTTAAGATTTTTTTTACATATTTTTTTCTTTTGAAAACATTTTAGCTTTTGAAACTCAGCATAGGCTTTTTGTCTTCAATCACATTTAAAAATATGGTAATTACGATCTGGTTTGAATATCCCGCAACTGCCATTTTGATAAAAGGTAAAAACAAATAAGTAAACTTACTTTTTTTCTAAGTAACTAACTTATATTGTAAATCATTAAGTAAAATACCTTCTAAGGGTACTCTAAATGCTTTTTGATAAGATTAAAAAATGTTTCAAGTATTGCTTTAATATACTTGTTATCGTTCTTGTCTGTTATAAAATCTTGTTTTAAATGTTCAACTAAGAGCATTGTGCCGAAAAGCCTAAATGTGGTTGGTTTCTCAAAACGACCTTTGTAATCTAGAAATATATCGGTGAATTTAATTTTGTGTTTTAAAAAAAGTATTGATATTTATCTGGAATGATCTCCGTATTGCTGAAAACGACACGAACGGCATTATACACTATACATTTTTAGTGAATCTGATAAAATTTAGGCTTTTCGGCACAATGCTTGTAGCTGATCATTTACAATAAGATTTTATAACAAACAAGAACTATAACAAGTACATTAAAGCAATATTTGGAAAATTTTTTAATCTTATCAAAAAGCATCCAGAGTACCCTTAGAAGGTATTTTACTTAATGATTTGCAATATAAGATAGTTATTTAGAAAGAAACTAAGTTTACTTATTTGTTTTTACCTTTTATCAAAATGCCAGCTACGGGATATTCAAACCAGATCGTAATTACCATATTTTTAAATGCGATTGAACACAAATTAAAAAGCGTATGCCGAGTTTCAAAAGCTAAGATGTTTTGAAAAGAAAAAAGTTGTAACAAAAATCTTAAAGTAAATTAAATTGACCTCGGATATCGGATTCAAAAAACACACATTTTAGAAATATTAAAATACAAATGAAAAATTCGAAAAGAGCCCTACCATCTGTTTAATATTTGCCTGCGAATGTCTTCGCGTTACAATTAAACTTGGTGTTTTAATAATACTATTGTACCTTCAAATTAAAACAGCTATGCTAATATGAAAATATAGATTATTTTGGAATACAACATACTATTCAAGTTACGTGTCTATATAGGAATTACACTGAATGCACGCATTTCGTTAAATACTAAAATTTAATTAATGTGGGAAACAAAATCTTGAAAGCATTAAAAATTTATAGTAGTATTTAGACAGTTGTTTTATTTAGCCCAGCAGTTAACTAAACATATTTCTTTAAAAATTACTCCGATTTATTTTATTAAATGTTTATACTTTTTTTTCAAATTGCGTTTAAATACTGAAGTTGGAATGCTGAATACCACATAGTATTCGAATTAAATCTTTGTATAGGAACTACAATGAATACAAGGATTACTTCAAATATTAAAATTTAATTCATGTAAGAAACACATAAAAAATGAACATTAAGACGCATTATAGCTTTATAACAGTACTAGCAATCTTCGCCCGCTATGCTGGTCGGTTTCTCTAAAAGAATCTTGAATCAAACGAAGTAAGTTTAGTAAAGACAAAAAAACTTTAATCAAACATCCGTAATTGTTGTCTTTTTCATATAATCTTACATTATCCTGTTCAAAGTCGATGTCGACGATATAATAGATAAAATATCTATAAATGACTGAAGTACCTATGTTTAACTATACTTTTATTAGTTGTGTTTTCGTGAATTTCTGACTTCTACCTAACCTGCTGCTGAAATATGGCGACGTATTTCAGAAGCGCTGAAGGTGTATAATTTGGAATAGTGATCAGAGAGCTTTCCAATGATATACCATATGAAGGATGTAGACCAAATTTAGAAAATTGCCCAACCCCCCCAAACTTTCAACTATCACGTCTCCCCGGTATAAAACATTGCCTTCTTTTTGAAATTTTCAAATATTATAAATAAGATTTATCAGAGGACCTCATAAAAAATCCTATCTGTAATGATAAAATGCTACAATTTCAAATAATTTCAAAAGCTGCCCCCCCCCAGGGGGCGGTGGAATTGGGGTGCGGGAAGAAAATTTCACTGTATGAAAAAGCCGTCTAAGGGCTTTCCGATGATATGTCAGATGACGGATCCAATAAAAATTTCGAGTTTTTGACCAACACTTTAACCCCCTTGAGTGTGGAAATTTTTAAATCTCTGAAACACATCTTTAATTATTTTAATAGGTATTTTTTCTGTCTTCTCACGCTTCCACTTAAAACGACTACTGAGATTTGTAACATTTTCTAAATTGTTCGACTCCCCTTTTAACCCCCTCAAGGCGGCAATTTCTAAAATCGCTTAAATACATGTTTAATTATATTTTTAGTAGATTTATTTTCTGGAATTTCACGCTGCTCCTTAAACGGATGCTGAGATGTAGGAAGATGTTCCAGAATTTTTGACCCCCCGTTCCCCTCCCTTAGAGGGGGATTTTCAAAAATCCTTTCTTCGTGCACGCTTACATCATAAGAAGTATATTTTCCCCAATTTTCATGTTTTTACGTTCAGCAATTTGGGCTGTGCGTTGATTATCAGTCAGGACAAACTATTTTATAAATGCACAGATTTGGGCAATTATTTTTTGAAGCCCTGTAGTGGACTACGCATATTTTTCTAAAACATTTTCCTATGTATTTCACCATATGTTTATATTATATATATGTTTATATTATATATATAAAATTACGTCTAAATACTGAAATCTTTGTACAAGAACTACACTAAATTCAAACATTACTTTAAATACTAAAATTTAATTCATACAGAAAACTCATAAAAACTTAAAAACATTAAAAACATAAAAACTTTTAAAAAGTATTTTTTTAAAGTCCTGAACAGGACTACCCATATTTTATTAAAATATATTCCGATGTATTTTATCATACGTTTATACATTTTTTTTTTTCAAATCACCAATGGAAAGTCATTAATATTCAAAACAATAATGCAATCGATAAATTAAAATGTAAATACAAATTCTTTTCGGCGACCATGTAAATTAAGTGTCACCACTCTTCATAGGAAAAGTGCTATAATGCAATGATCCATATTTTTACTAGTGCCCATGGGATCAAGATTAATTTCCATTTATATTTAAGAGTTTATTTCCTTCTGAGCACTTCCTTTTCTGGCTTATGACAGAAAAACAAAGGTGGACTCTGAAATTAATTTTCAGAAAATATTCTGAAATAACTCAAAGAATTCGCCCTGGAATTTGTTTCGCTGTGCCTATCCCGTTGGGCGCATTTTTTCGTTAATAATTGCATCGCTGAGTTTTGACAAACGAGCAATTAAAAAGAATTAGCGTCAAGGGGAATGATTAATATGGTTTAGAGAGTTCAAATTGTTTTATGCATTTTTCTTTAATTAGTATTCATTAACTTGTTTAACCATTTTTTTTTTCAAATTGCCGTAAAGTGTGAAAGGCGGACAATGTATATAACATGGAAAGGATGTTAAAGTTTCAAAGAACGATTTCCAATACATTAAAAATCCTCTAAAGCTTTTTTTTTTTTTTTTTTTTTTTTTTTTTTTTTGTTCCGACCGATTTTGCCTTAAGAGTACATTTTATTTTTTCAACAATTTTGATTATTTTAAAAAGTATATTTCAAATGGTGAACTAATCTCATTTTAAAGTTCAACTAAAAGTACATTTTGTAAAATAATTAAAAATAACGGCATATTCAACAAAAAAAAATTTTTAATTTTTAATTTAAAATTCGTACTATGTTTTTAAAAATTGACATTTTTGCCCAATTTCTTAAGATTTCCAAATGTGCATTACATAAGACTATGCATGAATTTTTAGATACATATATTATTACATTTATAATAAATCATTTACTGATATATATATGTAAAACTGTGAAATCCAGCGCATCTTCAAATACTTAAAATGGAGCTGTTTCATTCGCAGTTTTATCAGTTATATAATAAAGAATTCATACAAGAAAAATTTAAATCTCTATCTCAAATACAAAAAGCCTTAACATTTTTTAAAAAAGGAAAAAGAATAAAATAAAATATATGCATAGATAAAAAACCATTTAAAGTTTTAATTTGTAAGGGTAATTGTGCTGAGTGTATTAAAAAATTTTACAGTATCACGTGATGTAAATTACCACATGGATAAAAACTAAGTGTGAAAATATTCACAAACAAGCTTTCATTATTCATTAAAAAGAAAAGAATTTTTTTTTTTACCAATTTTAAGTATGCTGTTCCCTTTATTTATTAAATCACTTAATTTATTTTTAACATTTGTGTTTAAAACACGAACTTCTACAAATATTTGTCAAATAACTTATTCTTTTGTATCCTCGATATAGTATACTAAGTAAAATTGGGGATATGGATTTTATAATAGCTTATGTTTGTAAATTTTATTTTTTTCTCAAACTATTTCATTAATTGTAAAATCAATCCCTACTTTTATTAAGTACGTTATACTACGAATATAAGAACATAAGTGATTGATTAGAGAAATATTTGTAGAAATTTTAGTGTTTTAAACACAGTAATGTATCAAAAATAGCAAACTTTAAAATTCTTTAAATTAAAAAAAAAATCATTTTTTACCCACAAAATGGTTTTATTTTTTATCAAAGTAATAAGCAAATGTACATAAATAGAGAAACAAGTTTTCATATTATACGGAGGCCCCTTAATAGCCCACAGATGTATTTTAACGGCGAAATATGCAAATAGAGAGACTGCCTCAAATCCACAACATAAAATCCACACATCGCAAATGTAAACAATGAAATTCATTTCAGATGTAGAGATAAAATTACAGATTTTTTTAGATTTATATATGTATTCTAAATGCAATTCTTATTAATATGACTGAACTCGTGCTTTTTCATGAAAAAAGTAAAAATTTATTTCTTGGAAAAAAAAAAAAAAAAAAATTGCTCATATTTTTGGTAATCAATCTTTTTACCAAATATATTTATGTATTAATTTTTTTTATTATTAACCATGAGTCCATGAATTTCAGAGGGCTTTGTAAAAACACTATCGAAAAATCCCAAATAGTGCGATTGCACTTCTATTTTATGCCGAAACGACCGAAGCAGCGCGACAGCCTTCTTTTATTTTATGCCGAAAAGACCGAAGCAGCGCGATAGCCTTTTATTTTATGCCGAAAAGATCATAATAGCACGATTGTCTTATTTTATGTCGATAAAATTCCAAGCGGCACGATAATGTTTCTCTATTTTATGTCAATAAGTCCCAATTGGCGCATCACCAGTGGTCCAAACGCTCGAAATGCACTGGGTTTTCTCGACATAAAAACTGCAAAGTGCGATCGCGCTGCTTAGGACTCAAACGGTTAAGCATGGGTGAACCTGAAAGAAACCTTTATGGGGCGATTTCCATTGAAAAATTTAACAAAAATGTACTTTGAAAAATTCAAGAAAAATGTATCTTTATGATACATATTTAACTATACATTATTTATTATTTGAGATTTATTTATGATGGATTTATTATTTTTAAAAGATCTTAATTTTGTTATGTTAGTATATTACTTCATTATTTTGATATTTCATTTTATTATAAGTATTCATTATAATTTTAAATGAATTATAAAACATTTACACTATGTTTTTCAAATACAAACATATCAATGACCAAAAATCCGCACAGCCTCTGGTCCTAAGCAGCTCGGATTTGATGGAGTCTACTGCATACTAATTTGAACCAAAAATTAACTTATACTATTAAAAAATCTCACCGAAGAAATATTACTTGCTTCCAATAACTTCCGATTAAGAATTTAAAATTTGCCAGGACATCTTGCTTTCTATATTCTCGCTAAATTTTCAAAATGTCTATCAATACACGGTGTTTATAAAGTCCCGGACCCATTGTCATGTTTAATAACTCATAAAATAATAAAGATAGATTAAAATTAATAACATAAATGGTTAGATAGACTCAAAAAGTTTCATGACTCTTGTCAATGAACTTCCACGTGTGCCCCCTTCGTCGCACGGAGAATATCAAGTCGATAGTCAATTTCATAATAGTTAGCGGCAAGAATGTCGGCATCCACAGAGGCTATTGCGGTTGTAATTCTGGCTTTTAAGTCATCAATGTTCGACACTCTTCTCCTGTAAACATTGTCCTTTACAAATCCCCAAAGGAAAAAGTCCAGCGGCGTTATATCAGGTGATCTGGGAGGCCAAGGAATTGGACTTCCTCGCCCAATCCATCTTCCTAGCGTGAAATTGCTATCGACTTGATATTCAATGGGCCACACGTGGAAGGTCATTGACAAGGGTCATGAAAATTTTTGAGTCTATCTAACCATTTATGTTATTAATTTTAATCTATCTTTATTATTTTATGAGTTATTAAGCATCAAAATGGCTCCGGGACTTTATAAACACCCTGTATTTTATGCAACTCATCATTTTACCAACCTTAGTTTTATTTTAATTATTTAAGTGATCTGAACATTGGTGATCGCATGAATTATTTCAAAGAAACTTAAAAAATCATTGGGAAATTTGTACGGTAAAATATTGCGCCTTTTTTTCATTAATAATCTCATGTGACGGCGATATGACAACAAATGTTCAATTAAGAAGCATTAGTGTCAAAAGGACCGATTAATATTGCTTTAAAAGAAAGTATTTTGTTCGCTTTTTTCTAATCTCTGTTTTTTAAATTTATGAAGGATATTTTTTACCCATTTTTCATCGAATTATAGTATTTAGCACGTCTATTGAAAATAAACACTTTGCGTTTAGTATTTTTGTTGTTGTATGACACAAAGAGAATCTGTACTTTAATTATACAGCATGTTATTCCATGAATTACGCTAAATTTATACGTAAGAACATTCTATGTGTTTATTTAAATTGTTTTACAGTTTTAAATAGGTAAAACAATACTGATAGCAAAAATTAATTTTAGATTTTTTAGAAAAGAAATTTAAAATTTCTCAAAAAATTTCATTTAGATATTTTGTCGCATTTTGATCTTTCGCTAACTGCACCACTGCGCTTTAAAAAACTGCCAACTTAAAAAAGAAGTAATGTCAAAAAATTTTTGTATAATACTTTTTAAAATATAACGATCGTAAAATCATGCAAGATATCGCCTAATTTTTTTCAGAACGTTAAAATTTCAAACATACTTTAAGTATTGGCGTTCTGAAAGTTTTACTCTAAAATAGATTTTTTTTTGTCTGTATTTTTAAAAGTTAATATAGAGAAACTAAAAAATCACCAAAATCATAACTGGAACTGATGTAGGAAAAATATTATATGCGTTAAAAGGAAGGTCTCCGAAAAGCGCATACGCAAAATATTTTGAAAAAATAAAAATGAAAAATGCTCATATACAGTCGTCGGAAAAAATTACACTTTTTTCCAACTCCTCACTAAATTATCGTAGAATAAAGTTACTGGTACCTAACGAATGGAAATGAAATCTACTTTTAAATAATTAAATATAATTTGCTAACGTGGCCATATACATATTAAATCAAACCCAGACTTACATTTTTTCAATAGCAATACTCAATTTTTAAAAGATATTTCAAATCTTCGGTTCAAATTATATGCCTAGACAACAAATTTTAAATCTTTTGAATGATACTTTTTTTACCATAAACATTCAAAATTTAATGCTTCTAATGTTAAATTACATTTTAATATTTTTATTAATATCTCCTGAAATTATGCTCTTAATTGGCCAATTTTTTTATGTAAATACTAAAATATTCAAATGTTGAAAACTACGAATACGAATTTGCAATTTTTATATATTTATTACGTGAAGTATGGAGCCAATATTCAAAAAATATCTGTATACGAATCGCAAAATACAATTTTTTGTGGGTTTAGATTTATCAAGTCCTGCTTTATAAAAATCCAAAATATCACAATTTTCTTCCAAGTAGTTTTCAAACTATGCTTAAAAAACGGCAAAGTGATGATTTAAGAGACCATCTAAGACAGAAATGACTAGATATTTTGAAACTTCTTATGCTATCCTGTAATCTAGCATTTTTCAATGACTGCTTGAGTGGCAGCTAAGCTCGCTCGGTCGGCAACCGAATACCAAACTTCAATTTGGATAAACTTTTAAAATATGCTCGTTTTAATATAATATCTCGAAAACTTATCGTGTACTTTGCATGAAAATTTGGTGTTTTAAGCTAATTGAAGGATGTGAAATTAATTTATGTTGTCTGAAATGAGTATTGCTATTGAAAAAAGAAAAGTTAGGGTGTGTTTTAATATGTAAATGGCCCCCTGAGTAAATTTTGTACACAATTAAAAGTAGACTTTATTTCCAATCGTTAGGTATTTGTAAATTTCTTCTATTATAGGTTTTCTGCAGACTACGTAAGGGGTGTTTATTACTCCACCCCGACTGCACGTAACAAAAGATGCGTCACATTTAACATTGAAATCCCAGAAGAAATTCTGCAAAAATTTATTTTCTAGTATTTAGTACAATAAAACGTACGCTCCACGCAATCTGGCAAGCAATTATCTTTCCTCTCAAATTGAAAGAGATTTAAATATATTTGGACATTGTTTCATAAATAAGTATTTGAATGTACAATACTCAATAAAATAAAATTTAAACAATTTTTTTTTTTTTTGGTAAAGTTAATATTATATACAAGTTGCCTGTTGCTGCAGCTACTTTATTTCAGATGGTTTTTCCAGTTGGATAAGTTTGAGTTAAAAGTAACTGCCTGATTAAGAATTCGGTCATTAAACATTCCGATATTAAGTTGCTGTATCTATGGCAACAATATTCTTTTCTTGTTCCCGAGACTAACAAAATCGAAGTCAAATTGCTAATATCCAAGATCAAACTTAATTTTGAGTTAAAAATTTTTTATCCACTTTACATTTTGTTCTAAACCGTATAATTACAAAAGTTATATTTCATTATATACACACATAGATGTATCTGACAAAACTTTAATAAAAATGTATTTATTTAAGTTAAACATTTTTGTAAGAAGAGTAAAGATTATAATTTATTAGATTTTTAAATTTTCATTTTCTTTATTTATGGAAATAAAATACAGTTCTCATGAGGATATCAAATATTGCATATTTTATTCTCTTATAACTGAAAAAATCACTTCAAAATAATTTTTAGCAAATAAAATTGTGAATGAAACATGTACATGAAAATTTATTTAAAATAATATTATACTCATCGTTTGCCTTTTTCAAATGAATGGGTGTCGAACACCTTGGGATATCAAAAAACAGCATTTTTTTTTTTGGGGGGGGGGGAAGGGGGCTCTTTCTGAGTGTTTACAAAAGAGCCATTTCCATTATTTGAATAAAATTAGAACAGAAAATTTATAATCAAATATTTATTATCAATATTTATAAATTAAAAACAAAACTGGAGTAACGCTTGCGTCATTAACAATGTGAACATACATTACTGCATTTTTTTAAACTTCAAAAGTTGCACAATTTTAATTTTTACACCGTGGAATAGAGAAAATGTTTTTTCAAATACAATTTGTTTCAAAGCTCTACCACAGTTTACTAATATTTTTATGATTTTTAAATACTTTTTAAAGAATGATTTTTTTAAAAAAAATCTGTGGCCTAATTACGAAAGATTAAACCGTTTGCACTTACAGCAAAAGAAGTTCGACTTTCTGGCTAATATTCCATAACGAAATTAATACTTCAGCTGTAAATAAATTACAAATAAAGAGACAATATCAAGAGACATGTAACCGATTTATGCACTTAAAGCATTGAAATGATCAGAACAAAAGGCTGCTGAAAGTAATGAATTCTTTGGACTATGAACCTCTGGTCATGCAATTAATCCGAAATATCACTTAGGTAATTTCAAAACTTTATGTGAATACAAAATTGCTAATTTTCATATAAAATGACTTCGGTATTGTTAGCGAGCAATCTAAAAAAATAGATTGATTGTAAAACATTACAGTTTCTAATCAAAGAATAATGATTATGATCTACATTATGTACTCAAGGAAGCCCAAACTGAACCAAATAATATTTATAAATGAAATAGAGTACTTACCACAGTGTTTGTAGAATTATGAACAGCTGCAGCTATTAACATGTCTTTGGTTTTGGAGAAGTGACCAACTTTTATGCTCCTGAAAGAAAAAAAAAAATCTTAGCGACAATTAATTTTTATGAAATTTTTAAAAAGCTCAAAATTAAATAACAATTAGGATAAAGTAATTATTAAATCTTAAATTTGTTTTTGAACGTTAAATGTGACACATTTATAAAGTAGATAAAATATTTCTTTCTAAACAGTAATTTAGAAAATCATTCAGATTTTAGCCAATAGATAGCCTTATGGTGTTCTAACTTCAGGAATGCAAAAGCTGATATAAATTCAAGCATAAGCTTACAATTGCAACTCCTCCTTAAAAATAATTTTTAAAAAAAACGTAACGCGGGAAAACTAATTTGTATTCGCAAAAGCTTCTAACAAGCGATGTGTCAAAACTTTCACATTTTTTCGAATACTACATGCGAGCTGTGTTCGCCACCCCCAAGTAGGTCTTAGTAGCTTATAAAAACATTGTAATGTTTGTTTTTTTTTTTTTTTTTTTAGAATATTACTAGGTTATGGATGATTGAATGATATTGTTACGAATGGCAATTATTTTCTGTATTCGGTTCGCCATGTTTTTTTTTTTTATTTACCATGGCCACATCCACCATTGTTCCGACAGCTGACTGCAATTTTGTGAATTGATAATTAAGATCAATCACATATCGGTCCTTTTATAACGATGCTACAGACAATATTCTTCCATTGGGTTTGCAATTAAAAAACTTCGTCTGCACGGCAATAACATTCAGAACTGCAGTATTGAAAACCACTGTGTTTTTAAATTTTACACTTACATTTCATCTTTGAATCGGATTTTAGATTTTTTTAGGAACAAGTAATAGCTTATGCGTGAAATCTTTTCCCTATTTTGTTGCAGCATCATGCATACTTTCATGTTATTGTTAAAACATAAATTGTATATTTTTATTAATAAAGTTTATACACTAATTATTTAAGTTGTATTTATAGAATAAACAGTAATTAGCACAAAAAACTGAAGGTATTTTGCGCATGCTTTACTAGTATTTATGCTGCATGAAGTGATGAAATACATAAATTTGCTAGCCGCGCTCTTTTCAACTCTTGTTCAACTCTTCTAGCTACTCTGCGTTTACAGAGAGATAAAAAATGGTAGGAAGTTGTGGTGTATGTGTTTTTCTTTTCAGACCGCGTAAGTCATGTGACGCGATGTGCACGGATGCAAAGAGCATCTCGTGACTCTAGCGATCTATTGCAAAATGTAATGCAGCAGCTTTTTGGGCGATGAGAGGGGAGCACGTTACTTACGCGACGACTTCAAGTGCAGATACTCGGGGAGATTGGACCCTCCATAGCCGTGTGGTTAAAACACCACGCCGCTAATCGCTTGCGAGCGTAGAAGGTTGGAGTTAGATTCCCACTGGCTCCATTGCACGCATTCTTTGTGGAGCTCCCGGCTGTATTTCCTTCGTGTTGTAAAATTTCCTTCTGCTGTCTCGTCCCTGTACATTGACGATGACTTATAAGCAGGCTTTCATGTCTAGCACACAAGTCAGATGTATGTGTACAATAAATAAATACTCAGCAAGATGAGGAAAAATTACTGAAACAATAAATATGAAAATTAAGTTTCCTATGATCCAGTTTGATATATTAAGATGTGAATTCGTACAGACTGAGGCTGCACATATCAGGTAAATTCTTAACCATTCTTTAAAATTACTGTAATCTAAAATTTACAAATTTCACTATACGTATGCGATTTATAGCACCGATTATAAATTAACCCTACTGTGGTACCAGAGAACATATTTGATCTCAACCATTTTCAATACATGAACATTTAAACTTCCTCCTTCCAAGTATTTTCTTCTAATACTATGCAAAAAATTTTACACTCAAGGGTAATATGTGTTTTCTTAAGTATAGTTTTTATCGTGTTTTTGGAGTTAAAGGCGATAACAACACTATGGCACTGTGTTTCTGTGAAATGAAAAGTGGTTTCTTTATGTTTCACAAAATTTCGAAAAGTGGGATGCTAACTGTTAGGTTCTGATGAACGGTACTATTTAGAACTATTTTTATATGACATTACCTTTTTACTTGTGTGTTGTATTCGGGTCACTATCTGTCTGCTGGGAAATTAAAATAACATTTTTTTCCTTATCTGAAAGTTAATCCGGGTTAGTTTGAATTAGATAGTATTAGTTGAAAGAATGTATGTTATCAATAGAAAATGGGGTTTTCTCGTGCTATTAAAATGCATACCTGAGATAAGGTAGACAAAATTAATCCACTATCTAGTGAGATAAGGGACGTCCCGGGAATGTGACATTTTGAGGGAACAGGTCTCTAGTCGCAGATAAGTATCCCCTTAGGTGCTTTTGGGGAGGAATTGGATAGCTAACGGAAGGCTGTTCTCATGTGGAGACCAAACCGTGTGGACACTTTTTCCTGAATAGAGCTCTCGTACAGAGCATGTTTTTAAGTTGGATGAGGCTCTTGGAGGATAGAGCTGATGTACTGGGCGATTAAGATTATCTCCGATAAATCTAATTTAACTAGCATAGTGTGAGAGAGATATAGATTAGTTTAACAGTACACAGAAAGTATTTGCTGTAACTATCTTAATGTTGGACCGGACCACTTATATCCAAATTCTTAATTGTATATATTGTTTTGTTATTTGTAAATAATGTGTAAATAATTTGTTAAATTTAATTGAATAAGTTAGTATTTTTCCGATAAGCTTCTCGTATCGTGCCCGATATCACGTAATTACATCTGTGGTGGCAGCATATCAAAATTCCTCAAAGTTGTGAGGACTAAGAGGGAATGCGACAATAACTATAGGCATCTTGAAAACAAGGTAGTACTTGTAAGTAACATTTTTCTACAACACAATATCCAAAATATAATCGTCGTTTTATTTTATCGCAAAATTTTCATTGTTAAATAATCAGATTTTGAAGAATATTTAAAAAAGGATTTTGAAAAGCATTTAAAAAAGTTAAAAAATAAATATGCATCTTAATCATTCTTCCGCCTAAATAAAATTTCAAAATGAAACAGTTTTTTTTTTTTTTTTTTTTTTTAATTCCCTCCTCTTATTCCCGCTTCTCATTTTCGCGCTATATGTTCTTTTCTGATAGTTCTCCAAAAACGTTTTAAAAAAAAGTTATTCGCATATTTATACATTTTCTGGTCCTTCAGAAATTTATTTCAACTGAATGAATCTCAAATGCTTTGATATTTATAAGATGAATGGTGCAGGTAAGTACGTGAATTTACGTCATAAGTCGGAATTCTTCATTTCCAGATCGATTCATTTAAGACAAAAATCTTCAAGAACTTGAAACACAATTAAAAAGCACGAAAAAGAAACTTTTTACTTACGCTACCGTGAGAGGCTCCGGGAAGTATCGCTCCCAGGCGGGCGACTCCTGCGTAACCATGACGACCCGATCGGACCAAGAAAGAAGGAGTGGGCCACCAGGAATGGGTGTGACGTCACAACCGAGGTCTATTGATCCGCCGGAGTTGGCCCCGCTGTTTGAACAGAAAGTTCAAGGTTGTCAGAAAAGTGAAGTGAAGGAACTAAAGAAGTTGCGGATACACTTTTATACCGCTTTTACCAGTCCAAGATAGTTAAGTTATGTCTTCGAACAGGACAATTTATTTTCTAGAAAATTGAAGCAGAGGAACTATAATTTTCAAATTTATTTTCTTCGAGATTGTCAGCTGAGAATTGAACTTTTACATTGTTATAAGATTATTGTTTTGAATTTCGACAGTTTAAAATAGGCTGTTATCCTACAAATATATTTTAAGAATAAATCTTGGAACGGAACTCTCTACGGAACTTGCTTATGCTCACCACTACTTTAATAAAGTAATATTTGGCTTATTTAATCTGAAATTTTTCGTGATTAAACATGATATTTTGAAGAGTCAAAAGAAATTTTTTTGAAGAACATATAAAATAAAGGCAGATTAAAAATTAAATATCTTCTATATAAAGTATATATAATGTGTCGCCTGTATAAATATTTGATTTTATACTGTGGTATATAGTGCGTCCCAAAAATTTATAGACAACCGTTTTTTGGATTTAAGAGATAACTAAAGTAAGAAATACAAAATAATTTATGAAAATATAAATTATTTTGTAAAAATAATAAATTGCTAAATAAAAATAATAAAATACTCAAACAACTTTTAACAATCATAGATTTAACATTAAAATAATAAAAACAAAAACTGCTGTCCCAAAAATTTATAGACAGCTCTAAGCTGTTTTAGCAGGACGCCGAGTCCAGTGGCACTTTATTTTATGCGCCCGACGACACTTTTTATTTATTTTATACGCCTGATGGCCCCTTTTAATTTATTTCATGCACTCGACGGCTGTTCTAAGCCATTCCAATGTGCCCAGCAGCCTTTTTTAATCTTTCTTATGTGCCCCGTTGCAATTCAATCCATACTGCGAAAATGTTACAAATTCTATATGATTCTAAACAAACCAGTTCAAAATATTTTATATTAACAAGGTACAAGTGTGTTCTTTTTAACACACTTTTATAAGTTGGACTTGTGTGTATCTAATGGAATCTTTCAACGTTATTTTCACCTACTTTAAGACATCAGATTAAATTGAAACTTTGCACACTTATTGAAAACCAATGACAATTCAACAATTTGAAGAGTAGCCACTTAAAAAGATCAAAATAGTAAATGCCGGATAAACGGAACAAAAGCAGTTTAAAACATAAACAGTTACCCGACAGCCTAGATCCATGACAATCAATAACACACATATAAAAACCGTTAAAAGTGCTATTATACGAGGGATTGGAAAATTTTCGTGGTAGCAAAAGTGATGTTAAAATCCAATTTTGACGTGGCAAAAGGTTTAGTATATGAAAATATGAGTTTTATCACAGAGATTATTGGAAAAAAATGTGACCTTTTTTAGAATAGTGTTCCCTTTTTGAAGAAAATGTCTCCTTTTTAGAATAGTGTCCCTTTTTGAAAATTTCCCGCCCGACGACCATTTTATACTAGAATTAACATTACTATATCAAAAGTTTATTGATAACCAAAATTTGCTGGTCAAGGATTCCAAGATCATGTTCTTGTGACTCAATAATTATAAGCGAGATATAAGCGTATTCGTCTTTTCGTTTCCGGTTGATTGCAAAGATGCATCGGTGTTTTACAATTTCCACAAAGGAAATTTTATAAATCTATTGTGTAAAGACTTCTATGGATAAAAAGTCATGACGTTGCAAGTAAAACTGGATGCAGCACGGTTAATATTAGCCGAATTTTGTAATAAAGTGACAATTTTGAAACAAAATCCTGTTCTGAACGACCTGAGAAGTCAACAAGACAGATTTGAGATTGGTTTCAACCCAGAACCTGTTTGTACGGTAAATTTAGAAAGAAGTAAGTATTCAAGTATCAAAATTCATGATCCATCAGCTTCTGCAGATAGAAACATTTCTTGATTTCACAAAATGCGCCGCTCGCCAAGTTTTAAAAAACGGCATAAAGATTCCGTATTATTCGAATGAATTCCCGTGAATTGAACAGATGAATGGTTTAATGTTCTCTTCAGTGGTGAAAATTAATTCCGATATTCTAATAATTAGGCTTGGTCTTCACAAGTAAGAAATATATTTATTCATGGTGTGAATAGCATTTTCTTATAATGAAACAATGGATATTGATATTTTTAGAAAGGTCACTGTTCCAAAGATTATCTCAAAAAACTTAAACAGTTACTTTGATTTTGAAAGTTTCTAAGTATTGACAAATGAACATATCAGAAAGACAACTCGTCACCTGAGAATAATAAAGGTTCTATCTGTGTTTTTGAAAAAATTAACTTATCGATATAGATAGGTTCTATTTGTATCTAGGAAGGCATTTTTGCATCAAAATGATGTTATATATAATTTATATATAACCTTACAATCATATGACATTATTTTAATCCAGAAAAGTCTTCATAGATACAAATAGAACATTTTTATATCGGTAAGGCAATTTTTTCAAAAACACAGATAGAACATTATTATTCTCAGGTGACGAACTGTTCCAGTCGTGTGTTTAACCCTACAATGAAATGCTTTAGATAAAAACAAGTAAATGTTATGGACTAGCCAGTCAGAGTCTTATTTTAGTGATGAAAATAAAGTTTAATTTAGATGACCCTGATGACTAGACATATTAGAACGATGTTCACAAGAAATCGCTATTTTTTTTTTTTTTTTTTTTTTTTTTTAAGCAGACAACAAGAAGGGTTCACGCATGATGTGGAAAACATTTTCGTATAATGTAACAATCTATATTGCTTTTTTAAAAGATTCGGCATGTTCCGAAAATCGCCAGAAAACGCCTGTTGTGCAGCTACTTAAAAAGTTACTAGGTCGGATGAAATGGACATACCAGCAAGACAGTTGCTTCATTCACATATCTAACTCTACAATGCGGTAGCTTAGACCAAAAACAAGTAACTTGTGGACCGACTAGACCCATGTTCTTATCTGAGCCAAGTAGAGGATCTCTGGAAAAGAAAAGCTAGCGACATACACGGTAATGAGCGGGAATTCGTAACGGTTTAACTCTTTCCGGCACAGACAATATCTGCTCGTAAAATGAGAAATCATTAACAGACACCGGAATTTTGAAACGACATTTTTAGAAATTAAGAATTCCTTAATTTACACTTTCATTTTAAAAGCAAAATTTTATTAAAATATTCTTGGTGCCGTTTGCAAGTTTGGATTTAAAATCAGGTATGTACCCAGAGTGGGGATTACAGTATCGGAAAGGGTTTAAGGTACAAATCGAACGCAGTATCCAAAATGTTTTCGAATTTATGTTTTCAGTATGGCTAAGTTTTTGAAATGATTAGAAAAAATGGCTTAAAAATTTCCGCGTTAATTAAATGTAAATTTCCACGTTTGACTACAAACAAGTTTATAAACAAAAATAAATTGCAGAATTTAAAACTCTTTCAGAAAATATTAGAAGCAGATTTATCAATAAGAAATGGAAGACGAAGTTAAAATGAAGTTGGCAGGCTGTAACCGTAAACAAAAGATGTATATTAGTAAAACGTCTCTAATATTTTTTATAAATTTTGCATTCCAAATGTTGTTAAATACGTTGTCATGATTTATTTCAAATTAAAAAAGACTTATAGAAGAGAAACGTAGGGCAGGTGGAAAAACACAGCCAATAGGAGATAAGGTGATGGATTGGAAACAAAAGGTAATATGTTAAGCAGAATAAGAAGACAATTCTGAAATTGCACGTCAAATGTAGTAAATGGGATGCGTTCGCTTTAAAGAGACGCGAAAAATTAAAAATATTTAGATCTTGGTGAAATAGTATACAATACTTCAAATAGAGTATAGTGGTCGACATCTTTTGTGTGTTAATGTAAATACTATCTATTTTATATCATATAGGAAGTAACTTGTATTAAACCTCAGCAAAAGTATATCAATTTCTTAAAATGTGAAAAAGTTCGATATAATTAAAACACGCCCAAACAATGTTTTCCCGTATATCATAATGTACTGAATAGTATACGGTACTTCGGATACCGTATAGTATCCGTAATCTTTTGTATGCCCTTGTAAATAGTATCTGTTTTCTATTATACAAGAAATGTATCTCGTGGTAAACCTCACAAATGTATATCATAAAGTGAGAAATAGTTTAATATAATTAAAATGCGCCCGAAATAATTTTTCGACCAATGTCATTATCTAATGACATATTTTTGCGTAGCCGAATAAATGAATAAAAAATATTCTTTGCACCCCAGATTGTACAGAATGTATATTTTAGAATATACTTCATACAAACATATCAATTTTATTATCGTTCGAAAGAGTAACACCATTAAAATGCATCTGAAACTAATTTTTCCCATCGGTCGGAAAGTAACGGAATACTTTTGATTGCCCTGTAATTAAACTACACATCCGATTTTCATAAAATTTGAAATGACTCAACAAAATTATGAGACAGTTATGCATTTTAATTTTGAAACGATTCGGTTGGATAGTATTTCGTTCTAACGGACAGACATACGGATGGACTGAACGTCGGCTGTAGGTGTTACGCATTTATATAATTTGGGAGCGTACCTATAAGTGAATGATTTCTTCCATAAGTAAAACTAGTCGTTGGGGGCCACCGTAATACTTACCCATCATGGATATGTATAATATGTGAAAATAAAATAAATCTAAACTATTTACAAAATGCATTGCATATCCAAAACAAAATTTAAGAGTATATTTAAATATTTTTAATACACATAGTAATGCTTTATTCATGAATTGCTGATGTACCAATTTCGGCCAATTACATGAAACGCCAAACTACTCAAGTAGTACCGAATTGCATAAAAGAAACATCCTTATAATTCCAAAAATAATAACCATATTAACAAATAGTTTACTGCACCGGATTATGCGTCTTATTTCGAATTAAAATATATCTTTGAATTTAAATTTGAATGAAATACAGGGCGATGAAAAATCGAAGACTGTGAAAAACAAGATTCCAAATATCTCAGCAACTGATAACCCGATCGACATCGTTCTTAATGCAAAATTTGTGTTATTTTATTATCTTTTACATCCATTTCTTAAACAAAAAAAATTGAAAATTTTTATATACCTTCCATCAGAACGAATTTTTCGAGAGTCCGAAAAAAATAGTTCCGGAATATCGAGGTGACTGATATTCAATAAGCTTCGTCCCATTCTTACATCCTAAGTACATACAAGTTTCTATCTCAATTTGTTCGGGAGATAGAGTGTTTACAGACAGACAAACAGACGGACGGCAAAAAAAAATTCTAAAAATATATTTTTCGGAATCTCCAGTATCTGAAACGTGTAAATCCATCAATTTTTTTTTTTTTTTTTTTTTTTTTTTTTTTTCAAAACGATTGCAAGATTTACCCTATACTACGTATGATGGATAAGTAAAGAGGAGAAATGGAAGAAAAATGGAATAAGTTAAATGAGGTTTAATAAAAGGGAGGAGGATAAGCCAAAGAAAGAGAAGGAAACAAATTGGAAAGAAGTTTTACAATTTAAAAAGAATTTGATTTAAATAAGTTTTCAGAGATGCAGAGATTATGGTTGAAGGAAACTTTCCATTTGCATTAAAATCACGATTAAAAATGAATAATAAAATTCAATTAAATTTAATTAAATTCACATTAAATTCCTTTGATCTTGTTTCTGTTCTCAAAGTGGTAGAATTTTTGCTTGTGAAAGAGAAACTTTGTATCAAAGCAGCTTCTATTTGACTCTCCTTTTATGCTGAATTTAAGTAGTTTCAAAACCGATTACAAATAGGTTCACAAAAAAATAAATCAAGAGCTTTCATATTTTAAAACTTTCTTAGAAAATATAAAAAGCAACAGTCAATAAAAAGGAAAGATAGTTAGGAAACATTTGCAGCCAATAACCTTAAATACTTGGTATTAATAAGCGTATAGGAAACTTCATTTTCGCAGCGTCTGCATTTCTAAGAGTTGTTAAATATTCTGTAAAGATTTACTAAATCTTACCTGAACAAAAGGGTAAATTCAGAAATATTGGCGTTCTTTTCAATTTTCTCTCCGTTCAGCACATCTTCCCCGAAACTCCATGCCTCTGCAAAACGATGAAATGCAATCGATTAGGGATGCACATACTCCAAGTAATCGATATTCGAGCGATGGAGCGCGAAATAAATATAAATTACCGTTCAGGCACTGACAGTAAATGAAATTTATGGTTAATGGGGAAAATGAGGATCATTTGTAATTGATATGCTCTTCAACTTTTCACACAGTTATATTATTACTCTTATTAAATGATACATATGTTTGTTGTACGTTCTTTAGTTGAACATAATTATACGAATACTGTGGTAATTCAAATTTTAAGTTATTAATGTTCTTCCAATGCAGTTTTAATATTTTAATTAGTGAAAGTACAATTTTAAAATATTTCTACATTGAATTACATTTTCTATTCGATTTTTATAAAGAAAGTTACTGCGCTGGGAAATTTTCTATGTAAAACTCATAAATCGAATTTTAAACGATTATTGTACAAAATTTTGCTTTAAAGTCCAATCACGAAAATTCAAACAAATTTCTTCAAAATTTACTATTTTTTAAAAATATCTTCTAAAGAAAAATTGTCTTATTTTGGCGATATGATTGTTTTTTCTAAACAATCGAAAATAATTTTGTGAAAATCGGTATGTTAATTTCGAATGGTCGTGTTTTGTTCAGAATAATCTTTCCTTAAAACCGAAAGAGTCTTCTACTTTTAAGTGTTCTTATTAAAAGACATACTTTTTATAATTTCAGCTAATGTTTTACTGAATTACGGCGATAACTTGAAGCAGTTATCAGAACGACATTATCTCTGGGCAAGAGAGTCTGATAAATACGACAAACTTTATTTCGTATTCGGAAAAATCATTTTATATCTTTGAAATGTTATAAACAAAATACAAAGAGGTTTTTCTTTCTACTTTTGTTAATATCTTGTTTCATTCTACTGAAAATAATTTCGAAATATATAGGTTTCGTGCAAATTTACAGGTATAACATAACTGCAGAAGCAGCAATCATTTCTATTGTTTGGAATCATTATCTTCTCACTTTGATGCTACACGAAAAAATAGTTCATCCTCAGTTGAAAAATTATAAAAATTATGCTTCGAAACTACACAACTTTGTTGCAGACTTTTACAGAAGAATGTTGCATTTTCTAATGAATGCACGATGTGGCACATTAGTTAATTTAACCATTTCGGAGACGATTTTTTTAAAAAATTTTAGAAAAAATTACTTTTAGATTAATAAAACGAACTCAAGCTATCCAGATAGATTTATTAATTTAACGAAAATTTCATTATCTGAAGCATAACAAATGTTGCTTTGCATACTATTCCATTCATATTTATATGACAATAAGCTAAAGAATAATTTTCGAAAATATTATATTACAACAAGATTTAACTGATATTACAACTTTAATACTTTTTGCGCCTTATTACACATGATACTTTCAGGAAAATAGCTTTTATTTTAAAGAGCGAAATATATCTTTAAAATAAACAAAGACAACTAAGCAAATATTTATTATTAATATTATTACAAAATCCCTAAATGTTAATGAAGTCATATAGTAAATGCATAGACGCATACTCTAACATTACCACGTGTAAACAGTAAAAAAAGTAATTGTTAAAACAAAATAATACTCAATTAAAAGAAATGTACTGTTAATAGTACACCAGACCCAAAAGGATTAATAATTTAATGTTAGCTTAATCACCGATCAGATTATTATTACATTAAAGTCGCAAATCAATATAATTAAGGCTTCTTCACAATTTTTACTTACCCATCATACGTAGTATAGGGTAAGTCTTGTAATCGTTTTGAAAATCGAAAAAAAAAATTTTGACGAATTTACATGTTTCAGATACTGGAGATTCCGAAAAACATATTTTTAGAAAAAAAATTGCCGTCCGTCCGTATGTGTGTCTCTGTCTGTCTGTAACCCCTCTATCTCCCGAAAAAATTGAGATAGAGACTTGAAATTTTGTATGTACTTAGTATGTAAGAACGAGACGAAGCCTATTTAATATCAGTAACCTCGATTATCCGGAACTATTTTTTTCGGACTCTCGAAAAATTCGTTCTGTTGAAAGGAACATAAAAATTTCCGAATTTTTTTTGTTTTAAGGATTGGACGTAAAAGGCAATAAAATAACACAAATTTTGCATAAAGAACGAAGTTGATCGGATTATTAGTTGCCGAGATATGTGTAATCCTGTTTTTCACATTCTTCGATTTTTCATGACCCTGTATTTCATTCAAATTTCAATTCAAAGATATATTTTAATTGGAAATGAGATGTTTAACCGACGCAGTAAATTGTAAGTTAATATGATTATTATTTTTGGAGTTATAAGGATGTTTCTTTTACGCAATCCGTACTATTTGTGTAGTTTGACGTTTTATGTAATTTGTAGAAATTGACTCATCAGCAATTCATTAATAGAGCATTACTTGGTATATTAAAACTATTTAAATATGCGTTTAAATTATATTTTGGAACTGCGATGCATTCTATTAATAGTTTACATGCGTTTTATTTTCATATTTTATAGTATGCATATTCATGATGGGTAAGTATTACGGAGGCCTCCCAACGACTAGTTATATTAGAACTTAACTGCATTACAACGATGAAGAGTTACTATTTCCGTTTAGTTCATCACACGCAAGAAACAGCAATTTCTAAGAGATATTGTGCGTAACCTTTTGCTTAGTACTGTGTTTAACCAGCTTAAATTTGTGCTTGAGGATGAGCGACCGGTATACGAACGGTATATTAAAGTCCTTAGAATCCGAGATTATTTTCACCAATAATTTTTTATTGTAAATTTACCTTATTTAATCAGAGCATTTTCACGGTTCAGTTGCAGAACACATTTTGCTTTTAAAAACTGGTGGGAAAAGATTAAAAATCAAGCAAAGTACTCTCGTCGTGAAAGGCGGATAAGTGAAGACGAAACTGGGTGTGATCCTATGGGAAATATGAGAGATTTAAGACTCGTTTTCTCGGAAACTGCCCGACTGATTTTGTTGAAATTTGAAATCAATCTTCTCTTTATTATGCATTAGACTTATGGCTGACAGTTTTTTCAGCGACTAAATTGTTTATATTTAAGAGCAATGGCAATTTTTCAAAAATTTTCCTTTTTTACCGGAAAATTTTTTTTAAACTTTTTTTAAAAACTCTGCTGCATATCATATTTACACTATCACCAAAAAATTATTAGCAAAATAGCTCTAATACTTTTGGAGTTAATGGGGTTTTTAACTGAAAAGTGCAATATTTTGGAGAACTATATAACTAAGACACTTCTAACTTGTGCGAGGCTCTTGCACAGTTTTTTATCAAACACATAAATTAAAGTATACAGGGCGCAATATGTTATCTATCGCCGACCTTTAATTTGTCAACCGTTGGTCGTAGATATAGTTCCAATTTCAAAAACATCTGAAAGGAGATAAATATTCATGTTGTTGTGGCATTATCTTAAAAAAAAATTATAAATTTACGAAATTTAACTTTTTATACGGTCCTTCAGTTCCTACAGTTATATTTAGTAAAAGTTTACACATATCATAACGCATACAACACAAAAAGCTTAACTTCTGCACAACAAAAATCAACGTAGTTATTCATTTTCAAAGTTTGAGATTTTTACACACGATTTTTTTATTCATTGAGGGATCAGTTAAATGATAAATTAAAGTGATTGCAGATCGAAATCAGGGCGAAATGTCCTTTTTTGCGGAGAAAGAATCTTTACCCAGTTTAGCCAAATTGGTGCATCACCAAAGGGGGTTAATTTCATCTAAATATTTCAGCTGACTTTTAGGAGTCGTATACAAAATGAAAAATGAAATATTGAAATCAAACAGAAAAGTAAATATACATTTATCATATCAGAAAACGGTTTACTTTAAAAAATGAATGTCCTTTAATATCTAACCACTGAAATCGGTCAACATATCATTTGACATGGTGGTCCGGTTACGTAGCAAAGCGTTCGACGGACATTACTCCCATGGACCTGTACCTCTGGGGAAAGGGCACAGGTCTATATAACAGACCGTAAATCTTTGATCTGAAGCAGAACATCTACTTGCATCATACATGTCGCACAGTTACATCTGCTATGCTCCAATGTGCCTTGGACTCAGTATTGTCACGCATTCAGTTGTGTATTCAATTTGTGCATTCAATTGTCACCAATGGAGATTTTAAAAACAATGAGCAGTATCTCTAGCAGACAGAAAAAATTTGATGTCTTCATTTTTTAATGTAAACCGTTTTTTCATATGATAAAAAATCGATATTTACTTTGTTATACAGAAATCGAAACTTTTGTATTGTATCTATTATGATAATAGTAAACTTTTACTAAGTATAACTGAAGAGACTGGGAAACCGTATAAAGAGATAGATGTCGTAATTTTCACAAAATTGATTTTTTACCTTAAACAATATCGCGACATGAATATTTACCCGACTTGAAACGTTTTTGTAATTGAAACGATGCGTCTACGACCAACGGTTGAGATGTTAAAGGTGAGATAACATATTGCACCCTGTATATAAATACTAGTGCAAAATTTAATTATATATAATAAATGAGAATAAAATGTTAGAGTAAAATTAATGTGAGTAAACGTGGTGGTCCCAGCTGTGCCCTAGTGTCTTCCCATAAAGGGTTGCTTTTGATCAAAGAACATTTTCAAAGGATTTAGTAAAACAATGCTTTCATGACCGGCGTCTATAATTCACGATTACATTAATTTATTTGGCATGATGTAAGTTTATTTGATAAATTAATGTTAGTTCAGTACCAAACTAACCTATCAGTAAAATACATGAATCAGAATAATTAATGCCTCGACACTCCTATATATTTTAGGAGCGATATTAGCTGAGTTAGTTATCAGATTAAAGAGCTAGGAATTATCAAAATCAATTGTCCCTCAAATGTTGATTTCACTAATGTAATATGGAATTATTACTGTTGTAAACTATAGCAAAAGCAAAGTTTTCAAGGAGTTTAATACCACTAAAACAATGCCTTCAGGACTAACGTCCAATTCATGATAACGTTGCAATATTTGGTATTGTATACATAAATTTAACAAAGTAATATTAACTTAGACACAGACCAAATCATCATTTATAAAATATGAAGCAGAATAATTAAAGCTTCATCACTATTATATTTTGGAAGTAAATTAGACGACAATGGTGGTGCGTTATTAGATTAATTCAGCTAATCATAAGACTTAAGATCAGGGAATTATTATAAAAGACATTTAAGGCTTTATTTCATGAATATAATCAAGTCAGATGTGGCAATCCCAGATTTTTTTCTATTCTATGCATGTTGACACTTCCTGAAAAATGCAGATTAGTAGAGCCCGGTTAGGTGGTTTAAATCAAAATCTAGTCAGTAACAACCTATGTCAACTTATAACTGAATCTGAAGTTTAATGAAAATCCGTGCAGTAGTTTTTGAGATAAAGCTATTGCAAAATCTTAAATCTGCATAAAAGCACCACATATTGGGTGATGTGCACCAAAAACTAATCAGAATCATTTCTTTTTTTTTTTCTTTAATCAGGTAATAACTGAATCTGAAGTTTGATAAAATCCATGCTCTCTCGAGAGACATTTATTGCGAAATCGTGAAAAATACAGCATAAGTAAGACGATTCTCTGTCGGGCGATTTACATCAAAAACTAAACAATACTAATCTATGTGTGACTAACTAAATCTGAAATTTTAGAAAATTTCGTGTATTAGAATGCATGAATTTTTTCATCAAACTCCGATTCAGTTAGTCCCTGATATTAATTTTTTCAGATTAGTTTTTGGAGTAAATAGCCCAACACGTGGCACTGCTATGATGAATTATTCATAATTTTTGCGACAGTTCTATCTCAGAAATTGATGCACGGATTTTCGCAAAAATTCAGATTCAATTAGATCTTGATATATTATCAAGTTCTAATTTTTAAGTTAATAATTAAGTTGTTGTTAATTTGATTTTGGTGTAAATCACCTAAACATATATTCTTCATTTTTCAGAAAGTATTAACATGTATGAGATATAATATAATTGTGTTGACACATCGGATCAGTTATTTAATTATTTATTTTATAATAGAATCATGAAGTTTTAAAAATTAGTATTACGTCATTCCTATATCAAACTATGGATATTAGAAATGAACCGAAATAATTAACTATTTCTCGAACGCTGTCTCGTGCAACTTGAAGTGAGTTAGGGGATTAATGAAAGAACTATCAATTCCGTGAGATTAATTAGGAAATTAAAGAGCTAAGATTTCTCTATATACATTGCCTTTAAAACGATAATTTATGTCGAACACATTAATGTCGATTAAGTCGTTTTGCTGAGAGGCATTTTTTCTTCATTTGCGGATAATTAGGAAAATATTTGTAAATCGTTAAGAAATTATTTGCAAATAATTAAGAAATCATTTATGAAACATTTAAAGATAATTAAGAAAAAACATTCATGAAAAATTTAAAGACAATTAAGAAAAAACTCGATAGATAAATTATATTTAGATTGGGACAGAAGACAGATTTATAAAAAAATTTAAAGGGAAGAAAAAGCATTTACGAGAAGTTTAAAGATAATGAAGAAAAAACTCGATAGACAAATATATATATAGATAGAGAAGACAGATTTATGAAAAATTCAAAGAGAAGAAAAAGTATTTACAATAAATTTAAAGATAATTAAGATTCAAAGAGAAGAAAAAGCATTTACAAGAAATTTAAAGCTAATCTAGAAAAAACACGATAGACAATTATGTATATATAGATAGAGATATATATAGATAGAGAGAGAGGACAGATTTATGAAAATTTTAAAGAGAAGAAAAATCATTTGCAATAAATTTAAAGATAATTAAAAAAAAACTCTATAGATGTACATATAAACAGATAAGAAGAAACTTACGAAAAACTTAAATGATAACTAAGCAAAAAAAAAAAAAAAAAAAGATAGATAGAAAAACACAGAATAAGATAGAAATAAGCGCATATGTTTTCCTCTATCTCTTCATTTTATCGTTGAAACGTCGTGAAATTTACACATTAATATTACCTCAGTCATAGATCAAACTAATGATATCCGAAATAAACCAAAATAACACTTTCTCAAGCTCTACCTCATGCAACCTACAGCAAATTAAGGGTAGCAATGAAATAAATAGCTATCAATTCCGGGAAGTTAATTACGAAATTAGAGAGCTAGAAATTCCATGGAGACGCTACCTTTAAGAGGCTCATTTTGGTGGAACACAAATTGTTATTTCGCTGCAGGGCATTTTCTTTCCTCATTTAATATTGCAGATAATTAAGAAAAAACATGTATATTTGAAGATAACTGGGAAAACATTTGTGGATAAAAGAAAAAATATTTATGTTTGAAGCTAAATAAGCAAAAAACATTAGTTGTAGATAATTAAATAGAGAAGAAATGGGGGAGTTCTATCACGTTCGTCACAATTCCTAGTATCAAAATTTTCAATTTGTAACAATTTTTACACCGTAATTATTTCTTACACTCTTATTTAACTCAACTTTGTTTTTGTATGCAAAGATAAAATTTCATAATCTATTTTTAAATCACTTCCTCATAGACTAGAATTATAAAAATTATGTACAAAGATCTGTTTTTATGACAATACAAACAGGGCTTAGGAATTCCATAGAAACACTACCTTCAAGAGGATCATTTTGGTGAAACACAAATAGTTTTTTTTTGGTTGTGGGGCATCCTTGTTTTCATTTAATATTGTAGATAATTAAGCAAAATATTTATATTTGAAGGTAATTGAGATAACATTTGTGGATAAAAGAAAAAAATATTTATGTTTGAAAATAATTAAACATAAAATATTAGTTATACTACCTCTGACAAGAAAGTTCGGTGAATAATCCTGCAGCATTAATGTAGATGAAATACTAACGAAAGTTACCATACCACCCTTCAAAATAGTCATTTCCTATAACTATGCACCGCTGAGATCTGCTATACATGTCCTGGGAAATTCACAAGAAGTCTTCTTTTGGAATGAAGTTCAAAAGCTTCGTCACGTTTCGTTGGATGTCAGCAATATGGTCAAATCTCTTTCAAAGAGAGTTTGAGTCGTGAAAATAGCAAGAAGTCTGGAGTATTGAGATCTGGCGAGTATGGTAGATGTTCAATTTGCACCATCCCTCATGAATTTCTTTAGTGTCTTGCAAAGCTTCAAACCAAACTTTCAACTGATCTTTTATACGTTAATTTTCCTTTTCTCAGTTAAGAACCAACACACTGAACAAGCACTTAGTAAAGCACGTCTTACACGGAACATAAACGACGCTCAATTGAACAACGGTGGGGAAAGATGGTCAACACTTGCCTCTATGCAGGTGCAGCGTTTTGTTTCCCCAGTGTTGCCAGATCGGTCGTTCTGAATTCATTCACCGAACTTTATTGTCAGAGGTAGTATATAGTTAAATAGATAAGATATAGGGGAGTTCTAACACATTCATCACAAATCCTAGTAACAAAACTCTCAATTTGTAACGAACTTCACAACGTAAATATTTTTTTACACTTTGATTTAACTCAGATTTGTTTATATATGGTAACGATCGATTTTTATAATCTATTTTTTATTCACTTCCTCATAGGCTAGAATCATAAAAATTACGTAGAAAGATGTGTTTTTATGACAATACAGCAATTTCATATTTTTATTAATAAAAAAGTTGATTTTACGATACTTTTCCAATTAGCCCATTGAAGTTCATAAATTGCCTAATATGCTTGACGATGAAATACTGTAATCGTACCAATGGGTCTAACTATGCGCTAGACCAAAAGAGGCCAACAGACCTTGAATCAACAACAACGAAATATTTGAAACTTTTTTTTAACCATTTGGTTATGGTCGAAAATGGGCCTTGTGGTGTCCTTTTTTTTACAATTTGTCCAGGAATATTAATGTTTAATCCATGGCGTACGTAATATATGACTTATTATGTAAGCGACGTTTTGATCATCCTAAAAATGTTTTTCAGTATTTTTATTAACTCAAGGGGAAACATTCAAACATTTTGCTTCGGACAATGGATGTCCGCATTTTTTTTTTTTTTTTTTTTTTTTTTGTAAAATTCTTTACATTTAGAACAATTTTTATTTGAATAGGAAATCGAAGTTTCGTTTTAATAAAGAAATGAAAAAAGTTACAAAATGGGTAGACGCAAATTATCAGATATGAAATAAAAAGAATATTGCCCAGTTAAACTGATGGCATTGAGCTCACAGGCTATGCATACTAATTGTACAAGGCAGCCTTGTATTTTCGTTAATTTCGTTTGAAAAAAAAAATTAAGAACGGGAAACAGCTCTCCCCTTTCTTCTTTTTTATACTTAATCATTGAACCTCCTAAACTATCAAGGACATGCTTTATCATATAAAAAATCTATCTCCAAAATTCAGAGCAAATCAGACAATTCTTAATAAAAACCCATTTAACATTCATATAATTTAAGGAGTTATTCCCCTCTTTTATACTTAACCATTAAACTTCCAAAACTATTCGGAGATTTGAACGAAATCTGACAATTCTGCTTGAAAAATCCATTAATACAAGTTAAGGGGAGGGGCATTAGAACCCCCGTTCCCCCTGTTTATACTTATTCAATGAACACCTAATAACAGCCACGGACTCGCCTATTCAGAATGATCCTATATCTAAATTTTGAACGAAAACTTAATTCTGCATGAAAATCCCGTTTATATCAATTAAGGGGAGGGGCATGAGTCCCCCGTTCCCCCTCTTATACATATCGAATGAACTCCAAAAACTAATCACGGAAGCGCCTTATCAGGATATGCTAATATGGGTGATTCTCAAAATAGGGGACAATTTATGTCTTTCGGCATACAAAAAAAATTGACAGGTTTTCTATCATGTTTTTATAATTAGATATGTTTGTCTTAATATTATTCATTATTTGCACTAAAGAATTATTCACTTTAGTTATAAACACCTTAAAATAACATAATAAATGTTCAAAATGTCATTAGCATGGATGTCCACAGCAACTGTGCCTTGTATATACTAGCTTTTTCAAGAGTTAATATCATGTTTATAAAATAATACAAATCTTATTCTTTCTTTAAATTAATCAAGGAGAGGATTGATCCAATAAATTTCTTTTTAAAAATAAAATTATAATATATAAAAAAAGAATTAAAGTTTGTCCTCCATATTCTATTTTCAAAACCAGGTCATACTATAACAGCTGGTTATTAATCAAAATTTCATTTTCACATATGACAATAGTTTGAAAATATAAAGTTTCTCCATGGCAACAAGTAGCCATTTTATCCCAGCTTGAAAATAGAAGCATGTATTTTAAGAATAGAAGTTGAATATTAGGGGCGTACATCAATTGTATATCATTAGAATGGATAATAATTTTCATGTTTATTTTAAAATTTAAATTTTTATTTTACTTATTTGCATTGGACTTTTGTGTTTTAAAAAGCCCCAGAAAGGACTATTGCATTGTGATTATATTATGGCTCATAATCTTATTTAATTTAAAATTTGTCATTAGCATGGTCAAATATCAGTGTCATTAGCATGGTTTTTCTGTCCATGTTAAAGACTCCTATGTGCATAAATGTAACCATTGCTTATATTGTATCTTTTATAAAGTTTAATTTTACATATAAATTTAGGTATTACATTTATTATCCCTAAAATATGCATTAAATCTGTCAGAAAATCACTAAGACAGCTTTTTACATTGTTAGTGTCAGAATGTTGCTCATGTAAACAAAGTTTGCTCTTGGTAATGTTTTTATTCTCCTTATATGTATATAAGTAAAAATGGAAACCATTTGCTGAAAAGGAAGGCTAATAAATATATAAGAAAATATTTAAACAGGAAGAAAACAAAAATTTCTTAATACATTTATTCCAGGCAATTTGTTTTGTCATTAGCATGGCTCAAAAAACACTAATTATTTTTTTTAAAGTTAATTTTTAAATATTTAGCTCTGCTGACTACATGTAAAGTATACCTAATACTATATTAACAACACCTATTTTTTTCAGAAATTTTGCTAACAGTAATTTTTTTTAAGATTTCACTTTTGAAATTGTCCCCTATTTTGAGAATCACCCATATACAAAATTTCAAGTGGATCCGATATTTTTATCATGAGTTATCGCGTTGCACACGAACGCACGTACGAACCTACATACAGAACGGACGGGCACATAAGCTCTCAGGCTGTGATAGCCTGTGAGCTAAAAGCCAAAGAGACGTATGAAAGATAGTCTTTAAAAAGATTCGATTATTCGCGTTTGAAATGAAATAGACGACCGCTCGCGGACAAAGTCTGAAACGAAATAGAACTGATACCGTGAGCATCTTCTGCTGAAATCAGTGTTTAAAAGGCCGATAAATAAATAAACAGTTCTATAATAAATAAATAAACAGTTCTATAACGCATGCAACGTTGGGTTCTTTGTATTAAAATTATCTAAAATCAAAATTTTATACACAAAGTTTAGATCTATAATATAAAAAAGTACATTTGACTTACTCATGGCAAAATAACATGACAGCAACACAATGCTTGCATGATTCGCTTGCTCCAGCTTTGCAAGAGCAACCTTATCAGGTAACCTGAAATAATATGGGGATTTCCTTTTGTTTGGCTTGTTTGTAAACACGAGCCTACCAATCTCTATTTCTTCTTCTTTGCATTTTTTAATGCCGCACATTACTAATCTCTTTGAATCAATAATTGTTTCAGCTTCTCTAAAGCAATTACTAGATTTTCCAGCATCTAGAAATTCTAAAATTGTCGATATTTGTAATTTATCTCCAATAATTAAATAAAAAATAAAATCTGCACTTTAAATAGCTCTTTAAACGGGTTTCGCTATGCTACAACATGGAACAAACAGCAAGCACTACGTAAACAAACGATTATCAGGTCTATACAACGCCACCTTTCGGTCATTACAAACGCGAATTGAGTTCAGTGATCCTGAAACGTGCGATGATCACGAAAAAGGAAGCAATCTAATGTTAAACTGATTGAATGTAAAAGATCATTTTTTTTAATATAGAAGAATTTATGTATAAGTCTTAAATTTTAGTGTTTGAAAAAATATTTTTCCGAATGGTTGTTGTAATTTGTTAAATTTTTTTTTTTTTTTTTTTTTTTTTTTTTGCTATAATCAATTAATAATTCATATTAAATTATGATTGTACGTTCAGAAATCAATTTAAAATCCTAAAAAGTTAGTTTGAATACTGTTTCTCTTTTTTCTGTTTCCATACCTTAAAAAAGAAATAGCAAAAATATTTTTAATAGTAAATTCACTAACTCGCACTTTCTATCAAGCGTTTAAAAATGTTATTTTTTTTTAATAATTGGGCTTGGTGGCCCAGATTAAGTTAATATATTGGAAAAATCTCTAATTATAGTCAACAAAGTAGGCTTGATTTTTAAGGTAAATTATTTTATCTTTTATATTTATTTACCAGTTCAGTCATTATAATTTAATCAAAATAATTCTATTTGACTACAGTTTGAAATCTCATCAGTAAAAAGTTGCAACCAAAATATCCATAGCAAAATTTTATGGCATGCGAACTTCTCCGCTGAAGTTTTCAAAACTAATGTAAATTAAACATATGTTTGAAAATTAATGAAGATCTATTTCTCCATTTTAAGTTTCTAACATTTCTCCGCCTTTTAATTTCTAAGTTATCAACGTAATATTGTGAAAATCACCAATACAAAATTATACTCAGAACATTATTAGTTTTCCCCTTACGTAAATTGTCTGAAAAATGATGACAAAAGAGAATGTCGATTAATAAAGAATACTGCCCAGTTAAACTGATGGCATTGAGCTCACAGGCTACAAATACTAATTGTACATTAACCCTCTGGATCCCAAACCGCCCGAGATATTTTAATTCGTATATTTCAGTTCCCACCAGAAAATTAAAACAACACTATTTGCTTTATTCAATAACAGAACATTCCGTATTTAAATAAAACGAAATTAGTCATTGAATTTTTCTGGTGTGAAATGAACTACATAATTTCTAGAACGTGTTCTAGCATGGGAATTAAAGGGTTAAGGCCTTATATTTTCAAGGGTTAGTTCCGTTCGAAAAAAAATTAAGAAGGGGAAACAGCTCTCCCCTTTCCTCTTTTTTTATACTTAATCATTGAACCTCCTATACTATCAAAGACATGCTTTATCATATAAAAAATCTATATCCAAAATTCAGAGCAAATCAGATAATTCTTAATAAAAACCCATTTAGCATTTATATAATTTAAAATTAGTTATCCCCCACTTTTATACTTAACCATTTAACTTCCAAAACTATTCAGAGATTTGAACGAAATCTGAAAATTCTGTTTGAAAAACCCATTTATATAAATTAAGGGTGGGGCATTAGAACCCCTGTTCCCCCTATTTATACTTATTCAATGAACACCTAATAACAGTCACGGAATCGCCTTATCAGAATGATCCTAATCTAAATTTTGAACGAAAACTTAATTCTGCATGAAAATCCCACTTATTTCTATTAAGGGGAGGGGCATGAGCCCCCCGTTCCCCCTCTTATACATATCGAATGAACTCCAAAAACTAATCAGGGAATCGCCTTGTCAGGATATACCTACATACAAAATTTCAAGTGGATCGGATATTTTTATCATGAGTTATCGCGTTACGCACGAAAGTACGAACGTACATACAGAACGGACGGGCACATAAGTTCTCAGGCTATGATAGCCTGTGAGCTAATAAAAAACCGAACCGATAATGAAGCCAGATTTTGCTTCCAGTGGCCATGCGACATTGTTGATCACCAAGAGTAATGTATTATCGGACACATGCATCGCGAAAGCACTTGATTGGAGACAGGATTTCCTTCTCAAATTGGTTGAACTGTTAAACATAATTTTATACATTTATTTTTTATCATATAAAATATGTTCATTTTATTTGGGGGAGTGGGGGCGTAAGAAATGTTAAATTCACGAGCTTGACGAATATATACAATTTCTATTAACCGAGATTTCCAATATCTGAGAAACTAACTGTCCCAGTTAGCTCAGATAATCGAGGTTGTAATTTGACTCTAGTTCAAAATCCCATCAGTAAAAATTTGCAATCAGATCCCAAAACAAAATTTTACTGCACTAAGACTGTATTCACTAAGACTGTATAATGGAGTTTTTAAACACCGTTGTAAATTAGGCATAATAAATTTTTAAATTAATGAAAATCTATTTCTCCATTTAAAGTTTGACACTTCTCTACTTTTAATTTTATAAGTTAACATAGTAACATAGTAAAAATCGATAATACAAAATTATATCTAGAATCTTATTGGTGTTCTCTCCGTACGTATATCATCTCAAAAATGATGACGGAAGAAAATATCGATTATGTACTATTTACATGCAAATAATAAATTGACATTCAGCAACCTTTAACAGACAGGTATATTTCAGACGTCAAAGAAAGCCAATCATTTTAACGCTGCCATAAATCATAATGTCATTCATTCATAAATCATTTTAATATACATAATGTATAGAAAAGGATAGCCAAACTCAAAGCCAAAAATTTATCAAATATAATAAACTATTTGATTCTAGTTCAAAATCCCATCAATAAGCACTTATAGCCAGACACCCAAAACAAAATTTTATTGAACTATTTGTACGATAGAGTTTTTAAACACCAATGTAAACTAGATATAATAAATTTGAAAATAAATGAAAATCTATTTCTCCTTTTTAAGTTTCTAACATTTCTCCACCTTTAAATATTTAAGTTACCAACGTAATATTGAGAAAATCGATAATACAAAATTATACTCAGAACATTATTAGTATTCAACAACGTACGTAAATTGCCTGAAAAATAATGACGAAAGAATATATCGATTATGTACTATTTACACGCAAATAATAAAATGACATTCAGTAACCTTCAAGGGGCAGGTATATTTCAGAAATCAAAGAACGCCAATCATTTTAACGCTACCATAAATCATAAAATTATTCATTTCTAAATCATTTTAATATATATGGTGACTAGAAAATCACAGCTTATTCAAATACGAACATTTATCAAATATAAGGAACTAAACTATTTGATTCTAGTTCAAAGTCCCTTCAGTAAAAACATAAAACCAGATACTCAAAAACGAAATTTTACTGCACTAAGACTTGTACGATAGAGCTTTTTAAACACCATTGTAAATTAGACATAATAAATTTGAAAATTAGTGAAAATCTTTTTCTCCATTTTAAATTTCTAACATTTCTCCAACTTGTAAGTTATAAATTATCAACGTAACATAGTGAAAATCAATAACGCAAAAGTATACCCAGAACCTTATTAGTGTTCCCCGTACGTAAATTATCTGAGAAATGATGACGAAAGAAAATATCGATTATGTACTATTCACACGCAAATAATAAATTGATATTCAACAATCTTTCAACAGACAGATATATTTCAGAAATCAATAGAAGCCAATTCTTTTAGCGCTAATATACAAAGTGTCTATTAAAGGGCAGACGAACGCAAATACAAAAATTCATAAAATTATAAAGTAGCCGGCCCATCTAGACCAGTTATACTCAATTTGTGGCCCGGTGACCTTTTATGCGCGGCCCGAAATACATAACCATTAATCGATATTTATAAAATTGATCAAGATATCCATAAAATTATTACGACATTCACTGGTGAATATTTTGAATTTGAAACTACGTTAAAACATCTTAACATTCAACATGCTATTATTTAAACAAGTTGGAAATTACACGTGAAGCGTAGCAAATGAGGTGCGTTCGTACGATAATGAAGTTTTTAAAATATCACTCTCATATATCAATCTCATAAAATTGTTAATAATTAATTACAATTAAAATGCGCAACAATGTTCTCTCTATACTCATTATGTAATAGAATACTTTTGCGTGGCCTTGCAAATCAATAACAAAAGTTCTTTGCACAACAGATTATGCATAATCTATATTATAATATGTACCTTATGATGCATATCAATATTATTATGGTCGAATGAGTGTAATGCTATTAAAATGCATTTGAAACTTTTTTTCCCATTGACTAATGTAACGGAGTACTTTTGATTGTCCCTGTATTTGATCTATGCATCCTATTTTCAAAAAAATTTAAATGACTAGACAAAATTACGTAATAAGTATGTAATTTAAATTTCAAACGATTATCCCCATTGACCAACATTTTTCCCCATTGACCATTATGTAACGGAATACTTTTGATCGTCCCTGTAACTGATCTATCCATCCGTTTCTCATAAAATTTGAAATGACTCGACAAAATTATGCAATAATTATATATTTTAAATTTCAAAAGATTCCGTTGGGTGGTTTTTGCTTTGTTATATACGGATAGATAGACAGACGGACTGAACAACAACTATTGGTGCTACGTATTTACATAATTACGAACGCACCTAAAAAGGAACTGCTGTCTGAATAGGAGCCTGAAAATGAAATATCATCTACTGTTAAAATAGTAATCACAGATATTGTTAGCTTTTAAAGGGAAGCAAATACTCTGCAATCACTACAATTTTTTGGAGGAATTAATTTGCCATTATAAGAAGTACAGAAACAAAGTCATGGACGGTTCTAAAGAGAGAGTCTGTAAGAGCTTTCATTGATGGAAATCCTTACGATTAAAAGGGCGGTTTTATGGATAATTTTTTTGTTTTTTCAATGCAAATTTACTTCAAGTTTCAAAGGTCTTTGAGAGAAAAGACGGCCTTTATCCCGTCTTATAAAACAGCCAAATGGCCAGTGAAACAACGTCAATAACAATAACTTTGAATTTTCATGCACGAAGGAGAAGATTGATCGCTTATTTTTACTTTCTTCTATCTTTACAAGAAGAAAGTACTGGATTCATGAAAATTTTCGACTTCCGGTTTTCGACGGATTTATGCGTTTTAGATGGTCCTGAACACGTTTTGACTATTTTTAGAAAATGTCTGTCTGTGAGTCTGTCCGTCTGTCTGAGTCTGTCTGTATGTGACAAAAAAATTGTGGGCGCTCTATCTCAAGAACTAATGCTCGAAATTTAATAAAATTTTATATTCAGATAGACCTTGATATGAATTAGTGCCTATTGGTTTTTGGTGAAAATTGGCCTGCAGGTGGCGCTGCTATACTACGTTTTTCATGATTTTCAAGATTGCTATATCTCAAGAACTAATGCACGAAATTTCACCAAACTTCAGATTCTGTGACCCCTTGATATACATAGACGCTGATTAAGTATTGGTGTAAATTGGCCAGCAGGTGGCACTGCTATGCCACGTTTTTCATGATTTTCATGATAACTATATCTTAAGAACTAATGCACAGAATTTCACCAAACTTCAGATTCCGCGATACCTTGAGATACATAGCCGCTGGTAAGGTTTTGGTGTGAACTGCCTATAGGTGGCGCTGCTATGCTACATTTTGCACGATTTTTGCGATAGCTATATCTCAAGAACTAATGCAGAGAACTTCATCAAATTATAGTTTCTTTTACACTAGAATATATAACATAATTAGACGCTGATTACATTTTGGTATTAACCTTGCAACAGGTGGTGCAGCTATGCTGCATTTTGCACGATTTTTCCGATAGCTATATCTCAACAACCAACGCACAGAATTTCATCAAACTTCAGATTTTGTTACAAAATGACATATAACATAATTACACGATGATTACGTTTTGTTATAAATCCTCCAACTGATGGTGCTGCTGTGCTATATTTTACACGGTTTTTTTTAAACTAGCTATATCTCAAAAACTAATGCACAGAATTTCATCAAACTTCAGATTCTTTTACACTATAACATAATTAGACGCTTTTTTGCGTTTTGGCATAAATTGTCCAAGATATGGGGTTGCTGTGCTACGTTTTGCAAATTTTTTGTTATAACTATATCTCAAGAACTAATGGACGAAATTCCATCAAATTTCAGATTCTGTTAGGTCTTGACACCAATAGATGCTTATTAGGTTTTAGTATAAATTACTCAACATGAGGCACTACTAAGCTCATTTTCTCAGAATATTAATTAAATTTTGCGTTTTAGGCTTTTCGGATACAAGAATCTCATTAGGCTAGGTCAAATGTTCGAGGAAATTTGATAGTGGGTAACTTTGGGGTCACCACATTTTTTTTTTTTTAAATCTTAAAATGTACTTATGAGATAGAAGAAAGTTTCGGGATTGACACATCCAACTAGTTTTCAACATTTTACTTCTTAACGTATTAAGAAGTTATTGCCGACATTTATTAATTATTAGCGGTATAATCTCGATAAAAAGATTTATACAGCATAACTATAAATTAGTAAAGAAATGCAACAGCACATGATTAATTTAAAAAAATCAAATCATGTGCTGTTGCATTTCTTTTAATACGTTGCGTGCATTATAATTGTTGATACGTGAAATACACTTGTAGAGATTTTTAAAACATCTCTCATGAAAATATCAAGGATTTTAAGTAAAGTATCTTTTACAAGAGAATTGCATTAAAAAAGAGACTCGTAATGGGAAACCTTCAAAGGGCGCCAAGAAAACCTACAAAGGACGACAGCCCTGCTTTAATGCATTTTAACTGCAAATTTTGCTCTCCCTGTTTGATTGCACTTTGATTGCATTTGCTATCTTCCAAAATTTGCCAATAGGGGGCACTTCGGTCCTTTGCATTAGGTCAGGCATAGTCGCTTTACTATACTGTTATCTCACTTCCATAGCTGTAGTTCTCTTCGCTCGCAAATATTTTTAGGTTAAAGGAACTTTCCTATGCACCCTGTATAAATGCTTGTATATTAGAATTTCCTAAAAGGATTAGAATTATTAGAATTTATTAGAATTTCCTTAAATCTCTAGAACTCATTCTTAGCGATGAACTCAAATAAAGATGGCTTTACTGCTTGCTCTTTTTATTGCTTGTTTTTATGATTTAGGTTTATTTTGATATTGATTTTTCAAAACAAATATTCATAAAATTCCTGGCAACGCTGTGTACTTTAGTTTTGTATAAATATTGAAATACGATCGCTAAAAAGACGAAAAGCGCGAAAATAATTTATAAAAATGTAAAATTTAAAATATTTTCTCTTGAAAAAATTGTTTTGCGGAAAGTATTTTAACACGTTCAAACCGGCACGGACCACCGGTGGCCCGTAAAAAGGCTTAAGAATCCTTGTTTATCCCCACCAGTAAAATTTTACTGAAAAATTTGCCTTATTTAATCGAAGCATTTTCTCGATTTAATAAGCCACAAATTTCCCGTTTTTGAAAACCGGTGACAAAACATTAAATATTCCGTAAATAGGTCCCGTCGCGATGGGGATAATCAAAAATTGCAATAAATGTCTTATTCGCCTAAATTTTCTTTATCCGGTTTGTAGTCGATGTTGGCGATAGAATCACAGTTCAAATTTGCAAATATGGTCAAATGATAGAACACACATGGATCTTTATGATAAAAGAAATAGTTCGGACTTTTTTACAATAAGATTACCTCATTGGTTCTCTAATTTACACACAAAAAAATATTAATATAATTATCAAATTATTAGAGTCAATAAGATTTTTAACAACGATTTCAATTTTATTAAAAAATGTTTTTAGAAAAATTGTTCTCAAATAATAATCGCTTTAACCCTTTCGAGCCTGGTGTACTGTTAATAGTACATGTCTTTTCATGGAGTATCATTTTGTTTTAATAATTACTTTTGTTACTTTCTCATATAGAAACGATAGTATATGGCTATGCCTTTCTTATGATGACTTCATTTATGTTTTGACATTTAGTAATAACAATAATAATATCAGTTTACTTAATCCTCTTTGCACCGTTGGCGATTCTTTTGTTTTATGTAGGGGAGACTGGGGTACAATGGACCATGGGGTATAATAGACCACCCCTTATTTTTGATATTAATTCCGTTTTTGAAAGCTTCATATTTTAGTATATAGATTGCAGTTCTGAAGTAGTAAAAAGAATTTTGAAACCATGTGCATAGCTGACATTTTAGTCATTTTATACTTGATAGTTTATTTGACACAGGAGGAGTAAGGCAGAAGTAAATATTTTCAGTGAAACATATCTTCATTTATTTATTACAGATTTGTAATTTGAAAGACATTGCGTGTCAAAATAAAAAGGTAAGACAATACATTATTATATTTATTGTAGCTGAAATAATAGAATTCTAAATTTCTTTTTTTATCATCAAATTTTTGTCAAACTTCCATATGAGGTACAATGGACCATCAGAAACTGGGGTACAATGGACCATGGTCCATTGTATCCCAGTTTTGTATCCCATGTTTTTAAAAGTCAAATATTATATGTGAAATTCAGAATTAATAAATTATTTTACTTCTGTGTGTAAATTAATGAATGATTCATGTTGCGTAATGCATTTTTGAAATATGTATCTGTATAATATATGCTTTCAAACTTAAAAATTAGCCCAAATTAAGACTTAATAAATTATTTTATTTCTGTGTGTGAATTAATTAATGATTCATGTTGTGAAATGCATTTTTGAAATATTTATCTACATAATATATGCTTTCAAATTTAAAAATTAACCCAAATTGAACACCAAAAATTAGTAAACAAAATATTTTGAAAAGTGATAATAAGCTTAAAAGTGGTAAACTAAAAATATCACCTTTTGAAATATGTCCTTTACCAAAAGCTTGCTTGCGCAAAACGCCAAATAAACGAAAGAAAGGTGCATCAAGAATTCTAACTGATACACCAGTGTAAAATATAATTGAAGAAGCGAAAAAAAAAAAAGATAACAAATTGAAGAAGAAAAAATTTACCTTAGTTAGAGCTAAAAAGTGAATAAACAAATTATGATATAGTTTATCTTTCTTATTTTTAAAAAATTAACTACACTGAAATATTTTTATTAAAATTACATGTGGTCCATAGAGCCCCATGTTGTGGACCATTGTACCCCGGCATTGGGGTACAATGGTCCATTTTGTCACTTACTATTTAAAAAAATATGTAAAAAAAAGTATGCATAATTATTATTTTTGAGTGGATGCAATATAAACTTTAATGTATAGGTAACATGCATGTACTTGATCAAAAGAAAAAAATCAATACTTTAAGAGTAAACAGTCAAAATTTACAAAAGTGGATCATTGTACCCCAGTCTCCCCTATATATTTCACTCTTTAAAATATAAGTTACTTTTCTAAACGACTCATATTACAAAACGCAAGAAACCTTAGAAAATTGCACTATCTGTTAAACGTTGTAATAAGACCTTTTTCCAAATGTCACCAAAAACTCTTCCCTCAGACTATTATTATATAAATATGAATTAAATAGTACACTAAATAAGTAAATTCGTTAAATTTGAGACGATGAGTTAATTGTTAAACATCAGTAAGTCTATTTGAATAGTTACGATTAACAAAAAATAATTTTGTTGATTACTTCAAAAAGTATATTTTAATTGAAGAAAAAATAATTTTGTTCTCAAAATGGAAAAATATTCGGACCCGAAGGGGTTAAAATAACTGAAAATTTTTAAAGCTTTATATAAATTTGCAGTTTGAGAATTGGCAACAATGTGCTGGAGAAGCAACCTGGAAAGACCGCGGTTTCTGGAGGTTGATATATGGTGATATTATATTGTTTAATTGTTAAAACGGATAGTTGTAAAAGTTACAGCAAGGTAATTAAAAGTCGAAGAAGTAGTTAAGGTATTATGAATAACGGAAAAGAAACCACTTCCTTGATTATACAGAGTTATCTCGGGTTCGTGTCCCGGGATTATTATCCCGAGTAAACGCGGGCATGAAATAATTTATTACTAATATTTGTAATATCAATTTTTTACTCATCGTAAAACTTAAAAAGAAAGAATATATTCTTATATAATAAATTATATATAATTAAATTATACATAATATTCGATAAGTAGTTTCCCAAATTTTGCGATATAAAATGCAACTGGTGAAATGCAATGTTGTGATTGCAGGAAATGTGATGATTTTTCTGCAATTTTTCTCAAAAAATTAGTAAGGGAATTCGTTTACGAATTTTATGTTTTTTTCAAGCCACTAGTGCAATTTCTGAAGCCATGACTATTGCAGTAAAAAGTTAATTTTATTAATCTTTGTGCTTTAATGACGAGTCCGGCTGGAGGTGAGGTATGACTTTTATTTTACTTTCAACAGACCTTCACACAACAAAAAGCACTATATTAAAATATTTGGTTTGTTACATTTATTATAAATTAAAAAGAGCAACATTCTAAGTTAATTACAGGCTTTCTGATTCACGATACAATTTCTGTCAATTTTCATCTTTTCAAACACTTCTGATTTCGTTAAATAAATGTGAAAACAAGAGATAGTAATTTTGGAAATGTGTGGTTAACGTAGACTATCAAAATTTAGTAAATTTTCTTATTTTCAAATCTTTCTGATCCCTTTAACGCATTGACTAGCATCGAAACTTAATATCCTTGTGAAGGAATAGTAGAAACAGTCTTTAAGGGAAATTTCAATAAATAAATATTAATAAAATAGGGTCATACTCGGATGAGTTCATATCCATGGCTTCATTAAATTTCCTTATTGGTTTTCAAGAAATGAAAAATCAATTTCAAAATCTTATAGCGGCTTCTCGCCTAAATTACCTGGAAAACGTCAAAATAAATTATCGATTATTCACTACTTTCTTAGAACTAATACATAAAAGCGATATTAAGCAATGTTCGAAGTTAAAATAAAATATGATTGCTGCAGACATTGCGACTGTACTGGCATTTTTATTCCTTTAAAAGCAATAAGTTTGTTTTTAGTTTGGCATGAAAATCAAAATGAACTTCATCTATTTATTTTAATTTACACTCGTGTATATTTACTCTTTCCAGATACTTAAAGGTGTATGAAGACGACGAAAAAAAAATGTAGAGTAAAACACATACGAATTCAAAATATTTTTGCTATATTACACAATTTATTTATGCTTTTTCCCCCATCATTTTGCAATTACATCGAGTGTGGACAGTAAATTTGCGGATACATGAGTCTTTAGCGATTTTGCCATTGAAGGAAAAGAGAAATGGATGTTTTAAAGATTGAAATGAAGAGTTTTGTGGAGATTTTTTTTTCAAAAATACTTTTTAAGTTGTTTCATTCACCATGTGCATGAGCTTAGTAATATTAAAACTAAACTAGCTGGCTTCGCCCACTAGCAGGCCAGTCCTTTTTTTATAAAATCTCGAAGCGAACTAACCTCGAACTGTGTCCTCGCTGCCCACGGCACCGTATAGCAGGTGTGCTGCTTGCGCACTGCTCGTCCCCTTCTTATAAACGAATCTACTTTATAAGCAAATCTCAAACCGAAACATCGAAAAGGGTCTGTCGAAAGGGGGTATCTTGGTGGAAAAAACCTAAAAACCCGATTTTAGCGGTTGACTCGTAAATTTACCATTGTACTTCCCTGCACCGAAAAATATGAGAACATGGGGGATTTGGAGCAGTAAAACATAATTGTAAATCTATAATTCAAACGTTAAAATCAGGTCTTTTGGTGTTTTCCACCAGGATATGACTTGGCAGACCTATTGCGTTTTAATATGCGAATCGAGATTTAACTAATCGTAGATTTTAATCCTTGAACTCGATGAGGTGATTGTCTGTGCGGCCGCCTCCCGGTGTATTAAAAGTTTTCTTTTTTGCGAACGCACGTGGTTGTGTTTGGGTTTAATGTAGCGGATTTTAGCGTTTCGTTTTTGGCGTCCTCCATTCTTTCTTTTTACTCTATGGGATTTTCCTCTTTACTTTTAATAGAAATGGAGTACTTTCTATGCCACAATTATAAAAACGGTATTAAAAAATATCAAAAAATTAATACTCAAAAAATAAAATTAAGATACAGTTTTTAAACAAATTGCATTTATAAGTACATTTTCCCCTTTATACGACGGTGGAAAAATTGAAAATGTGCGATGTTTAGAAGTTAAAAAAATTTCAGTAGCAAAAATTGCAAAACTGAAATTTCATTTCAAATTTCAAAGTTTTGCCATTCACAAAATGACTTGTGTTACGCACAGATGCGTTTGGCCTGTGTAATATAGATATATAGATAGATACTTACACATACACCTGAGATTTATTTCATATTTCGAGATGATCTTTTTAACTATTATTGTTAATTCTAACACAGCGCAGATATTTCTTTTCTAACGATAAAAATATTTTTAGGTGAATATTACAAAGAGAAAGAAAAATTTCGTGAAAATTACCTGAAATTCTAAAATCTTACATTTAAAATGGTTTTCTATAGTTTTATTAAAAAATATCGGCGAGAAAAGTGTTGACTTTGTTCATTTTATTTATTTATTTTACTTTTCAGATGTTTAACTAATCTTATTTAATCAAACACAAAAACAGCAATTAAGAGCAGGTAATTTGACATTAAAATCCCTCAAGTAAGAAAGAAATAAATGGTTACTCGTTTAAGAGTAAGATCACAACTTCATTTTAAATTATTATTCAACTTTTCATAATCTTTTTAAAACCGATCAAATTAACGATTTTTAAAGTCTAAACGGGAATAGGCGGACTTAACTCGTAGAAGGCAAAGCCCATTAACAATAGTTAAAAAACTTAATCTACTAAGATAATTAAAAATATGTTTATTATCAAAACATAACTTTACAATCAGTGACATTTCTGGCATTGGTATTTACCAATAAGGATATCTGTAAAATGTTTAAAACTGGTTCATTTTAGCCTTAAGTCACTTCCAACACGCAGTTGGTTTCTATATACTTATTTTTCAAAAACTTCAAAAAAGCATGTTCATACAAGTCAGTCATTTTGAATAACATCAAGGACCAAAAAGCTGATTTAGATGTATTTAGGTATATCCAGAAGGAAACTAAAGATTTTTCCATTGAAATATTATTTTCTGTTGAAATAGTTACCTATTTAACAGATGAAACAAAAGATATCTTTTTGCGACAAACATCGATTGTTCTTCAACCCATAGGTTGGAAACCGCTGCTTTAAACAATTTACACTCATTCGCAGTAATACTTACGAAATCTTTTGTGTAGTTCTGTAGAATTTATTTTATATACACCACGTAGTGTGCAAAAGTTGGTTGGACTTCAAACACATACCATAACAGAAAACAAAAAAGCACGCTTTCAGCAGTCATCCCTAATAGACAATATTTCAGTATGCTGATTCAAAGCATTTTCTTGATTGCATAAGTAAAAATAACTCTTTGAAAAAGTAATTCAAACATAATAAATGCATAATGGACGTCACTTATATATTCTTTCAGGATAATTTAAATTAAAGACACAAATACAAACTGTTTTAGGTAGCTTTCATTACAAAAAGTAAACAGCTACCTATTGCAGCCGTCCCACAGTGGGGCAAAATCCCGAAAAGCTGGCCAAAATATGAAAATGTTATTCAAACTGTACAAAAATTCGTATACAGGTGTTTTTGAGGATGCTAAGTAAGAATACAAAATTTAAATTAAAAAAAAAATGGCGGATACAATATGGCGGGGCAAAAATTAAAAATATCTCGAAAGTTGTTCAATTTATATGCAATTTTGTAAAGTTTTCAGGATGCTAATTAGGATTCAAAAGTTAAACTTTAAAAATAAATAAATAAATATTATTAAAGATTAAAAAGTAAAAACAATTAGATTTAAATAAAATTTAAAATTTCGAGGGTAAACTTAAAAAGTAATTTTCAAAAAACCAAGGCATATTTAATCGAAATTTAAGTACGTTAATGGAAAGTAAAATATTAGACTATTTAATTTTTATATTATTAAAACAAAAACGAAAATATATTCCAGAAATTCACCTTTAGTATCAACTGTTGTATAATTAAAAGATTCTTCAGAGGTCAAAGTGTCGAAACATTTAGCAGAACTTGTTGGCGGTATTGGAAGATCCTGTGACTCTTAGGATCAATGATTTTAATTTCTTCTACGATAATTTATCTAAACTGGAAATGAAAGAATCTAATGACATTAAAAGGCGTAAAAATATCTTTTTTTTTCTCGCTACTGAATCTTTGCGATAAATCTTCTCGATATTTTTTGATAAGTTTGTTGCATGATTCTTGAGTATACTATGGCATTTGACAAATTGGCAGTAATGAAGATAATGTTATTTCTTTTTCATTAATAAGTAGTTTGTGTACTGAAGTAGGCATATAGAGTCAGGGGTTCAGCTCAAATCTACTGGCTATTTGTAAGGAAAAGTCTTCGAAATTTATCAAAAAAATGACATGACTACAAGAAATTACTTATGATTTAGAATCGTTTAATCAAATCTTCGTATACGATAGTTATAGAAGCACAAATAGTTGCGTTTTTAAAGAATCGTTGAATTGTATTGTCATCATTTCTGCTTCCAAATCTGGAATTTAGTTTCTCGATGAGAAGTCTTAATTGTAAACGAAATATTTTTTGCATATTTTATTTTGCAATTTCAGTGTTTTTCTTTTCATGCAGCTTACGAGCTTTTCATTTTTTCTATCCAGTTTGTCTTCCAGGAGTAAGCCCTCTCAAAATATTTTTGCATGCAACTTAGATATTCTGAATTCTAAATTATCTCAATCCAGTTTTAATAAAAAATGTCAGATCGGTACGATGCTGTTTTGATGCTGTCTGAAATAGGTGCAACGTTGAATATTAGACTAATTCGTTCTTGACGACTATTTCTTGTGTATCAATGATTGTATTAAATGAAATAAGTCGATTCTCCTGGTGTTTAATACAATCCATCTCATTGACATTCATTGACAGTAGCTTCCGTATTTCTTGAAAAAGAAAAATGGATCTTGATTGGCCGAATAAAATCATTGAAATGAAGATCTTGGAATTTTCAAATTGACGATTCATGAATTAATCGCAACATTTATGTGTTCTAGTAGCATGTGAGAAAAGAATAATACATTAGACCTCCTGCCATCTTCATAGCTAAATATTTGTTTAAATGTACTCAGAATAGATGTTCCATCTCACCATACTCACCTGCAAATCAAATCAGAATTACTTATATATATTCTAAAGTGACATTCATAAGGATTTTTACTCGCATTAATGAAATACGCTCAGTAGTTTGATCTAGCAAATATTGCCATTCACAAAATAATTCTTCTAATTATAATAGAACAAACAAAATTATTACCTATAAAGATAAGAAAATGTTATTCTACCGGATTAATAATAGAGAATTGTTTTCATTTTTTCATTACTAAGCTTACTTATCAAATTAATTTAATCTTATGATTATATTACTTATTTACAATATAATAGGTAATAAACTATAATAAAATTGAATAATTCAAAAATTTGAAAAATATTTATCACCTAAATTATGTGAAAAGTAGTCAATTTCAAAATTTTTGAAGCGGCCGAAAAAGTGACATTTTTACTTGCGGTTACTAAAATACGCGTGAAATGCAAAATGGCAGTTTAAGGCAGCTGGTTTTTTATGAATCATTAGAAAATAGCCTAGGATACTATTTCCATTAAGTTTCGTTGCGGAACACTGTGGAACATTTAAACTTTTTGATGTTTAAAAGCAAAAAAATAAAAAAAATTCTAAATTTTTTTATCAAAAATGACAATAAATTTATTAATTTTTATGTGTTTAATGTAAATTTTGTAATACATGCAAATAAAGTACACACTATCATAGTGTGAATCCATTTCAAATCATTAAAATCGGATAATATTATAAAATGTAGCACGCGTTCAGAGAAACTGTTGTTTTGCTGTTTTTGTTCGCTCCATGTGATATCTCTTCAAGCATCATTTTCGAAATAATGCTGCTTGTAAGGATAAAGCAAAAATCTTTTTATAAATACAGATTCTGACTCTCCAAACATTATTCTAGCCAACTGTATAGTCAAAATTCCCTAAATCGTAACTTCATTTTTCGACTTTTGGCCAGCTTTTTGGGTTCTTGCCCCACTGTGCGTCCAGAGGAAAGCACTTCCAAAAAATTTTGGTACATTTTCACCAATCATGACCCCCAGACCCCAAAACCACCCTCCATTCAAATGTTGACACACACACACACACACACACATATATATATATATATATATATATATATATATATATATATATATATATATATATATATATATATACAGGGTGGTCATAAAAAAACTTTGCCGATATATGGAGCTCTAGCGGCCAGTCCTCTCAATCGATAGAGGAGAAATTTCAGATATAGCTATTCAGAGGTATGAGCTCGAGATTCTGCGAACGGCAACAAAATGGCGCTCACGGTTATAGTTACAGTAACTCGAAATTTTCCAATGGCAGCCCCCATTTTTTTAACGCAAAATGCTCATCGCATGCGAAAATCCTAAAGAGCGTTGGAACCGTACGTGTATCGCAAGAAACGGACATGTTATACACGCACAAAGAACTGTTCTGCGAATCTCCCCCCCCCCCCATAAAAAACTCGATTGGGTCGCAAGGAGGAAATTTGAATATGACACAGTCAGTACACTAATCTCTGATTACAATACAGATCGGAGAAAAGAAAACTTATTTCGATTACACATTTTCCACATGGGTGCCATTACAGGCAGTTACACATTGCATGGTGGCGACTGTGGACAGTACAGCCGAACGTTACATCGCATGAGGGATTTTTGCAGTCTCACGTTCGATAGAATCTTTCACATCTGCCAAAGTTTGCGGATTGCACATGTACACTCTAGATTTTAGATATCTCCAGAACCTGAAATCCATAGGAGTGAGGTCGGGGGATCGCGGAGGCCATTGACGTTATCAATTAAAATGAAATGTGCCTCGTCCGTTCATAATATGCGAAGAGGCCGATCGTTATCTCCATCATATTGGATAAGAAATTTATTAACAATGTCTATATGTTGTTGATGATCTCTCACTTCAAACATCTGGGCGTGCTGGTACCGGTAAGGAAACATGCGTATTACAGAGCGCAGTAACTTTAAGACCATTGATTTCGGTATATCAAATACACGAGATGCACCTTTTGTAGTTTGCATGCGCCCTCTAGTCACTATGTGATGCACTTCCATAACAGTATCCTCAGGAACAGTTGGTCGTCCGGATCGCGGACTATCACAGATGCAACCATTTCTTCGAATTTCATTACTAAATCACGAAGAGCTTGTGAAATGCATAGGCGACGTATTTGGCGATGGTTTTAATGGTAAACGCGCAAGGTTTTCGCAGCATTCATCTAATTTTGATAATAGTTTTACCAACTCACTACGAAATAAGTCATTTTGTTGGCATCAGCGAGCTCCGAATGTAGAACTAACATTCCCACCCCTCATATTATCCGTTTTCTATGCTGACTATCTGGCAAACGACGTTTTGTGATTGGTATTTTATCTCTGTCGCATTCCGATTTTCTTCGTGCGCCTTGGTCGTGTTTTTTTAGGGGGGCCGTTCTAAGGTTATTTTGGGCAAGCATAATGCGTCCGTTTATTGCAATAACCATACCGTTCCAACTCTCTTTAGGGTTTTCGCATGCGCTGAGCATTTTGCGATGAAAAAAAATGGGTGTTGCCATCGGAAAATTTCGAGTTCTGCCACCATCTGCCATTTTATTTTAAAATGGTGGCCATTTAAAGAATTTTAAAAAAATTAAAATTAAATGCGAAAAAATAAAAAGTAAAAAAAAAATTTCTTTCATGTATTAGAACAACAACGATTACAGAACACTTATTATTTTGTCTATATCTTAAAAAATGATTGAGTTATAGCATTTTGAATTTTTCTTATGGCTGACATTTAAAAAGATCTAATTTTTGTCACGTGATAACACGCGTATTTATGAATCGATTTGGATGTAACTTGGTATGTACATAGTACATAATAAAGTCTGGACCGAGTTCTTTAGCCAGTTCCATCCGCTATCTTGTTTCAAAATGGCGGCCATTTAAAAAATTTAAAGAAAATTAAAATTTAAAATTAGGCACAAAAAAGTAAAAAATTGAAAAACATTTTTCTTTTATGTATTTGACCTTGATACAAAGATTCCAGAGCATTTTTTGTTTTGTCTGTATCTTAAAAAATGGCTGAGTTATAAAAGTTTTAATTTCTAGTGTTGCTCACATTGCAATGACCTGATTTTCGTCACGTGATAACACGCGTATTTACAGACCGATTTGGATGAAACTTGGTGCGTACATAGAAAATACCGATATCTGGACAGAGTTCGTTGGCCAGTTCCATCCGCCATCTTGTTTTAAAATGGTGGAATATTAAATTAAAAACAATTTAAATTTTAAAATTAAGTGCAACTAGTCGTTGGAGGCCATCGTAATACTTACCCATCATTTATATTCATATGAAAATAAAATATGTGAAAACTATTTATACAATGTACTTCAATTCCGAAACTAAACTTAAATGTTGCTAATACACATAGTAAACTCTATTAATGAATTGCTGATGCACCAATTTCAACAAATTATATAAAACGCCAAACTACTCAAGAAGTACCAAACTACGTAAAAGAAACATCCTTATAAAATAATAGTTAATATGATTATTATTTTTGGGATTGATTAACAGTTTGCTGCGTCGAATTAAGTGTCTCATTTTCAATTAAAATATACCTCTGAATTGAAATTGAATGAAATACAGGATCATGAAAAATCGAAGAATGTGGAAAACAGGATTACAAATATCTCGACAACTAATAATCCGATCGACTTCGTTCTTTATGCAAAATTTGTGTTTTTTTATTGCCTTTTACATGCATTCCTTAAAATAAAAAAATTCGAAATTTTTTATATACCTTTCATCAGAACGAATTTTTCGAGAATCCGGAAAAATAGTTCCGGATAATCGAGGTTGCTGATATTCAATAGGCTTCGTTCCATTCTTACATACTAAGTACATACAAAATTTCAAGTCTCTATCTCAATTTGTTCGTGAGATAGAGCGTTTACAGACAGACAAACAGACGGACGACAATTTTTTTTTTCTAAAAATGTTTTTCGAAATCTCCAGTGTCTAAAACATGTAAATCCATCAAAAAAAAATTTTCGATTTTCAAAACGACTGCAAGACTTACCCTATACTACGTATGATGGGTAAGTAAAAAAGTAAGAAATTGAAAAAAAGATTTTTCTTTTGTGTGTTTGACGTTGATACATAGATTCCAGAGCATTTTTTGTTTCTTCTATATATTGAAAAATGGCTGAGTTATAGCCCTTTCAATTTCCAGTGTGGTTGACATTTTGAAACGGTCTGAAATTTGTCACGTGATAATACGCATATTTATAAACTGGTTTGGATATAAGTCCGTAAAAGATGACTAATTTCTAAAAATTCCTATTAATATTCAGTATTGACAAAAACTAGTATTCAATCTTATAAAAGGTTGGGTTCCACCAATTTGAGCTTCGTATGTTTGAATAATATAACTTAATTTAAAATAAATAAATAAATAAGGTATATGAAAGCTACCTCTTCCTCCCGGCAACGCCGGAAGGACTTTTTGATCATCTTTCATTTGTTGCAACACTTCTGACATGAAAAAACGGATATAACAGCGAAATAATGCACCTATCCACACAAGTCCTGAAATAAAACTTTAATTCTATAAGAAAAATATTGAAGTTGCGCAATGGCGGGTCAGAAATCCCGATTTTGATTCTATCAATAACTTATGGGGAGATCTATAAGACGAATTTATATAAATGATAGGCATTTTCTTCAGCATCATGACTCAGAATTACAATTGAAGATGAATTGTACAAAAACAAACCCGAGGTTTAAGAGAAACACGAGGTTAAGGTTGTGCTAAAAATTAATGATGCGGAGGAATAATGAGATATTTACAATCATTAAACTCATAGTTGTGTGCATAATACCTTAAATATTTCTTTCTTAGTTTACTATAATGAATTTATTTTACTGTCCTTAAAGTTTTTACACGGGAAAAATAGTGTAATTATATTATTTTTATAATGAAATACTCACGGTCGAATTTTGTTGACTTTATTAGCTTTGCAGCTTGATGATACATACTATAAGAAAAAAGTTTAGTTTGTTTTGAAATTTATTAAAAAAATATTTTTTGCTGTCATTATAGTTTTTACACGCGCTGTATAGTAATTTTCTTACTGCCACAAAAAATGTAATTTTGAAACGATTTACTCTGTTTTTCTTTTATCTCTTTAAGGAATGCTTTAATTCGCCTTTATTAGGAACTCTTCGCGTGAATCATTCAGCTATTTGAAAGTAACGAAGATTTCTAATTTCGCTTCTAACATCCATCGCTCCATCAAACACATTTGTTTTCAAAGTAATGTATTGAAAATCTATATGATCACAGAAAATGTACGAAGTATTACCATTTGCCACAAGTAAATTTTCTAGAAAATAATAACGAATCGGATACTATCAATCATCTACTATTTACCGCACATAATCTGAAAATAATATTAAGTCACGTTTGGCAAAATAATAGTTGTTCTCATTGAAAAGACCGTAATTTTCTTATTCGCAAAAATATAATTTTGTTGGTGATTTACTTTATTTTTCCGTTGGTTCTTGAACGAATGCTTGAATTTTTGTTTCTTTTGAACCATTCCCGTGAAACATCCAACGAATTTATTAGCTAGAATCGAAATTAATAAAAATTATCATTAACGGAATTAATAGTACCGAAATTACCACGAAATTAATAAAAAAACAATTCAAAATCAACAAAGATTTACCACGAAATTAACAAAGCTCTTTCATTTCGTTTTCAACATCCATTATTCCATTAAACGCATTTGTTTTCAAAGTAATGTATACTGAAAATCGATATATCAAAAGAATCCCTAAATCTTACCATTTGCCACTAAAAATTGCTTAGAAAATAACAAATGAAGGAATATCGATTATCTTCTATCTGCGCAAATAATAAATCTGTAAACATTTAACATTCCGTAAAATGATAATTGTTTACGATTTGATAAAACAAAAAGTCTGAAATGATAGTAATTTTCTTTCTCTCACAAAAAATGTAACTTTGTGGCAATTTACTCTATTTTTTTTCATTACCTCTTAAACGAATGTTTTTTTTTTTTTTTTTCTGAGCCATTTTCATGAAATATCTAACAATCCGAAACTAACGAAGCCCCGTTCTCATTTCATTTTCAACATCCATCACTTAATTAAACGCATTTGTTTTCAAAATAATGATTGGAAAAAGCATAACGTACGGAAAAGCGATAAATCTACTTTCTAAATTTCTAGATACCTTTTCACTAAAACAATTAAAAAATTGATTTCTTTTAATCTTATTTTGGGGGTATTTCACGAAAATTTGGGGAGGTTGCAGGAAGAAATTTTTGTGTGATGTTGAAAAATCGGATTCAGCGACCCAAAAAACAAGATAAGCCTTTTTTGAACTATCATGAATGTTTTAAAGGTAAAATCGTCTATTACCTGCACTATAGAATTAGAATTCAATTTAAGAGTAGATTTAAGGATTTCCAATTACATGTACAATGGTGCACGCAGGATTATGATAAATATATTCGGTATATCTACTTCATGCTACATATACATATATCCTTACAATATCATACTTTAATTTCAACTTAAAATAAGTTCACAGATGATTTTTTTTTCAGACAAACGATAAATCCAAATGAAATTATATCTATGATAAAACATTTTTTTCATCTATGATAAAATTTGAATAGAAAATTAAAAAGAAATATATAACAGATACTTAATTAAAAATAAGTAGAGGTTATGAAACTATACGAGATGCAATGTAATTGACAATTTGAAGTTTGTATGTTACTTAGTTTTGAAAATAACAAGTCTCGCAACATCTGAAATGTCCGATTGAATAATATCCCTCTAAGGTTAAAAGTTACTTTGATTTGATAGGTATCGGCTCTACATATTTTATCATAAAACCGGTTTTAATTAGAATATCTTCATACACAATATGTCCCAGGATTATTGGGACAAACTTTAAGAAGAGGTAGGGAATATCACAAGAGTCCAGATTTGCATTGCAACTCATGTTCGGAAACGTTTTCCTGGCGCTATAGTGACGACACAAAGCACAAGAAAGAAAAAACACGTATAAAAGGAGAAAACATGTTTATTATCCTTAGTACAGCAAAAAACTAATAAAAAAAAGTGACAACGATCGCCGTCAAAGGAGGTGTTCTAAATTACGAAACCGAGCTGTGATGCATGAAAGTGCATCTCCGGCGCATGGAATGTTTAATGTTTTCGAAAATACTAGCACTGTCCCAAATTCCCCCAGCAGCTACCAAGATGCCTGCATCAACTTTCTTTTCAACCCTTGTCCCAGCATTTTTGCAGCACAAAGAATAATATACACGTTTTTTCTCCCTGTTCGTGTCTTTTCTTTCTTCTGTTTTGTGTCGTCACTACCGCGCCAGGAAAACTTTTCCGACCAAGGGTTTCTATGATTATCTAAATCCTTTTTCATGTCCTCTACCCTTCCTAAAAGTTTGTCCCAATAATCCTGGGTCACCCTGTATATTATATATATTTAATTTGGTAGCATGTCATACTTTCATGATAAGAAAAAAAAAGGAATTTGTAAAAAGTCTTAAGGTGATGTCTCAAATGTATAAATCCATCGAAAACCGAAATCGAAAACTAATTCAAACAATATTTTTTCTATTAGAAATAAGAGAAAGTAAAATGAAGCAAAAATGCATAAACACGATTAACTTACCAACTTGATCTCCATAGTCACAAATTAGATTCCAAGTGGCGACGGTATCGTTGATTTTGTTGGAAACTACTCTGATTTCGAAAGGTGCCTGACACGGAAGACTGATCCCGGAAACTTTGCTTCCATTCCGAGCATCGGCCACGACTAGCTTTTCTCCGCAGGTTCCGATTAGATAAGTTTCTCCATTTCGAGTCGTGGTTGGATGGAACCTACTCAATATATTTCCTTCCTCAGATGGTATACTCTGATGCCAGAAAACATAACCTGGAAACAGTAGAAAAAATGTAGTTTTCTATTATTGTTTTTACAACATCGAGAAAGATCACTTTAAATACAAACATAATACAAGCTATAATGATCTCGAAGTCTTAGCGGTTTTCCGAAGTATATTAACTCTTTCGGTATCACTGCCACCCATTGGCTTCGGCCATGAAACGTTCTTTTGGTACAACCGTCGCCTATTGCGCCTATTGACAGTATTTATAAAACATTGTCTGGGTACTTACCGTCGCCCATTGACTGTATCGACGGAACGTTTTCTTACCGTCGCTTCATCAAAAATCGGCATTCACGGAAAGTTGTGTGGGTATGATTACATTGTGATACATAGTACACATTACTTTATGGTACGCATTACTTCATAGCAAGTTATACTACTTTTGTCATTTATATATGTTACACTACTACTTTTGTCATTTATAAATGTTACACTACTACTTTTGTCATTTATAAATGTTACACTACTACTTTTGTCATTTATAAATGTTACACTACTACTTTTGTCATTTATATGTTATACTATTACTTTTGTCATTTACATGTTATACTATTACTTTTGTCATGTATATGTTATACTATTACTTTTGTCATGTATTATGAGACAGTATTACTTAACAAAACTTCCAACGAATAACAATTATTTGGCATAAAACTATATTTTAAATCGAATAAAAAACTTGTTTACGCTTTAATCAGATATCATATACTATGCTTTAAAAGCTATGAAGATACTTTTCAAAAGCATTTATTACCAAATTGTTTTCAATTTTGAAAATGCATGAAATATAAATTTAATTGTTATTACTGCAGGATGTTAGATCCGAGGTTTTTTTTTTAATAATTGTTATTAGAAGTTAATCCCTGGCTTATATTTTAATTAAACCTCCTTCAGTTTTAACGACACGAATATCCCATTTTATGTATTGAACTTCTTTAAAAAGGCAAAAATATTTAATTGCCCAATTTAGCCTTTAAAAAGTTACTTTAAAAGCTAAGGGTGGGGATTTTTTTTATTAATATAACCTTAGTTTCCATCTTATTTTAAATTCCTTTACATTTATACTGTCTACTAAAGAATACTTTGGCCTCTTTTTTTCCCCGAAGCCAACAAATTCGAAATAAGACTCTGATACGAAAGTACGTAATAGAAAATAGTCAACAATTTTTTTAACGTTTTTTAAAGAGTACCTTTACTTAAAAATATGTATTAATACCAAATAAGTCCTCATGCCGACGTTTTGCGATTTTTTGGCTCCTAATAATACTTAAAAGAGCAAAATTTTTCACAGCCACCTTCAGAAATCTGCCAAACTACAATTCTTCATAAATGTCACTATACAAATATGGGAAAAAGAGGAGTTCTGCCTTTCAGTAATTCAGAAAAAGGATTTCAAACAAAAAGCAAGAACAGACAAGGGATATTACGCAATTTCTTAATGTTCTAATGTAACTGCAAAGAAAAATATTGTAAAATCCTTTTAAAAACTTAAAACAACACTGTTACTCAAACAGCAAATATTTGATTTCCTTTTATCAAACTAAGGATGAATAAAATGGTTAATTTGAACTATAGGACTGATAAAAAATTAAAATTAGAGCCCTTAACGTTAAGGTGTGTACTAACGAAATAAAACCACCGTAATTGTGTGCCGTAACTGGATATGAAGCAAATGCATTAAGAAATTATATATACAAATATATATTTATAAGGAGTAACTCACTCTCTGACCAGTGGGCAGGAGAATAAGATGAATGTGGAAAAAGTGTCCCGCCGAAATTAAATCACCACGAAGATTAATGTTCAATGCTAACTACGGGCATCCGAGCCGCTGCAGTTCGACATGTTTATGACGTCAGGAAGTTGTCAAATACCTGTTCTGTGCCAATCAAAATTTATGCAGATTTTAAAAGGTTGTATTTTCTATTTCTCCTGCAATATTGCAATAGAAAAAAAAATTATCAAAATTCGGGAAAGGATAGGTAACTTAAGGAACAAGGTCTTTCAATATAGACAAATATCTAAGCAAATCAAACGGTCTAAAGCCATAATAAATTTTTTTTTTAAATGAGGTCAATGCGTATGGGTATTAAAAAAAGAGGGGAGGTGTATATACTGAAAAATGAGTTTCAAGCAGAAAAGATAAGTTGTGTAGCGTCTTTCACGAGGTGATATTTTCTAAAACAGTTGGCCAAAGAGTAACATCCCTATTATTAAATCAACCCTGTCACAAATTGAAAACTTACTAGTAACTTGCAATATAAGAAAGGGAAACATTATCTCATGTTGAAAGCGATTCACATGCAAAGAAGAGTCTATTAGGCCAAGTATCAAACCTGGAAGGATCAGTGGCATTGTATTATGCTTCATTTATAATTTGGATAGGCCAGATTTCCTTCCTTTCTATTGTATGACATGAAGAAAAAAAAGAGCAAATTTTTCCCGAAGACAGCAAGCTAGAGGTTCAGTCAGTGGTGTGGAAAAGCTTCGACTATAGAGGTAAACAGAACCTACCTTTACTTTCAGGCCACATGTAGGCTACAGATTACCAGAAAATGCTAGAAAACCACTTACTGCCATTTGCAAAGAGAACCGTTGGATTAAGTTCGATTTTCCACCCGAACAAGACCTCCATTAAATTGTAAATTTTTATTGGAAATGGTTTTTGCATGATGGGACGAATATCATGAAAAGGTATGCTTTTTTTTCTCCCGATATTCATTCTTGATAAATAATGTGAGGTACTCTCAGTAAGGCTGTATAAGCCAATAGCAGACAGTTTCAGTCTGTGGTAAAATTGATGGTCGTCATCATTGAAGCGTGAAAGAATTTTGTTGCTACTGTCGTCCAAGGACTAGGAAATGGTAAGCTAAATCCTATATTCCAAATCATGCGTAACCATAACGGATATATTCTCTATTAATAGTAGTGGCTTTATTTTGGCGTTTCCCCCCCCCCCCCCCTCCCGCTTTAATTTTAATGCATTAATTTTTTTCATGCTTAGGTGTGGCAAGGGAGTTATAACTCCTTATAAATATGTATTTGTATATTGACTTTCTTAAATACATTTATTTCCTTCTTATTGGTTTGTTTCGTGTATAATTCCAGCTAACAATCACAGTGGCTTTATTTAGGTGGAACACACATCACAAGAAAAATATTATGGTGAAACAAGAAAATTATTACGGTGAAGTTTTAGACAACTTGTATAGTAACAGATATTTTTCAAAAAGATTAAATCTCGCTTTGTATATAAAGACAAATTTAGAAAAGAAGAAAAACTTTTTTTCACCCGTCAAACAAAAATGGATGTTTTAAATTTTTGATGATGTTTTCTAAACCGAAAGAAAAAAATTTTCTCGAAGTAATAACTGAAAAGTTAAAAGTTTACTTTTCCTTCTTTCACTCACTTGATATTATGATAAAAAAAATCTATAATGTCTTGTGAAAAACTGACAATTTTCTTTTTCATAATAAAAAAAAACATAAATAAAATCATTCCTCCAGAATTTATTAAAATAATACTTTTATGTAGTCTCTCAAACCGTCTACATGTAATGCTGTTAATCATGAAACAATCATATGTATGAAAATATGCGTACTTGTATACATGCATATAATACGCATCTAAGTTTATACATTTACATGACTTTCAAAACTCGCTTCATTCCGACTACCAAATTTTTTTTAATCTCATGTTATTTCATAAATAACATGTATAAAAAAAATTTCACAATGTTTTATACATCACTATCAACAAAAAGTTTTATTAAACGAAATATTTTAGTTATGGGCGTATTTGTAAAACAAAACTACTTAAGCTGACGGATATAAAAAAAATCGCAAGGTCCCATATAAGATGATATGAAGTCTACATTGCCAACATTATTGCTAATTTTAAAGAGCAAACAAATTTTCAAAATATACTTTTAAAAGTTCAAGAGACCGAGGCCATACGATGTATGAAAACAAATTTCGAATTTCCAGGTAATCTAAGAAAACTTTATTTGTGTCACTAAGAGTTTTTTTTTTCTTTTTTTAAGGAACAGAAGATAACACTAAAGTAGAAATTTCAATGAAAAATGTTTTAAACAGCTACTGATAAAATGAGTTATATTTCTATCATACTCCGAAATATTTACATTCTTAACTATACCACTCAACAATGTGACGTCAACACTTTTTTTTTTTTTGGGGGGGGGGGAGGAATATGAAAGAAAAAATTGGTTCTTCATCGTTTCAGAAAAACTAATTCAGGGCGTCTATAAAAATATTGCAGTTTCAATGTTATAATCTAACAGATTCACTTTCACTTTCAATCCTTTTTGACAACAATTGTGTGACATTTGAAAATTAAGACGTTATTCTTTGTATTTTCATATTCTCTGACGACGGCTGTGTTTACAGTTGAAAGTACTAAAAAGTTAACTAATTTATGACCTTTTTAAATATTTTTGTCATCTTCTAAAGTAATTTACAAATAGCGTAATTTTAAGTTTACCCTTTTAAAGATGAATTTAGCACAGGGTTCTCGCTGTCGCTCGCCATTGCGCCAAATTGCGACTAAATTCTTCATTTGGCAAGTAAACAAGCCATTAGATCCGCCAAATTTCTAGTGCTCAATTTTTGCTCTTGCTTTCTTTTCTTTTTCGTTTTTCATACATATGCATAGATACATATTTTTAATATATTTGTAGTGGATAGTTGAAATTAGATTAATAACAATCATTGTCGTAGTTATAAAAACTTAGGTTATTTTAAAACATATTAAAAAAGGGGGTACATTAAAAGGATTAAAAATAATTTTTTAGTGCTACACAGCGAATCTATTTTGCTAATACTTTTTTCATTTGGCGAATGTTTTTTACTTTTAATTAGCCAAATTACTAACGTTGGTCAAATGTCAGCGAGAACACCGATTTAGCATTGTACTTATTTATTTGTTAATCGTTTCTCTCATTGTTAAAATTTCATTTATAACCATGGTCCAAATATTCCTGAACCAACGTATTACGTTATTCATTTTAGAAAAATATTTATTACAATGCCAAATTTGTTTCATTAAAAAGCTCTGAATTATTTACATGACTCTCTTTCAGCCTCTTGTGTCAAGAAAAAACGTTATGTAAACATCCACATCAAACGAAGTTTTTTAAATAATTGCATTTGCAAGTTAATAGATAAATTTGTGCATATAAGTCTCAGAGAGGTGTTTTTGGAGTGTTCCTTCATTCAGTTCACACGATATTCAACATATGGAATATTTTGAGCCTGAATGAACTTGTCGTAATTGGAAAGTTATTTTCGCATTTTTTCGTGCATTTTGTTATTAGTGTAATGGACAATAATTACAATCAACGTTTAACACACAATACACAAACACACAGCACATACGTATACGTTTCGCGAGCACCAGGGCTCGCTTCCTCAGTGTATAAAATTTAAAATGTTAAAAATAGAAAAAAAAAAAACAGAAAAACCCCCCCCAACTGACAGCAAGTCAGAGACCCAAATGATCGCAAACACAATACCAAAATACCCACAAGCCTCAGCAACCAATAAGATTAAACCGGAAATGAAGTGTCATGACAAAATAAATCTAACCAGAAAGTTGAGATGTACGGTACACTTGAAAGATCATTAACCAAGGAGTTTTTTGTTTTATGTATATAGAGTGCTTCGAAAAAATCTAAGTCTAGCGGAGTAGTGCATTTTTGAATAATAGTAGCAGAGGTAAAATTAAAATTATGGCCCTCCTCCCAACAATGAGAGGCAATAGAGGAATTCTTTAACTCTTTTCTTTTTACATAACCTATATGTTCAGCGATTCTTTTTCTGAGTTTACGTTTAGTTTGTCCAATATAGGACAAACCACACTGACATTGTATATTGTAAATGCCCCAATGATCCAGAGGAGAAATTTGATCTTTTAATTGAGAAAAGGTTAATTTATTGACTGGTTTAAATACTACTTTCAAATCATAATGTTTCAAAATATTTGCAACTTTAAAGCTAATGCTTTGATGAAACGGTAAAATAACTAAACTAGAATAAGAAACAGGTGTAACAGAAGAATCTGGATCATTGGGATGTTTATTAAAACTTTGAGAAATTAATTTATTGATATAAGATAAATTGAAGCCACGATCTATAGCCACAGATCTTATGTAGTTTAACTCATCAGTAAGAGAACTGTTATCTGAACAAATTAAATGAGCTCTATTAATTAAATACAGAAAAGCAGAAGCTTTCTGAGAAGGGGGTGACATGAATTAAAATGGGGGGGCAGTGTGACAGCAAAGGGTTTACGGTAAACACGGGTGTCAAAAGAGGTTAATTGACGAGTGACTAAAACGTCAAGAAATGGCAATTTGTTATCGTTTTCGACTTATTAGAGTTTAGAAGTCGATATTTTGATGATCTGCCAGTAAAAAAAATTAATACGTAGTTAGAATAAATCAAAATGTATCTAATTCAATGCATTACCAGAATAAATTAATATGCAATTATAACTAATAATTTTTTTTATAAAATTTAAATTTTGAAATGTGCTTTGTATTTAATCTTGTCCTTTATAAAAATTGAGTACGCTTAGCTGTTAATCCTCGCTTACCGTGATACTGGTTATCAACAGTTTGTAAAAAAGGCTGAATAAACCCGATTCTCATAAGCAAAAATTACGATTATAAATTTCGGTAAGAATCAATCTTCTATAAGAATCAAAAGTGTAACAAAACACATGATTCTTATAAAAGAAAGTTGCTGTAATTCTTTTGAATAAACCTTATAACCAGAATCGAGATTTTAATTCCGATTACAAGAATTAATCATCTGTAAGAATCAAAATTGTCATAACAAATATGACCCTTATAAGCGAAGTTTATTGTAATTCTATGTCGTCATTTTATTACGAGAATTGTAATATGCACAAAAAATTTTTAAGGTATACAAACACAAAACATTTATTTGTAATTTGACATTTTTCCTTAAATTTGATTTTACTCCTTAATTTTGATTTTATTTTATGGTTGTGGCTTTTTATATATATATATATATCTAGCTTTTAACATGCCTATCAACAAAATCAACGTAACAAGCAACAATATAATTTAAAAAGCTCCTACTGTCCATAGCGGCATGTATGCTGAAAGATTTTTACAATTTTATTTTAGGAAATATTAAATTTACTTTCTATAAAAATACTTGTAATATGACAAATATATAACACGTATATAAAGAGGTGTTATATATTTCTCATATTACAAGTTGAACTTTTTCCTAAGCACAATTTTAACTCATTAAAGCCGGTTGTCAAGAAAACTTGCTATGTAAAGCGAACAAATCTTTTAAATTTCAATACCAGTATTTATATATACCGGGTGTCCCAAAAATGACTGATGGATTTTAAAATTCAATAACTTGCAAACGGTGACAGCTACTTAAAAAATTTTTGCAGGAGGGTTATGTATAATGTCAGGAGTTTTTTTACCGTAATTTTTTGTTTTAGTTCGCATCTCAAATAATAGGTGGCGCTGACGGCGATTGAATACCAGGTCGACGCTTCACTCAGCATTGATCACCTGGCCTTCAATCGTTGTCAGCGCCACCTATTGTTTGAGATGCGAACTAAAATAAAGAATTGCGATAAAAAAACTCCTGACATTATACATAACCCTCCTGCAAGATTTTTTTAAATAGCTGTCACCGTTTGCAAGTTATTGAATTTTAAAATCCACCAGTCATTTTTGGGATACCCGGTATATATATTGGAACTTTTCATATTATCCAATGTCAAATTTTGAGCGATTAAATAAATTCAAGATTATAATGTGAGAAAACTGTTGTCAAGGTATTTAAAAAATTGTAAAAGAGACTCGTCCTTAATGGATTAAATTTCTATAATAGATCCAAGAACAAATTTTAAGCAAATAATTCCCGAATGAAATTATGCTAAAAAAAAAGGACGAATCATTTAAGGTAGAAGGAATTTCTTTATTTTTTAAGATTTTACCTTCAGTGAAAATTAACAATTTAACATTTTAGAATAATAAATTAATTTTTAATACATAAGTGTAAAGTATTTAAATATGCTATTTTAGGAAGAAAATAAGATTATTAAATAGTAGAACTGTGAAATAAAAACATACATACACATTACATATATGCGGATATATATATATATAAACTAAAAGATAGGTACATGCAACTTTTTTTTGAAAAATATATTTATCACACAATCACGAAGAAATAAGTTTATATCAGCTTAGAAATAATTTATCCTTGAAAATATTCTGGGAATATATTCATCTGGGGAAAAGTATGAATTATTCATAGCACTCATATAATCTCAAAAAACATCTTTTAGGAAGTGGTTTAAATTGAAAAAAAATATATCTCCAGTTTAAATTTTTTCATCCAATAAAGTTAATGATACATATAAAATGTGCATATATTTTTTATTTATCCTTATCTTTATTATATTTTCACAGACTTTTATAAAAAAAATATTTTACAGTGCTTTTCGAAGAATTTTATGTATCGCTCATTATCAATCAATGAGAAAGAAAAAAAAAATGCGACATGTACAGATTATAAAATGCACTCAACAATTCAAAAAACTTTCCAGTTTAAAAACATGAACGAAGATATTTGGAAATGACAATTCAGTGTTTCAAGCGGAGTTCTTTGCAATCCTGCGGACTTTACAATGAATTGTTCTCCATCCTCTATCTTCTTTTACCTTAACCCTTCACTGCTCGATTTTTTTTCTATTTTTATGAAAAAATAATTATTTGAAATCTGCAAATTAGTCTAATAATGGAAAAAATAGTTTTAAAAAAATTTCAAAATTTCAGCTAAAATTTGATATTTTGTGGCGTGTACCCTATTTACACAATTAGGGTTTTCAAATATTAAATTTCTATATTTTGCAATCAAATAGGCTTAATTTAATTAAATTTTATCTGCTTAACATTCTGAAACTTTCTTTATATTATTATTTTTAAGTATTGGGTAAAAATAATAACAAGTTGAATGTAGATTCTGCCATTGCAGAATTCAGTTTCGCCTCCAATTAAAAAAAAAACTAATTTTTTTTTTTACTATGACATTATTTTCACTAACAAGTCATCTGTCAGTAAAATCTCAATCTCAGTGTCCATAATGAAAAGAAATATTGAAACGTAAGTAGGTAGAAAATGGGGGTTTTCTACCTACTAACGTAATATCGTTATGAGTAAAAATGCGATGTTTTAAATAGTGACGTCATTTCCTCTTCAAATGTTTTTTAAATGTTACTGTTATTGGTAATATGAAAAAGGCGTCCGTAATAATGTTGTATTTATTGTATAATCTCTCAACTTTTCATCCTCCTTTCCATCCTGACACCAGCTTTTCTCATTGTCTATTCAGCAAATACCTCAAATATTTCTATACTCTGAGACGGACTTTTGCGAGTATGGAGCTTTTGGTTCCTCAGATCAATGCTATTTCTTCTGTCTCTCTTCACAGAGGTCATCTTAGGTATCAAAATCCCCAGTTTCTTAGCTCAAAAACATCTTAACCTGCTCTCTACTCTGTACTACCTTCCCAAGATGATCCTGTAAAATTATAATTGCTAGATACTCCACTTTCGATACCTAATGATATGTAATTTTATTATCGAAAGAAGAGCTAAACTGAGTTGCCACCATTTTGCAGAAATATCGTAAAAAAGCATTTAAAATTAAAATATAAAAATGGAAATTAATTAAAAAAATAGTTAAAATGGGCACAACTACAAATAAATAGCTTTCATTTAAAAAAATAATTATCAAAATCGGTTGAGTAGAAAGTTCAGGGCTGATGACACGACATTTTTAGCTTGTATGAAAGAAATAGCATTGGAGGCTAAAAATACATTCTGCCTTAATAGCTTGATCGGAAAATTTGTCGAAAACAAATTCTAATTTTTTGTCGAATGCAGCCATCTCATGTGGACAAAATAACTGTTAGTTCATTATTTGGACAGTTCTTGATCAGTTACAGCGATCATACTGGGAACATAATGAAAATTATACTGTTTTCAAGTATGTGCCAGATGTGGCACTCGATGCAGTGAAGGAGAGTTAATCGTGACAGCGTTTCCAGCATGCAAGATATCTTCTCCCATTGGCAATTCAAGCACTCGAATACGCCATCTGGTGGAGAAAAGATGTAACTTCTCCATTCAGGATAACGCCGTGTAAGCTCATTGCATTACATGCATTTTAAATTTGTTCAGAATAATTAGTCTTTCGCACAATTTCAGATTTCCTGTGACATTTGTGTTCTGTCTTATATGACGAAGTAAATATTATACGAATTTGAATATCTATAACTTTTAAAAACATTTATAATAAAGAATTGTTTCAATGGGATTTTAACATTAGTTAAAGGGAAATTAAAGGGACAGTTATCCTGTATCGAAGGCTGCGAGCAGCGCCTCTATAGGCCGTTTTAGTTCCCAATAGGACTAATCACCCTGCAGCACCTCTCTCGGCCATATCATCGCTCACATCGGCATCACTGGCAATGAGCTGGCTGAAACACTGGCCAAAGCATCGACATGAAATACATCTCGTACAATCATGCTATCTCCTCTCGATGGGCCAAAGAGGCCACCTCACACCCAAACAGATTCCTGCCCTTCCTGTTTCCCCATTCTATGTTACCCGCTTCCTTCCCTCTGACAGTCTTGCAAAAGGGCAAAATTGTAATGTTGTTTTCTCTGCATTTTGTTTTAATTGCTAAAAAAATATGATTCTTTCAAAATTATAGAAAAATCTTATTTACGAATATGAATGTTATCCTTGAGTGTGTTGATCATTGCACAACGTATTAAAAATCCATTAAATCAACTGAGTTATATCATTTTAATTATTGCTTGCATTGCAGTGAAACCTGGAGCTTAGGGAACGTCTATAGACGGGCTTGTCAGTGAGAGGGTTAAAAGGAACCTACTTTCGGGCTGGCAACTCTTCCGGGATAACTCAAGTAAACGCAGGCACACTTATTCACTAATATGAAGAGGTAAAAAATTCTTGAACACACCGTAAAAACTTAAATTCTCTAGGGCTTAGAACTCAGTCTTTCTTCTCAGGCGAAAAGAAGACGTGCGTGTACTATGAAAGCAGCGGCACGACTAATTTAAGTTTTTTATGGTGTGTTTAAGAAACTCATCTCTTCATATTAATTCATATTAATATTAAAATACATAATCTCTCAACTTTCCACCCTCCTTTCCATCCTCACACCAGCTTTCCTAATTGTCTATTCAGCAAATACCTCAAATATTTCTATGTTCTGAGACGGACTTTTATGAGTATGGAGATTTTTGGTTCCTCAAATCAGTGCTATTTCTTTTGTCTCCCTTCACAGAGGTCATCTTGGGTATCAAAATCCCCAGTTTCTTAGCTCTAAAACATCTTAACCTGCTCTGTACTACCTTCCCAAGATGATCCTGTAAACAAATTATAATTGCTAGATACTCCACTTTCGATACCTAATATGCAGTGATTTTTAACATATTAACAACATAGCAATCCGAGTATATTTGCGCGAGTTAATGCACGAATGGGCTACTAGATAAGCATCATTCATAAACACGATGTTTGAACCATGATGGAAAATATTAGAAAAGATTTCTTTAACTACTGATTTCCAAGTTTTAGATAAGAAATTATTGAGTTAATCTGGTTAAATTTAGTATGAAATATCAAAATACTTTATTTTTGGCAAAAGAAATACTTTCCTTGTTTATTGCAATGGATTTTATATGCATGACTAGATGAATCTAGTATGAGAATCAAACACTTACCATATAACTAGCGGCCTTCGCCCGCTACGCTGGTCGGTTTATCTAAAGAAATCTTGAAGAAGTAGTTAGATAAGGTTCAGACATACATTAAAAAAAAAAAAAAAAAAAAAGCAAGTCGATCATTCAAAAAACGTTGGGAAATATCAAATATTTACTGTAATTTTTTAAGAAAAACAAAGTTTCGAAAAAAAAAATTAAATCGAAAAAAAAATTACACTGACATATTAATGCAAGGAAATTTTCCCAGAGAGAAAATTCGCCTTGAATACAATATTTCAAATTCTTTTAATTGCTTATAGGCGTTAATGCCAACATAGTGAAAAAAAATTCCATGCTGGGAATCGAACCCGGGCCATCAGTATGGCGCACTGACGTTCTACCGACTAAACCACATGGAACGACAGCCAGCTTGAAACTTTCTCATACTTAAGTAGACTGGCGAAAACATAACGATAGCGCGTTTTAAAATCGCAGTGACATCTATTGGATTTTATATGTACTAAAAAACGTTATGTACTAAAAAACGTGAGCAGCGCACCTAATAGTTTCTTTTGTTTCTTTTTGTTACTTTTTTGTCTGTTGTCCGATTTCGATGAAACAAAGCCTATACACTGCCCGGGAGTGTGCATTCTTCATTAGTGAAAACCGCATAAAAATCCATTCAGTAGTTACGAAGATAACCTCGAACAAACAGACAGACAGACAGACAGACAAAAAATTCAAAAAAAATTTTTTTGTGTTTCATTGGTTTTCTTTTATCGCCCTGACTCCATTTTTGTCAATTATCTTCAATGTACAGACACACCGGGTCCTACTGTTTTATTATATGTATAGATATGCATGATTTATAATAAGAGTGGTTATTAGTAGTAACGAAAAGGGTTATATAAGATGCAGCATTACAGAAATTTAAAAACAGTAAGTTCGAATATTTAAAAACAGTAAGCTCGAATATTTAAAAACAGTAAGTTCGAATATTTAAAAACAGTAATTTCGAATATTTAAAAATTAGATTTCTGCGAAAATCCAGACTGAAAATTAAACTAATCTAATGTGATTATTCAGATCTTTTTATCTTATATTAAAATACTATAAAAAAATTTCGACAATGTGCATTTTCCTACCACGGGTAATTTCGTTTAAAAAAATATATATAACCATTAACACAATTACCACCAATATACGTGTTGCACCTTTTCTCTACTACGCCGATAACGTAAAACATCCAATTTCAAAATCTTAAATTAAAATTAAGAAAAATTAAAATTTATCCGAACGATGTCAGATTTAACTACAAAGTTATACACATTCACCGTGACTTATTATATGCAGGGCTTCCACAGTCGGCTATTTTTATCTTGCATTTTTATATAGTACCAATATTTTAAGAAAATTTTGTAGTATATTTCTCTTGCAGATGCTGTCAAAGTGTGTGTAATTTTTTTTTTTTAAGCGAGTACAAGAGAGAATTTAAAAATAGTTTCCCATGTGCAGATGTTGTCAATGTGTTTAAAAAAATTTCTTAAATTATTACGAGATAGAATTTAAAATTAGTTGTCTATGGCAGCCCTGTATAAGTGTAGTTATTTCACTCATTGCTTCAACAGTCGCACAATTTTCTTTAAAATTTATGTCTTATTTGCAGAAATTTCGTGAAAGTAAACATAGTTTCATTCAACTTTTGGCAACATTTCTCAGTTATTGAGTCAACATTCTAGGTCAGAAATTTGAAAAAAAGTATAGCACCGCAATTTCTCTTGCGTTATGGAAAATAAAATTTTGAAACGAATTTGATTGTGAAATCCAGAAAAAAAGTGAATATGAAACCTTAAAAAGAGTCATCATTGAAAATATGCAAGCAACCAATTTTACTTGGGGGAAAGTATGAATAATTCATGACTAAAGTCTCTTCATTTTTTAATAAATTCTGCAATAAAAGTTTGACTCGAATATCTTTTTAAGGAGAAATAGTGCCTATGAAAGTTTTTTTTTCTATTTTGAAAAAATACTGTAATATAAGTATCGGCACAATACTTAATATTAAAAATTTAATTTTTTTTTTTAATCTTGTAGAACAGCATATTTTACTATTTTTTAAAGTTAGCTTTAAAATCCCTCTACTTTTATAAATATGAATATTTCTGCTTCAATTTTTTACCCACATTCATTAGAACATACTACATAAAACTATACATGGATTTTTAGATGTATTAGAAATTACATTTAATACGATTTCTTTTCTCTTGTGTATATTAAAAATTTAAGAAAACTCGACGAAATCTCAATTTAAATATTATTTTAAAAATAACTATAAACTTGAATGTTAAATCCGTGCACAAATTATTAAATGGAGACCGTACACAAATTATACCATGGAGAAAAAGTAAAGAGAAATTCAAACTTCTATCTAAATTAACAAAAAAGCCTTAACCTCTTGGGGGCGGGAGACACGTATACGTGCCGCAAAAAGGCTTAAGAATCCTTGTTTATCCCCACCAGTAAAATTATACTGCAAAATTTGTCTTATTTAATCGGAGCATTTTCTCGATTTAACAAGACACAAATTTCTGTTTTTAAAAACCAGTAACAAAGCATTAAAAATTTCCTTAAGGGTTTCCGTCGCGAAGGTGTTAATATTTACCAAACAAGCAAGTTATAAAAATATGGAACACTGAGAAAATTTAATTTTAAAGTTTTCAATTGTATGGGTCATTGCGCTGAAGCTATTTGCAAAATTTGCCTTATTTAATCGGAGCATTTTCTTGATTTAACAAGGCACAAATTTCTGTTTTTAAAAATCGGTGACAAAGCATTAAAAATTTCCTTAAGGGCTTCCGTCGCGAAGGTGTTAATATTTACCAAACAAGCAAGTTATAAAAATAAGGAACACTGAGAAGTTTTCAATAGTATGGGTAATTGCGCTGGAGCTATTAGCAAGACTTGCAACATCTCGCGATATAATTGTTGTTTAGATAAAAATGAGGTGTCAAAATAGTCACAATTAAAGAAGCTTTAATAAATATTTTAAAAGAAGGTTATTTGACCAATTTCCAGATACAGTGTTCCTTTAATGAAATTGTAAATATAAAATATAAAAGATCTTTCATATTTTCAGACTTTTGTAAAATCTTTAGCACGCTTTTAAAATGCTTAATACTACTCAATTGAAATCAAGTAAAGAGATATTTTTAACTATCGATTTCGAATTATAAGATGACGAATGCAAGTATGTAAATCTCATAAGATAAATATTTTAAAAGGAATGAATGTAATTTGCTCAGCATTTGGACAAAATACATTTTCTTTATATATGTATATATTTCTTATTTCATCTTATATTAAGATATTGAGTTTAGGTTAGCATAGTCAAATTAAATGATTTTCTTTACATATTATTGTATAGTATATTTTTTCTGTTATCGCATTGCAATTGCGATTTTAATTTAAATTATTATTTTTCTCTTTTTATTTTTTAATCCAATTTAATAATTTTGTTTTTGATGTTTTTCTTCATTTAATTTTGGTTTTATGTGTGTTGATAGCCCCAAATTCGTATTAATTTGCTTTTTCATGGCAAATACGAAGATGAAACCACACACTTCATTTGTAGTTCCAATGTATTTGAGGCCTGAAGATTCTGCTTTGGTTCTGCAAATTCCATTTGTATTCAGTTATTTTTTTTTCTCCCTTTATAAAGGTGGTAATTTTCTATTAAATTCAATGGTTCATATATTGCAATACAATTAATGGTAATATATATATACATAGGGATTTAAAACATTACATAACATGATATACTTAATTTTGGATCAAATTAGCTCAGATAAAATTTGATCATACAAATTTTGGATTACGTTATCTTAAAAAGAGAAGATCTATGAGGAATAAAATGCAAAGATCTAAACAATCAGTTTTACTTCTGGAAAAATACGAATTATTCATAACTTGTACAAAAAGGAAGATACTTTTCGAAATATAGTTTAAATAAAAAGCATTTCCCTAATGAATTCTATAATAAAAATTTGGCGCGAATATTTTATTATCAAATGGAACAACGTCAATAGTATAAAATATAGAAATCTTTATTATTTCTACAATCTTAAAACAAAAAGGATATTTCGGAGCACTTCTAAAGCAATGTTCACAGCGACCCAGTTGCAGTCGAGCAAAAGAACATTTTTAACTATCGATTTCCAAGTATAAGATGACTAATGTTATTATGTAAATCTCATAAGTTAAATGACGAGAAAATAGTTTGTTTAGAATCTGAATTAAATATTTTTCATTGTTATTTGTTACAAAAACGTATACAGTAATTTGAAATACATTTTTCAATAAAATGTAACTATAAAAGTTTAAAACATGCATTTAATTATTTTAAAAAATACTTTAAATGTATAAAAATTGTAGGTGGTATATCCCGAGATCTTTCGAATGCATACGCGTTCATTTTGAAGGGGAAAATGATTGACTGGTATAGAAGAAACATACGTAAAACAGGATAAATTACTGCATATTCACTAAAGGGCCATTAATGACTACACACTTGCGTTTTAAGATGTTTTGTTAGATATCTAGAAAAATACATAGAAGAATTGCTCTGAAATTCCAGGTGTGTAAACAAATTAGTACAAATCATATTTCTGAGATGCTTTTTTCCCAAAATCCCATAGGTGACCATCAACAAATTGAAAAAGAACAAAGATATTTTGGATAACCCTATCAAAACTAATGTAGCAAAAGCGTTCAAACTGCAGATTATGATTAATGACTTATTGTAATAAACTGTGTTCATTTTTATCCGGTATTTTTTTTTTTTTTTTTTTTTTTTTTTTTGTATATCCATACAGAAATTAAGGTTTTTATAAAAACAGTTCTAAATTTAGCCAAGTTTTCTGCTTATAATTTGCAGAGATTTTAATAAAAAACAATGTTCTTTTCAGAAAATACGACAAACAACATTGTACATAATAGCTTGTAATCGTAATTAAAAGGCAACAATAATTGTATGAAAAATGAACAAGTTTACTAAATAATATTTCACTGCGCATGCGTAAACGCAATCAAAATATAATTTGCATAATGTGCTAGCTAAATGTATGGAGCAACATTTGTGAAAATCTGAAAAACATAGCTTGAAAATTCTGAAAATTATTGATAGAATAAGTTCGAAATCAATTACATTCCCAAAATGAAGCAAAATAATGAGGGTCTCTATCCATATTCCATTGATTAGCGTCAATATAGCATACAGAATGTAAAACGTACTACTTACTATATTTGAATAAAGCCTCTCATCTTTTTGCTTTCTTTTGGGGAACAACTAATTTTGAGCTTATTCTATAGATTGTAATTTTCAATCTATGTTTTTGAGACATTCACAAAAGTTGATCAACATTTAGTTAACACATTGTGCAAATTATATTTTGATTGTGTTAACGCATGCACAGTGAAACATTATTTAGAATACCTGCTTGTTTTTCATAAAATTTATTATTTTTTTAAAATTCTGATTACATTTTATTATGTACAATATTATTTGTCATTTTTTGAAAAGAACATTTTTCTTAGTAAGAACTGCAAATTATAAGCAAAAAACTAGGCAAAATTTGGGATTGTTTCTATAAAAACCTTACTTTCTTTACGTTCATATATACTATTCGCATAAAAATGAACACAGTTTATCACAATAAGCCACTTATTCACAATATGCAATTTGAATGCTTTTGCTATATCACTTTTGACAGGGTTATCTAAAAGTTCTTTTCGTTCTTTTTGAGTTTGTGTGCGTTCCCCTAAGTGATTTCGGGAAAAATCTCCTCGAAAATGACCTATACTATTTTTTTTTTTTACACACCTGGAGTTTCAGAGTAATTCCTCATGTATTCTAGGTATTTAACAAAACGTCTAAAATCGCAAGTGTTCAGTCATTAATGGCCATATAGTGTATAGCATATTTAAAACCAAACTTTATTCCATTCCAGTCAATAACTTTTCTCATTCAAAATGAATGTGTGTACGTTCGAAAGATCTTGGGGTATATTACCCGACATCTTGATATCTTTTTAGCAAATTTTAAGTAATTACATACAAATTTTTATTTTTTATATTAATAACAATCTGAAAATTCAGGGCATATTGGTACAATATTTCAATTTTATTAATTGCAATAAATTTTGAATTAAATTTGATCTCACTAAATTTTGGATCAACTTTGCTTTTTATAGTTTTATTTGTTACTTTCTTCTATCTTTAAAATAAGAAAATATTGGATTTATAAAAATTTTCAAATTCTGGTTATCGACAAATTTACACGTTTTAGTGGGGTCAGAGGTTTCAAAGAACACGTTTTTACAAAATGTCTGTCTGTGAATCTATCAATCTGCCAGCCTGTGTGTGACAAACTTTGTAGGCGTTGTATCTTAAGAACTAATGCACAGAATTTCTCAAAACTTTAGACTAAGTTAGACCTTCAGATAAACTAGATCGGATTAGGTTTTGATGTATATCGCCCTACAAGTGACTCTGCTTTGCTGCCGTATTCACACAATAGCTCTATCTCAACAATGAATGGATGGATTTTCATAAGACTTCAGATTCAGTTCCTATTATAAATCAGTATTCTTTAGTTTTTGGAGTAAATCAATCAGCAGGTGGCGCTGTTATACGACATTATTCATGATTTTCGCAATAGCTCTTTCTCAAAAACTAATGCGCGAATTTTCATCAAGCTTCAAATTCAGTTAGTCCCTGATATAAATTAGTATTTAGATTTTAGAGCAAATCGCTCAACAAATGGCGCTTTTTTCCAGTTTTTTTTTTCTTCTACAATTTCTGGGATGATTGTATCTTAAATACTAATATACTGATTTTCATCAAATTTCGCATTCAGTTAGAACTTGTAACAAGTTGTTGCAAATTAGATTTTGGTGTAAATTGCCTACCCAGTGATGCTGTTATGTTTCATGTTTCATTTTTCGGAAGTAGTAACATGCATGATATAGAAGAAAGTTTATTGATTGCCCCATCCGAATAGTTTTAATACTATGCAAACATGATCATGACTCGCATGAACTTCAAAATATCTCTTAGAATATGGTTTTAATTAAATAAAGTCTCACCATTCCTTATTTTGGCATTAATATTTTTTAATCAAATGAAACACTATCACAAGTGTAAGATATAGAAATCTTATTTTCTCAAAGTTTTATATCCTCCCCTCCCTCCATTTTAGAGTGATTTTTAAAAAAATGCTCAGTACCCCTCCGCTTGTATTCTCGTAAATAACGATAATTTTAACCATTGATTTTTAAATGCAAGATAATGAAATTAATTATGTAAATCATATGAGTTAAATAGCCAACAAGAATATAATTTATTTTTAATTTAGATTAAATACAGTTTCTTTTCTATTACAGATAATGTTATGGGAATTTAAAATGTCATACATGATACATGTAATTTATTTTGGTTCAAAATTTGCTCATGTCAAATTTTGGATTTTACTTATTTATTATGCAATCACGAATAAAAAATTAACATGAATCTATAAAGAATTCAACTTTGAAAACATTCATACAATAAACTTTATTTGTGGAAAAGTACAAATTATTCGCGAATCTTAAAAAAATACTTTTTGAAATATGATTTAAATTAAAAAATATACATTTAATAGATGCTACAATAAAAATTTGACATGAATATTGTTTAATGAAATGAAACATGATCAAAAATTCAATGAATCAATGATTCAAAAGATTTCAATGAAATGAAACATAATTTTTGAAGTATAAAATATAGAAATCTATTATTTTTTAAATTTCATATAAATAAAATCTTCAGAGCGCTTTTAAGAGAATGCTTAGAACCAGTTGCTATCAAGCTAAAGGATATTTTTAACTATTGATTTCCAAGTATAAGATGACAAATATAATTATCTAAATCTGATAAGTAACAAGAGTATTATGTGTTTAGAATCTGAATTAAATGCATTTTCTTTCTTATCTCTCTATTCCAAAAACTAGTTGGATGTGTCATTCCCGAAATTTTCTTCTATCTCATAAGTACATTTTAATATTTAAAAAAAAACGTGGTGACCCTAAAGTTACCCACTATCGAATTTTCTCGAACATTTGACCTAGCCTAATGAGATTCTGGTATTTGAAAAGCCTAAAACGCAAAATTTAACTAATATTCTGAGAAAATGAGCTTAGTAGTGCCTCATGTTGGGTAATTTATACTAAAACCTAATAAGCATCTATTGATGTCAAGACCTAACAGAATCTGAAATTTGATGGAATTTTGTCCATTAGTTATTGAGATATAGTTATAACAAAAAATTTGCAAAACGTAGCACAGCAACACCATATCTTGGACAATTTATGCCAAAACGTAAAAAAGCGTCTAATTATGTTATGATGTAAAATAATCTGAAGTTTGATGAAATTCTATGCATTAGTTCTTGAGATATAGCTAGTTTAAAAAAAACCATGTAAAATATAGCACACAGCACCATCAGTTGAAAGATTTATAACAAAACGTAATCTTCGTGTAATTATGTTACATATCATTTTGTAACAAAATCTGAAGTTTGATGAAATTCTGTGCATTGGTTGTTGAGATATAGCTATCGGAAAAATCGTGCAAAATGCAGCATAGCTGCACCACCTGTTGCACGGTTAATACCAAAATGTAATCATCGTGTAATTATGTTATATATTCTAGTGTAACAGAATCTAAAATTTCATGAAGTTCTTTGCATTAGTTCTTGAGATATAGCTATCGCAAAAATCGTGCAAAATGTAGCATAGCAGCGCCACCTATAGGGCAGTTCACACCAAAACCTTATCAGCGGCTATGTATTTCAAGGTATCGCGGAATCTGACGTTTGGTTAAATTCTGTGCATTAGTTCTTGAGATATAGCTATCATGAAAATCATGAAAAACGTGGCATAGCAGCGCCACCTGCTGGCCAATTTACACCAAAACTAAATCAGCGTCTATGTATATCAAGGGGTCACAGAATCTGAAGTTTGGTGAAATTCTGTGCATTAGTTCTTGAGATATAGCAATCTTGAAAATCATGAAAAACGTAGTATAGCAGCGCCGCCTGCAGGCCAATTTTCACCAAAAACCAATAGGCACTAATTCATATCAAGATCTAACTGAATATAAAATTTTATTAAATTTCGAGCATTAGTTCTTGAGATAGAGCGCCCACAAATTTTTTGTCACATACAGACAGACTCACAGACACATTTTCTAAAAATAGTCAAAACGTGTTCAGGACATTCTAAAACGTATAAATCCGTCGAAAACCGGAAGTCGAAAATTTTCATGAATCCAATACTTTCTTCTTGTAAAGATAGAAGAAAGTAAAAAGTGACGCTGTCACCTCCGTTGACATTGAATTTTTTGTGACTGATTTCTTGCTTCGTTTATATTAAGAAAATTAATGCAGATAAAAATATGAAAATAAGTAGCATTTTAGAGAAATGTTTGTAAACTCACTTATACACACAGATCTTAAATCGAATAATTATTTTAAGAGATATTTAATACTAAAGTTGGCCAAAATCATTCTATTTAAAAAAATTATAGCTCAAATACTGTCCATAGGAATTAAATTATTTTTAGATATTTTATGCATTAGTTCCTGGTGTGTAGACTGCAATTATATTTTTAATATGATTCATTTTTGAGGTTTTACTTTCATTTTAAAATTTAAATTTTCATCATTTCGAGAAATATTTTTTACATATTTTATAAAAAGAAATTTTTATATTATTGCCAACTTTTAAATCAGAGTAAAGAATAAAAGTTCCTTCAAATTAAAAATTTATTTGAAGAAACTAATAACGAGGCTATTATAAAAAGCTTTCAAATGAAAATTAACTGAATATTAAGTATTCAAAAGCAGTAAAATATTGAGAATTATGGAGTAAAATGTATATTAACACGTGAATTTAAAAAAAGAAAAATTGTAAAATAAATTTATTAATCTGCGTTAAAATCGAAAATGGAGAAAATACGTCATATTTAAAAAACAAAATAAGTCAGTGCAAATTACAATATTTCCTTTATAACGATAAAATTATTTTCGCATGAATATTATTCAGTTATTATTCAGTTCGCATGAATATTATTGAATTATTCAGTTACTTTCTTTATATAGAAATGATAGTACATGCTTTTCTGATTATGTTTTTACATTTAGTAATAAAAGATTATTTAATTCTCTTTGTACCATTGGCGATTCCTTTCTTTTATACATGTATTTCACTCTTTAAATTTAAGACATGAGTTACATTTCTAAACCAATCATGCATGATAAAATGCAAAAAACATTAGCTGTAATACCCTGTCAAATCCGATTGTAATACGTTATTTTCCAAACGTCTTCAAAAGCTCTTCCTTAGCCTACTATCACATAAATATGAATTTAATCGTACAAAAATTAATTACGCTCGTAAAACTTCAAACAATGACATAATCTTTGAACTTCAATGAGTGTGTTTTGATAGCTACGGTTAACGTTATTAAGGTAAAAGTAATTTTGTTCGCAAAACGGAAAAAAATTTGGGCCAGAAAGAGTTAAACCCGCTCGGTAAAATGGAAAATAATGAATACTCATTTATAGGGTGTTGAGATTTTAGACTGCATAAAACATACTTGATTTTATTATAGTCAAAGAGATTTATTACCTGAGCAATTCTTCTTGTCGGCGACTTGTATAAGCAATTGTATGTTTCATAACTTGAATTCCAGTCTTCGAATTTACGATTTCTTCATATCTTGAAAATAGTTATTTATGAATTTTGCCTACTGGCAATATTATACCTTTTACGTATGGTTCTTCACACACAAAAAAAAAATGATTTAGAGTAGGGATGGGACGAATAGTGATTTGGCCGAATAGCCGAATACCGAGTATTCGGCCAAATATTAGGCCGAATACCAACTTTTTTTCCAATAAAGAAAATAAATTTTGATTATATATAATTTACAAAATAGGAGATCATTATTAATTATTACTCTTAAATGTGCTTTTAAATGTATTTTTAAATTACATTTTAAATTACATGAAAGTGCATTATATTCTTTTATCTTAATGTACATCAAATTGATATTCAGTAAGTCAGGATGGTAAGATATTTCCATTAAAATGTGAAGAATGTACTTGACTTTTACTATCAAATGATACTTTTACCCTTTCTTGCATCTAAAATTAATAATATTCTTAATTTCTCTCTCTTTCTCAGAACTGACAATGAGATATTTTCTGAAATAATCTTTAATGAAGTAAATTTGATCATTTCGTTTTTATCCATAATGATAAGCAAATTCATTAAAATGAGCCTGCTCTGAAATCAGTTGCCAAGGTTTAAATTACAAATTACCTAAAAGCAAAAGGTAATAGTTAAAATAGAATGCATATGTTAACAAAATCTTTGACATTTGAATCAGCGCATACAATATTCAACTTCAATATTCCACTTATTCAACAAGCATTAAAAGGATAAACAGAAATTGATAACAACATGAGTGAAGAAGATGTAAATTAAAAATATATACATAATAATGTTACATATTTAAGTCAGAAACTATGCAAATAATTATTTAAAAGTGAAAACTATCGAATAAAAAAAATTATTTTGTTTAGTATTTAGAATTTGTGTTTAAATACTTATGAAATCATCTTCATAAAGCAAGTTGTGTCATCTAATATGTATCTAGTTTGTCACCAATTCTGTTTTCTGGTGAACCGTTGTATTTGGAATAGCGATATTTAATTTTGAAAATGAATATACCTAATGAATGAATTTTTTCATTTCTTACTTTCCAGAAAATAAGTTACGAATTTCATAAAGAGCCTTTTTTATATGTGCATGGAATTTGCAGTCATCAATAAATATTCAAGTGTTTTAAAATAAGGCAGTGGATTTTTTATAAGTGTTTTTATATCTTGAATTGTAATATATCATTCTCTAATGAAGACATTTCCTGTACAATTAAATCTCCAACTTGGGCAGCATTTTTTAAAATATCACTAACTTTTATAGGAAATACAGAAAGGCTGTATATTTTTTAGTAATCGAATTACTGTATATTTTGTAAGTAAGAATAAGAATGACTTCACGAATGAAATAGCTAATTTGGATTAGAGAAAAAAAAATTGCAAGAAATGAAATTTTTTAAATCCTATATTTTTTACTATTCGGCGAAATTTTAGCAATATTCGGCCAGATATCGCTAAATATTCGGCTACAGGTATTCGGCCGAAGTATTCGGTCAACAAGCCTTCAATACTCGGCCAACCGAATATTCGGCAAAAGGGCCGAATAGGCCGAATACCGAATAGTGGCCGAATATTCATCCCATCCCTAATTTAGAGGGATTTAAAGAGGTTTAATAGACTTAGCAAAACGTAAACATTCTTTTAATCAGAACATTCTAAAACAGTCCCGCAGTCAACTGCAGAATAAAGAATACAATCTAAAAAGATGGATTAGAGATGAATAAATACAAATTATATCTATGAAAAAACATATTATGAATTTTAAAGTACAAATGAATGAGAATTAATGAAATATAATATTAATTAAAGTCAAAATAGTCTCGTTTTATCAAGATCAAAAGTTTTGGTGCTGCCATCTACAGTCATATTTCCGAAGTAATTAATGTCTTTTTACTGCAGATTTCTTTTTAGTTCTTTTTAGGATTTAACATCCTCCGCCCCCGGCAGTAGAGGGGATACCTTTGTAATAGGACGCTTGATATCACCGTCCGCTGTTTTAATCAAGACTACTCGAACTCGATTGTCCTGTCCTGGGAAAGTTTGTAGAATGCGGCCCATTTTCCATCTCATGGGCATGGATCGTTCATGAATTATTACCAAGTCTCCTTCTCGTAGATTAACACTTGGAGTAGTCCATTTAGGACGCTGTTGGAGATGTTGGAGATATTCTCTTGACCATCTATACCAAAATTGGTTCTTGGCCCTTTCAATAAGGCGCCAACGAGCATTTAATGATAGAACTCGCGAATTAGAAGCTTCTGGAATATCAAGAAGCGGTGCTCCGATTAGAAAATGACCTGGCGTTAATGCGCGCGGATCTGATAGATCTGATGACATCGGCGTTAGAGGTCTTGAATTTATGCAACTTTCTATTTGACACAGTAAAGTGGATAATTCTTCAAAATTTAAAATACTGGATTTACATGCCTTTAACAGATGATTTTTTGTAAGCTTTACAGCTGCCTCCCATAGCCCACCAAAGTGCGGCGCATATGGAGGAATGAAATGCCAATTGATTTTTTGGCTCGAAAGAAAATCTTGAATTTCTCTGTCCCTCAAATATTGGAATAACTGCTTTAGTTGATTTGCTAGACCTACGAAATTTTTCCCATTATCTGAATAAATATCAGACGGCAGGCCTCTACGTGCAATAAATCTCTTTAGGGCTGCTAGCAAGGCTTGCACAGACAAGTCTGATACCACTTCCAGATGCACTGCCTTAGTGCACATGCAGACGAATACACATATGTAAGTTTTTATTTTTATCTTACTTCTAGGCAAATTTGGCTTGGTTATGCAGGGGCCGGCAAAATCTATGCCAACCTTGGAAAAAGGACGAATTGGGATGATTCTGTCAACGGGAAGATCTCCCATCATTTGTTGACAAGCTTGTGTTTTTAGGCGTTTGCAAAGTACACATTTGTTGAGTTCTTGTCGCACAGTAGAACGACCATTAACAAACCAAAATTGTTGACGTATGATACAAAGTACTAGCTGTGTACCTGCGTGCATATGTTTCTCGTGTACATGCTTTATTAATAGTTTAGTGACAAAGTTATTTTTTGGGAGTAGAATCGGATATTTTTTATCGAAGGTTAAAGACTGATGTTGGGACAAACGACCACCTACTCGAATGATATCACTTGAATCTAAAAATACATTGAGTGATAACAGTTTACTATTGCTTGGTAAGGGTTTTCTATCTTTTAACAAATTAAGCTCTGTGTTGAATTCAGAACTTTGAATTAATTTTACAATGCATTGAATTGAATTAGAGATTTCTTCTGAACTTAGATTTCCAAATTTTTTCGATGTATTATGTCTAGCATTATGAATGAATCTAAGATAATAGGCTGTGACTCTTGACAGCTTAGAGAATTTCGAAAACTTAAGAAGAAAGTCAGGAGGTGCACTTACTTGTGTTACATTACTGACAGAGTCAATTACTTGATTTAACTCATCTATTGGAGCAGTGAATTTAGGTATTGGGATTTGCTCATTTGACAGTAGCCATGGAGGCCCATGCCACCATAGAGAATGATTAAGAAGCTTTCGTGGAGAAATTCCCCTAGAAGCTACATCTGCAGGATTTAAAGCACCTGGAATATGATTCCATTCATGGGAAGACATTAATGCCTGTATTTGGCATACTCTGTTAAGTACGAATTGATTTTCCTTTAAAGGTGGTTCTTTTAGCCAACTGAGAACAATTTGGGAATCCGACCACAAATAAATATTGTCAAATTTTACTCTTAATGTGTCAATAATTACAGAACATAACTTAGCTAGCAAAAGAGCCGAACAAAGCTCGATTCTAGGCAATGTTTGAGGTTTAATAGGATTCAACTTAGTTTTTGCAGCAATCAAATTAACAAATACCCTTTCAGGTGTAACCACACGTAAATATGTAACAGCAGCATGGGCTTTATTCGAACCGTCGCAAAAACCGTGCAGTTGAATTTGAACAACTGCTTCATTGAATAAATTTATGTATCGAGGAATTTCTATAGACTTCAATAAATGCATTTCAGATGAAAATTCATTCCAAACTTGTTATATGGCATGTGGGATTTTCTCATCCCAAGAAATCTTATCCTTCCAAAGATCTTGCATCATGATTTTTAACTTTATTGTTGTAGGAGCTAGGAAACCCAGAGGGTCAAAGATTGTAGCCACTACAGATAACAAATCTCGTTTTGTTTGTACATCCTTTAAATCAGCGAACCTAATTTGTAAAATAACTTTGGAAGAGTCCCAAAATAAACCAAGCACTTTAACAGTATCTTCCTGAATGACCTTTTTTGAGGGAGCCTTCATTTCATCAGGTAAGTGAGCAATTACATCAGGATCGTTACAGGCCCACTTTCGTAGATTAAAACCTCCACTTTTCATAATTTTAATTAGCTCTGTCACTAAATTCTGAGCGTTTTCTCTTGTGTCGGATCCAGAAAGGAGATCATCAACGTAAATTTCCTCTTGAATAATTTGGCAGGCTTTTTGATTAGATTGTTCATTATCAATGGCCAATTGGCGTAATGTCCTAATGGCCAAAAAAGGTGCACAGGAAAAACCGTATGTAACGGTCAACAGCCTGTATGATTTGATAGTGTCTTCTAAATTAAATCTCCAAAGAATGCGTTGATAATCAATATGATTCTGATTAACGAGTATTTGTCGAAACATTTTTTCGATATCAGCACTAAAAGCAATTGGATTCATTCTAAACTTTAATAATAAAGGAAATATTTCCGGCTGCAATTTCGGACCTATCTCTAGATAATCGTTTAAAGAGCGGCCTGATGAACCAACTGCAGATGCGTTAAATACTACTCTAAGTCGTGTAGTTGAACTATCTTCCTTTAGTACCCCGTGATGTGGAAGATAAAAATGATCCGGATTTGAGATTTCTGAATTTGGTACAAGTTCCATGTGCCCCAAATCGATATATTCTTGCATGAATGCTAAATATTGCTCTCTAAGCAAAGGGTTTTGGTGGATTTTCTTCTCCAATAAATAAAACCGCTTTAGAGCTTGAGATTTTGAATCACCGAGGATTGGCTTAGATTTAAACGGCAAGTTTACAACATATCGTCCTGATTCTGTGCGTGAAACGGTTTTAGAATAATTATCTTCAACAAGAGAAATTGGATCAGAACTGGGAACCGACTCAAGTTCCCAGAACTTTTGCAGCTGAGAAGTAATCTGCGTCATAACATGACAACTAACAGATGAATTTTGGTTTGATTCATTCGAATAAATAATTCCCGGTAGTATCCAACCCAGTTTAGAATTAATAGCACTCGGCGATCCTTTAGGTCCTAAAATAGACTCTCCTATTATGATATTGGCAAACAAATATGCACCTATAAGAAGATCAATGGGACTGGACACATGGAAATTTGGATCCACAAGATTCAAGCCTTCAATATGTGGCCAAAACGTAGTCGTAATCAGAAAATTTGGTAAATTTGTTGTTATCTGGTTAACAACTAACGCGTCTAACTGAAAGATTTCATCATTAAAATGGGGAGAGAATGTCAAAGAAACTTCCTGAAGAGCTGTTTCTGCAACTAAATTATTTATACCTGAGATTTTATGATTTGTAGGCTTCGATGGAAGACCTAATTTTTCACAACAAGTTTTAGAAAGTAGGCTCTTTTGAGAACCACTATCGATCATCGCCCTGCAAGGAATGAATTTGCCTGATTTGGATTTTACACGTATAATGGCAGTAGCCAACAATGTTTGAGAATTTCTACTAAACGATTGATTAGTAAAACAATTTGATTCATTTAAATTACCTACAGCATTTGGGGTTGTTACATGATCTTGTTGTCCAATAATTTGTTGTTGTGCAGGGGCAGATTGATCACGATGAAGGAGTGTATGATGTTTCGAATTGCAATGTTTACATGTGGTATTTATCAAACAATCGTACATAACTTTTTAGATTTTACTAAATGCCAGCGTTGCTCAACAGATAAATTCTGCATTAATGGGCATCTATGAAGTTGGTGGGGTTCATTACATTTTGGACAAATAATTTTTTGTGATTTATTCACATTATCCGTTACGACAGTATTCGATACCGATCTTTTTGGAAAATGTTGAGATTTAGGATCAAATTTATTATTAAACTTAGATTCAGTTTTAATAAATTCAACATTACAATTCTGCAGACTACGTGCTTGTTTTTCAAGAAAACTAATTACCATTTCATAAGTTGGAAAACAATCATTATTTAATGATAACTCCCACTGTTTTCTTAAATTATCATCAAATTTTGTTTGAATTAAATAAACTAAAATCAAATCAACAAATTCATTAAATTCAAATTTTAAAGATTTCAAATTTCGAATAACTTCATTACAAGTGTCCAATAGCTCTAGAATTGATTTTTGCGTAGGTGATTTTAATGATTTAGCATTAATGAATTTTGACAGTAATGAGTATGCCAAATTCTTACGATTATCATAGCGATTAACAAGAGTTTGCCACGCTTCTTTATAATTATCACCGGAAATTGAAAATCCCGAAATTAATTTAGCAGGATAATTTTTTACACTCGCTATTAGATAAGAAAATTTTAATTGATCTGATAAATTTTCATTATTATGAATTGCAGTCAGAAATGTTTCCTTAAAGGTAATCCAATTGTTGATATCTCCATAAAATATCGGCAACTCAAATTTAGGTAACTTTAAAGCGTTATCCTTAACAGAAATTGAATTATTACTGGTTTCATTCCTAATTTCTTGTATTTTTACAACCAAAAATTCCTCGATTTTCACTAAATCGTCAACAACTATGTCCTTCGCTTTTGTAAATGAATCGTATAAAGTATTAATACTTTCTTCTGCGATTTCAAAATAAGATTTCTTTAAATCAGCTTCTAAGCTAATTAATTCTTCTTTAAGCTTCTCAGTTAATTTAACATTTTTATTTTCTATTGCTTCAGCTACTTGAATGTTATATCTGTTAATTTCTTTTATAGTGAAATTAAATTTCTGTTCATTTTGTATTTCTACTTTCGTTTTCATTCTGAAGTAATTAACTTTTATAATTAAACTTTAAAAATACGCTAGACGCTGCGGCTAAGGACGGACCAGAAAATTTATTTATGTTGAGATTTTAGACTGCATAAAACAGACTTGATTTTATTATAGTCAAAGAGAGATTTATTACCTGAGCAATTCTTCTTGTCGGCGACTTGTATAAGCAATTGTATGTTTCATAACTTGAATTCCAGTCTTCGAATTTACGATTTCTTCATATCTTGAAAATAGTTATTTATGAATTTTGCCTACTGGCAATATTATACCTTTTACGTATGGTTCTTCACACACACAAAAAAAAATGATTTAGAGGGATTTAAAGAGGTTTAATAGACTTAGCAAAACGTAAACATTCTTTTAATCAGAACATTCTAAAACAGTCCCGCAGTCAACTGCAGAATAAAGAATACAATCTAAAAAGATGGATTAGAGATGAATAAATACAAATTATATCTATGAAAAAACATTATGAATTTTAAAGTACAAATGAATGAGAATTAATGAAATATAATATTAATTAAAGTCAAAATAGTCTCGTTTTATCAAGATCAAAAGTCCATCTACAGTCATATTTCCGAAATAATTAATGTCTTTTTACTGCAGATTTCTTTTTAGTTCTTTTTAGGATTTAACATAGGGCGATTGCCACTGTTATTATAAAAAATTTATCTTCCATATTTTTTTTAAAACCGATCAAATTAACTGATTTTTAGAGGAGGCGAAACGGAAGTTGACGAGAGTTGCTCATAGGGGTAGAGCCGGGACCGTCGCGAAACAAGTTTCTTCTCTAAATTTGTATTTCAAGTTAAATGCTATGAAAAATATCACGCATCTCAATTTTGTATAATTTCTTTTATTTATTTATTTTGTTTCTAAAGTTGTGCAATTTTAATGTATGATTTTGTCTGCCATAAATGTATATTTGAAGTTAAAATCTTCGATAAAAACCATGAATCTTACGTATTTGAAATCAAAAGATAAGTTTAGTTTTGAAATCAAATTAAAAACAAAAAAGTCTTATTTATGAACTTTAGGTGTTTAATAGTAAATGTATAATTCAACAGATCTAAAATAAGCCTCAAATTGTTGAAAAAATATAAAACGGAAATTTATAGCCTTGTTTTTGATGCACACATACAACCATTCTATATGTTCCGTTTGCAACTCAGATTTCTTGCGTGACGTCATCTTTTCATGAATCAGGCCCGTAAGAGAAGAAACTTGTTTCGCGACGGCCCCGGTAGAGCCCCTTAATTTATTATAAAAATACAGACAACAAATTAAAATGTTAGATTTATTATACAATAAAGTGTGGATCTGTTTTTCATAGTTTAAATTATAATATTTACCTATAAAAAAATAAAAGTAGTTATATGAAAGCTAGAAGGAATTCCTCCTTTAAAATATTCGAGCAATCAATTTTGTACTGAAAAAAGTATGAATTATTCATGATTCATGAAGTAGAAAACATATCTGATTATGGCTTTAATAAAAAACAATAAAAATTTGGGACGAACATATTTTTCAGTAAAATGAAATATAATTAGAAGTATAAAACATGAAAATCTTTGTTATTTCCACAAACTCATTAAAGAAAATCTTTAGAATACTTTTAAAAGAATGCGTTAGTATTACTCAGGTTCAATCAAATAAAAGGACATTTTTAACTACCGATTTCGAAGTTTAAGATAACGATTGTAATTATGTAAATATCATTATTCAAAAATCTAACTACAAAGTAATTTGTTTAGCATTTAAATTAAATAAATTATCTTTCTTATTATTAAAAAACATGGGAATTTAAAATATGATATATGACATTTTGGATCGAATTTGCTCAAATTAAATTTGATCACGCCTACTTTCGCGCAAATATTTTTATATTATTTTTTTTTATTAAATTATGCAATCGCGAAAAAAAAAGTTAATATGAATCTATAAAGATTTTGTTCCTTGGAAATATTCAAACAATCATTTTTACTCGTGTAAAAGTACTAATTATTTTCCACTGTTGTAAAGAAAATACCTTTTGTAATATGGTTTAAGGGTGTCCCGGCATACAAAAATCTTCAAATTTTCTTTTAAAAAAAATTATTGCATTACATTTTTTATGTAAAAAATGGCTTTTAAGTCATGTTTCTATCTTAATTAAAAGATGAAACAATATTTTCGTTTTGGTTTCCTTTCAAAATCTAGCCTTTAAAGCAATGGTTGTCGTGGAAATGACTTCCTGGGAAAATGCGTTTTTCTTCACGATGGATTATTTCACAATTGCTTGGATTAAAATCGTTATAACTCAAGGACTGTTAAAGATAAATGCTTCAAACTTGGAACATTTTTTTAATGTTTTACTTTAATTTTGATTCAGCAAATTTGAATAAGATGTATAATAAAAAAAATACCATTTTTTTTAACATTTTACTTTAAATATTTAATTTTTTTAAATAAATGTTTTTTAAAATGCTGAATCAGAATTCAAACTTAGATATTACTGTTTATTAAAATGTAAAAAAAATAAGAATTTCTACAAATATTTTAAATTTTATGGATTTTAAATTACCTCGCTTCAATAATTTTTTAACTTTTTTTATGCATAAAAATGTGAGAAGTTTTATCATGTGATTTTGTTTACAAATATGGTTAACCATCACAAAAAAATTCAAAAAATTTAAGTAAAAAAAATGTGTCTCGGACCCCCTTAAATTAAATGCGGGGGGGGGGGGAGATATTTCCTAAAAGATGCTACGATAAAAATTTGGCATGATAGATTTTAATAAAATGAATTACAATTATGAAATTTGAAAAAACTTTATTTCCATAGATTAGCATAAAACATAATCTTTAGAGTGTTTTTTCAAAAACACGCTCAAAACTGGGTAGGCGCATCAGTAAAGAGTTTATTTTTAATTATTGATTTTCAGTTATAAAAGATGAATTAAATTATGTAAATATCATAAGCTTCATAACATGAATATAATTTGTTAAGCATATAATCTGGGTTAAGTCCTTTTTCATTCTCATTTCTATTAAAAATACATGTAAGTAATTAAAATATTATATATTATGGCACACAATTTTAGATCAAATCGAGCTTTAGAAAAAATTAATTATATTATGCAACGGTGGAAACATAAAATTAATATGAAACCTAGACTAGAAATCCTATTTAAAAATATTCAAGCAATCAACTTTACTTGGGGGAAAAAGTATGAATTATTCATGACTCCTATAAACTAGAAAACATAACTTGTATTATGGTTTCAATTAAATTAAGTCTCTTCATTTCTTAATAAATGCTACAATGAAAGCTTGGATGAATATTTTTTAATGAAATGAAATAAGATCATAAGTATGAAATACAGATCTTTAATATTTTTCACTGACTGATTAAATTTAAAAAAAAAGAAATAGAGTGCTTTTAAAAGAATGCTGTGAGTACCCTTTCGCTTGCAATGACGTAGGAATAGAAATTTTTAACTATCGATTTTTAAATATAAGATGACAAATGTAATTATGTAAATCTCACGAGTAAAACATCTAACAAGAATGTAATCTGTTTAGCACTTGAATAAATAACTTTATTTGCTTATATTTAAGAAATAATTTGATTTTTACATATGTATCTGACGAATTACACAGGTTAATTTGAAAATTATAATCCGACAAGAACTAGATTATACTGATATGTTCAAAATTAGTTATTAAATACAATATAAATTCGATTATCCTACGCAATTGGGACCGAATCTACATCGGATAATCGAGATCTCATGATAATAAAGAATTAATAATCATTCAGTTTTATATGTAACATCGTTATGCTATACAACAGAAAGATTGGGCATGAAAGATTTTAAGAAAATGAATCATAATTATGAAATTTGAAAATCTTTAATTACTGACTGGTCTAAAACAAAATCTTTACATTGCTTTTTTGAAAAAAACTTTCCTCAGAATCAGGCAGGCGCATCGAGTAAAGGGTTTATTTTTAACTATTGATTTTCAAATGTAAGATGACGAATGACATTATGCAAATCTCGCAAGTTAAAATAACAAGAATATAATTTGCTCAGCATAGTATCTGGATTAAATCCTTTTTAGGTGCGTTCGTAATTATATAATACGTAGCACCTACAGTCACCGCCAAAAAAATCTTGACACTTTCGATTTTTGATGTTTTGTTAAATATCTAGAAACACAAGGAATTATTCTGAAACTCCTGGTGTGTAAACAAAATGGTACACGTCATATATTTTGACAAAGCTTTTTCCCCGAAGTCTAACAGGGGACCGTCAATAAATTGAAAAAGAACGAAGATCTCTTGGATCACCCTGTCAAAACTAATGAAGCAAAACAATTTAAACTGCAGATAATGATTAAGTGGCTTATTGTGATAAGTTGTGTCGATTTTTATGAATATAGCTTGAAAACTCGTAGAGAAATTAAAGTTTTTATAAAAACGGTCCAAAATTTTTCCAAGTGTTTTGCTTATAATTTTCAGAGCTCTTCATAAAACACAATAATCTTTTCAGAAAATATGACAAATAACATTGCACATAACACCCTGTAATCAGAATTAAAAAAAAAAAATGTATGAAAAATGAACGGGTTTACTAAATAATTTTTTACTGCACATGCGTCAACGCTATTAAAATTTCATTTGCATATTATGTTAGTTAAATGTATAGAGCAACTTTTGTGAAAGTCTCAAAAACATAGCTTGAAAACTCTGAAAATTATCGTTAATAGAATATTGTCAAAATCCATTATTCCCAAAATGAAGCAAAAAGATGAGGGGCTGTATCCATATTCCATTGATTAGTACCTACACAGTATTGCACGAACTACTATATTTGGATACAACTCCTTATCTTTTTGCTTTATTTTGGAAATAACGGATTTTGACCATATTCTATTGACGATAATTTTTAGAGTTTTTAAGCTATGTTTTTGAGACTTTTACAAAAGTTGCTCTATACATTTAACTAACATAATATGCAAATGAAATTTTAATAGCGTTGACGCATGCGCAGTAAAAAATTATTTAGTAAACCCGTTTATTTTTCATACATTTTTTATTATTTTTTAATTCTGATTACAGGGTGTTATGTGCAATGTTATTTGTCATATTTTCTGAAAAGATTATTGTGTTTTATGAAGAGCTCTGAAAATTATAAGCAAAAAACTTGGAAAAAATTTGGACCGTTTTTATAAAAACTTTAATTTCTCTACGAGTTTTCAAGCAATATTCATAAAAATCGACACAACTCATCACAATAAACCACTTAATTATTATCTGCAGTTTAAACTGTTTTGCTTCATTAGATTTGACAGGGTGATCCAAAAGATCTTCGTTCTTTTTCAATTTATTGACGGTCCCCTGTTAGATTTCGGGGGAAAATCTTTGTCAAAATATATGACGTGTACTATTTTGTTTACACACCAGTAGTTTCAGAATGATTCCTTGTGTATATTTCTAGATATTTAACAAAACATCAAAAATCGAAAGTGTCAAGATTTTTTTTGGCGGTGACTGTATAGTGGTCGTTCAGTCCGTCCGTCTGTCTGTCTGTCCGCATATAACAACGCAAAAACTACCCAACCGAATCGTTTTAAATTTAAAATACATAATTATTACATAATTTTGTCGAGTCATTTCAAATTTTATGAAACTCGGATACATAGATCAATTACAGGGGCAATCAAAAGTATTCCATTACATTACGGTCAATGGGGAAAAAAAGTTTCAAATGCATTTTAATCGTTTGAAATTTAAAATACGCAATTATTACATAATTCTGTCGAGTTATTTCAAATTTTTTGATAATCGTGTGCATAGATCAGTTACAGGGACAATCAAAAGTATTCAATTACATTATGGTCAATGGGGAAAAAGTTTCTAATATATTCTATACGTTTGAAATTTAAAATACATAATTATTACATCATTTTTTCGAATTATTTCAAATTTTATGAAAATCGGATGCATAGATCAATTACAGGGGCAATCAAAAGTATTCCATTACATTACGGTCAATGGGAAAAAATGTTTCAAATGCATTTTAATCGTGTTACACTCATGCGAACTTAATAAAATTTATATGCAACTATAAAGTAAATATTATAATATACATCTTACATAATTTGTGGTGCAAAGAACATTTGTTACATTACAAAGAACATTTACAAGGCTACACAAAAGTATTCCATTACATAATGGTATAGGGAGAACATTGTTTGATGAGCGTTTTAATTGTAATTCACTATTTACAATTTTATGAGATTGATATATGAAAGTAATATTTTTAAAACTTCGTTATCGTACGAACGCACCTAATTTGCTACGCTTCATGTGCAATTTCCAACTTGTTTTTATTCCTTTTAAAATGCATATGGAAAATTAAAATATTATTACATATAATTTGAGACGAAATCTGGTTTATTATTATTTTTTCTAAAATTATATAACTTAACAATGGGAAAATAAAATTAATATGAAACCTATAAAGCCTTACGTTTTAAAAATATTCAAGAGATCAGTTTTACTTGAGGAAAAGGATGAATTATTCGCGATTCAAACTAAAAATCGTACCTTGGATTATGGCTTTAATTAAATTAAGCCCTTCATTTTTAAAAAATACTACAATGAAAGTTTGGCATGAATATTTTTTTAATGAAATGAAACATGATTATAATTATAAAATGTAGATATCTTTGTTATTAATAGAGGTTATTGATTAGTAATATGATTGATTAGTAATGATTGTTTAATGATTAACGAATATTATCTAGTAATGATCTATATTATCAAATAGCCTATATAGAATATTTGATATTAGATTTCAAAAAATGAACGGATGACATTGATAAAATTGATTTAATTAAAATAACAGACTAATTAATTTAATTATACAGACTAATTAATTGATAATTTAATTATCAAAATTGTACGATTTGACCTGTGACATGAGACATTCAGCGGCAAGTACACAAAATTTGAAGTCTCTGACTAAGACAGTTTTTTGTATACGGACGCTGTAACAGACAGTGGAGCGAGACGAACTGGATTTCGTTAGATAAATGAAACCCTAAAAACAACTGTTCAATTTAAACTGTATATTAGATTTGAACTATTATGTTAAATTTAAACGTTTTAATAGAGAAAAGATGCTGAAATTATAAACAATAATCTAATGTCTCATGGTAAAATATAAAGGCTAATGGTACACTTAATTAAAAAGACTTCCCACGTCCCTAATAAAATTGGATTCTACTAGTAAATATTCAACTTCGCCGTATATAGCAAAAAAGTTCCGAAGACAAAAAGAAAAAGTAGCCAGTAGATTGACAAAATACTTATGCAAAAACACGAAATCTGAAACCACATAAATAGTTTTAGTGAGAAAGCAACGTTTCCTCTCGGAAAAAGAATACATATGAATTATGCATGACATTAATGCAAATAAGAAACATACAATAGAAATGTCAAATAATCTTTTTTACTGCATCTAGCTATGTAAAAGAAAACCGACAATAGCATACATTTTCTGCAAATGTGTTGAGAATTATATTATTTGAGTATTACATAGGAAAATTTTTGCTCGTTGAAAGACTTGGATACAACAAGTATATTTTAGCATAATGACTGTGCGTAATGTCTGCAATTTATTGTAATTTGCCAAAAAGATGGGGCTTAAGGGATGTGCAAATAACGTCAACTGTTTCATAATTTTGTACCCCCTCCTCCCCCTTCCGATATGTTATCATTCTGACCCCCAACAACCCTCCCGGAAATGATATCATTATCAAAGTGTAACTTTTTTTTTTTTTTCATTTTCAGGGATTTATATCTTTTGTTTGGAGTAACATACAAAATTGGTAACATTTATTTTTCTCAAACTTCCTTGATTCAAACAGAAGTCAGTAAAATATCGCTTTATATCAAATAACATAAAAGTATTTCTATAATACAAATAATGTAAACCTTTAAATTGAAAAAAATATATACGAAACTTCTTTTAATTAAATCCATCTTAAATAAAAATTTCAACTTTCCCAGCACCGGGGTTTGAACTAAGAACATTCTAACAGATGTAAATTTTCCATTTTTTATTTTTGGGTGAAAAAAGTTCGGACCAGGATTCGAACCAGGGACGTATTGGCTGAAGCCGACAGCGCTTTTCCAACTGAGCCATCCCGGACACGAACACTGGAGGACTATTCCACCCAAATAACCTCAACGATCACTTTATCTGGTCTGATACCCTGGATCAGTAATTTCGTATGCTGCAATTTTCTGCAGTTCCATTTATCGACCTTCGATTTATTCTGTTGAGCTGATCCAGAGTATCAGACTAGATAAAGTGATCGTTGAGGTTATTTGGGTGGAATAGTCCTCCAGTGTTCGTGTCCGGGATGGCTCAGTTGGAAGAGCGTTGTTGGCTTCAGCCAATACATCCCTGGTTCGAATCCTGGCCCGGACATTTTCACCCAAAAATGAAAAATGGAAAATTTACATTTGTTATAATTAATTTACCGATTCATTAATCGTGTTTAAAATTAATCTAATAAGAACATTTTGTTTACTAGTGAGATACTTTACATTCAAGCTACGATGTCCTTCACGAAACTGATTGAAATTAAGGTTCTCTTTTAAAATTTAAATAGAAAAAATGTACGGATGACGCTGTAAAAAATAATTAAAATAATAGGCTCAAAATTTTATGATTTATCGTGTGACACGAGGTATTCAGCTGTAATTACACAAAAATTGATTTCTCTGATTTATATATTTTTCGTGTAAGGAATCTGCGACAGACTGTGGGGCGAGACTGATAAAACTGCAAAAAATAAATTTTTACAAAAAATTAAGTTTTAGAGGAAAAAAAACCTGTTTTGAAGAAAAAGTTTTTTCTGTAAAAAAGGTTGGATTATGCGATTTTTTATAGAAAAAAAAATCCAATTTTTACAGAAAAAAATGTTATGGTGAAAAATTATGGATATTTCCTGTTAAATAAATTTTTCGGTGGTGCCAAAATTGACAGTTTTTTCCTGTCTTTTTAAGAGTTTAACAGTGTAGAATTTTGTCAGATGAATGAAACTCTAAAAATAATTGAGACATTAATTATTAAATTTAACACGTTCGCTACCGCTTACGTGAAGATGTGAGGATAGTTAATGCCGCACTGTAGAAGTGGGGTTTTCCCAGAAGCCGATTTACTTTTTATAACAAAGAATCAGTGAAAGATTTTCCCGCGCCAGCGCGTGACTGGCTACTGATCATCACCCCACATCACGTGCTGGCGCGTGAGTTGCCCCTTAACGTTGGCGCTATATCACGCACTGGAGCGGGAGCGGCAGCGAATGTGTTAATAATTTGAGCATTTTAGTATACAAAGAAAAAACATAAATCATAAACAATCTAAAATCTAATGATAAAACAAAAAGGCTAATGGTAAACTTATTTAAAAAAAGACTTTCCACGTCCTAATAAAATTAGATTTTACTAGTAAATATTCAACTTCGCCGTTACATACCAACAAAAAATTCCGAATCCAAAAAGAAACTAGTCGTTGGGGGCCACCGTAATACTTACCCATCAACGATATGTATATGAAAATAAAACATGTGAAACTATTTATACAATGCATTGCAATTCATAAACAAAATTTAAATGTTGTTAATATATATAGTAATGCTATATTAAAGAACTGCTGATGTACCAATTTCGACAAATTATATAAAACGCCAAACTACTCAAGTAGTACTGAACTGCGTAAAAGAAACATCCTTATAACTCCAAACATAATAATTCTATTAACTAACAATTAACTGCGTCGGATGAAGCGTCTCATTTCCAATTAAAATATACTTCTGAATTGAAATTTGAATGAAATACAGGGTCATGAAAAATCGAAGAATGTGGAAAACAAGATTACAAATATCTCGGCAACTAATAATCCGATCGACTTCGTTCTATATGCAAAATGTGTGTTATTTTATTGCCTTTTACGTCCATTCCTTAAAACAAAAAATTCGAAAATTTTTATATACCTTTCATCAGAACGAATTTTTCGAGAGTCCGAAAAAAATAGTTCCGGATAATCGAGGTTGCTGATTTTAAATAGGGTTCGTCCCATTCTTACATACTAACTACATACAAAATTTCAAGTCTCTATCTCAATTTGTTCGGGAGATAGAGCGTTTACAGACAGACAGACTGACAGACAGACAGACGGACGGCAAAAAAAAATTTCTAAAAATATGTTTTTCGGAATCTCCACTATCTAAAACGTGTAAATCCGTCAAAAAAAATTTTTCGATTTTCAAAACGATTGCAAGACTTACCCTATACTACGTATGATGGGTAAGTAAAAAGTAGCCAGATTGAAAAAATACTTATGCAAAAACTCGAAATGTAAAACAGCATAAATAGCTTTAGTGTGAAAGAAACATTCCTCGTCGAAGAAAAAACATGAATTATGCATGACATTAATGCAAATAAGAAACATACAATAGAAATGTAAAGTAATACTTTTTACTGCATTTAGCTATGAAAAAGGAAACCGACAAAAGCATATATTTTCAGTAAATATGTTGAGAATTATAGTGTTTTACTGTTACGTAGGAATTTTATTTCTCGGTGAAAAAATTATAGACAAACAAGTTAGATACAACAAGTTAGATACAACAAGTACATTTACATAATGACTGTACGTAATGTCTGCAATTTACTGTAATTTGTCAAAAAAGTTGGAACTTGGGGGCTGTGAAAATATAACGTTATCAACTTTTTCATAAATTTGGACCCTCCTTTCCACCTTTCGATATCATACATTATCATCCCTCGACCCCCTCTCCCCCCTCCCTCGGTAAGGATATCGTTATCAAAGTATTTTTTTTTTTTTTTCATTTTTAAGAATTTACTTCTTTTATTTGGAATGACATACAAAACTAGTTACATTTTTCTTAAACTTTATTGATTCAAACCAATGGAAGTCAATAAGATATAGTTTTATATCAAATAACACTTAAATATTTATTATCGATAAATATTATTAATTATTTATTATAAGTTACTATTTAAAAGCATTTTATTATAGATTTTTGTTGCATTCAGCAGTAATCAAGTCTTCTTGCACTTGCTCGGAAGAGAGGAGGGAGTGTGAGATAGTAGATAGAAATTCTTATCAACAAAGCAAGTACACAAAATTCTTCCTCTTCCATTTATTAGTAAAAACAAGTTTTACTTCAAATATGCTTCACATAGGGTTTCTGGAATCATGATTGTTTATGCATACATATATGAAGAATAGGAAGGTCAAACGTTGGTGTATTCCACAATTTAGAATTAAATAACTTTATAATAATTTGATCATTAGTATGATATATTGATTAAATATATTCATAAAATATATTCATTTTGCGATTTTAATAAAAACTTTGTATTTTCATAAAAATATATAACCGACTAAAAAAGGATAACATGCTATTTTGAATCAAAGACCATGTTACAAATAAAAGGGGCTGTGCGTGCAGTGTTCTCGCTGTCGCTCGCGAATGCGGCAAATTGCGACTAAATTCTTCATTTGGCGAGTAAACAAGCGATTAGATACGCCAAATTGCTAGTGCTCAATTTTTGCTTTTTCTTTTTTTCTTTTTCATACATATGCATTTGTATGTAATCTATATGTATTTTTTATATTTGTTGTGAAAAGTTGAAATTAGATTAATAACAATCGCTGCTACAGTTATAAGAACTTGGATTATTTTAGAACATATTGTAAAAAAGGGAATATATTAAAAAGTTAGTTTTTTTTTTCTTTTGGCTACACGGCGAATCTATTTTGCTAATACTTTTCTCATTTGGCGAATGTTTTTTATTTTTAATTAGCCAAATTACTAACGTTGGTCAAATGTCAGCGAGAACACTGTGTGCGTGCATATATAATGTTATTTTAGGGGGGAGGGGGACCTGGCACATGATATCGTAAGATATCTCTAGGGTTCTTTATTAATTCTCATGCAGCAACATCAGAATAAATTGCATGCAAAACAGATTTTTACCGTCCCGATTACTCCGCAACCCGGATAATCCGACCCGGTTAATCCAGAGTTTACTGTATATCGCAAAAAAAAATAAAAAAATAAAAAAAATAGAAATTCCATTTGACACAGGAGGGTAAAGCCTCGAAGGAATTAAGTTATAGTCTCGTACTATGTCTTAATGACAATCGGAGGCCATAAAAGAAAGCTATTCCTTTTGACAAAATATTTATGCAAAAACTCGAGATATGAAACCACATCAATGGCTTCAATAATGGTGGAGAAACACACCCCCCCCCCCTACACTTTTCCAGCAGAAATATGAATTATGCATGGTAATATAAGTACAAAACATATGAAAGAAAAATCGAACAATATTTTTTACTTTCAAATTGAGACGTGAAGGAAACAGAAAAAGTCATATTTCCAATAAATCTGGCGAAGAAAATTTGAATATTATTTAGCTATGCTTTAGGACTTTGGTTTCGCATGAAATTATTTTGCTGTCATTGCAATGCATATAAGCTTTTTTTTTTTTTTTTTGGGGGGGGGGTGATAATTGCCACTTTTTTCCCCAACACTGCAGGCAATATGAATTTTTCATAAAATTCATTCAGGTAGAGTTCTATAACATGTTCTTTCGTTCTATTCATGGATATTGCTGTAACTGGATTTTCCACTGCGTTACGTATTTTCTAAATTGCTTATTTTAGACATATTTCATATTAATAGACTATAACGTTTTAATACAATAATCTGGAAGTGTTAGAAAGTGTCTCATAATCTATGCTGGGCAGCTAATATTTCGTTCTTATTTTTTTATATGTGGGAATAAGAATGAACAGCATCGTCCCCAGAAAAAATATCAACTCAATGAAATGTAACAATCGCGAAAATTTGATAAATTCATGACAAGATCACGATACGCGAGAGTGGAATCCGGAAAAATACAGAGTGTCATAAAAAACTTCTCCGATGTATGTACTCCTAGCAATCTAAACGCTCATTCAATTGGAAGGAGATTTCAGATTTCGTTATTTGAAGGTATCCGCTTGAGATCGTGATGATTTAAAACAAGAGAGCTATGACGGTTACAGCTACAGAGAAAAAATTTCAAAATTTTCGAATTTCCTTTTTTCTTCAGCGAAAATTCATCAGCACATTGAACAACCATAAATGGCGTTGAAATGATACACGTATGACTAAAATTGTCAGTGTAATATCATGGCACTCAATCCTAATCACTTCCTTTGTGATGTAATATTCAGCACTCTAAAACAAATGATTACATTTTTATTTTCACTAGGTGTACACAAACACAACTCAAAAACACATTTTGAAACAAATCCTAGTACAATACTCAGTTCACAAGTAAAAAAGAATGGGTATTGAAAAACATTGTCATTAGTCCTTTACAGAAGTTTTTCATGCAAAATATTTTACGCCGGCAATTTTCATCGCACGCCTATCATTCCAACGCCATTTATGCTTTACAATGCGCTAATTAATTAGCGTAAAAAAGAAGAAAAGCTTGGTGTTGCCATTCAAAAATTTCACTGTAACCGTAACTGAGAGTTCAATTGTTTTAAAAATCCTCACTATCTCGAGCGCATACATTCATACAGGTATATCTAAAATTTATTTTCTATTAGTTGAGCAGTTATGCAGTTAAGAATTCATATGACCACTCTATAGAATTGGAGCAGTAGAAAAATGGACACCGACAAACATCTGTTGGAGAAAACTGGAACGCAAGACCTGAAAACTTAGCTACAGATAAGTAGCAAAAGCGCTCTCTTCATTTGTTGTTTATTAAATGAATAAAAAGACCATTATTATTTTTTGGTAATCATCTGCTTACGTATTAAACTCCTATTTATATATTCTATGCCCCATTAAACGTGTGTGTATCTGTCTTCATATTAAACTGTAATCATTGTTATGGAAAATCAACCTTAATCCCCCCCCTCACACGCATCTTATAAAATACCTCGTGTCTGGTGCCACGACATATTTGTTACTTGAAAAACACACGATACGTGCCTATATTACTTTATATAATGCAGGCATATCTTAGAGCGAATACCGCAGAATCCTACTCTGCGATCCTTCATCAGTTTAATTCCCAAGTCTGTTCACATGGAGAGCCAACAGAAATCAAAAAGTCTTATAGCTTCTACAAAAAGCACGCATTGAAAGAGCACTTTATTATTTTTTATTTTATAATTACTGGGTTTTATTTTAAACATATGCTTGGGGGGGGGGGGATCTTAGATAAGAGGCTTCAACTTCAGTATATGTTAAGTGATCATACTTTCTCAGAACTAAAAGTTTTTTAAATTAAAAACTAAAAAGGTACAAATATTAAAAGTTAAATTTTAACATTTCATGGTAAAAAATGTTCAGCTCTGTCACTGTAAAGGTTAATAATTATGGAAATGTGTTGCATTGCCATATACTGCTATATATTTTACTTGAGATTTTAACTATAGCTAAAAATAGACAAGAAACTAAAGCTTTGAGGAGTGCCATCAAACACACATCTGCACTTAGGATACTCAACTAAATACAGACGTACAGAAAACCGATTATATTTTATACTATTCACTGAGGACATGATTTCTATGTGTTATGGGCTTCTAACTATTTGGAGTGTTATTTGGAATATATATCAAACATAATATAGGAGAAGGCAACTAAGGGAACTGTTTCAGAATTCATACACACACACACATTATATACTATACACAATATTTTCAAAATAAAATTAGATTAATAATGAGTGATTTAATCAACTTTTTTGTAATTCAAACTGCTATGTTAATACATTTTAAAATTTTAATTGGTTTTATTCCAATATACATTTCTTTCTCTGCTGTACAAGATTGATATTTTAATGTCTCAATTTAACCACCAATATGCAAAATTTCGAGTTCTGAATCCACATAAATGGCTTCAGTGAGAAAAAATCCATTCGCACTCTTAGAAGAAACATGAATTATGCATGGCATTAAAATAGGAAAGATATGACAGAAAAGTCGAATAATCCTTTTCTGCTTAAATTCAAAAGAAACCAGGAAAGTATCTATTTTGAATAAATATGTGGAGAATTATATTAGAATATTATAAATCGTTTTTTTTTGTTTTTTTTGGGGGGGGGGGGGGGACTTTGATTTAGAAGAAACTATACTTATAAAGAAAGTTTATCAAATTGTTAACCTTGTCTAATATAAAATATTACCATTTCTTTGAATTATAAGAGGAGATTATATTTTAAATTGATAATCGACTATGCTTTTAAATTTTTCTTTCAGATTCAAAACTTTCGATACTTTTCCGTTGGAGTAACTAAAATTTGTGTAAAATGTGGCTAAAATACCTATTTCTCATCAACAAGTATTGTAACCCGAGAGTAAATTGTTAATTATGATATAATATTAAATTATTAGGTAGCTTCCATTACGAAAAGTAAGGAGCTACATACTGCAGCCGTCCGGAGGAAAACAGTGCTGAAAAATTTTCGTACATATTCTCACATACCCAGACGTTATAACCACTTTCCGTCCAAATGATGATTTATATGTATACATTTTTTTTTTCCGATAACACCAAAGTTTAATTCGCGTCGAAGCTCAGCTTCGGTGCTTCTATGTTTAGTAATTTTTTAAATATTGTTCAGAATCCATTATGAAATTCGCGAGTAAATATAGTTTTTATGCCGTGATTTTAAATATTTTTCTGCTTTAATTAAATAATATTCATTTAAGTTTAATTCGAAATATTTTTCTATTTATAATATTCACGTGCCAATAATTTTTAAATTGAAGGAGCTTTTATTCTTTGAGTTCTTTTAATAGTTGGCAACAAGTTAAAATTATTTTCTTTTCTAAAATATGTAAATATGTCTCAAAAAGCTAATAAGTTTTAACTTAAATAGAAATGAATCCTCAAAAAATGAGTCAAAAAAAAAAAAAAAAAAAAATGCAGTCTGCACACCGGGATATTTTAATATAAAAAATGATCTAAAAATAATTAAATTCTCATGAATAGTTCTTGTCCTATAAAACTTTTTAATGGAACAATTTTGATTAAATTTAATATTAAATATCTTTTTAAATAATTATTCGATTTAAAAACTGTTTGAACCAGTGTATTTATCAAACATTTGTGTATAATATCACTAATTTTCATATTTTTGTGTGTAATAATTCTTGCTGTTAACGAAGAAAAACCTCCGGTCACGAAAAATTCATTGTCAGCAGCGGTGACAGCGGGAATTACTTTTTTTTTTTTTTTTTTTTTTTTTTTTTTTAGAATTTTTAGAATAGAGAGATATCTAGTATTAACGCATTAATTTCATATTAATCCTTAATTCAGGACGCATAATTGTAGTTACTAATCTCCCTTTAAAATACACACTTTTAACATCAGAAGAAATGTTTAAAAAATAATAAAGTTAGATTTTTTAACTAAATATTAAATCGTTAAAAACTAGTAGATACTTAGATGTGTGTCTATTGGAAAATTACACGTAACTTGGCTTGGCTGGCGCGTACTCCAAAAAATCGAATTAATGTGCATAAATATAATAATACGCATGGTGAATATTATGCTCTTAATTTTTTATTACTATTATGTAAAAAAAAGTATTTTTCACTTTGCAGTAGGTTTTGAAGTCTGTTTTATTTTTGGTAGAAAAGTTTATTATAAGTTGTATAATGGTTATTTTTAATAAAAAGTTTTTTTACTGCCAGTTACAGAAACGTTATGATTATGCAATTCCAATGAAAATAAAAACGCGTATAAATTACAGTGTACCTTGTGATTCCTGTGTTATTTAAATCGATCACTATGGAATTTCAACTGTTTTCAAAAAGAATAACGTGAGTTAAGTAAATTATCTCCTAGTAATTCAGTTACAATTGTTGTTAATGCTTTCATTACTTAATATAGTGCATTTTTCCTTATTTATATTTTATTTTTTTAATTTACTAAAGTTTTTACGTACCATTTTGAAAGATATAAAGTGTCCACCTATATATAATGACTAGTGCTCGCGATAGGATACGTATAGCAGCTATACGTTTAAATAATATACGTATATCCGTATAATACGTTTTTCTGCTATACGAATATTTTAAAATATACGTTTAAACGTATCCGGATACGTATAAAGCGTATCAGTTAAACGTATATTTTAGAATACGTATATTTAATGTATACGTATATTCCACGTATCGTATCTAATTTAAATATTGGACTTCATCAGTCTTATGTCACTGAATGAAGAATAATTTGGAAATCGGTAAAAGAAATCGGTATTAAGACAGGAATCCGTATAGTATGTCTTATGTATACAAGATCAAGCAATAAAAAGCGTATATTTTTTAAAACAGTTTGCAAAAAATTCACAAAATATCAGACTTCTGATTGGCCAATCTCGTTTCACTAACAGTGAAATATCTATTTTCAAAATAACGAGTTATTATCGTGAATAGCAAAAGTATTTTGCAGCATTGTACTTTGAATTTATTTAAATTTTTCTTTATTCATCTCGTGGTAATGAGCTCAGATACTCCGATATTTTACATTTTGTGTAGGTAATGTATACAAATTTTATCCATTGTAAATAACCAGCAAAATTAAACACTTTTTGAGGAACGAATGAGAGTATAAATGTTTCAGATTTATTGTGAATTCTTGTTAAATTTAGTTTTTTCTTTTTAATTATTTAAAAATTCTTTATTCACTTATTGTTTTAGATTCAAGATTGCACCCGAGCGTAAATGCTATTCTTTCCATGGAGCTAATATTTTTTAACTCTGTTAATGTATAATAAAATTTCATTTTTTTAATCTTGACATTCTCACCAAAACATATATAGAATCACTTCATATCAAGCATTAACTGAATCTGTAGTTTGATGAAAATCCGTGCATTAATTCTAGAGATAGAGCTATTGCAGAAATCGTAAATAAAATACAGCAAAGTAGAGCCACCTCTTGAACGATTTACATACAAAACTAGTCAGCAACAATTTCTACCAGGGACTACCTGAATATATAGGGGAGACTGGGATGCATGTGAACAGTTCACATAAACATAGCTTTTTGTCATAACGGGGTTAATTTCTATAAGCAAAACTACTCTATATAGTAAACAGAACTTTTTTTACGCATGGTATTTTTTTTAAATTAACTTTACAGTTCTTACTTTTCTTAATAGTTTATTGAATTAAAAAAAAGTTCATATGTACCCCAACGAAAGAGCAGTTGTAAACACATAAGGGAAACATGTTAACACAAGGAAAAAAAGTTTTGACATGTTTTTATTATCTTTTTCATATGTTACCTTAATCATTAGCTGTACTATCTATTAAATTCACCATAAAGAAAAATATATGTATATTTATTTAGTTTCTGAGTGATATGTTTAAGCAAAATATTATAAAATAAAAATAAGTAGATTTGGGGGGGGGGAGGGTGCTTAGATAATTGATAATATATTGTTACAATATAACAAAAAAAATAAAGAAGTAAAGTTGAGAAAATAATTAAAGAATTTAAATTTTGCTTAGGGCTTTTTGTTTGAGAGAGATTTTAGGGAGGGGGCATTTGGATAATATTTATAGGAAAACTACCAAAAGGCGAAAGATATCTCATTCCTATATTTGTCTTATTTGCCTGTAAATTAAGGATAAAAAATTGTTTTACATTTATAAGCTTCCTTCAAATTTGATTTCTTTTGCTTTTAAAAGAAAGGGGCGAATCAGCAATAGAGATTTCACTGTAGTTATAAGTTTAAAAATTTTATTTTCTTAATATATATATCTATTTTCAAAACACCAAATAAAATAGTTGTTTTAGAAATGGAAGTATACTACAAGTTTGCAACAAATGAAACAGAAAAATTTGCAAAGTTGTTAAACGTAATATTTTTTGCATTAATGATGCATAAAAATAGTAGTGAAAACTTAAATAAAATAATGTATAGCATTTATTGCAATTTAGAAAACATGAAATTTATTTAAAGTACAATTGAACGTAAAGAGCTTGTTGCTTTTTATGTATTTGCTGACAGTTGTGTTTGTAGAAGTTTCTATTATACAAAATCAACTTTATATGATAGAAATGTCTTCTATTTCTATAAAAATATAGATAATGGAGCTGGCATTATTTTCACGAAATTAACTAAAAGGAATAGAATCACTGAATGATTATTGGGCAATTTAATGACGTATTCAGATCTGCACCAACTAGACTTTTCATAAGTGTCCCAAATTCCTCAAGAGTTAAAATGACAAATCATTAGCATTTCTCAATTTTAAAAATAAAAAATACAAATATTTATTAGTATCCATAGTATATGTTAAATAAAGAAAAAAAAAGATTAAATAAATAAAATTATTCTTTTATCTGGAGATTTTATTTTTGAGTACAGTAAGCAGTATTTTGGCTCCTGGGGACAAACAAAATGTCGAAGAGTTTCAAATTTTTTTTCCATATGTCTATAGGTGCTCCCATCTTTGGTAATTTTTGAAATAAAAAAAAAACATATAACTAGTGGAAAATGGCAATGTTCTCATATGCCCCATTTTCACATGTGCCCCAGTCTCCCCCATATATGTTACTTAATTCTGTGTCTTGAGATAGAGAACCCACAAAATCCATGTCACATACAGACAGACAAAGTCACAGACTCATAAACTGACAGGCAGATATTTTGTAAAAACATGTTTTTCGGACTCTTACCCTTAAAACGTGTAAACCCGTCGAAAGTATTCCCGAATCCAATGCTTTCTTCTTCTAAAGATACAAGAAAATATAAAAAACTAAGTACTGCGTCGCAGATTTTCCAAAGATTAGTTTGATTCTGCCCACAACTAATGTAAGACATTTTATAATAAATAACTTAGTTTTTTGGAAAAAAAAAAAAAACAAAATCTAAACTGAGGAAGTATTCAGATTTTTTTTAAGTACCTGCATAGCAAGTAGTAGTTAAGTAAACACATCGTAGTTCTTTGAACAAACAATCGCGATGGGGATACTCTACCGAAAATTTCTCAATGTCTCTAATTCGCAAAAAAAAATATTGAAACATCAAATTTCATACATTGAATGAAAAACGTTTAAACGTTTATACGTTTAACCGCTTGGGTAAAATCCGTATATACGATGTACCGTATATGCTGTTTCGTGTAATCGTATACCTGCCGGTGCCGAATTATACGTATAGCAAATACGTATTTCGTATAATACGTATTATACGTATACTCGTATAAACGTATAATCGGGAGCTCTAATAATGACCATTTTAGCCGGTCTCAAAGGTGGTCACTTCAGACAGGTTCACTGTAGGGGAAGATGGGGATACTTGAGCCATTTTTTAAATTTTAATTTTTTTAATTTTTTTATATTTTTTTAGAATAAAATAAAATATTGAAAATGAAAATTTGATATTTTTTCTTCAATTAAAAACCACTTTCAATTAATTTTGAACTATTTTTCTATGTATAATAAATGTTTATTTTTTGTTTTACATCGTGGCTCAAGTATCCCCATGGCGGGGATACTTGAGCCATTGTGAAGGGATACTTGTGCCACTAAGGAAAAATACCTACAAAAGTAATTTTTTTCGCTTTATTTTTGCACAAACATTTTACAGAATGATAAATTATGAAACGTAAAGTCCTTCAAAACCAATTGAGAAAACAAAGCTAGTAATACGATCATTTTTTGTCGTTAAAACTGGTTGTCGGAGGATAATTTCAACTTGAGTTATAACGGCGGTAGAAACATCCTCAGTTCAGAGCCATTTAAATTTGGAATCTGCAATTCTTCGGGCAAATTTTATTTTCAAAATATTACGCACTTATCCAACAAATATTTTTACAGTTTTCTTTCTGGCATATTTTATTAGTAACTAACCATCAATAGAAGGTTTTCTTTTCACATCATCAGCATCATTGACAGAATTGTCCTCTAATGATATTGTCGAACTCATGCTTTTAATTTAGTAGCTGTCGTAATGTAAGCCAGATGTACCATTCTACTATTTCAAACACTTTTTTGATTTCACAGGAAAAGATTTTGTCTTCCTCTTTGGCTCCATGCAGGTAAGTTTGAACTGGGATTTTTGTTGCTTTTCTTGTTTTTTGTGCGCTCTTTTTACCAATTTTTCTTCAATTTTCTTAGTTAAAAGAAAAGTTACGGCAACAGAGGTTACGATTTCAATATAAAATATTAATCTTAATATGTTATATTAAAAAATAAATATATTAATATGTTGGACCTAACTAATTAAAGTATTAGAGATTATAGCCCGTAAAACCATTTTAAAAAGTTATTTTAATTTAATGAAAGTTAAATTGAAACTATGTTTACATTTATCTAGACAGGCTATTTTGTTAGTCAAAATGAAAAATAAAATAGATATTTTCATTTAAAAAATATACATTTTTAAACATTTTTAGGTCGTTATTTTTTTAAGAAAAAAAAAATAAAATGAAAAATTATTCTCCCTTTTATCCAGAAAAATATCTATTAGTGAATATAAGGATGGAATTTTATTTTTTGTTTGTTTTACCCATGTTTAATTTCTAGTGGGGATGGTTGAGACATGGCTCAAGTATCCCCACTCTCATTGGCTCAAGTATCCCCACTATCACTAATTTTGTTTCCCAGAGTTTTACTAAATACACCATGCAGCTATTAGAACTATTTTAGACTCAAAATACAATTGAAATTATGCTTATTGAATGTATGTATATAGTTGCAACTTTAAACAAAATTTTGATTACAAAAAAACAAAAAAGCCATGCACCCAAATATTTACTTCAGATAGGGAAAAGACAACTATTAATCACTATATTTTCAAAATGGTACCAAGATGTGTGATTTCTTTTTTACATGTTCAGAACTATAAATATGTTATTGTATTGGCAGTTTTAAAAAGAAAAATTAACCAACTGTAGAGATAATAGGGGTGGCTCAAGTATCCCCTATGCTCAAGTATCCCCACTCTCCCCTACTTTTTTACGATATTAATGTCGTGAGTAAAACAGCGATTGCAAAGATTCTTTTTTAATTTAGGATAGAAAATGAATTCATTTTAATATTTTAATCTCCCCCCCTTCCCCCCAAATGTCCTTTAGTCCGTGATTTTATCAAGCTCTGCTGTAATAATGAATAATTAAAGTTTAAACTCAACCATTAATATTTATGCAATATCTCAATCTTAAACCGCATAAAGAATTCAGTAAGAAATTTATTTTTTATTCTCGCAGATGAAACATGAATTATGCATTACACTAATGTAAATAGGAAGCATATGATAGGAAAGTCAAATAATATCCTGTTTCTTATATTTTGCGATGTAAAAGAAAACCGGGAAAGGATATATTTTGGGTAAATATGTGGAGAATCATACTGGAATGCTACATAGCTATGTTAAAAAGGGCTTTGGTGGCACAGGAAAAAAAAAGGCTGGAAAGGAATGTTATTGATTCGAGATTCTTGCATATAGTTACGAAATATTTTGGTAAAGGGATAATGTTAACCCATTAACGCCTAGCGTCCTCTTTTGAGGACGGTTACAAAAACAGCAAGAAAGTGGTTTTCCCACCAGTAAAGAGGAAGATAAATATATACCTTTTTTCGCGAGACAGAATCCTCGATAAATTTAGATAAAAGTTAATTTGCTTTTAAAAGTGGTGGGAAATACAAAATTTAAATTTTAGAGAAGAAAATTATTCGGGCGTTAATGGGTTAAGGTACAGTTTTTAACCCTTTCGGGTCTAGTGTACTATTAATAGTACATGTCTTTTAATGGAGCATTATTTTCATCTAAAAAATACTTTTATTTATTAAGATGTAGTAATGCTAGTATGTATATATCTATGTATTTACTATATGATTTGATTTATGTTTAGGCATTTAGTAATAATAATTGTTTTTTTCTTAATTCTCTTGGTGCCGTTTGCGATTCTTTGATTTTAACCACATATTTCACTCTTTAAATTTAACATAAAAGTTACTTTCCTGACAGAATAGTGTGTGATAAAGTGCAAAAAGTATTAGAAAATTGTAATAAGTTAAATATTATGGTAATACAATATTTTTTAACGATCCACAAAAAATCTCCCTTAGCCTATTTTCATATGTGTATTAATTGAATAGTACGCAAAACAGCAACATTCATTATCTTTGAGACAATGAAATATTCGTTAAACACTAATCAATCTAGTTGGATGACTAGTGTTAATGTTATTAACGTAAAAGAATTTTTTTCTAAAAAATCGGACCCGAAAGGAGTAAATATTAAGCCTTAGATTAAAATGACTCATTTGATAAAAAAAATTCCGATTTTTTTTATTGTTTTATTTGAAGGAGCAATATTTTACAATTAAAATGTGTTGTAATTTGATTTCTATACGATTACCAGAAGAGTTATGGCCAATTTAATATACAAGAAATAATGACAAACTTATTTTAATACAAACTGATAGGTAAAGTTATCGTACGAATTCAATATTTCCAAACTAAGGGAATGAATGCCCAGACCGGGAGTCGAACCTAGATCCTGGCTTACATGGCCAACGCTCTACTTTTTAAGCTAACATGCCTAAACCGGTGAGCATATTTCGCACAGATAACATTATTGGGTATAACATCTGATTTATCATGTAAACAGCACAACAAATAAACCGTAGATGAAGGAACGTAGATAAACCATTATTTTAACACAATCAAACCGATTGGTAGAGTTATGACTAATTGGTAAAGTGATATGGCTGCGTACATGACAGATTAGATGTTATTAGCAGTAAAGTAAAGGTCAGGTGGGGATTTATGACCACTTTGTACATCTCCAACATTGTTTTACTTACCCATCATACGTAGTATAGGGTAAGTCTTGCAATCGTTTTGAAAATCGAAAAAAAAATTTTGACGGATTTACACGTTTTAGATAGTGGAGATTCCGAAAAACATTTTTAGAAAAAAAAATTTGCCGTCCGTCTATCTGTCTGTCAGTCTGTAAACGCTTTATCTCCCGAACGAATTGAGATAGAGACTTGAAATTTTGTATGTAGTTAGTATGTAAGAATGGAACGAATCCTATTTAATATCGGCAACCTCGATTATCCGGAACTATTTTTTTCGGACTCTCGAAAAATTCGTTCTGATGAAAGGTACATAAAAATTTTCGAATTTTTTTGTTCTAAGGAATGGACGTAAAAGGCAATAAAATAACACACATTTTGCATATAGAACGAAGTCAATCGGATTATTAGTTGCCGAGATATTTGTAATCGTGTTTTCCACATTCTTCGATTTTTCATGAACCTGTATTTGATTCAAATTTCAATTCAGAGGTATATTTTAATTAGAAATGAGACGCTTAATCCGACGCAGTTAATTGTTAGTTAATAGAGTTATTATTTTTGGAGTTATTAGGATGTTTCTTTTACGCAGTTCGGTACTACTTGAGTAGTTTGGCGTTTTATATAATTTGTCGAAATCGGTAATCAGCAGTTCTTTAATAGAGCATTACTATGTATATTAACAATATTTGAATTTTGTTTATGAATTGCAATGCATTTGTATAAATAGTTTTCACATGTTTTATTTTCATATACATATCCATGATGGGTAAGTATTACGGTGGCCCCCAACGACTAGTTTTTTTTTTTTTTTCTTAAATTCTTCTATTTGGAAAAGCGATATTTTTAGTACATAGGTAGTGTAACTTTGACTCTTAAGGATTTTTTTTTTAAGTTAAAAGGGTAGTTATAACTACCCTATCAATATCTGACAATCTCAAAAGATTGGAGTAATTAAAGCCACTAGTGGAGAAATTATGGCCAGTATATTTTTTTCTTTATACTTTTTCCTATGCGCATTTGTTTGGGATAATTGTGACCGTTAGAACTCCAAACTGACAAATTCATTTATGAACAATTTTGGTAGACTGTTTCAAATTGCTATTCGGATTTCAAAAATTCTTTAGACTCGTGATAAAGAATATCTAAAACAAAAATACATTCTGAAGTCAATATCTAAGCATGAAACAAAATTTTACCCTACACGGTTTTCTCCAATGTGGAGGTGGTCATAATTCCCCCTTTTTACCTTATATGAGCGAAATTCACTCATCAGATCCAGTTAATTTAAACGGTAGAGCATTGGTTCTGTAAATCAAGGATCTGAGTTCGATTTCCAGCCTGGACATTTATTCGCTGACAAGGAAGGTCTCCAAACTGGGCATACTCAAATTTTTTTTAAAAAAATACTAATCAAACTACTCATGTATGTAATAAAGGATCAGTGAAAATTAGCGGCGGAAATACATTAGCAAACATGTAAAAAATTAAAATACTTTCGAATATCGTGAAAGGACTAAAGTGTCGCGCAATTTGGCGAGCAGCACTTTTCTCCGCCAAAAGCAAACGGTTTTAATGCAACTGAAAACTTTTGGATTTTTAGAATCCGTGTAAATGAATTTAAACATAAACAATGAGCGAATTTAATATTATATGCATATATATATTAAATTGCATATGTGTATATTATTTGTTGCTGTAGTTATTTAGTTTTCCTCTGGAAAAAATATTGTCATATATAAAAAATTCTTATTCAGTAAAATTATTTTTATACATTTAAGCGTACTCAAAAATAAAAGCCATGTTTTCATAGCAACAAAACGAGTTGAAAATGCTTAACTGGACTTTGAATTAGAAACAATTTCAATGAATTTAAATTTGAATTTCATTTTAAATCTCAAATTTTGATGGTTAAATTTGAATATAAATACATATAAATATCAATATAACGAAATTATACTTAAAACAAACTAAAGCTGGCAAAACAAAAGAAATTTATCTAAACACGTTGAACATGAAACTTTTTCCTTTAAAATGCATTTTACATAAAAAAATAATTTTTTTAAATTTGATTTTCATTGCTAAACGATGATAAATCGCCAAATAAAGAAATTTTCATTATTTTTTTACGGACAGGGTCCAGAGGTTCCGCCGAAATTTTTTTATAAACGTATATATCCTCATGAGAAGAACATTCTGTAATTTTTTCAGATTTTTCGGAGTATGCCCGTATGGAGACCTTCCTTGTGAGTTGGAAATGTTCAACTCGAAGAAAATAACGAGTCAATTACCGGAAGTGAACAGGGAAGGCCAAGAGAAATGAAAACAGTTGTTTTACGTTTTTGCATAAAAACGTATTTAGATATTAATTGATGTGTCTAAATTAATTTTATAGATAAGAAATAATATAGGTATGAAATTTTTAAATATGATTTCAGAAAAATCAGTTTTTCCGTTATTTCAATGTTTGAATAATCTTCATTACATAAAGTGCTTTAAACCTATTTCAGCGAAACTATCAAAGTGCTATTAAAACGTGTGGTCGAAGACGCTTCAAATTGCAAGCCTCTCCACGTTATCCTATGGAACCAGGGGAGTCGCTTCTCCCTTGTGCGACTCCCCTGGTCCCATAGGATAACGTGGAGACGCCTGCAATTTTGATCACTCGTGTAATAGCACTTTAAAAGTGCTATTACACGTGAAGTCAAAGTCGCTCAATATTGCAGGCGTCTCCATGTAATCTTGTGGGACATGGCAATGCGCTGGAGAAGTGTGGGAGAAGCGCGCAACACTCCTGGTCCCATAGGATAACGTGGAGAGGCCTGCAATTTGAAGAGTCTTCGACCACACATGTAATAGCACTTTAAGAATGCTTCCCATGACTGTGTTCTGAACTAGAATCTAAGCTTGATGGGATAATGTAGTCATTTTATGGGCATTCCATAAGTGGCGGACACGGAATGATATTTTGAGTAGCAGAATAAAGTTAAAGCAAATACTTTGAAACTATTTTCAAACAAAAATTTACTTTTCAGTTCGATATTATTGATTAAAAAAAATCAAATATTTTTTTTTCAAATTTTATTCTTTCTTCTTTGAGTAATATCTTATTGTGTGACGGAATGACATTTATGCAATCATGACTCTAACCTGTTGCTTAAAACTGGAAACATGAATTAGGAAAATAATTCAGGTTTTAAACTAATACGTATCTTTAGTATGATGTATAAGCAATCAGGGATCGCAAATATTATAATATTTTCGAAAATATCAAAAATATCCGATTTTTTCTATATATATCAGATATTTTCAAAATAGTTAAATAACTGATAATTTTATAGGTTTTTAGATTTAATATAAATTAGAAACTAAATTTTAGGTAATTAACACCACTAATGGGGAAATTAAGACCACTTTAATTTAGCATGAAAACTTAATAAAACAATATTCTAATCCCCCCCCCCCCTCTTCTCACCTGTTTAACAAAATTGTAGATCAAGTAATTGAAAACAGACAATTTTTCTTTTAAGCTTAAAAAAAAAAAACAAGCTTTAGGATTAATTATCAAGTACAAATTTTGTGTTCTATACAACAACATTTCATACAAGGTAATTTGTTTCGATTAAAAAAATAAATGTAAGACTGTACTTTTAGGTAGATTTCGTAAGAAATACTACCTATTGCAATCGCACCAGGTTATATATCTATCTATCTATCTATACTGGTACATAAAATCAAAGGGGATAAAATCTTGGCTAAGTTCGTTAATGGGCAAAATCGGACCAAGGGGGTCGGAATAGGGGGCGTTTTTGTGAAAACCGAAAAAAACGTCATAACTTCTTAATTAAAGTAGATATCGAATCGGTTTAAAGTTTATATTACTTCTTAAAAATGGGCCAAAAGTATATGCATGACAGATTTTTGATAAATTTAGAAGTGGGCTCAAGGGGCGAAAAAAACAGGGGTTTTGAGAGAAAAAAATTCATAACTTCGTCAATTTTCAAGATATTAAGTCCAACTAAATTTTTTGTAAATGTTCTTAAAATTATCTAAAACTTTTGTATTTACAAGTTTTTGATAGGACCAACTTTTACCGATGAAAAAAATTAAAAACGAAAAGAAAAAAAGCGCTAAAAAGAGAAAAATCCATAACTCCGTCAATTTTTAAGATATCAAATCTGATTAAATTTATTTTACATCTTCTCAAAAATATCTACAACTTTTATACTGACAAGTTTTTCATAGGACCAATTCGTATAGCAAAAAGAAATTAAACAAAAATAGGAGTTGGAGTAAAAACCTCAAATCCAAACTGCTTATATTCTGACTCATTTTTAAATTCATTTTTGATTTTAAACGCATCCAAATGGTAGATCCTCTTATTTAGAAACTGTATAAAGTGACGCATTGGTCAATTTTCTGATAAAGACAGAATATATTTCAAAAAAGGCTACCAAAAAGGGTATTTTGAACAGAATTTCCGAAAGTCATCGGGACTGAAAATTAAAGGACGTATTCAAATAAGAAATTGCGTTTTTTTCCTGACTCGTTTTTAAATCCATTTTTGTTCTCAAACGCATCCAATTTACAGATCCTCTTATTTAGGAACTATATAATATGATGCATTGGTCAGTTTTTTGATAAAGACTGAATATATTTCAAAAAAGCCTACCAAAAAGGGTATTTTGAACAGAATTTTCCGAAATCATCGTGACTGAAAATTTAAGGAAGTGTTCAAATAAGAAATTGAGTTTTTTTCTGACTCGTTTTTAAATCCATTTTTGCTCTCAAATGCATTGAATTTACAGATCCTCTTATTTAGGAACTATATAATGTGATGCATTGGCCAGTTTTTTGATAAAGATAGAATATATTTTATAAAATGCTGTCAAAGTGAGTATTTCGCACAAAATTTCCCGAAGCAATCATGATTAAAGAATTAAGGATGTATTCAAACAACAAATCGGTTATTTTATGACTCATTTTTAAATTCAATTTTTTTCTCAAATGCATTCAACTGACAGTTTTTTGTTATTTAGGAACTGTATAATGCTGTTTTGGTCGATTTTTTAATAAATTCGAATCTATTTCAAAATATGTTGTCAAAATGGGCATTTGAGATGAATTATTCTTAAGATGATTCTGATAAAACCAGTTTTTGCAGAAAAATGAAATTAAAAATTTTTCATAAACGGCCAAATGAAGTTATTAAACTGGGTTTATCTCAAATCATATACAGGGTGATTCAGCTCGTCGGTGACAAACTTTAAGGATCGATAGAGCACACCTAGACGGACATTTTTGAATAGGGAATGTAGGGTCCCTGACGCGATGGTAAGGCGCTAGGCGCTTTCGAAAATTTGGGTGCCGAAATTCGAAACGTCATAAAAACTAGGGAAATGGTTAGATTTTCTTGCTTGTTGCGTCGAAATGATTCTGTTTGTTTAGACTTTCTTCAGTACCAATTTGATAAGCGTATCTCTTAAAACATGGATAGGGGGCGCTGCAGACTTTGGAGAGCTAGACAACAACTTTAAGCCCGTTATTTTGATAATTTAACACATGCTCGCCAAAGTTTATACTCTAACTTAAAGTTTGAACCCAAAAGTAGAGCCCTGCAAAAAGCGTAAGAGCCGGAATAAAATGTCAAAGTACAGGGTGGTCGAAACTCGAAGGCTCCTAAGAGATAAACAAACAGATTTCTTGACTTATGGCATGCATTTTCATGATTCTGTTTGCTGGGGCTCTCTGAAACTCAGTTGAACGGTACAAAAAGATACATCGATAGGGGGCGCTTTGGGCAAAAAACATAATTCGTTGACATTTCGGACGCTAACTGGAAACGGGGCGCTACGATCAGTTAGTAATAATGAAAACACATTTTCTACCTCTGCTCAACACTTCTGAATAAATTTAGACCAAAAACATCAATGATACTGGAAATTTATTTACAAAAAATAACACTACAGAAGATGCTCGAAATTTCGACCTTGGGCCATGATGCAGGCTTCGCACCTCCGTCGCATTGAGGAGTGTGTGTTTCCAACAATGCCAGGAGTATCTCTGATCTGCCCTGCAGCTGCCACAATGCGCGCCACAAGTTCTTCAGCACTGCTGACAGGTGTATGGTATACCTCGGCCTTCAGGTAACCCCAAAGGAAGAAATCCAAGCAGGTGAGGTCTGGTGATCGGGCAGGCCAGTGAACTGGACCCCCACGCCCGATCCACCGCTGGCCATACCTTGCGTTTAGATGAAGACGCACGTCGTTCGTGTAATGGGCCGGAGCTCCATCGTGCTGGAACCACATCTGGCGACGCGAACCTTCGGGTACGTGCGCCTCCTCCAGAAGCTGCGGCAGCACTTGATCCAGGAAAATCAGGTAATTTCCACCTGTCAGCCGTTCAGGTAACAAATAAGGGCCAATGAGGCAATCCCCCAGAATGCCGGCCCACACATTTACTGAGAAACGCTCCTGGGCTGCTTGGCTTCTGGTTTCATGTGGATTTTCATCACACCACACATGACTGTTGTGGGCGTTCCACATTCCCTCCCGGCTGAAGGTGGACTCGTCCGTAAACAAAATGCTGTTTACAAAACGGGGATCCCTGGATCTCATCGCCAAGTACCATCTTGAGAATTCCACTCGAGGGCCAAAATCCTGCTCTCTGAGCAACTGCACCCGCTGGATGTGGTAGGGGTGCAGATTCCGGGAACGTAAGATGCGCCACGCAGTTGCTTGCGAAATGCCAACATGTCTGGCGATATCTCTCGTGCTAAGACCTGGGTTGTCCTCAACCAGGTTAAGCACAGCCTCTTCGTTGTCGGGGGTGCTCACTGATCGCTCCCGTTCAGGCCTGCCTCCGTCGAAAGATCCCGTTGTGGACAACCTCTGGTGTACTCGAGCGAAGAAGGCATGGCAGGGGATTTGCCTGTTGGGGTAACGCTCGGCGTACAACCGCTGAGCGGCTCGTCCATTACAACCAGCAGCGCCATACGCCAAATGCATGTCAGCCAATTCAGAGTTTGTGTACCGTTCCATCCTACTACCGATCTGCAGACAAGTAACCCGAAGCTTAAGTAGGTACCGCACGTTCAAAAGACGTGTCTGCGCATACAACTACGTCATCTCGCGTTGTCGTCTACGCATTACGTATCTTTTGCATATCGATATGGTACGATATCTTTTGCATAAATCAGCAAAAAGCACCTTATGTAAATTTTATTGCGCGCATTGTGCATGATTGAAACCAGCTATGTTTGTTAAAAAAAAAAAAAAACTGCAGTTTTAATAGCTTCTTATGATAAGTAAATTACTCTCTTGTTTTGTTTCTAACTGATCGTAGCGCCCCGTTTCCAGTTAGCGTCCGAAATGTCAACGAATTATGTTTTTTGCCCAAAGCGCCCCCTATCGATGTTTCTTTTTGTACCGTTCAACTGAGTTTCAGAGAGCCCCAGCAAACAGAATCATGAAAATGCATGCCATAAGTCAAGAAATCTGTTTGTTTATCTCTTAGGAGCCTTCGAGTTTCGACCACCCTGTACTTTGACATTTTATTCCGGCTCTTACGCTTTTTGCAGGGCTCTACTTTTGGGTTCAAACTTTAAGTTAGAGTATAAACTTTGGCGAGCATGTGTTAAATTATCAAAATAACGGGCTTAAAGTTGTTGTCTAGCTCTCCAAAGTCTGCAGCGCCCCCTATCCATGTTTTAAGAGATACGCTTATCAAATTGGTACTGAAGAAAGTCTAAACAAACAGAATCATTTCGACGCAACAAGCAAGAAAATCTAACCATTTCCCTAGTTTTTATGACGTTTCGAATTTCGGCACCCAAATTTTCGAAAGCGCCTAGCGCCTTACCATCGCGTCAGGGACCCTACATTCCCTATTCAAAAATGTTCGTCTAGGTGTGCTCTATCGATCCTTAAAGTTTGTCACCGACGAGCTGAATCACCCTGTATATATATATTTTTTTTGTTGAAATGAGCACTCTTTGAAATCTACCTCCGCCTATAGGCCCAGCCAACAGGGATTTTTTCATTTTCTAGTCTGTTGTATAGTTTAAAGGAAACCAAAACCAGAAAATGATTCTAATGAAGCTGTAAATAACTATTCTAAATTAAAATATGTATTAATTGAAAAACTGTCCAAGCATATATTGTCCCTTATAAATATCGGTTCTACATTTAACCCCTTGAAGGACAAGCAAAGATGTCTCTAATATTCAATTCTTGAAACATTTTAAAATAAGGAGAAGCATTTAAAAACGCATTTTGTCGCCAAAGTTAAAAATAAAAAATTTCGTTTAAAATTTCTGATGAGAATGGTGTTTAAATTAGGTGGGATTAAATATATCCCACTGCCCTTCAAGGGGTTGGAAATTCAGCTTCAAGCATGAAGATTAGAAAAAGACTTATGGAAGAGGAGGAAGGTTCAAGAATCTAAAAACGGCCCTGCCAATGCATAAGATCTTATTTACAGAATAACTCAAAGAATAGCGGTTTAGAAATTTATTTACACTTGTTTTGACGGAAAAAAAAATCAAAAATACACACAAAATATTTTGAAAATTAGAGTCAAATATCTAAAAATATCAAACTTCATGGATATTTTGAAAATAAATATCGGATATATATCATGATATGCATCAAGATATATATCCATTGATATATATCACCAAACCCTGCGAGCTACACAAAATTGTAATTCAGAACAACCTATAGCAACTAATGTTGAAGTTATTTAACGGTCATCTGACGTGACGGAATGACAGTTTCTTAAACACATTTTTTTTTTCTAAATTGGCTAAATTTATAAAATTTATGACTGTTTTATTATCTAGAATGATTTTAATAAATTACATTGATAACTATTCACATTTGATTGCTATTTAAAAACATATAGAGCATGATTACCTACTATTTGAAATGCCGGCTGAACAGAACACAAGACTTTATTTTGCAATCATTATTATAAAAAATTTGGCTTTATTAAAAAAATATATTTATTATATTTAGAATAAGGCTATTGTAAACCATTAAATGTTGTACTATATGCATCATTTATTAAACAAATACAAAATAAGCAACAATTTCTTCATTTTTTTTTCAAGTGTTCTGCAAGAATATTAATTGTACACAACTGCAAGCATTTTATTTTTCATCCATGCTGCTTGTTTGGATTGTTGCCAATTGCAAATAAAATAAAAGTTTTGAATCTAAAACATCAATTTGATTACTTGGAGATATTTCAATACATTTTTTTTAACTTAATAAAAAAGAATTATTAACCTTTTACACGCCAATGTTCCATAAATGGAACATCAACTTCAAAATTCTGCAAAAAATTCATTTTTATTCCTATTGCCCTGTAAAAATTAGTATTTGAAAAGAAAGTATGACTTGATTTTTTGGCGTTGATTTTACGTTGATAAAATAAATCATGTCTTAGGGAAAAAATCGTAAATTAGGACTTTTTTTAGACTTTTTGTTGGGCAAAATTCAAAAATTCATAGAAAATTCAAAATTTAACAAATATTTTTATAACTAAGTGAGATCAAGTAAAAGTAATCATTTTATTAGTAGAACACAAGTTATTAAAAAAAAGATTGATTTTTATTGTTTATTTTAGGTAAGAAATGTGCATGTTCCATAAATGGAACATTGGCGTGTAAAGGTATATTTTTTAACATGATAAAGTCTTTTGGTTGCAATGCATATAAGTTTTGATAAAAAGTTTCTGGATACGAGGTGGTTTAGTAAGTGTCAACAAAAGATGGTTATGACATTGATATACTTTATTTCACCCCCCTCCATACCCTGTCCCTTACCCTCCCCCTCCCCCTCCCCCCTTCTCTCTCTTCCACACTCGTTCTCCCATCTGAAGTGGATTACTCATAACTGACAGGGAAAACATGTTTGTTTGTTGATAGTTAGACATTGTTTGTGACTCAAATAAGCTATAATGTAAGAAGTGACTTTGGAAAAAAGCGTGAGAAGGAATTCATATAATTTTACTTTGCTCTGCGATTTCCTTCATTTTGAATACCTCATACAGACCAGATGTCTCTTTCAATCCATTTCGAATAATAGAAGAGGCACTAGAATATTTTTATGAATTAGCAGATGATTCTGAAGAGGAATTCATTGACATTTGTTAATTACATTATCTGTACCATCAACACAAAGAAAATGTGTTGTATGCTAGAAGAACACAAAAAAATGTTTTGAATGTGAAAAAAAGACTACATGGAAATGCTTCTCTAACTATCATGGATAATAGATCAAATGTAGGACACAAAAATTAAGGACAATCTATCTATCTATCTATCTATCCATCCATCCATCCATCCATCCATCCATCCATCTATCTCTATATATATATTTAATTTTTAATAATTTTTTTCTCTTTTGTATTTTTTTAGATTTTGATTCATTTGATTATTTTGCTGTAAATTGTAGTACAGACAGTATTATTATTATTATTATTAACATTTTCCATTACATTTTTTGTATATATTTCTTTTTTTAATTTTGATAAATAATTGTAAAGATGCTTTCCTACAGTGAGTATTGCCCATCATCTATATAATATATTATTTAAGCAAGTGGGAAAGTTTTTTTTTCTAAAAGCTTTGTGGGGTCTTGAGCATTTTTGCTGGAATAGTTGCTGAAATCGCAAGTAAAATGAAGGCTCGATGGGCGAAGCCCGGCTATTTACCTGCTTAAATTGTGTTATTGCTGAAAAATACCTATACATGATCTATAATCATGAAAAAAAATGTGCTCAGAAATAGAGATTTCAGTTTAAATGTTGTTAATCATACTTTGTAAAAACATGTGAAAAAACTAAGTGTTTCCCGCCAATGTTCCATTTGTGGAACATGCTATAAATCATACACAAAAAAATTTTTTCGAGAAAAAAAATTACTCATAGTGCTTATGTTTGAGTTTTAATGGGATTTTTACCAATAAATAATTTGTGTTTCCTTTCGATCATAGTGCGGCGTTTAAAAGGTTTTAAAAAAAATTGATCAAAGTTAACACTTGTATGGAAATTGTCTTTATAGGCATTCGAATGTAAAATAAATGGTAATTAATAAAAAAGTATGTATTGTTTGACATATTTTGAAATATTTCCAATATATATATATTAGTTTTTAAGATATAAAATTCCTATTTCAGCGTAGGGGTAAGTGTGATAGCAATATGCAGTATAAAAGAAATTTAAATATATTATGAGTAAAACGATGAACGCCGATTGTCATAAGAATGAAAATTTGCGTTAAAAAGAAGTAAAACTTGCTGTTTTTAGGTGCATTCGTACTTAAGTAAATACGTAGTACCTACAGTCGTCGTTCAATCCGTCCGTCTGTCCGTACATAACGTGAATCTACCCAACCGAATTGTTTGAAATTTAAAATATAATTATTACATAATTTAATCGAGTCATTTCTAATTTAATGAAAATCGAATGTATAGTTCAATAATATGGACAATCAAAAGTATTCCGTTACATTTCGGTCAATGGGAAAAAAATGTTTCAAATGCATTTTAATGATGATTATATTCTTTCGAAAATAATAAAATTGATATACATCTATGAAATGTATACTAAAATATACATTCTAAACAATCTGTGATACAAGAATATATTTAATTAATATACAGGGCCACATAAAGTTATCTATTACATAATGACTCAGGGAAGAACATTGTTTGGATCGCGTTTTAATTATATTAAACTATTTCACATTTTAGAAATTGATATACATTGCTGAGGTTTATTCCAGTACAATTATACAGGTTAATTCCTGTATAATAGAAGTCATTTAGTATTTACAGGGACACACAAAAGATTTCGGATATTGTACTATATTCGTAGACTGTATATTTTTAAAACTTTTATCGTAGGAATGCACTTCATTTGCTACCTCTGACGTGCAATTTCAGACTTGGTTTAACTAAAATAAGTTAAATTAAAATTTATACAATTTTCTACATTCTAAAATAAAAGCGCTCCGACCATGGGCAGTTACTTTAATATGAAACATTCATTCAATTACGAAATATTTAACTTCTAATTAAGATTCAGTTTTTTTCACATTATCTAACAAGAATACGTGTAACTGAAATGGAAATTCGCCAATTCTTTTGTGTAGCTCTGTGTATATTGAAATTTATACACTCCAAGTACAAATGGAAGAAATTCTTTAAAAATGTATACCGTAACTGAAAACCTTCTTTGGGCTATTATAACACAGTAATGTAATCGAATTACTTCTCTGACCCTGTAAATGAACTATAAAATATTATACATACTAGAAGTTTCTTGCAATATGTAACAATTTCAACAAGATTCAAATAGACTAAAATCATGGAAATACGTTGCAAATGACTTTTTTCTACAGACAATAACAAAACTGTTAACTCTTTTTAGTGTCCCTGTAAATGAACTATAAATACTATATGCTTTATTTTAAATACTAAACATATAGTAAACTTCAATGACATTTTAATTACACGCAATCCGAGTATATTTGAGTTACAGCTCGGAAAGACAGACTGAAAAACAATTTGACTTTATAAATATCTTTGAATTGTGATGGAGAGTATTAAAACAAGCTTGAAATGGTACGTCAGATGTGGCAAACGAGGTGCAATTTTATAAATATTCAGTTTTGGGTGCAATGGGTGTTGCACACTTATTTAAAAAGGCATGAATACAAAATTTATTTTATTATAAATATTAAATTCAGTAATAGAGAAAATATAGGACTTAGTTTTAAATAAGACGTAATCATCATGACAACCTATAATCATTGCCTATCGGGGATATTTTGAATTAATTACATACGATAGGATTTAATAGAATAAAGACTGCTTTTTAAATTTATTCGATTTTCATAAAATTCGAATTCGACAAAATTCTGCAACGAAAAATTATTAAAAAATATTTATAATATATAATTATTATATTATAATATAAATATTATTTATAATATTAAACGATAATAAAGGAAGTGGGCTAATAAGGGCTATTTTTTGCCCATCATACACCCGTAAAAAAAAAAGTTTCGAATTCCGGTAACTGTTCAGTGTATTCCGAATTCCGGTAACTGTTCAGCATAATTAAAGATATGTATTTTTGTTTAGTATAAGCTTTACATGATAAATAAAATGGTAAATCATCGAAATTATAGCCCCAAAATAGAGTGTTTTGGCATTTTTCGACATTTTTTGCGTACTTGGATTTTTTTTTTTTTTTTTTTTTTTTTTTTTTTTATGAAGCGCTCTATGAACCCAATTAATTTTGACATGCAATGATACTACTCCTTATAATCTTTCATAGGAACATTATTTGTGTTCAGTGTGCGCTTCTACTTTTTAAAGAAAAAAATGTATCATCCGGGAGAATCAAATTCACTGTTATCGGAGCGCGTTCAGATTTGTTTTTCGTACTCAAAAAATATTTACGTTGTTGAAAGGTCAATGTTGTTTTCTGAAACTATTTTTGTAAATATTTTATAAAGAAAATTACTAACAAATAATGCTTGAATGTCAGTGTCATATAGTTGTTAAGCCTGGTGGAAAAATTTTCGTATTTGTTCTAACAAAAAAGTCGTATCGATACTGAGATGTTCGAAAAACTGCCATCTACAGAGTGGTTCTATGTAGTGCTCTAAATGTATATAGTATGTATTTCGTGATCTTCAGGCTCGAAATACTTCTATTTTTTCTTGTGATATAAAAATAAGAGATTATGCCTCAACAATTACTGCCAACGAGACCACAAATAAGAAACCTATCATACATTTATGAATATCTCATTGTAAATACTGTAACACACTTGTTGCATAATATGTAAAGGTAAGAACTGTCTCGTTATTGCAGCAAAAGATATTGAAATTCAAGCCTTTTTAGAAACTAGAATCTATATTTCGTTGGGAAAACGATTCTGTAAAATTCATATTCCTTGATCGGTCTTCAGTAAATTGGCTCTGTAAGATTTATTCTCTGTATGTGATAATACATCGATGTACGAAATATATATTGAAAGTATTTAAAACAATATCAGAAATGTACAAAGCAGAAGACTTCGATTTTGATACACTGGACACTTTGCCGAAATTGATTATTATACTCTCATGTACCATTTTAGCTATATCTTTAAACTAGTAAAGTTCAAAATACATTCCTCAAAAAAGAGATCATTTCGTACTTGCTTTGCAGCGTTACTTGTAAAACTTAGAACTGGTCTCTCTAATGTTGTTCTGTCCACATTATTCAATATAAGAAAATAATATCTTTAAATATACAAAACAGACATTCATTAATAACTTTGTCCCACAACACCTTCGAATGGAACACATCACCAGAACTCAGGTTATTGAAAAATATATGAGGCCTTTAGCAGGAAGATTATTTATTCCGGATGACGACAATACTGTAATGATTATTTTTGATATCACGTACGTTTATATCCAGAAAAGTGCGAGCTAATCCTTTCAGCGAAATTCATTCTGGTTATACAAAGGAAGATCTTTCGTTACGCGTACGGTATTCTTCACTACTTCAAATTATATTGTGGATGTCTTCGGTTCTTACTTCGCGGATTCAAAGAAAAATTACGCTAACATACTTACACATATATTTAAAAAAGATTCACATAATATCAGAAAGTTGCTGAAGCTAAACGATGTTGAGAGAACTGATAGGATTGTTTGGAACTTCTGCTAGAAATGAATATCGAACATGACATGCCAAGATTCCTAAATAGCAACAGAAGTTTTCAAACAGAGGATGCTAAGGGACACTTCTCGTGACCGAAGTTTGATTGTTCGACACAAAAGTAAAAAACTATATCTATAATACTTGGATAAAAAAAACCCAGCGAAGCAGCATCACACAATGGCACTGTCAATGTAAAGTTGGCACAAGTGTCTAAGAGTACTAGACGCATGTTGCTTCCGTACTTATGGTTTCTGGTTTACATGTGCCGTAAGTCAACCAAAACTTATAAAACAAGTATTGAATATGCTCATGTGCTACAAGACGCGCCAATTTATGGTCCAGTAGTGATTCTGGTGAAGCAACCAAGGAGGAAAATAATCTGAAACATATTACCAAAAGTGTCTGAAACTGTATGATTATATTTTCTGTTATTGATTATTTCCGATATTTCATATATTGAAATAAAAGTCTTAAACTCCATTAATCGTAATTTTGCATTTAGTGTTGTATTTGCTATAGATTTCTTGAATTAAAACTAATGGCAATAGTGTTTATGATCTTTAATATACATGGTATTTACTTAAATACATATTTTATTTTTCCATCAATTATTAGACTTTCATTCATGATATTGTTATTTTCTTATTTGTTATGGGGTACACTAATGAAAAAAATGTATGTCACATCTAGGTGCTGATGGGCGAAAAATGGCCCTTATTAGCCCGCCTCCTTTTAAACTAATTGGACATTTTGCAGTTGTTGCGCTCTTATATTTGGAGAGACGAACAGACAGACGGACCACACTACAACTATACACAGAAAAAAAGGACTATTTTACGGAAATTGTACTGTTAATCGGAACGCTAGTACAATTTGCTGTTTTTTAACAGAAAAATTCCCGTAAATTCCATTGAAAAACGGAAAAATTTCTGGAATTTATGGGAATTTTTCCGTTAAAGAACAGTGAATCGTACTGGCAGTCCGATTACCAGTACAACTTCCGTAAAATCGTCCTTTTTACAGTGTAGGTGCTATGTATTTATAATTACGAACGCACCCAAAAATATAAAAAAACATATTTAACAAACTGCCCCACAACGTATTTCTAATGCGCCATTCCATACAAGATTTAATCGAAAATTTTATGAACCATGTGCAATAAACCCTTCGATATAATATCACAATAAACATGTCTTTAAAAAATAATTCAACGAACAAAACAATACATAATCCAAGGCTGTCTTCAATAAAATATATTCTCGTTAAGCTTCCTCAAGCGTTTAAGGGTTCCCTACCTTTTTAATATCATTTAAATGATTCTTCCAAGGTTAACGTGATCGTAAACTTCTAACAAGAAAATATTTTAATCTTGTTTATCGATTTATCATTATATTCTAGAATTGGGAAAATAAGTAATCGTTACGAAAAAACCACCAGCATGTTATTAAGGATTATTACATAAACTCCTTTCGTAGTTTCAAAATTTAGCTTTTAAATCATTGAATATATATATACACCGTAAAAAAAAAGTTTCTTAATCTAAGATAATACCGGGTGTATTGAAATGAATCGTCCGATTTAAATTCTATACCCAGCAAATGGAGACAGTTCATCACCTGAGAATAAGATGGTTCTATCTAGCCAAAAATCAATTGGGAGTTATAACACTTTGAAAATCAGCATGCTCAGTAAGTGCAGCTATTAAAGTTTGCAAAAACTTTTAATAAGTTAATATAAAGGCATTAATAAAATATGTAGGTATAGACAGCAATTCTACAAAATCAAATTCGTAAATAATATTTTCATGGATTTTTTTACATTTAAAAAAATTGATAAAACCATAATATTCCCAAACGTCGTGTCATGCTTAGAATAACAGGGCTCTATCATAAAAGAATCATGTTATTCTTAATTTGTGTAACTTTTTATAGGTTAAAATGAAATTTCATTGATTATAATTCGAATAAACATCAGTGAACAGTGAAATATTTATTGCTAACTATATTTCAATGTAATAACAGAAAATTGTTGCTTTCACTTATTAAGACTAACTTATAGCATCTTCACAAAATTAATAAATTTATGCAAGTTGAAAATATTATTTGAAAAAAAACTATATCTTAAATATTTAATTATGTTAAGTATAAACCCGAAATTTTAGTTTTCTATTTCAATAGGGCGGGAGGGGGAAGAGAAAGGGAGATTGTGAAAATTAAGACAAAAAAAGTAGTTTACTGAAATTAATTGAAGTTTTTCATTGGTATTCATTGTTTTCTCTGCATTTCTAAACTAGTAGCTGGAGGCTACCGTAATACTTACCCATCATGGATATGCATAGTACAATATGTGAAAACATAACATACAGTGGCTCACAAAGGTGTTCGTACACTTTAAAAATTTTTACTAAAAATAAATTTCCCTGAAATTAAATTCGTATATGAAGTCCAGTATATTTTTTATATTATCTCCAAGTTATTCTAAATAACACACAACCTTTTTGTTTAACATTAAGGAATTTTTTTTAATCTAAAAATGAAAACGGAAGATGTCACAGAAAGAACACGCCACAAAAGTCTTCGTACACAGAAGCATTTTCGGATAAATTCATAATTAAAAATATTATTTGTCGCTTTATTTTTATTTTTGCATTATTGTGACATTTAAAAAATCGCTTGGCTTTATATTTTGCAGAATTGGTCCGTAATATTCTATTTATTAGCTAAAAAATGGTTTGTAATCGTAATGTCACGACTAATAGCGTTTGAAAATTAGTAATGTTTCTTCATAATAGTAGTAAATCAATTCAAAATATTGCAAAATTAGTTAAATTATTCCCTTCTACGGTGAAGTATGCAATAAAAGGCTTTATAGAAAAAAATTGGATTGAAAACTAGGGATTAAAAAGTCGTCAATCTAAATTAATGCAATGAGATCAAATACTTACAATTAAAAAAAGTCGTAAAAAATCCGCATTTAAGTATTGTAAAAGTGACCACAGAATTTAATGAAACAGTTCCTATTTCATTTTCACTTGAAACTATTCGACGAGTGGTAAGCCCAGCTGCATTATATAGGCGTTCTGCCCGTAGAAAATTTTTTGTTAGGGCGAAAAACAGAAAGCTTAAGCTTTCTTTGGCAAAATCAATGATAAATATACCCAAATCGTATTGGAATAATATTTTATTTACAGATAAAAACTAGTATGTCATTCTTGGCTCCAATGAGTGCATAATAGTATGGTGAAAAAAAATTAAGAATTTAATTCAAAGAACTTAGTTGGAACAGTTAACCATGGTAGTGGAGTTGTCCTTATGTGAAAGTGCATAGCAACATCAGTATTAAGTAATTTGGTATATATTGATAGCATAATAAATCATGATCTTTATTCAAATATTTTAAAAGGCAATTTAAAATTATCTGCCCAAAATATGGGTAACAGAAACAACTTTGTTTTTCATTAGGATAATAATAATAAGCACATGGTTGTCAATGTTCGCCTCTGGTGTCTCTATAATTGTCCACAAGTTCTGAAAACATCACCTCAATTGCTGAATTTAAACCCAGTAAAACATATTTGGAGATAATTGGAAGTGAGAATACGAAAACACAGCATTGAAACGAAAAGCGAAGTAAAAACAGCAATGTTCGATGAAGGAATCAACTTTCATGCATAAATTACAAAAATACTAATTAAATCTATTCCCAGGTGTTTAAAAAACTGTTGTGGGTGCTAAATAATATCCTATTAAGTACAACTTTAGCGAAATATTACAATATTTACAAATATACAGCGATTTTTTTAAAGTGTACGAAGACTTTTGTGAGGTAATTTTTTTTGTTATTTTTTGATTAACCATTTTTTTCAAAATAAAGTTTTGCTATGTTTTTAAAATATTTTATGTAGTTTTATTAAGAATGAGTCATAGATCTTACTCTTAAATACTCATTCTAAAATATTGATTTTAATTAATGGATAGAGCACTATTTCATTGAAATTCTAAGTGTACGAACACTTTTGCGAGCCACTGTATGTAAACAATTTATAAAATGCATTACAATTCCAAAACAAAATATAAACGTATATTTAAGTCTTTTTAACACATAATCATGCTCTATTAATGAATTTCTGATGAACCAATTTCGACAAATTGTATGAAACGCCAAACTATTCAAGTAGCACTGAATTACGTAAAAGAAACATCCATATAACTCCAAAAATAACAATCATATTCACTAACGGTTTCTCGCATCGAATTAAGTATATCGTTTCCAATTAAAAGATATCTTTGAATTGAAATTTGAATGAGATACAGGGTCATGAAAAATCAAAGAATGTGGAAAATAGGATTAGAAATATCTCAACAACTAATAATCCGATTGACTTCGTTTTTTATGCAAAATTTGTGTTATTTTATTGCCTTTTATTTCCACTCTTTAAAATAAAAGAATTCGAAAATTTTTTATGTACCTTTCATCAGAACGAATTTTTCAAGAGTCCGAAAAAAATAGTTCCGGATAATCGAGGTTACTGTTATTAAATAGGCTTCGTCCCATTCTTACACACTAAGCACATACAAAATTTCAAGTCTCTATCTCAATTTGTTCGGGTGATAGAGCAGTTACAGACAGACACACAGACGGACGGCAAAATTTTTTTCTAAAAATATATTTTTCGGAATCTCCAGTGTCCGAAACGTGTAAATCCGTCAAAAAAAAATTTTTTCGATTTTCAAAACGATTGCAAGACTTACCATCGTACTACGTATGATGGGTAAGTAAAATAGAAAACATGCATTATTTGTAAGTTAAGACCTGATACTAAGTTTTTTTTTTTTTTTGGCTCTGTTGTAATGAGATAATCTTTAAAATCTTTCATAATGAGATTTCATTTTATCCTTGACATCATGTGAAATTTCCCTACTCGAATTTTTACTCCGCTTATCACTAGTTGGGATATCCAATTTTATATCCTTATTTTCATGCACTGTACAAAATGATTTCTGAATAATGATATATTCCAACAAGTAGAATTTTTTGTACACTCTAACTTTGTCACTCCCTATACACAAATAATAGTAAAAGAAGTTCTGTTCAGAATTTCTGTTGGTGCTTAATCCCTTTTGCTTACTCGGGCAATCAGTCAATTTTCCAATGAAGTTATGTTTCTCATTTAGTGAAAGCTTAAAATGCTCATTTAATACATGCTGTCAGTGTTCTTCCTAAACGTGTCTTGAGCAGTTAAATTTCCAAGGACTTAAGCAATGTGTAAATGTTTTAATTTGTATTGGCACAACAACCTTTCCTTTAGCATTAACATACTCTTTCAATTCTGTTCTGAGGTCGGAACGATGTAGTGACAAGAGAATTTACGTAACTACGTAAAGATACTCTTAACTCATAGTTAGCTCACAGGTTATCATAGCCTGAGAGCTTATGTGCCCGCCCGTTCTGTATGTACGTTCGTACGTAACGCGATAACTCATGATAAAAATATCCGATCCACTTGAAATTTTGTATATAGGTATATCCTGACAAGGCGCTTCCCTGATTAGTTTTTGGAGTTCATTCCATATGCATAAGAGGGGGAACGGGGGCTCATGCCCCTCCCCTTAATAGAAATAAATGGGTTTTTCATGCAGAATTAAGTTTTCGTTCAAAATTTAGATATAGGATCATTCTGATGAGGCGATTCCGTGACTGTTATTATGTGTTCATTAAATGAGTATAAACAGGGGGAACGGGGGTTCTAATGCCCCTCCCCTTAATTTATATAAATGGGTTTTTCAAGCAGAATTGTCAGATTTCGTTCAAATCTCTGAATAGTTTTGAAAGTTTAATGGTTAAGTATAAAAGAGGGGGATAACTCCTTAAATTATACGAATGCTAAATGGGTTTTTATAAAAATTATTCGATTTGCTCTGAATTTTGGATATAGATTTTTTTATGATAGAGCATGTCCTTGATAATTTAGGAGGTTCAATGATTAAGTATAAAAAAGGGGAAATGGGAGAGCTGTTTCCCCTTCTTAATTTGTTTTTCGAATGGAATTAAACCTTGAAAATATAAGGCTGTAATGTACAATTAGTATGCGTAGCCTGTGAACTCAATGCCATCAGTTTAACTGGGTCGTATTCTTTTTATTTTTCTTATCAATTTGTTTGTAGGAATTCTCTTTATCGGTCCTTTTTGAATTGATTTAGTACAAAAAATATCTAAAGCTGGTTATTTCATCTAAACTGTCATCCATTTTCCTCACAGGATTTTGTAAATCTAAATCTTATGATTAGTACTTCCTCCTTGCATGGATCATGTTTATTAAACAAATATAATTAAACACAATTTATTTTGCTTATCGAAGTACTAAAAACATTTAAAAGGATTTTTACTGATAAACATTTCTTGATCTTTTGTCGAAAGAAGATTTTACTTGCAAAAATATTTTATTCTGTCACACAAGCAATAAAAGATTGCACGTTTTCTTAAAATATTATAAATATATACAATCGAGAGTCTCTATAGCTAAACTCCATACATCGAATTTCTCTATATAACGAATTTTTTGTGGGAACGGACCCCTTTTCCCATGATTACATTAAAAACAGTCTATATAACGAAATATCTATCTCCATATAACGAATATTTTCATAAAATGTTCCTCATTTTTTCAGTTTTAAAAAAACTTCGAAGTCGCATGGAATCAATTTTCCATCCTTTATTCCTGATTTATCGTTCAGTTCTGAGTTTTTTATACTATTTCTCTCCTTGTTCTTTAAGACCAACGAAATCATTAACAGCACCCTTCCCCCCCTCCTCTGCCACACACCTTTCAACATCCTTTTCAAATCAGTGTCAATTGGATTGTTACACATATAAGAGAGGGATCAATGAGGGTAATTGAAGAAAAAACGATTTACAGTTACTTCAAAAAGACCGAATTTTTTATACTACAGGGTAATGTGGATTCTGAGGCTGAAGAAGACGTGGGTTGAGCAGATTTTAAGAAAAAGAGAAGTGGAAATTAATTAAGGAATGCAGAGATGTCGAAGAAAATGTTGCTCTCTGTGATTTTTTTTGAATTGAATGACAATTTCACTATTGTACAGTATCCTACTGATAACTGATAGTCGTAATTTATGCAGCGCTATGAGCAGTGATGGTGAGTGTGACAATGAGCATGTGAACGAAAATCTACAATAAGAGAAAAAAACATCACACAGTGGAATGATGAGCTCTTTTGATCTTATTAGGAGGGGACTTAAAATAGAGGGAAATGTCCCCTATGCAATTTTTCATTCCTTGCTAAAATTTGAACATTTTTTCGAGAGTGACAATTTTGAAATCAAAACAACAAAAAATTACAGATTTTTTCGTCTAAAATTAATGCAAGTCTTCCTTATTTGATTTTCATTAATCTTTCAATGTTTTTTTTTTTTTTTTTTTTTGAAGCTATTTAAATAATTCAGAAATAAAATATTAAATTAATATATTTATAGTTAATCCTTTAATATTCGTAATTAAACGCATAAGAAATGATATTTTGTCAGAATTTGCATATTAAATAAGAATTTTAACGTCATTCTCTATTCAACGAATTTCTCTATATAACGAATTTTTTACTGGAACGATGGATTTCGTTATATAGAGACTTGACTGTATAGCGATATGCTGTCTGCAATTGCTTCGCAGATAGAACTGTACAATTCTGATTGCTTTCGATAATTTCTGATAGAACTATATTAATCTCCATCGCAAGCGGAAGAAAATTATATATAACGAAATTTTAATGCAAAAATGCATTTATAGATACAAATAGATCATTTTTATGCCAAAAAGTCATTTTTTTTTAAATGGCAGTTAGAATCTTATTCTGAGGTGACGAGTTGTTAAACATTCTTGCAGGTAGTTTGTGCAAGATGTCAGAAGTTTTATTATTATTTTACTGCAATTCCTGATTTTAATTTCAAATGACAAATAAATAGCGCTGCAAACAGTCATTCGACTGAAGACTAAAACTGAAATCACCGATCACTGATGCGAAGAAAGGAAGTTAAACATATGGAGTGGGTCTCACAGATCTTGTTAACAGGCAATGAATTTTGACGACTGTACAAAGAAAATATATCATATGAGATTTTTACATTATATTTATTGACATTCTAATTACACATTTATTTTTTAAGTAAAAAATAAGAAACAGTATGTCTTGTGCTAATGTACAGCGTGCCACGGACTTCCAAATGGATGATTGTTTTTCTTGGGTCACAGGCATTTCAAACAAATTTGCTCACCACGTTATGTTAAAAGGCATTAAATTCTTTAGAGTTTATACACTAAATGGCCACTTGTGATTTTAGACTTTGTTAAATATGTAGAAAAATACATGAGGAATTATTCTGAAAATACAGATGTGTAAACTGAATAGTATAGGTTCTATATTTCCGCGAAGATTTTTTTTTCTCGAAATCCCATAGGTGACCGTCATTAAATGGAAAAAGAACGACGATCTGTTAGATAACCCTGTCAAAACTAATGTAGCGAAAGCGTTCCAACAACACTTATGATTAAGTGGCTTATTGTAATAAACTGTGTCCATTTTTATGTGGATAGCATGTATATTCGTAGAGCAATTGAGGTTTTTGTAAAACCCTGTTAAGTTTTTTGCTTATAATAGTTTGAGATTTCTATGACTCCGGAGGTACATTATAGGGTTCCGGAGTTTGCACTTTTTGACCAATGAAAACACAAAATTTCAAATTCTCTGGTGTGGGGGGGGGAGGGGAGGAGTAACTCATTGTCCCCGAGGGAACGTCGCGCGTCGACCCCGGGCAACCCCTGAATTCAACCCTGTTTGTGAATTTGTGAATAGAAAGATGATTTAATTTGGTTCATTTCAAAAAATATTCACAAACCGCTGGGCGTTACACTCCAACAGTGTTACGACTCCACTGCTTTTTTTAAACCATATTGCTTGATTGCCACCACTTTTTAAAAAATGGTATATTTTGCCTGCTTTGTCATTATTTACTCTATCATTAAGTAAAGGCAAATACATCAATTTTTAAAAAAAAGTGATAGCAATAAAAAATTTTTATTTAACTTTGTCACCTTGAGCCTCATATAAGACTCCTACTTCGAATTGCTACAGTTGAAAGAAAAAGCCGGATTTTTTTTTCTTTTAGCAATACGATTAAACCATTTAGAATACATACACAGAAGGCTTTCTAAATAGTTGAATTAACAGTACTTAAATGTCAGTACCAGACTTAACCTGATGAAATAAAAAGAACTTCATAATTAATCTCCGAGGAAGTATTATATTAATTTATTTAAACATATGACAAACATAAAAGCTGATAACAAAGCAGTAAAATTGTTGCGTGTCATGGGAATTCACGGAAATATGGTTAATAAAAAGTAAAGGCCATTTTTTTTAATTACGAATGGATATGCAGACAAATCTTTAGTTAAATGGTTGCTACACTTTTTAGTTTAACGAAAAGATGCAAGTAATTCTTTACGTATTTGAAACTAAAAGTTTTAAATGTGCAAAGAATTCTATTTCTAACATTATTTACAATTTATGCTTTATTGTTTTAGATGAGAAACGAACTAATATTTTGAGCTGCTTTTTTTTTTTTTTTTTAGAGTTTTTTAACTTTTTTGCGAGGTGGATGCTTTCAAATTAATTTTAAACATAACAAATTCCTTTAAAAATGTGGAAGACTTTTGGGCCTCGTGTTTTAGGCTCAAACAAATAAAATAATAAAGCAACATTACAAAAAAAAGTACCTTTTAACACATAATTTATAGTGGTATTTTAGAAGTATTCAAAGTTAGATTTTTGTAACAATATTTTGGTAACAAGAGAGTTAATGGTGAGTTGGCAACACTGGACCTGATAGAAATTAAATGAACAAACTCGATTAATTTTAAAATTTCGTTACACATTCACTTTCAATTAGAACCGATTGACTTTGTAAAGCATTAAAATGCGTTATTTTCCCTATAGTTATTGTAAACTTTTAATCCAGATTTTTCAGCTAAAACAGTTTTAGAGATAAAAGTTTGTGAAATTACTTCCATATAGCGTAATATGTAAAATAATAATAAAAAAAAAAGTAACTAAATTATTTCTAAGAGATTAAAAATAGTGCAACATGAAGATACAGTCGAGAGGCATGACGATATACCGGCGTCCATCAAGCTGCAACAAGCGAATGTTGCGACTGACCTTAAAAGTTTATCATACACAATTGCACATATTTTCATTCGTCGTTTAGTGAATTACGAATGAGGAAAATTTGACTGAGGAAAATTTTCGTTTCAAAAAAATAAGACCGATTGACATTACAACAATCTTTCGCTTTATTATGATTTTCGAACAAGTGACAAACCGGTGAATAACGAACAACATTAATAATAATGAAATCTAAATACAATTAAAACACTTTCCTTTCAACCACTATATAAAATTAAGGGAAACGGTCATTCCAACAACCGAGAGTTAAAATTGGCGCATGCGTATTTCAGCTCTGGTTTATTGTCTGCTCGAATAAAAAAATCGAAATAGAATCTAAACAGCGCTACAGTTTATAATGGGATATATTTCCTTTGTTGGCAAACGGTTTTATAGCATGGCCAGTAGCATACGGGATTTGAGATTTTTCTATGCGAGTTCGAATCCCGCTCTCACTTATTTTTCGAAACAAAAATTCTTTGTTAAAAATAGTGGATTATGCATTGAAATAAATATAAATATTTTTAAATAATAACGATGAAAATTGTGATTTATAGACATAATTATTTGTATTTTTTATTTTTTGTCATTTGTTTAATATTTACTTTTCATTACATATTTAAATACGCAAAATTTCGTAGTTTAAAAATTACTTATACGCGACAAAACGTACATTTAATTTATAAATTTTGTAAATTTCAATTACTTTTTTTTTTTTATCAATTGCAGTTCGAAAATGATTGAAGAAAATTTTCGTTCCAAAAAAATAAGACTGATTGATATTTCAACAACCTTTCGCTCTATTTTGATTTTCGAACAAGTGACAAACCACAGCTCAAATACGCATGCTCCAACTTGTAATTCTCAGTTGTTACGGCCGGCTTCCTAAAATTAAATCAATATGAATTTCACTCACCGTTGGAAGCATTAAATGCATACAGATCGTTAAAACCCAGCAGTAAGCAATCGGGAATTCCATCTGAATTCACATCAAATGTATTTTCGAAATTGCATTGGATCTTCTTGGGAATAAATGGCAGGCTATTATTCCACACAAATGCTGCGTCAAAAGTCTCCAAGGCACTCAGTTTCAACTCTGCTCCGTTTCCATAACCCATCATAGCCAAGGAAGGCAACCCTTTCACGTTCATCGTTTCCAAATTCGTCAGAAGCCCTGTGAGGAAAACAATGTTCAATAATGCAATTGTACATTATCTATGCCTGTTACATATAAGAACTGCAGAAGCCAAGGAATACAAGTGACAAAATTTAGATTCGAATAAATTGAGTTCAAAGTTGGAAAATCGGTACACTCTCAAAAAAACTTCCGTCTTTTTACAGAAAAAGTACTGGCAGCACTGCTGCCAGAAATTGTCTGTAAATTGATGATTATCCGTTTATTTTTTTCTCCGTCAAAAGCGGTAAAATATCCGTCATTTGAAAAAAAATCTTGAAAAGATCAATTCGGCACGGCTGAGGATCGAACTCACGATCCCAGCATTGGCAGACAAACGCGCTACCTCAGCGCCACCATTGTACGTTAATGAAGTGCTTTAAAGTAGAACCATTCATTTTATATGGGTGTGATTGGTGTTTTTCGTTACAAATCTTTTAATTTTGAAGTTAATTTGAGAAAGATTTCATCTTTAATGAAACTGTGGCTGGAACTTCTTTTACGTTTAGTATTAATATACTATAAAAATGTAAATTTTAAATATATTACGTAGATTGCTAAAGGAAAAGTATGGGTATTATATTTTTATTCGATAAGATTTTTTTTAATAATATATTTTTTTTCATTTTATTTTTTAATTAAAATATCTTTTAAATGTGTTCACTTAAAGTATATTTTAAATGCGAATATTTATTATATGAATAACTTAGTATATTCAACTTTATTCAACTTATCGAACTTTGAATAACAAATTGTGAGAATTTTTGAATGAATAAAGAAAGTAATTGTTATTTATTTTTAAATTCGAAAACATTTTTGTTTTTTTAAAACTAAATTAGACATTATAATCTATAGAATATTTTGTTTTTCATTTTAAAAACAAATTCGAATTTATTACTAACAGACCCAATACGCATGCGTGCTAGAAATAAACGGAAACTCTTCCTCATTTTTAGACGTTCGGAATGAATTCACAGATCAAATACGTTTTCTGTGAGTACGGAAATTATTTGTGAAAAAATGAGGATAACTTAGTGTATATTGACGAATTTTTCTGACAGTGTAGTAAATGAGAGAGTTAAAATGTGAAACTTGAAAATGTTTTTTCCATAGCTGCCTTTGAATTCTTATTTCAATAACTGTTATGGGCTGTGCAAATATAACGCTATGAAGTTTTCGGTAGTTTTGGTCTCCCCCCCCCCCTTCCGATATCGTACATTATCATCCCTCTAACCTTCCAACCCCCCCCCCCCCTAGTTAATGATAACGTTATCAAAGTGAAAGAAAAATTTTCATTTCTAGTATTTATTTCTCTTGTTTGAAGTGATATACAAAATTGGTTAAATCTATTTTTCTCATACTTTTATGATTCAAATGAAAAGAAATCAATAAAATATAACTTTGAATATAAAAAAAAACTTTATATCAAATAACAATGAAAAGAAATAGCTACTATTTAAATGAATTTTATAACAGGTTTTTGTTGCATAATGCTTTCAAGAGTAATAAAGAACTGTTGCACTTGCATCGGACGGTGGAAGAGCAGCGGGGCAGGTAGAAATTCTTATAAACAAAACAAGTAAACAACATTCCTTTTCTTTCTCTTTATTTATTAATAAACACAAACTTCGTTTCAAATACACTTCATTCACAATGATACAATAAATTAAATCATTTTATCTGGAATTTATTTTAAGATGTTGAAAATTATAGGATTTCCATCATTATAAATACGTCATAAAAAAATTGGTTGTTTATAATTGTTTTTATTATTGTAAATCTGAAGAAATATTTGTTTTAATGCTTTTTTTAGGCCACAGACTATTAAAGTCTGAGAGCTAATTTGCACGCAGGCTCTGTATGTATGCAACACGATAACTCTTTACAAAAATATCCAATTTGCTTCAGATTTTGTATGTAGGTTAATTCTGATAATACGCTTCCCCGATTAGTTTTAGGGGCTCGTTTGTTAAGTATAAAAGAGGGTGGACGAACGGCTAATCTCTCCCATGTTAATTTAGATAAATTTGAGAAACAACATGCAAAATTATCAGAATTGCTTCAAATTTTGGACATAGCTTTATTCTAGTAAGGCGCTTCCCTGATTAGTTTTGAGGATTCATTGGTTAAAAACCGAAGAGAACAGGAGATAACCCAACCCCCCCCCCTATCCCCCGCTTAATTTAGATAAATGGGTTTTTACGCAAAATTATCAGATTTGCTTGAAATTTGATGCATCAGATTATTCTAATAAGGCGCTTTTTTGATTAGTTCGGAAGGTTCAGTGTTTAACTCTAAAGGGGTAGATCGGGAGCTAATATCCCCTTTCAATTTAGAAAAGTTTTTTGTCCATGCGGATCTATTCGATTTGCTTTAAATTCCGTATACTAAATTATTCGAAAAAGGCGCTTCTCTGATTAGATTTGAAGGTTCGTTGGTTAAGTATAAAAAGTGAAATGGATGAAATATTTCCCACGCCCTCCCTTCATTTTGCTAAGCATTTTTTTTTCCTCGAGAGAGAGGCATTACTTTTTGAAATAACAGTGTGATATACAATTAGAGTAAATGGTCTGTCAGCTCAATGTCATCAATTTAACGGGGCACATTTCTTTTAATTAGTGTTGCTATCGAGAAATCTAAAGATATTTAAAAATCTATTGAAGTTTTTATAAAAAAAGTGTTTAAAAATTACATTTCGTAACCCATTTTGTGTAAGTGCGGGCTACATCCCCCAAGTTACAATACAGATAATCAAAGGAAATGTTTGTGGACTCACTGACGAATTTATAAGTTACCTGAATTTTTATTCGTTCTGTATATTGCACAGTTAACACAAAATTTAATTTCAAATGCAGTATCTATATATTTAAAACACCTGGCTGTTTTTTTGGTCATCACCCCTGAGCTTTCTACTGGCCCGATTTTGATAATTTTTTTAAATGAAAGCTGTTTATGTGTAGATGTGCCCATTCTGGCTAATTTTTAATTTATTCCAATTTTTATAGTTTATTTTTAATTTTAAAAGCTTTTTCATGACATTTCTTCAAAACAGTGGCAACAGGTTAAGCTTTTCTCAAAATTTATTTTCTTTCATTATTTTTCTCCAATCAGGAGCTTGATCTCATCGGTGAATGTATAATCGCATTTCAAAAAAGAATAAAATAAATAAATAAAGGTTTTCGTAAAATTTAATCAGAATAAAACTAGTGAAAAATGCTCCAAGGAGCAGTGCAAAAGCAGAATATGATTTTAATTGAGCATTAAAAAGTAATGGACAAATGCTTCTGTTAATTACTGAGCATGAGGAAGGATAAGGGATCCCTTCTTGGCTACAACTCACTTCAATGCCAACTTTGAAAAAATCATATTTGCGCTTTTTCCATATAAAAGAAATTTGCGGTTCTTTAGTAGAATTTTCCACCGTGCTTTAGATGTTAACCAGGGGTGTAGTCATAAAAATAACATAAGATATATGCTCTAAGCAGAGGGATATTCTAGAATGTGTATACTATAAGCTTTCTTGAAAAACAGAGGGTATATGGTGTTCTATTAAAAAGTCCAGAAGGTGTGCGGCGTATAGCCTGTACTACATCTCTGATGTTAACTGCACTGTTCACTCTGCACTATACTACAAATCAATTTTCTGTGCAATTATACACTTAGGGTATGCTTGGTGGCAGTGCATGAATGTGATACCTGCAGGAACTAGGTATCTGGCATTATGTCGCCTTCCTTTACATTTATGTCTAATTAAGCTGCATCTTTAATGGTTACGTCTTTACACTATACATTTTTATAGTAACTGCGACTGATTTGTTTTCACGAAAAAAGCGCAAATATGATTTTTTCAAAGTTGGCATTGAAGTGAGTTGTACCCAAGAAGGGATCCCTTATCCTTCCTCATGCTCAGTAATTAACAGAAGCATTTGTCCATTACTTTTTAATGCTCAATTAAAATCATATTCTGCTTTTGCACTGCTCCTTGGAGCATTTTTCACTAGTCCTTCTATTTTTCCATATTCCATAGGGATACTGCACAACTTGTTTTGTATTTTATATATAGAAAACAAAATCTTATTTGTATTGAAATTAAAAAATGCTACATACTCTAATACTCTGGTGTTACAAATTAAAAAAAAAAATTAAACAGGTTTTTCTATACCAAAATTCTACGGTGGTTTTCAAAAAAAAAAAAAAAAAAAAAATCAGTTTTTTACTAAAGTGAATAAAATAATAAATCCTTTCAAAGAATAGATTTTTCATTCAAATATCCATTATTTTTGCCAAAAACAGGAACTTTTTTTATGCAAGAGTAAAGTTTGATACAAAAACCATGCTTCTTTGTTTTCTTTATCCGTATTTATTACGGACTTATTAAAAACGTACTCCACCGCTTTTATAGGAAACGATTGCTTTACTGTGTTATGGAGCATTCTCATTGGCCATAAAGAGACATTCTATAAAAGCTGTGGAGTGACTCTGCAACAAATGGGTCAAATTTTTAACAGTGCACTGTTAAAAATCTGCTGCATTTTGCTGCAACGCCCTCCACCACTTGTATATAATATCTCTATTCCAACCAATGAGAAAGCGCCATTTCACGGCCAAGTAACCGTTTTCTATACAAGCAGGGGAGTGCGTTGCAGCAAAATGCAGCAGATTTTTAACAGTGTGCATATCCTTGGCGCTATAGTTTACAGGAGTGGTACATTGTTCAAAATTTGAAACTTTTGCTGCATCGCCACTCCATCGCTTTGATAGAATATCTCTATTTTGATCGATGAGAATCCTCGATAATGCATTTAAGTAATCGTTTTCTACTTATCTACTATATCGTTTCCGTATATTTATTTTTTCAATCAGCACCAAGGTGCGCACTTTATTAGAATACGCGCTCTATTAGAGGGCGCATTCTATTAAAATAAATACGGTATATACTTATAGTAAATACACTTTGTTAAAGTACAGGGCCCCAATATTTGACAGGTATGCCAGGCATTTTTGCCATTGATGCCATTGTGCTAAAAACAAAATATAAATAAATGAAAAAAATGGATAAAATATAAATTTGGTATGGTGCAAAAAATTGCCTAATTTAAAATTAAAAATCAAATTTAACAGCCACCAGGGCTAGACACCGTGCATAATTATTCAGTAAATGATTCATTAAAAAATAACAAAAATCATCATGTCAAAAATTTCAAAAAAATTCATAATTCGTTAAAAAATTAAGTTAAAAATAAAAGAAAAAAAAGCATTCTGTATTTTTTTATGCTTAATCGAATGGTGTAACTGGTTTTTCTCTCCGATGATCACAAGTACCTTAGATTGATGACTGCCATTCTTTTATTTCATCTTGTAAAAAAACTGTTTAACGTAAAGCTATGAATTTTTGCAGGATTAATTAGCATCGCAAAATCTTTAAAATAAACTTTACCGCAACATTCTATCTGCAATAGAACGTTAGATATACCCATTTATGACCAAGTTTGGAAAATACGCAATTTCAGAAAAACTGCCCAGCGAAATAACGTTTTCTCGATGACTACCCCGGGATAAAAAGTTTGTCTTTTGTTTAAAAAAAAAAATTAAGTTTTTATCTTTAGTAGTTTTCGAGAAAAGTGCTGTGACACAAAATTTTTGTCCGATTTTCAGAATACTCTACAGTACACCTACAGTATGCCATAAAAAAAAATAATTTTTGTGCTATGTTGTGCTTCTTGGTCAGACGAACATTTTAAAAAAAAATCATCAAAATTGGATAAGTATTTAGTTAGTTATTGCAAAAAGAAAAATTGAAAAATCCGTGTGCACCATCGCTCAATCATATTATTGTAGCGCGCTGCCGCGCGCACAATGATGATTGCACATAGTTATTCCCTGCAATACACAGATTATTTACTGAGTAATATTATTAAGTATTATGTAAGTAAAATAACAGAAGATAAACTTTAATAAAATATCTAAAGTGAAACTTTGTCGATGGAGAAAATGTCGTCATGCAGAAACCAGATAAATTTATTCCATGAATATAATATGCATTGTTAAAACTGTGTCAGTGATGATGTCATATTCACTGACTTTAATTCCTGCATCTAAATAAAGTGAACTTCTATTAATTTAAAGGTCCGTGGTGTGCACACATGAAAATATTTCTGTAAACTGCGCCATTTCTATTTAATTATAATGAATATTTTATGAAACTAAAGAATTCTTAAATAACTGCATAAATCACGCTTTTATTTAAGAAAAGATGAGTATTTCTGAAGGTGTAAATAATGTCATATTAAAAAAAAAAAAAAAAAAAAAAAAAAAAAAAAAAAAAAGAATAAAATCTGTGATATGCGGGTATTGTTATATTTCTATCTTACATAATATCAAAAAATAATTAAAATCATTTCATTGTATTAAGTTATTGTTTAAAATAAAATGAAATAAATTCTGCATTTCAGTAACAAATACAACAATTTTATTCTTTTTATTAACAGAGGTATCGTCTTTTTTTTCGTTGTCATAACAATAAAATTAATTTTTACAAGTTCATAGAGGATACAAACCAATAAATAAATTAAATTTATTGCAAGTGCTGTAAATATGTAGTGAGTTGGTTAGGTAGTTTAGTAAGTCCCTGTTTCTATTATAAGATGTTTTATTGATATTATAATTATTCTACAGTTATCAAGCAATATTTAAACGGAGAAGAAATAAGCTATGCAGATATTTTTGAATTCGTCTTCCGGGGTATAATATTAACTTCCTAAATAATTTGGCATTTAAATAATATTTAAGGTTTAGAAACCGCATAAAAAAAAGATTTGTAGCTGAAGTTAGGTACAACATAATAATTTATGAGTTATTTTCCTTATTTTTTGTTACTTTCTAAAGTTTGTGTATCTTCATCATGAAAAGCTATGTTATCACTATTTTAAGAGGTGGCAATTGTTTATTTCGCTCAGTATTTTACTGTCTATATAAGATTGATATGTATCATACCTAATATATATTCTTTTCCGTCGAGTTTCGACGGGTGCAGCTAGTAGTAATAAAAAGCAGCGCCAAATATGGCAAAGGTTACATTCTACAGGGTTACTTTTTTTCCCTTAGCCTGATGAGATAAAAAGAACTTCATAATTAATCTCCGAGGAAGTATTATATTAGTTTATTTAAACATATGACAAACATAAAAGCTGATAACAAAGCAGTAAAATTGTTGCGTGTCATGGGAATTCACGGAAATATGGTTAATGAAAAATAAAGGCCTTTTTTTTTTTTTTTTTTTTTTTTTTTTTGAATTACGAATGGATATGCAGAAAAATCTTTAGTTAAATGGTTGCTACACTTTTTAGTTTGTTTAACAAAGAGATTCAAATAATTCTTTACGTATTTGAAACTAAAAGTTTTAAATGTGCAAAGAATTTTTTGTCATTTTAAACTAAAATTTTTAAATAAGACTCTTAAACGGGAGGTAGATTTTAAAATTGCAAAAGCGACAAGATGATATTTAATTAGCCGTCGAAAGGGGATGTAAAATACGTTAGGGGCTGTTAGGGCCGTAGCTAGAAGTGACTATTAGGGGGGAGGGGGCTCATCTTTTCTCTCTGACTGGAGATAAATTAGTGCATATTCACACTGTAGGTACTATTTTTCTTATCAAACTGCTGTAATAACTTCATTTTAAGCTAAGAAAAGAATAGGATGATGAAAAATTTGAGTGTAATACTAATGCAATATTAAACATCGTGTTAACTTCATGTGTGCAAATAGGATGAGCAAGTGTTGAAACACTTATTTTAGTTATAATTCAGCAAAAGTGTGAAAGGGCCTCAAAACTAAATTACATTTTTGAATCTAATTTCATTTGGTTTTTCGGAACTGAAAGTGATTTAGTGACCTTGGAATCTTTTTCCAGGGAAGACTCAAAATGTTTTAGGGAGGAAGGGGGGCTGAGCCGCCCCTAACACCTCCTAAGCTACGGCCGTGAAGGGGGGCTGTTCTTATATGATTGGGTTCATGCAAAGAGAGCTTAAATAAGTCCACATAACCTACTTTTGAGAAGAATAGTTTAAGCCTTTTCTGCCAAGAATATTAAAAACTGAGTTGTGTTTTGACTGTATGGAAGTGAAACTGAAGCTTTTTTTGCTTAGAAGCATGGGTCTACCTCAGGCGGTTTCCAACTTGCGAGTCGCGAAACAATTGAGGTTTGTCACAAAAATATGTCTTATTTCATCTGCTTTAAAAGTATCACAACTTCAATAGCAAATAAGATTTCAAGGAAAAATCCTTAATTTCTTTCCGAATGAATATACGAGCAGAGTATCTCGAAATATCTAAATCTGCTTTGAAGTCCTCGATGAGATTCAACACTACGCCACGTATTTGTGTAAACATGCATTTTTTACTTAGCTGTTTTTGGAAAAATAAGTACTGTGTAGTACAGTAAGAAGCAACCTACATGTAGAAAGTACTTTTAGGTTTTAACTACCCAGTTTTAACTCTTATGTAGATGCCCTCATCGGTAAACACCAGTGTCAGAAATCTCACCGACTATAAAGTTGTGTTTTGATAATATTAATACTAGAATGTCGGGAAATTTTATGTATGTTTTATAAAAAATATTTGACACAAGAAAATTTATATGTAATTATTTAGGTTAGTTGCTTAACTTATTTATGAGTGATAGATTCAACATGATGAAGGCTTACGATTCAAAATAGTATATAAGTCACTTTTCTGTCAAAAAATTAAATGCATATTGTAGGAATATAGGGCAACATATGAGATTTCTCAGCAAATACATAAACATTGTGAGTTTTCTTTGTGAGGCATGTATCTTGTTATCTTGTGAAATATTGCACTGATCCCCTTTCCTTCATAATCATCTCACTAGAGGGCAGCACTAGAGCTGTTCCATACAACTGTTCATGCAACCATGAAGGAGAATCAGCAAGAGCAGTAAGTCTGGAGACTAGCACCAGATGGCAGCACCAAACATTTAAAATCTCCATACATACGAATTTAAATGCAAGCTCAGCTGTTTACCTTTGTTTCAAGAGGTTGAGAACTTTCAGATACTTTTGAAGGACCCTCAGTTTCGTCTAAGTCCTCCGAGGGAAAGATGTCTTCCCTTTCTGTAATTTTCTATTGTCTAACAAAGGAAAGCTAATGCAGCTTCCTAAGAATATACTGAGAGGACCAGTCTTAAAACTTAATATAACTAATCTTTATCTAACTATGTTTTATTTTGTTTGTTTTAGTATAATAATCAAGAATAAATTTTGAAGTGTGTTACATCCTTTTAAACTGGATTTCTTGTGCCATCTTCTACACAAATACACGGTGTATCTTCCACTATTTCCTTCTGTTTTCTATTTACTGTGATCAGGTAGGATCTAATTTAATTTTATACTTAGTGACATCGTGGAATAATACTGGGATTAACAATAATTTCTTCTATCACTGTTCCCGCGTTCAACACATATCTTAAGTAAATTTTCGAAAAAAAAAACCACATGAATCTTTAGTCAAATCGAGGAAAAAATAATGAATCTTGGGTTAAATCGACGTTAAAATAATTAATCTTAGGTCAAAAACATTCAGTTTTTATTTATTTGTACAATCAAACCTATGAATTTAACAGATTGATTTCTAGAAGCTGCATGAGTGTGAATTTAAAATTATAGCTCATTCCATTTAGTAGTTCTCGAATAATGCTTAAAAAATTATCCGCTCTGCAATGTGTTTTACAGTCGAATTTAACACTGGAGTTTCAAATTTAAATAATCTTGATTCCTGAACTATTAATCTTAGTTCCTAAACTCTTTGACCAAATGACTTCATTTGATATACTAGAGTAAAATTTACCTAAAATAAAAGAAACGCGGCAAATTAAGTGTTTGTAATGAAAAATTTTGAAGTTAGACATCATTTCTTTATAAATACGAACCCCTAGATTGCATTTAATAGCATAAATTTGAAAAAAAAAAATAATAGTCAAATGGATATTTTTTCTTCTTTTGGTATAACTTGGAGATTAAAATTCATGGAATATTTCTTTCCTACTAATTCTACATAGAAAGTAACTTTTGTAATATAAATTAAAATACATTGTTTTTAAACGAGAAAGTAAATTAACTTGCATTTATCTTTATAAACAAATCCCATGATTATGTATTTCATGCTGAATTTATTTCGTTTATGCTGTCGAGAAGTCATAATTGTCCTTAAATACCCAGATGGGAGAATAAAAAGAAAAAAGGATGTCCTAAGGAAATTCCAAGGGACTGTTTTGTTAATTTATTTAAACATATGACTAACTTTAAGTTCGAAATTGCACGTGAAACAAAGCAAATGAGGTGCGTTCGTTCTATAACGAAGTTTAAAAAATATTCAAAGCTTAGTGTTAAATCCGTTGCACTCTTATGCAAAAATCGATGGATACAAAGATTATTGTGGTTTTATATATTAAATTTAGTAATACAGAAATAATACTACCCCCTCTTAAATAGGGTGCGTTTACCATGGCAACATATTCATTATTTATCAGGGAATATCATTGAATTATTTATGTTTGAAAAGATTTGATAGAATGAAAAAAAAACTTATTTTTTGACCATTTTCTTAATATTTTAAATGACTCGACAACATTCTGAAAAGATTCTATGTATTTAATTTCAAACCATTCGGCTTAATTTTTGCGCTGCTACATTCAGACAGACAAACAGATGGGCCACACGACATTATACGTGTTACATATTTGTATAATTACGATATTTCCCTATAGTCATAATATAATATAATACTTTGAAGATCTTTGCAAATAAATTATAAACGTTATGCACTTTATTTTCAATACCGAGCGTGACATAGTAAATCTCAATAACAGGTACCATTACAGAGCAGTATATGAACATAAATTCGAGAGCGTGTACAGACTGATGATCAGATGGACAGACAAACCGAATTCATAAACCAATTTCACTTTCAGCAATTTGTACCAACAAAGCATATTTTGACACTTTTGTATAACCAGTATTATACCCAATGTCTTTACACAGACACCACAAATTAGCTAAGGTTTAATTTAAACTTAAACATGCTTAAAACTTCTGAAATTACACTTTTTCAGAGTTATTTTTTATCCATATAAGCCCCTGTATCCAATTGTTTGCGTGGCCTTGTATGCCATTTTGTCTACGTTCTACAAAAATATCTTAGAATACAAAACATAGTTCAAAATAAATATGCATAATTTATTTTAAAACCACTTTTAAGCGATTTCTCTTTATACTCCGTATTCCTTACAAATTCTTTCGTGTAACCCTGTATATGATTTACAGCATTTATACGCATAAAGTAATATGCAAAAATTTAGTTAAAAAACTCATTTCGCAACCAAAAATGAATTTCCAGCAATCATCGCTAATATACTGTACTTCGGATAAATATTTTTTGTGTTCCTTTAAATACTATGTGCTTTCTGTTATACAGGAAGTAACTTCAGCAACGTATATCAATTTATATGTGAAATAATTTAAAATATAAAAACGCCGGAAAACAATGTTTTTCACTATACCATTATGTAACTGTATTCTTTTGTGTGGCCATGTAAACGAATAATAAACAATCTTTGTAACGCATATTGTATAAAATGTATATTTTAATGCACTTAACAGATGCGTATCATTTTCATTCTGCTTGAAAGACTGCAACACCATTAAAATGCCCTTGAAACATTTTTTTCCCATTGGCTATAACGTAATAGGAAACTTTTGATTGTCCCTGTAATTGAACTCTCCATCCGATTTTCATAAAATTTGGAACAACTTGACAAAAATCTGCAACAATTGTTTATTTAAAATTCCGAAGCATTGGCATGGGTAATTTTTGCTCTGTTATATACGTTGACGGAAAAAACGACGACGGCTATAGGTGCTACGTATTTACTAAATAATTACGAACGCACCTAAAAGAACTGATAAGACAATAGAACATTTGTTTGGTCTCTTGGTAATTAATTACGACATATTTAAAAAAAAATAAAAACAACTATTTTAAAAATAAAAAAGTAAACAGAAAAATATTTTGTTGGTGCTAAATTATTATTATGCACTTTCATTTCTTTAAACAAAAAGTTAAAGAAGTCTTTATTAAAAAAATAATAAATAGACATAAGAAAAACTAAATGTCAAAAGAAAGAGAATAAAACTTAAGACTTACGACAATTACAATTGAATTTAAATTGTTAGTTTCAAATTTCAATCAACTAAGTTCTTAAGCCATTTAACCGAATAATTTAATTCGGTATACTAGAGTAAGACAAACCTCTCAAATAAAATGAATATGATATCAGAATTAAGTGTTCTAAATTGAAAACTTAAGGGTTAGATACGATTTCTGCATGAAACAGTCTGCTTGGTTTACTTTTTATAGCATAAATTAAACAATATATTATATACCAGTCAAATGAATATATTTTTTTCCAGTGACAATTTGGAGAGAAACTTTTGTACACTGGTCTCCAAAGGTTAAGGTACAACATGTTTTTCAAAGCTCACCATAAAGAAAAAGGCAGAGATAGTTTATATGAATGACAATAATAAGCTTTAAAAAAACTTACGCAAAAATTACAGCTACCACTTTCAATTTATAGAAAAGAATACGTATTTGTGAATGAGAAAAAAAATGCAATTACTAAGCTTTCGTAATTTCGCGTGTAAGTTTTGTTGTATTTGAACTATTATTTTCAGTTTTGTTCACAACAACCAGTAGAGTCTAGAAGTCGTCGTCTGCCTGATTCATTAAGGTGACGTGTGGTAGGATGGGTGGAAATAGGGTTGTCACAGGTCGATACGGATAGACAGCACAATGCGTCTCGCAGTGGAGTCCAACTACTCTGGGATCAGCACGAATCCGAAGATTCCGTGTCCAAAAGACATGTTGCACGCTGCCCACGTGTTATAACGCCTGAGAAGACGCACTTCTGTGCCGTAATTCATTGCAGACCATTTGCAGCATCAGGGAGAAGAATCTCCGCTACTACGGTGCAAAGACGTCTTCACAATGCAGCTCTCTATGCAAGGCAAACAGTTTGTGTCCCCCTCAGCAGACGACAGAGAAGGTCCCGTTTATGTTGGGCAAGATAACATGATTCCTGATCCAGACAACAGTGGGCTTCTGTACTCTTCACAGACGAGTCCAGATTCACACTGGAGAGCGATTCAGGACGTCTTCTGATCTGAGAAAACAATGCACTCGATATCATCAAGGGATCTTACTCTGAGGCCACACTGATCTGCATGTGTTCCATGGAGGAATTCCGACTGGTGCAAGATATCGGGATGAGATCCTTGATTCATATGTGCGCCAATATGATGGCGCTGTTCGCAATGGTTTCATTCTAATAGATGATAATGCGAAACCACACCGAGCTGTGGTTTTTGAGGATTATCTTGAGTATCACGGTTTGGAGAGAATGAAATGACCAGCTCACTCTCCAGAATTGACTCCAAAAGAACATCTTCGGGACTACCTTGGAAGACAGGTTGCGGCTTTAAATCCTCCTCCATTAAGGTCAATAAACGAGCTGGAACACAGTTTACTCCATCTCTTGTCAGAGCTACCTATTTCATTGTCCGACAATCTAATTGAGAGCATGAAAGTCGATGCCGCCAATGCAGTCAGTCCGGGGTGGACATATTCCATATTAGAACCAGTTTTTTTAAATATTTCCATCACATTTTACTGCATAATACTGCAATGTACTGATTTCTCCAAGAATGAAATTTTCCACCATGAATGTTTTTTTCTTTTTTTTTCTTGTTTTTTTTTTTGGGGAGGGGGGGGGGGGGTAATTTTATTTATACGTTTAACTTAAATAAATTTCTATGACGCATTTAATAAATAACAGTTTAGTGCACATTTCCTCTAAATTTGTTTTTGTATTCATTCATTTGCAAATTAGACGCAAAAAACCGGTTGTACCTTTTTGGAGGCCAGTGTAGTATTCCCCCTCCCTTCCCCCCAAATTGTACACAAAGTATCTTTTGTATTATAAATTAAATACATTCTAAAGGACAACATAAAATATTTACTTTTATATTGAAATTCGTCTGTAAATTTCATGCTGAGTCTATTATTTACACAACCGAAGTGTCATGGTTGTCCTTAAATACCTTGATGTAAAAAAATTCTAATGAAGAGCTATGGGATTGTTTTGTTAATTTATTTAAATATTTGACTAACTTTTAAAAAAACTGATAAGACAAAAGAATATTTGTTTGGTCTCTAGATAATTAATTACGACATCTTTAAAATAATTAGAAACTATTTTAAAAACTAAGAATAAATACAAAGTAAACTGGAAAATCTTTTGTTGTTACATGATTTATTATACATTTTTTATTTGTTTAACAAAAAGAAAAGACTTCTTTGTTTAAAATAAAAAAAGTAAAAAGACATGTCAAAAGGAAGAGAATAAAACTTAAGATTACAAATAAAAATGTAGCAAGATATTTAATTTTTTTTTCTTCAGGAAATGTATTTTATTTATTAGAATCGTGAAGTGTTTGTTAAAATCCGCTTATTATTAATTATTAAGGATCGACAGAAACAGATTTTTAAAACCAAATTTCGGTAATCTTTATTTTCGGCCGGAAATGAAAATGCAAAAATAATAATAATAATAATAATAATAAATATTATAGTAATTAATGGATTTATAAATATGCATTATTATAGGTGTAATTAAGGTTTGACCGAAATATAAACCGAATTTCTGTAATCTTACTATTTTTGAACAGAAATAAAAACGTAAAGAAATTTTAATAATTAATCGATACATAAATATGCATGATGTATAAATGGATTTCCATTCATTCCTGTTTGATTGAGGAATTTTAAGGTCGAATCAGTTTCTGTTAAAGAAATCAATGGCTGTTTTCGTCATTGATTGAATAAGACCAGTTTTTGATATTTGGACCTCTATTTGCTAAAAATAAGCTAATGTAGAATGAATTAAGTAAACAATCTTCGTGTCAGGGTATTTTTGAACAATGCTCTAAGAGAGCTGTTTTAAATCAGACATAGTTTTAAATCTGATTTAATTATCCTCAAAAATTTTCTTTTTTCAATATTCAAGTAAAAATATTTTTCTTGTTAGAAAGGAAATATTATTTGCGCTGTTTTAGGACTCACAAAAATCGTTTAGAAGACCATCCCAAAATAGGAAATATAGCTCCACAGACTTTGAAAATGCTATTTAGACACACAGTGTGAACTGTTCTGAATACTGATAGTATATTATGATTAAAAGCAAACAATTACTAAGTATTTGATTTAAAGGAATACTTTACTTACAGATATTCGATAGATTTGTCTCTACTACATCCGAGTACGGCAGAGTACATTCCAAATTTCGACACGGTATGAGCCATCCTAACGCCACGAAATATAGAATCCAGACGTTAAAAGACATCACAAAGCAGAACTTCCGTGGACCACTCATGGGTCCTGAAAGGGTATCGTCTTCTTTGTCCGGAACTTCTTTAAACTTCTTAAGGTCATCGTCACTCTCAAGGTTTTTCGAGTACGAGCCGTTATTGGGAAGCGTACCTCGGGCAGCAAATGGAGTCTTTTCATCGGCCGAATTTCCTTTTCCGAGGATTTCCAACACACGCTTCAACTCCACTCGCTTCATAGCTGAAAGAGAATAAAGGGATGTTATTATAAATTTGATTAATATAGGGTGTTCATAAAACAAGTGCGTGTTTTAAAAGATATTGAGTTAACGATGTGAACAGTACGAGATAGCTTAGGTCAATTAATTTTGAAAAAAATCAGTAGCTCAAATTTTATCCACAGTAGTTAACTTTTTTTTCAATACTGGATAGCGCTGTACATCATTGATCTTGATGTAGCATAGCAGACGTTCATTCCGTCATTCCATTCAGTTCATTATTTGGCTTTTTGAAACTGGATCAGTTACCATTGTGCAGCGGAACTGTCGGTACGAATGTGATGGAAACTTTAGCGCCTACGGATAAAATCCTTCGTCAGGGTTATATGCATTTAAAGAAACGATAAGTGGATCTAACTCCCTTAGACTTTTTTCCTGGGGTCATGTCAAGAATCTTGGTTACGCTAAGAAAAATCAAGATATAAACCTTCACAGGCAAAGGATGTTCAATTGCGCGGCAATCACTCTAGACGTGTTTGCCACGACGCGACATTGCAAAAGGCTGAATACCATTTGGATGTGTTCCGTGCCACAAACGGGGCACACATAAAATCTAATTGATAAGAATCTTGATAAATTTTCGTTTAAATACTTATATTAACCTAATTTTATGATTGAATTAAAAAATTTCACCTCAAAATCCTGGCGTTCTTGTCTGGACAATCTGCTTTCAAAGAAATTTTATAATACAAGAAAACAATGGAAATTTATAACTAACATTTGGTCGTTAAATTTCAATGAAGTTAATCAGACCTATGATCTCACTGTCCCTAAAAAACAAAATTTGGGGAACAGGATCAGTCCAGAAAAAAAGGTACAATTCTACCTACTTTGTCTATGGCTTTGTTTAAATGCAGGTAATTCAAACTACTTATCAGATTAAAAAAAAATATGTACTGACAAAATGTGGGTGATCATCTAAGCTCTAACATAGGCTAAGTTTTATATCAGTACAACGAGCTGTAAAAGATTGTGGACGAAACATTGTTCAAAAATTATTCATACTTCTGTGATATTACTGGGACTAGGAACTTTAAATTGTGTCGTGTTTACTTTTGAGATGCAAGTACTCGCTATGAACGATTTCTGTAAAGTTCGAAATTTAAAAGTGAAATGAATGGAAATCATTCAAAAAACGCTCTTATGTATTAAGATTTATTTGGAATTTTGACCTTATAAAATACCAGAAATGTTAAATTTTAAAACAAATACCTGCAAATAACAAAAAAAAAATTAATTTAAAAAAGGTTCAGAAACAATTTTCTAAAACTGGATTTTTGTGACATAGCTATAGACTAAATTTTTTTACAATTTCGCAAAATGATTGCTTTTAGTATTTAAATACTCTTCAAGAACACTTTAAAATATTCAAATGATCTACATTACTATATATTTAAAATTGTTAGAATTAAACTATATTTCTTACCCTATTTTTAAAAAAATCTAAAGATCTCATGTAATTTCAAACAATACAACGGTTTTCCACGCAGCTAATTGCACAAAAAAGCAATAAATATCAATAAAGTTAAATTAATATGTGCTGTTTAATGTTATGGTTAAATTATTCTCCAGAAGGCATCTGCATATTAAAAATTAGATCAATTTCAATTTTTTAAAACTGCTCACCTACTTTTGACAGATAATTCAATTTCCTTGAATCAAAGCAAAACATAAGAGTACATTTTATGCATTTTTCTTAAATATTCACAGATTTAGAAAAGATCAAAACTTTTGAATGCTAATGTCAAATCGACGTGACCAAATATAATTTATCGCTTCCCAAAAAATCTTCCGACTGATGCGCTTCTTATAATTGAGACAAGAACATGAGACCAAAACAATGCTTCTCTAAATCCGAAAACATTTATGAAAACTTAAATTGATATTTAAACAGGCAGATGTGGCAATCCCAAAACTTTCTTCTATCCCATTTACGTTAATACTTCCAAAAAATTATACATAGCATCTTCACCGGTTATGTTACGAAATCTAATCTGCAACAATTTATTTCAAATTTTACCTAAATTTGAAATTTAAGGAAAATCCGTGTATTGATGAGGTACAATTATCGCAGAATTCGTAAAAAAATATGGACAGAAGCGCCACCTGTTGAGCCATTAACTCCAAAAATTAATGAATACTAATTTATATCAGGGACTAACTGAAATTGAAGTTTGATGGAAATCCGTGTATTAGTTTCTGAAATAGAGCTATTGCGATAATCATGAATAATACTGCATAGCAGCGCCACCTAATGAGAGATTTCTCCAAAAACTAAAGAATAATCATTTATATCAGGGACTAAGTGAATCTGAAGTTTGCTGAAAATTCGTGCATTTAGTCCCCGAGATAAAGCTATTGCGGTAATTATGAATAATACAGCATAGCAGCACCACCTGTTGTACGATTTACACCAAAAACTAATTAGAACCAATTTATAATAAGCTACACTTTTGGATGATCTAAGATGAGTCTCCTTTTATCGTTGAAATCCAGTTAAATTTACGAGTACACATTAAACATTATTGATAAACTTTGCATATTTTATTTTATAAGATTATGAAGATTTAAGAAAAAGCACAAGTATACAACATGCTTTTTCGGACTACTTTGATCCAAAATATTCAGTATTAAAAGCAAATGCATGGGGTTGATTACAATTTTTTTATAAATAGGGGAGAGGAAAGGCACATTTAGCTTTAAAAACTTTTAAAAATCACTAATACATGATAGCAATAGTACAATCTTTTGAATGAATTTTTAGAACAATCAGCCATTTTTATTTCTGGTTTTTGTAATTAAAAAAAAAAATAAGGTGTTAAATAAAAAAAATCTTCTGAAGTTAGTGAAAAATTCATTCAAGACTTTTTTTTAAGTAGAATATCAGCATTACATTCAATAGTGGCATTAATTAGGTATATCTACCTAAAGTTTCGTTTTTCTTATTTTTTAAATACATATGTAAGTTAGGCCGAAAGTTAGTAGATGGAGCACTTGTGAACATAACATACGAGGGTAGATATGAACAGTTCACAAGTATTTTTTAAGCTTTGACGCATTTTTTCAAACTTAAAAATTTATTTATCCTTATCAAACATTGAACTATAAATTCAATGTTTTTAGGATTTCTTCACAGTTTCAATTTATTAGAAGTTGGATAACAAAAGTGATGGCTTTTTATAAAAACCAATATGCTATTTGTTATTCTTTAATGATTTCCAATTTTAAACATTTATTACTTACCCATCATACGTAGTATAGGGTAAGTCTTTCAATCGTTTTGAAAATCGAAAAAAAATTTTGACGGATTTACACGTTATAGATAGTGGAGATTCCGAAAAACATTTTTAGCAAAAAATTTTGCCGTCCGTCCGTCCGTCTGTTTGTCTAAACGCTCTATCTCCCGAACAAATTGAGATAGAGACTTGAAATTTTGTATGTAGTTATTACGTAAGAATAGGACGAAGCCTATTTAATATCAGCAACCTCGATTATCCGGAACTATTTTTTTCGGACTCTCGAAAGATTCGTTCTGATGAAAGGTATATAAAAAGTTTCGAATTTTTTTGTTCTAAGGAATGGACGTAAAAGGCAATAAAATAACACACATTTTGCATATAAAAAAAAGTCGATCGGATTATTAGTTGCCGAGATATTTGTAATCCTGTTTTCCAAATTCTTCGATTTTTCATGACCCTGTATTTCATTCAAATTTCAATTCAGAGGTATATTTTAATTGGAAATGAGCCGCTTAATCCGACGCAGTTAATTGTTAGTTAATAGAATTATTATTTTTGGAGTTATAAGGATGTTTCTTTTACGCAGTTCGGTACTACTTGAGTAGTTTGGCGTTTTATATAATTTGTCGAAATTGCTCCTTCAGCAGTTCTTTGATATAGCATTACTATGTATATTAACAATACTTAAATTTTGTTTATGAATTGCAATGCATTGTATAAATAATTTTCACATGTTTTATTTTCATATACATATCCATGATGGGTAAGTATTACGGTGGCCCCCAACGACTAGTTTTTTCTTACCTTAGATTAGGGTGTTAAGTTATTTTATTTTATGACCAAAGGGAAAAGTAGTACTGTGATAATCGCCAATTTTTTATATCACAACTTTAAACAATTTTTAATATGATGCATAATTTTGTGATACATGTTCCGTAACATTTAGAACAAAGTAAAACCACCATAATATAATTATTCAATAACTTATTTAAAGTAACACAGTTTTGCTATGCTTGACTTAAAAGGAGTGAGTGTATTAGTATATAATTTTACGAAGAATTTCTTCTATCTATGTTGAAACATTGATTTATTCACACAACAAGGGGGCATCTAATTAGTTTTAATAATAATGTTTAAATCCCAACTTTTTTTCTTTTATTTGTGCATGTGTTCGCATGTGCCCAAGGTATATTCACAACTACCCCTCTACCGAGGTACATGAAGAAATTTAGACATTTTTTTAGAATGATGATATAAGTTAGAAATTCTTGATGAATGTCAAAAGCTTTACCAACGAACAAACAACGTTTAAAATCATATATATTATAAAGCAGAAGTTCTGAAACTTCCAAACGGGTGTTTTCAAAAACTACCCGATGGATCTTTTTGCAGTTTATATCATTCGATAGGAAATATTTTTGCGGAGGTTTATGATACAAATATACAGGAATAACTCTGATTTTTCGTACTAAATTTCGTATTTTTCGGTTATTTTTGACGGAAGGGTTGCAACAACTAATTTTTTGGCGATAATTATATTTCAAAAAAGAAATGAAATACTTTCTCTAATGGAAAATAATATAAACATTTCGAAAAAAAACCTGTTAATTCATTGATTTAAAATCAATAATGATAAAAAGAAAAAAATCCGTTTAATGCAAAATAATATTATGAAAGGAAAATATTTATCTTTAACGAAAAAAAAACATTTAAAAAGTAACTCAATGTGAAAGAAAGTTTTGAAGTGACACAATATTTGGCTATTTATTTATTTCGAGCCAGATTAAAAGAAAACAACATCCCAAAAATTTCATTAGGTAAAACATAAGTATTATTTTTTTCTTTCTTTTTTTTTAAATATTTTTAAATTTAATTTTCCCGTTATGTGTTTTACAGAAGAAACTCGCAGAGTTATTTTTTTAAAAAAAAAGGCTCTAATTGTTATTTGTATGTTGTTTGTTCAATTGGGTGTTTCAATCTACTTTTGTCGCCAATCAATGCGATTCTAAAAAAAGACCGAGCGGTGTTCGCAAAAACTATTTTTTCTCTCTCTCTCTTTTAATGAGTTAGAGCATTTTTAGGAAAAAAATTTACATTTAAAATAAATACATAGTAATAATATATAAATAATAGTAATATATAATTGCAGTTAATACCACAAAAATGAATAATATTTAAATTTTAGGGTAAATGTCTTTCCACATACATAGATATTGTAGAATAATTTAACTGCAACTTTTAAAAAATTTTTTGGCACAGATATCTTATACGCACTACATTGGTGCTATTTGTCTCTTACGCCAATACCATATATACATCTGGGTAATTAACTAACGCCAAAGTGTCATTATTTTGCTTGATATGGCAACCCGGATGTTATTGTCTATTTATAAATAAATTGTCTATTTACATTTTTTTCTTTTTTTTCCAATTATTTAATTTATTTTAATCTAGGCACATTTGTCATACATGCGCCACATTTGCGCGATTGCAATAAAATGGCGATTTTATGCCTCACTTGGTAACCTGGCTGTTGTTTATTTATTAATAATTTTTTTTTCTTTTCTTTTCTTTTTTAAAGGATATAAATACTTTTGATTTATAATTATTAATTAAACTTTTTAAAATTTATTGTTATTTTCTATTTAAAATAATAGAAAATAATTGTAAACTATACATGTAACTGGTATTTGAAAAAAAAAATTTCTCCGAATCGGCATCAGAAGAAAAAAAAAACGCGCCAATGTGGTGCGTATATGTCATGTATACATTTTTTTCACTATACTACAGTATTTAAACATGCTGCATAAATAACGATTATTGTTCTTTCCAAACATGTTTGGCACAGATATTATATACACACTGAGGTATCTGACTATCGCCAAAACGGTGTTATTTTGACTGATATGGTAACCCAGCAATAGTTGTTTCTGTATTAATAAATTGTTTATTTACTTTCAATTTCTTTTTAGAAATTCTATAAATTGTTTTTTGCTGTAGTAACTTTTTTTATTTATTAATATTTTCGTTTTAAAATAACGAAAATAATTTTTAAAAATGCACATTACTTCGCTATTCTAAAACGAGGATTTTGCCGCATTGGTATTGAAAGGAAATCTTGCAAATCCGGGTTTGTGCCGGAGTTTTTTGTGAAATATGATATTTTCAAATGTAAATTGAGTGCTACTTGATTAACACGTCGGCCAGTTTCGCCAAACTATTCAAATTTACATAAATTCATTTTAAATAACGAAAGAACAATAAACATAAATAAAAAATACAAATTAAAAATCGAATTAAAAAGCACTTATGACGTAAAAAAATGCGTGTATCACGTGTAATATCAATTGCTATCATACTTACGATTATCGATTATTGACATTTATTCCTATAATCTGCTTTTAATTTTTTTCAAGACAGAATAATCAAGTAGTACCGTACATTGTACAAACTCCAGTTAATATTACAAAAATAGAGCTAAACAACTAAATTTAGGTGCAAATGCACACACCCATGTTCTAAGAAAGAGGTACAAATGTCATATATGCACCACGTTGGGGTGATACATTTCTGGCGCCACTTTAACGGAAACTTCGTTTACAAATGACAGATACATTTCTACTTTCTATTTTACTTTTCTATGTATAGAGCATAACATTTTGTATCATTTTAAAATGCAAATGAAAGTAAATAAATAGTTCATTAATAAATTAAAAACAAAGCTGGATTACCATAAGAGGCATAAAATGTTCATTTTGTTTCAATCACGCCAACGTGATGCGTACATGACATCTGTATCAAAAAATGAATTTCGCACATTCAAAAAACATTCACCTTATTTTTCTAAGGCAAACTTTATTTAACTTTATTTATTCTGTTGCATTCCAAAAACGGAACACTGAAATAGATTTGTCAAGTTCAGATGTACGTTGCGAAATATAATATAATATTGATAGAGGATGTATTAAGGTTTCCACAGATACCCATATCCTCAAGTTGAGAGGTTTAGAGTTCAAAAACTATCAAATAAAAATGAATCACTTGAAAATTGTTTAAATTCAATGGTCAATCTCTGCGATCATAATGCTCGCTATTTTAGAAGTATAATGAATAGACAATATTTAAATTGCTCTTTTCATAATTGCCTCATTTATCTATCAAACTCTACAATAAATGGTCAACTGAATTTTTTTTTTTCTTAAAAGCCCGAATTTTATCGAATGCATACGCTGATACAACGACATAATATTTTATTATTATTTTAAAATATTTTGGCGTCAACGGGCCTTGATTCTACTGTTGTCTTTATTTTGGGCTCAGTTCTGTTTTTTTCTAGCTCGCTGAGTTTTGCGCTGATGAAGAATCTTGACAGTAAATTCGAAACAGCTGTTTGCTAACTTTTAATGCATTTTTGATGCATTTATAATCGTTGGTTTTCTATCGTTAAATACAATGGCGTTTTGTATGATTTTCAGAAATGTGAATGTGAAACAGCATTCGAGGTGAAGTTGCTTTAAAAAACACAATCATATTCAATATTTTGTTTGATTCATGTTTTGTTTTGAAAAATAGACCAGCGCAGCGGGCTTAGCCTGCTAGTATTCATATAAATCAATTTTTATTTCAATAGCTTAAAGATATTGAGAACTAGTCAAAAATGTAAAAATAGATCACGTGTGCCCTCCTCTTTCTTATGTGACCTCTGAACTATTTATGCATAGCATTCTGCAGGGGAATTTCTCAATCGATTGGTTTTATAAGATTACCGTCTGAAACGATAATTTGAAAGAAAAATTAGTACGGAGTTGCCCCCCCCCCCACACACACACACACAAGGCAGTACCTTTTGTAACATAGTTAACCACGAAAAAAGAATGTTTAAGATTATTTAAATAAAGATGATTTTAAAATTAATCACTCTCTCATGATTATAAAACGTACCAATATACCTTTTAGTGTGCGTGTGAAGGGGTTGTTATATTATTCGAGACTAGAATGTTAAATATAATTAAAAGCCCTTAAATAGCGCTCTTTCCTTTTTTGCTCAAAATTTATATGATGTATTCAATTTATCGTACACTATATATGAATAATATTAACTTTATATGAATACTACACCATATATGAATTATATTAACTTTATATGAATACTACACCATATATAAATAATAATAATATTCTTTAACATTAGAACGGCTATGAGTGGTCATTTTGACCGCTACTTTATGAATATAATTCGGTTAAATCTAGGAATTCCATTATTAAATAAGTTTAAAAGGCACAAAGAAGAAAAACGGTAAATAAAAAAAGTTAAACTGTTTTCAATCAAAATTCTGGTTATGACATACTTTTATGAAATTAACAAAATTATAGGCCTTTCTAAAGTTAAACCGACATGTTCATCACACGTGGAAAGCTCCAAAAACATCTTTTAACTAATGACAGTGAGTGAGACAAGTTTACTGCAAACGTTATTTGGCGACCATGAAACCATATCAAACTTTTGTGCTTTCACTAGATGTCATATCGGTCACCCACACCACTTCCCTAACTAGCCATGCATAAAATGTTAAAGATAAATTATAGCGCAAATTATTTTTTATTTTTGGTGACTGATGGAGTCTCTTAGCTTCAAAATAATCAGGAGTGCTATTTAAGTTTCAACATGAAAGTAGATTTAAATATGCTTCCTTATTTAAATGTCTACTTGGTAATTTGACTTTATGTTTGTTTGCATCAGCATAAGTAAGTTTGTTCTCAAGAGTATAAATGTAAACACAAGGCAGTAAATTTATTTCAGAAGTAGTTTGGGAGCCAGACTTATTAATTTTTTTAAAGAAAAATCTCTTTAAAGTTTAAAAATGAAATTAAGAGATGGTGTTGTGTTTATGACGACCAATTATATACACGAGGGATATGGGCCCTAACGCGGGCGAGTGGTCACCTCTGTGAGGATCTTTCTAATGGGCAGTGGCGTAGCTACGGGGGGCAAGGGGGGCCAAATTGAGAGAGGTTTAAACCGAAATTATCTTGTAAATGTATTCTTTAGTAAAATACAGGGTGTATCTAAACTACTGGGCAAAACTTTAAAGGGTGACAGTAAACATCAAGACAAATAATAATAATTGGGAAATTAAGGGTCCCAATCCTCTTCCGAAGGAGATAGGCGCCAAAAAGTTTAGGGTCCAAAATTTGAAGTGATTATAAAAAACGCAAAAATTGGTCGATTCGTTTGCGGTTTTCACGAAAACTATTCTTTATGCCAGTACTGTCTTGAAAATAAATTATAAAGATAAATTTCAAAAAATGCCGATAGTGAGCGTTTTAGACTTTGGAGTAACGATCAACTATTTTTTACCGTTATTTTTTGCATCTCATTAATTTTTTTAGAAGTTTAGACAAACTTAAATTTTAAGCTCAAAATCTGTGGTTAAGTAGCGCAAACGGAACTGTGCTCAATGAGAGTGTGTGTAGGTTCAAATTTCAAATGATTATAAAAAAACAGAATAATTGGTCATATGATTTGCGGTTTTTACTAAAACTATGCTTTATGTTGATATTGTCTTGAAAATAAATTATAAACACAAATTTTAAAAAAATGTCGATAGAGGGCGCTCTAGACTTTGGAGTAACGTACAACTATTTTTTACTGTTATTTTTTGCATCTCATTAAAAATTTTTTAAGCTTAGACATAAACTTTAATTTTGTGCTGAAAATTTGAATCGTTGAGAGTAGTTAAGTAGCGCTAACTGAACTGTGTTCAGTGGGGGTGGGAAGGTTCAAATTTCGAATGATTATACAAAACGGAAAAATTGGTCGATTCATTTGCGGTTTTCTCTAAAACAATTCTTCATGTCAGTATTTCCTTGAAAATAAATTTTAAAGATAAATTTCAAAAAATTCCGTTAGAGGGCGCCTTAAACTTTATAGTAACCAACAACAATTTTTAACTGTTATATTTTGTTTCTAATTAAATGCTTGCAAAAACTTAGGTTTAAATTTTGAGCTCAAATTCTGAATCGTTGGGAGGGGTTAAGAAGCGCAAACGGAAACGTGTTCAGGAGTTGAAATGTTACCCTGCCCACCCTACGAACACAGTTCAATTTTCCGCTACTTAATTACTCACAACGATTCATATTTTGAGCTCAAAATTCAAGTCTAAGCTTTTAAAACATTTATTTAGATTTAAAAAAAAAAATAACGGTTAAAAATAGTTGTGGTTACTCTAAAGATTAAGGCGCCCTCTAACGGAATTTTTTGAAATTTATCTTTAACATTTATTTTCAAGGAAATACTCTGACATAAAAAATGGTTTTAGAGAAAACCGCTAACGAATCGACCAATTTTTCCGGTTTTTATAATCATTTCAAATTTGAACCTCCCCACCCCCATTAAACACAGTTCAGTTTTGCGCTACTTAACCACTCATAACGATTCAGATTTTCAGCTGAAAATTTAAGTTTATCTCTAAGCTTCTAAAAAAATTTAATGAGATGCAAAAATAACGGTAAAAAATAGTTGTACGCTACTGCAAAGCCTAAAGCGCCCTCTATCGACATTTTTTAAAATTTATCTGTATAGTTTATTTTCAAGACAATTGACATAAAAAATAATTTTAGTGAAAACCGCAAATCAATTGACCAATTATTCTGTTTTTTATAATCATTTGAAATTTGAACCTACCCACTCCCATTGAACACAGTTCAGTTTGCGCTACTTAACCACATATTTTGAGCTCAAAATTTAAGTTTATGTCTAAACTTCGAAAAAAATTTAATGAGATGAAAAAATATCGGTAAAAAATAATTGCTCGTTACTCCAAAGTCTAAAGCGCCCTCTATCGGCATTTTTTGAAATTTATCTTTATAATTTATTTTCAAGACAATACTGACATAAAGAATAGTTTTCGTGAAAACCGCGAACGGATCGACCAATTTTTCCGTTTTTTATAATTTTTTCAAAATTTGGACCCTAAACTTTGATGGTGCCTATCTCCCTATCGCGAAGACGTTTGGGACCCTTAGTTTCCCATTTACTATTATTTGTCTTGATATATACTATCACCCCTTAAAGTTTTGCCCAGTACTTTAGATACACCCTGTATTTTGTTGCATCCAATTAATAAAGAAAGGAAAAATTTATGTAAATATTCTAGGGACGGCTTAACACATTCGATAACGAAGATAATTATGTTTCTGAATTGAGACGCAAAATGATTATATAGGGGCGCCAAGTTCAGAAGAGCTTTAAATCGAAATTACTTAACATATTTTGAAAAAGAGTAATAATTGATGACTTCTTTTGTACAGGGTCGGACTGGCCCGCCGGCCCATCGGCCGGAGGGCCGGTGCGCCCTCATCCAGAAGAAACTTTGCGCCCCTAACTGCTTAAGCCGTTTAATTTTTTTTTTTTTTTTTAATCATGGTACCATGCATTTTCGACTAGTGCATTGAATTTCGAGGATTCTTTTAGGGAATAATCCTCAGTCAACAGACAGGCATCACAAAAAGTATTTTGTGATTAAATAACAAAGAGATTACAGATAGATCGAAACAATTTTAGGATGGGAAACAGGGGCGTGCGAAGAGAAAACTGCGCCCGGTGCAAAGTTTCAATTTTGGTCTCCTACCCAAACTTTTCTTATAACGGGCCAAAAATGACGTTCGTAATATAAATTTGGCGCCCCCTAAATTTCCACGCCTGGGACGACTGTCCGCTCTGCTCGGCGCTTATCGGAAAGGAAAGTAGCTATCTTTGCATACGATCGAAAAAGAACACATGCACTTAGGGAGATCAGTAGTCATGGCATCCTAGGCTGGAATTTTTTATAATAGCTTCTTTGAATGACATCTTTTAGATTTTCCCCAAATATTTTGCACATTTTCAGTCTTTTAACTTTTATTATCTTGTCCCTCCCTTCCTCTTTAAAGCCGGACATGAATGCACTATAATTTGAAAATAATTTGAGAAAAGAAATGTATAATAATCAGAAGGCAGAAAACCTTTTCTGGGGATTTTGTTGTTAATTTGAAAACACGATCTTTTTTCTACGAGGAATGCAGACTTCGTGACACTTTTGGATTACAGTCCTTCAAGCTGTGAAATTCAACTGCCAACATTTTTTTATTCATAAAATCTACAATATAATTTTTGGTTAGTGATATTCGCTTTATTTAATAACACTTTCCATGTTAAATAAATAAAATGAAATTTTAGTATGCATTTTGCATTAAAAATATTTAGTTTAATCATGGAAAAATCTGTTATTAATTGAAACGATAATGTTAAAAAATTCTAATTCGCGTTTGAAATGAAATAGACGCCCTCTCGCGGACAAAGTCTGAAACGAAATAGAACTGATATCTTCCGCTGAAATCAGTGTTTAAAAGGCCGATAAATAAATAAACAGTTCTATAATAAATAAATAAACAGTCCTATAACGCATGCAACGTTGGGCTCTTTGTATTAAAATTATCTAAAATCAAAATTTTACACTCAAAGTTTAGATCTATAATATAAAAAAGTACATTTGACTTACTTATTTTTTTAAATGAAAGCTATTTATTTGTAGTTGTGCCCATTTTAGCTATTTTTTAATTTATTTCCATTTTTATATTTTATTTTTAATTTTAAATGCTTTTTTACGATATTTCTTCAAAATGGTGGCAACTTAGTTTAGCTTTTCTCTCGATAATAAAAATTTATTTTCCATTATTACTTTCCACAAGTCAGAAACTTTATTTCATCAGTGAACATGTCCTCGCATTTAAAAGAAAAAAGTTAATTGTTTTCCTAAAATTTAACCACAATAAAATGATTGCATATAATTATGCACTAATTGAGGTAAAAAAATATATTTACTGAGAAATAATATTAATAATGTAAAAAAAATAACAGAAAATAATTTATGATAAAAATTAATGTCTAAAGCAAAGTAAGAAATATTTCAAATGAGGAAAATGATGGCATTCAGCAACCAGATAAAATGGATTTACAATATTATTATGGACGCCTTTTTCATATTACTAATAACAGTAACTTTTAAAAAACATTTGAAGAGAAAATGACGCCACTATTTAAAACATCGCATTTTTACTCATAACGATATTACATTTCAATATTTCTTTTCATTATGGACACTGAGATTGAGATTTTACTTTCAGATTACTTCAGTTAGTGAAAATAATGTCATAATAAAAATAAAATTAGTTTTTTTTTTTTTTTAATCTATTTTTCTGTAGTGCATATAAAATAAAATTTTTGGATTTCGCCGGCACTCAGATTACAATTTTAACTGAAGATGTGCAAATATTTGCATGCAAAATTGTAACTGGCAAACTTGACATTAAGTTTGGAAACATATTTATTATATATTGATTCAATAATGTAATTACTTTTGCTTTTTTTAAAGCCAGATCGATCGGGTCTTTTAAACATTTCATTCGTCGAATTCGACGGGATTCCACTCGTTTTATTGTTAAAATGCATTTCTTTTTTTCCAGAGTCTATAAAAAAGCGTTTAAACTAAAGAAAAAATCCGTTTTTGATGAATCTAGTCAATGAAGAAGTAGCACGTCAAATTGGATCTCTTTATTATTCCGCAATTCCAAAGTCTCAGAGAGAAATTGCTAATCAACTGGGTATTTCACGCCGTTCTGTTTGCTATTATATTGATAAACACAAGAAAAATGAAGTTAGTTCATTGCATTCTAAACGGGGTCGCCCTTCTAAAAAACCTCTATCGATTTTTTTTTTTTTTTTTTTTCCCCTAATTGGAGGCGAAACTGAATTCTGCAATGGCAGTATCAACATTCAACTTGTTTTTTTTTTTTTCTTTTTCAACATACAAAAACGTTGGCCACAAAATCCTGCAACTTCCAGGAATAAAATTCTTCATGCATTTCCTCTCAATCGTCGAAATTTAAAATTTTCCCTTGATCCCTAATTATAAGAATTTTGCAAATCATGGGAAAAGAATGCTGAGAAAAGTAAATTAAGAAAATTATTTTAGTGATTTTAGGCCAATAAAGCGAATTTCGTGGAGTATTTGTTGATGAAATCTTTTAACAGTCAAGTATAAATTTAGTATTTTATGGATAAATAAAGTTATTGTTTAAATATACAAAATGCCTCTTTCTACGAGATACCTGACTCGCAAAAGTAATTGCTGTCAAATTGTAACAGAAGTTAAATTTATTTCATTTTTAACTAACTGATAACTACTTCTTATTACTTTAAATAAATATACTTAAGAAAAGATTGAAGCTCTTCGCAGCACCGCAGCAACTCTATTTGGGGGCCAGAGAAAAAAAAAACAACCTTCTTGGATTTTCTTCCAAATTCCAGTGCACCAACGGTGATAAATGAATGAAAATAGTTACCTCAAAGTAATTCCGCTAAAATAATCATAAAAAATCTTTATGAACAACAGACGGGGTATAATATATATTATTGCTGTGTATAAATTATGTTTTCAAAATCATCTATATTTAAAAAATTGTACCAACTTTGAATTTTCAAACTGTAACACCCATTTTTGACATCTTTGTGGAATCCAAACGGCAGGAAATCGTATTGTTTATTCATATTCTCTTAAATCTTGTTGGAAGAGTATGGATTTGAGAATGATAAAGTTAAACTCAACTGAAAAACATTGATTTATATCTTCATAAAAGTAATCTGATTCTTACACTGAATACTTGAATAGACCCAAATATATTATAAGCTTTTCTCTCTATTCAAAAACTTTTTAAAACAATTCTTAAAACTATTAATAAATATTTTGTAGAATCTTCTTCAATGTAAAGTAAGTTTATTATAAATTTAAAATTATCGTATAATTTTACTGGTGATTAATTAAATTTTTTTTTCAGCAAATTTTCTTCAATATTTACGTTTTATTTTTCGAAATTTATTGATAAACTTTTAACACTATTTGATTCACAATTCTATTTAGTTTTAAGAAATTTATCTAAACTGTATCTTTTTCTTAGTTGGCAAGAATTCAAGTAAAGTGTCAAAAATGGAAAATTAAAAATTTGAAAAATCAACTTTCGAGCATTTTTTAATACACAGACAATCATCAAAGAAAATTTATAAATGTATTTAGTAGTCGATATTATTACCAATCAATTGGTACCTGTCTTTTTTATATGATAATTTGCAGAATAATTGTAAGGGCGGGGTAAATTTTTCCCCCTTGACTCTTATAAATTATCTACTGACACAAAAGATTAAAATAAGAAAGTGATAGCCTTGATATCTGATATTACATAATTCACTTTAGAAAATTGTGCAAGATTCTGTAGATTTTATGGAACTTTAAATATGCGCGGGTTATGAAGCAGAGATATAATTTTAAGCTATTTTTTGTTACTGTGCGGATGTGTTAAATCTTGTTAAACTAAACACAATACCAGCAAATAAAATTTACGTGAATTTGTTGTTTAGTATTGCGCCCTCTGAAAATCCAAGGTCTGCGCCCTTTTTCCTGACCCAGTCCGACCCTGCTTTTGTATGTTTGTGTGTGAATGTTTTGAAGAAATTCGGTGAAGGTGGAAGGAATGGCAAAATTCATAATAGCCAATCGCATATGTAGGCTTTTAACTGTCTAGCTCGAAGTAAATAAATCAAAAAGCCGATTGGACACTTGAAATCACATTTCTAGTAGCAAGAACATTTTTCATTTGTAGCTAGCTGACACATCCGTCGATTTTTTCAAATGAACCGCGAATGATTAAAACCTTTATTCAAATTTAAATTAAAAAAAAAAATTCTTTCAAAATGAACCTCTGGATGGGTCTCTAGTGTCTTCGGCAGCATAGAACCTGCGTTCTACACAGTCAAGAACAAACCATTAAAACCATGCATTCAAACTTATTTCTGTCAAAATGAATCTCTGGAATGGGTGTGCGCTGTCTATGTCATAGTGTAGAAGGTCTACTGCGTACGTGCAAGACCATATGGTGATAATCGTAAAATAAATTGAAAAGAAAGAAAATTCCCTTGAAATAGGTCCCATGAAATCTCAGATTAAAATGCCCCTGGTGGTAGAAGATAGAAATAAAACCTGTAAGACAATCGAAAACCAAGTTGAATGAGGAAAACCCAGTGGAAATTGGATCCGTAGAACCAGAGATAAGAATACGTCATCTTCACATGAAGATGGAGCTAAAAATTTCAAGAAAATCGCAAGCTAATTTTCAAGAATCAATACCTGTTGAAATCTATTTTGTAGAATCTGACAAAAAAAGAGGCTTAAAAGTTCGATAGTCATCATACTTTAAAATGTAAATAAAGGGAAGGAACTGTTGTGGACGGACTATTAACTCCTATCACTTCACTCTGTCCACAGAACACATGTAATTTTCGATTAAATTGATAAAATACTTTTAAATTATGATTTTAGCATTTGATAGCGTTTAGTAATTAAGTTGATTGTCTGCATGTTTTATAATCTTTGATTAATCGGTTTTCGAAAACTAGGAGTGTTCGGACGGAAAAGAAATATTTTTTGTTCTGTTTTTAATGGATGTTCGTTTCTGTACGTTTCTCTCGTATGCATTGCTGCCACAGGCGATTTTTTTTTTATTCTAATTGGTACCACTTTCCCAAAACAGAAATCCTTACACACACTTTAATAACATTTACAATAGAAATAAACGTCAATATTTATATTAGAAAAATACTTGTGCGAACATAATGCAAAAATAGTCGACTGTGCATATGGGGTCTCTCTCTTTTGTATACTGTCGCGTCAATTAAAAAGAGAAAAAATACCGAGCTATTTAAAAAAAAAATCTTTTTATACATGTGCTTTGAAATTTTCAAATTGAAATCTTAGTTTGTTTCCCCTTTTTTGCTGATAAGTGAAAAATTTTAATTTTTTTCGACTGGGAAATCAAATTTAGATAAGTGCGCGATTTTTGCCAATTTGCTAGGAAAAAAACCGCATTTTTGGTGAATTTTTAATTGATATTCTCGACTATAAGAAAAAAGAAAAGAAAAATTTTGAATCTCACATGCATTAAGATAGGATTTGCCTTGTACTACCCTCACTCAAAATTTTAAAGTTGTATGTGTGGTAGATATTTTTAGTCCTCTCCGTCATACACACGGACACACATAGATTGATTGGTTGGTTTTCACGCTGATTTTTGCTGTTCTTAGAACTCTATGTAAATATTTAAAACGAAAGCTTCATCAAACCAATGCAAAAGTATTTAGCTAAAAGAACAAGAAGAGGTATTATTTCTTCCTTATTGAAAACTCCATTTTTCCGTCAAATAGTCATTGAGAAAACCAAATAATGAAATGTGAGCGAATGCAAATTTTTCCTTACTTAAATCGTATAAAAAAACGAAATAGGACTTTTCAGTCTTCCTAGTACGACCACTACAAACGTCTGTTTTCGTCATTTTAAAAGTTTAATTTATTTTACATATATTTAAATTCGGCGCATATGCATTAGAGAAAACTACATCTATGTATGTAAATAATGGGAATGACTGAGGGATCAGTGGAATAAAATAATTTGACTCGAGAACCTCTTTGGACCGAATTCTTTCGTCATTGCATCTTACAATCATCTCGGTGAATTCGATCAGAGGTCTTACGACTTATTTAAGCCAATTTTGGGACCTACATGGTCGTAGGTTATGCAGGCTTATCAGAATTGCCAAATCTAAACTTTTTCGTTCCAGTTCATGCAAATATGTTGAGGCTTGTAATATTTTTCAAAAGGGGCCGAAGATGTCAATTTGCGAGAAACGTTTAGTTTAATTGGTTAATTAGCTCCTTATTGACATATGGTCAAGATCCGCACAATTCCTAGAATCTGAAACATAAAAAGATTTAGCCACAAACGAAAGAAGAATTGCCGAAACGTCAGTAATTTCCATCTTAAGTTACTCTCTGATTTTACGGGGGAACATAATAAATATCATGCTGAAAAACAAAATTCAAAGAGTAAAATGGATTAAGAAAAAGAATTTATGAGTTTTAATTTAATTTTTTGTATTTCAAAAGGATTTTAGTTTTCATCAATTTCAATTATAGTATATCGCTCTCTATATTGATATCTGATCATTGTCATGTAACTGAGAATATATTAAGAGTTTATTAAGATCTCAAACAAATTCGTTGTATATCTTGATTTACCATAAGAATTCAAAACCTTTTATTGTTTTCCCATCCATCGTTAAAAATGGATGCGTAAAGCAATTTGAAATTCTAGAATGACTGCACTTTTCAATGAGGAGATTTTATCACCATAATCGGACGTATCATAATTTAGCAATTTTAGTAAATGTGTTTGTTTTTTTGTTTTTTTTTTTGCAAATTTATTCTCTTTGTCACTATTCCCATTACAGAGCCAGAATACCGCACAGGCATATATAAGTCCATGGCTTTCGACCCATTGTTGATGGGGGTTCAAATTCAGTAAAATGATTTCGTTAAAAATGTCTTAAAATTGTAGTCTCCGCATTATTTTCTCAAAAACATAAATATACTTCGATTAATTTTGGAACCGTATCGTAATATCTAATAATTCATTCCTTATCCTCTATTAACCCCCCCCCCCCAAAAAAATGTATAGGAACTGCAAAGTGCCCTCAAACAGGTGCTGGGCCATGGGCCTCGCCTAACCCTAATCGGGCTCTGCATCCCACATGCTTAAAACAAGATAAACATATCCGTGAACGTACCGCTATGTTTTTGAAAGTCCCATTCAAATTCAATATTGAAGAAAATTTGAAATTTTCAGTAATCCGGTTCTATGCATTTTAGTTTAGTGTGTTTATGTAAAATTAGCCGAATCCTTAAAAACAAGAAAAAGTGAAGATGCATCTTCCTCTCAGTACAAGTCAAAAAATCTATTTTGTATTTTCTTCCGAAAAAATAATCTTTTTTTTTTTTCGGGTTTGGGAGGGGGGAGGGACGCAAAAATTAATCCTGCCCCGGGCGCCAAAAAACGTAGCTACGCCACTGCTAATGGGAACATAACTTTTGTATTTACGCAAGGAAGTCCAAGACTTGAAGAAAACCACTGAAAACTCTGAACGATTAGGCAGACGGGCGATACGTTTCGAACCCATAGCAGCTCTGAAAACAGAACCTCTCGGTCATTGGTAGGGATGAAAGTCAGAGGACATGTAAAATCGAATCAGTAATAAATTATTTTCTGTTTTCTACACGTTATTACCAATTTTCCATAGGCAACTCGTTTATAACTTGTTTTTTTTTAGGGGGGGGGGGAGGGTTACATATGCTGTTATGCTCATTTTTGCTCGAATTTTCATGTTAAACAATTTCAGTGAATCCATCATATTCAAGTATTTTTCAGCACTTCCTCCTTCGTTAATTTTTCAGCGATATAGTATGCATTGGCGTGCCCAAAGAAGGAACTTTGATGTTGGAATTCAAACGCTATTGCACCCATGAAAAAACTCGATATATCAGCAATATTTAGCACTTTCGCATCAAATCATATCAACATAGAATTAAAAACATACATTGGTAATAGAATTGTATGGGTTCATAAGTAATAAATTCCTCCAAAAAATTCTAAGATGTGCTATTTATTCCGTTCTTATAAACGTAAAATATGAGAAACATCTATATTTCGTACGTTTAATGATTTAAAAGGGGCAGTTTACCTTCTTAGCACACTTGATTCATAAAATTCAAAATCCCGCTCCCCTCATTTCCTATTGTATTCAAGTTATCTGCTTTATATATAGGGAGAGCAGGGCAAAGTGGAACAATAGTAGGAATGGGACAGTAGGTTTGCTCTTTATAAATCAATCTAAACATTTCATCAATAACACACAAGATAAAGCAATGGTAGTCCAATTTTCAATTTAAAAAATTTGACCTGTATAAACTTTCAATTGTATGAAGGAAAATATTTCAAGAATCAAAAGTAAATTTCCTTCATATACTTTTTATGCTTTCTGTTTATTAATGAATTATTTATGCATAGGTGAAATTTCCCTGTTTATGGAACATTATATTATCCATAATTTAAACCAAGCTTAAAAGTAGCATTTTTGTTTATACAAGTTTAACACAAAATATGAAAGTGGGGAGGAATATGACACGCCGAATTCCATTTTTAATAAAATTAATGTAAATTGCTAACATGCAAACATTTTCAGAAGATAATATAGTAATTATAACATTGATAATATACTCATTTAAAAAAGTAAATTAATTGAATTGAAGATTTTTTTAATGTCATCTATGACTGACAATCCTGAATTTTCATTTCAGTCATGAAGATACTGGAATTTTAGATTGTGGTACATACATTATCAACGTATACAATTGATTGCATACCTAGCAAACACTTGAATATCCGTGCCTTATATCTTTGTTTTATTGCTGTTTCATACCGTTCCGTTAGGAGTGGTATGAGGCACACTTTGAAACTTACAATTTTTTTTAAAATATAAAACAACTTTTGCATGTTATGTTTCAATATTGTTCAGGAATATTAGAAAATATCACTTTGCACTCTTATGGATGAAAATTTTTGGTTTTTGTGTCAAACAATGTTGATTTTCTACCACCCCGCTCTCCCTATATTCTCTTGAGAATTTACCACTGAATCATTCTGTTTCTTTGGGTTCATCTATTTCTGTGTTTTTTTAAAATAAAAATAAAGCCCCAACTCATATTTATGTGCTTTCTTTTAACCTATAATTATGTTTATATGTGGCAATGAAACACTGACTCGTTTTTTCATCCACTTCCTGCTGAGATAAAACTTTAAAATTAAAAATATACATGCATTGTTGGGTACAAATACGTGCATTGGACATTTTTTTAAAAATTAGATCTCTAAAAGAAGGCAATCTTTAAAAATCAGCCTACTTCATAAATCAATGGAAATGAAATCTTCAAAGCTAAAATTAATAAACACGTTTCGGAATTTTTCAAAATTCGAACCCAAAGAGTGGTTTAACGCTTTGTGGCTCAGGGCATATTCATTGCTTAAGTGTTTAAATTAATGACCGACACCAGAATTTGTAAACAACTTTATTTATAAATAAGAAAAAGCTATGTTCCATGCATTCAGTAAACCGTCAGTTTTTTTTATTAGAATTCCAGTGCCAATCTGGTGTTTTGGAATTAAAATTAAGTGGTTTCATAGATATACCACCATGCCGCAAGAGGGTTAACTGCCAAACACCTTTCGCTTTCCAATTTTAACCCTCGCAAAATACCAAGATAAAAAAAAATACTTAAATGCCTAAGATTTAAAAGGGGGTGACACCATAGATAATTTAAGCCCCGATAGTAGTTATAATGTTTATGCAATGCGACGATTCATTTCATTGAATATGGAAATTTACACACAACTGAACACAAGAACAAGAAATAACGAAATGAAGGAGGAGCCTACTGTCACTTGCAAGTGCCATCTTCTTCTGGAAAGATATTAACAATTCTCTTTCTCTTGAAACGTGATAAATGATAGAAAGGTTTCATTTAATTACAGTGGGGTGATCCCATTCGGAATGTTTACAACCAAAAAATTTAACTGTGCAAAACTTACTAAATAGACAAAATTACATGACACTTTTGTAGGATAATTCTGAGAAAATAATTCTAGCATCCATATTCTGAATGACAAAAAATTGCAAAATGTCCAAATGGGTTTAAATTGACCCCCGTCGTAATACTGCAAAGATTAATGAAAGCATATAAAATTAAAATATATATTACATTTATATTACTTATTGTTTATGCTATATGTAGCTAAAAATTTACCGCCTCATATTTGAAAAAATGTTTGGTAAAATAAAATTTATTTGTAAAACGGACTCTAATATTTCATCTCCTTATATTGTTTTTACAGACACAAAAGTACATAAATGAAACCTGTTGCTTTCCTAAAATTCTTAGCTTAAATAGAGTATAAAATGTGACATTTAAATTTTCTCATGCATGAAAAAGGGAAAATATTTGTTCATGAAGTTTTTGGAGAACTATTAATAATCCTCCTTTCTGAATAAAGGCTTTTCTAATATATTTAACTCTTGTTTTAAAATCAAAAATTGTCCTCATAAATAATCTTATTACATTTTATGCCGAGTAAATTATCTTGATTCAAAAGACCATATAAAAGCTAATAATAGTTTCCACCACTTGTTTGATTACATTTATCTCTTCTTTAATAAAATGAAAAAGAACGAATATCTTTTGGGTAATCCTTTCAAAACTAATGTAGCAAAAGCGTACAAACGTAGATTATGATTAAATGGTTTATTATAATATACTGTTTATTTTTGAGGATAGAATGTATATACGTAGACAAAATAAGGTTTTCATAAAGACAATCTAAAATTTTTCCAAGTTTTTTTTTTTTTTTTTAGCATAATTTGCAGAATTTTTAACAAAAAAAAAAAAAAATTAATTTTCAGAAAATATGACAAACAACATTGCACCCAATACCCAGTAATCAGAATTAAAAAATAAAAATTTTATTAATAATGAGCAGGTTTACTAATTAATTTTTTTTGTGTATCCGTGAAAGCAATTAAAATATAGTTTGCATTATGTACTAGCTAAATGTATAGAGCAAGTTTTGTGAAAGTCTCGAGAACAGCTTGAAAATTCTGAAAATTATAATCTATAGAATAAACTCAAAATCCGTTGATCCCAAAAAGAGGCAAAATGATGAATGGCGTTGTTCATATTTAGCAGTACGTGCCACATTGTGTATTCTACTTTGAAACTAATTAATGGATAAATGGATACAGCCCCCATCTTTGTGCTTCCTTTGGGAAACAATTGATTTCAAGTTTATTCTACCAACGATATTTTTTTTATGTTCGAGCTATATATTTCAGACACTCACTAAAGTAAAATAATGTTATATGTAACTAAAAGCTTACCGCCTCATTTATATTTGGAAAAATGTTTGGTAAAATAAAATTTATTTCTAAAACGGGTTCTAATGTTTCATCTCCACAAATACATTTACTGTTTCTACAGACACAAAATATATAAATGAAACCTGATGCTTTCTTAGAATTCCTGGCTTAAATGAAATATAAAATGCAGCAATTAAATTTTCTCATGCGTGAAAAAGAGAAAAATATTTGTTCATGAATGTTTTGGAAAACTATTAATAATTCTCCTTTCTGAATAAAGACTTTTCTAATATATTCAACTCTTGTTTTAAATCAAAAATTGTCCTCATAAATAATCTTATTACATTTTATGCCGAGTAAATTATTTTGATTTCATATTAAAGCTACAAATAGTTACCATCACTTGTTTGATTAAATTTCTCTCTTCTTTAATAAAATTCAAGCTCCATCATCCCCAAACCTATTTTTATACTTGTTAACTTCAGGGCTGTGCAAATATAATATTTATAATATATATCATATAATATATATCATTTTTGGGGAGAGGGGTGTGTAGCATATGATATCGAAAGATATCTGTAGGGGTAGGGGGAGAGTTGTCTTTTGATATCGATGTCATTTTTTATCCAATCAAGTTTTTTCTTTTTATTTGTAATATGGTCAGTGGTACAAAATAGCATGTTTTCATTTTTTAGGCTGTTATCTACTTTTTTGAAAATACAAAGTTCTTATTGAAATCACTAAATTACTGTAAAATTATTTAATTCTAAAATATGGAATATCCCAACGTTTGACATTCCTATTCTTCTTCATATGTGTATGCATACTTAATCATGGTTCCAGAAAACATATATGAAGAACATTTGAAAGTAAACTTATGTTTATTAATAAATAAAAGAGAAGGAAGAAATGTTGTCCACTTGTTTGTTTCTATTACCCCCCACCCCTAACACATGCATTTCATCTCCGTCGAGACAAGTGCAATGGAACTTTATTACTGTTGAATGCGTTATGTAGGAAAAAGATATAAAATTCTTTTTAAAAGTATTTTATAAATGTTATTCAATATAAAGTTTTTTCAAATGCAAAGTGATATATAGACATAAAAGTATTATAAAAGTATAAGAAAAATAAATGTAACTAGTTTTGTATATTACTTCGAACTAACATAAATTCGAGAAATCAAAGTACTTTAAACTTTGATGACGATATCATTACCTTGTTGGGGGAGATGTTTCGAGGAATGATAACGTATGATATCAGCAGGGGGGGGGGGGGATCCAAAATTACCAAAAAGTCGATAACGTTATATTTGCACAGTCCCTTCGCTATTGCTTCCAGTAAAAATTTACTGCTTCATCATATTTCGGATTTAACATTTGGAAAAAGTAATTTATAAAATGTACTCCAATATAGTTACTCAGCATAAAGCTACAGCTTTGTCAACCATAAACATTAACTCAAATCTTTTGCTTTCATTGTCTGAATAATGCGTAAAATTTCTGTAGAAGATACATTTTCCCATGCGTTAAAAAGACCAAAGTAATTGTTTAGCCTGACTAGAGAATGATTAATACCGTAAAATGGGGTGAATAGGAACAGCGGGGTGAATAGGAACGAAACTTCCCGGTCAGACAAAAAAATTCATTAGAAATAAATATGTTGATATTTTTAGTTGCCATTTTTTTTTATAAGAAGGTAATAACATAAAGAGTTGGGAAATTTAGTTTTGACATGTTTTCACCACTACTGGGGTATATTAAAAAAACTTCAAGAGGATCCTCAAAAATCTCATTTTTTTCAACGCCTTCAACACTTTGATTGTAACTACAATATTTTTCGCATTCTAAACCTAAGAGAGGAGATTTTTAATTAATGATAGACCTGTAAACGATATGCTGTATTAAATTCTACTTATTTCTAAACTACATAATGAAAAAATAAAAAATGGCTTGTAACATCAGAGGTTTAAGATTTACGGGGTGAATCGGAACACGTTTTCTCTCATGGTTTATTTTTCTATACAGTTATAGTTTCATGTAATATATGAAAGCATATGTATGAATATGTATTGTAACAATATTTTGTTTGTTCTAATTACTTGAAGAGTTTAAAAGGTGCCAAGAAATTTCTAGGTTAAACAAAAACGTCAACGTCTAATCCAACAAACATTGAACACACAATAAAATAATTAAAAAATAGCAAATTATTTAGAAAACTGCACAGAAATATTCTCTGACATCCGCAACATTACACAAACATCTCAAAATGAAAAACCAATTACAAAAAGAGAGGAATGCAAACAGTACTAAGGGCTGGGGATGAGAGTGTATTATTAGATCATATTAATACATGCAGCGATTGGCGCTATTCAATACATTCACTTATCCAATGACTTCTAGTAAAGGATAACACAGAACAGAACTGAATTTGTATTAAATTCTACTTCTGCAATTCGAATAAAATTTCTTAAAATAAATTTTAATTTTTCTTGATTTCAAAGTTGTTTTCTAATTTTGAAAAAGGCATATCTTTACTTGTATATAAGATAAAGGCTTGATTTTACAGTAACTACGTGTTCCTATTCCTCTGTTATTATTACCTGTTTTTATTAACCCTATTAAAGTTTGAATCGGAATAAATAGAGATTATAACATTTGTTCCGATTCACCCCCATCGGCAGGGTGAATCGGAATACCATTAAAAAAGTAAATAATACATATATAAACAGTAAAAATGTTTCGTTTTTGCTTAAAAAGGAAAGAACAAAACAAAACCGAAGTTTCTAGTAGAAAAATTAAAAAATCATTTGTTGCTTTTTTGTAACGTTGAAGTTGAAAAGTGTTCCGATACCCCCCCATTTTATGGTAATTCCCGTTTTCCCTTACAGACTTTAATTTTTTTAACTATTTTTTTAAATCAAAAGATGCCATTTCAAAATAAGAGACTAATATATAATAAGGGGCTGTGCATCTATAACGTTATAGTTTAAGCGAGGGGTGGGGGGTGTCTGGCACATGACATAGTAAGATATATCTAGGGGGAGACGGATTTGTCTTTTGATATCGCTAACATTTTTGTTCTACTCAAAATTTTCCCTTTTTATTTTTAACACATGGTCTTATGGTTTAAAATAGTTATCTTTTTTTAGTAGGTTATCTATTTTTATGAAAATATATTGTCTTATTACATAAAGTTCTTATTAAATTATAAAATTAATTCTAAAATATGGAATACCCTAACTTTCGACATTCCTATTGTTCTTCATATGTATATGCTTATATAATCACGGTTCGAGAAATCATATGTGATGTATATTTGAAATGAAGCTTGTGTTTACTAATAAATGAAAGAGAAAGAATGTTGTTTGTTTGCTTTGTTGATAAGAATTTCCATCTACTTCTCTTCACCTCTGTTCGGAGCAAATGCAACAAGACTTTATAACCGATGGACACTTTATGTATCAAAAGCTATTAAGAAATATTTTTAAATAGTAACTATTTATTTTAAGTGGCATTTGATATAAAGTTATACATTTTATTCACTTCTCTTCATTTGAATCAAAAAGGTGTGCGAAAAAAAAACGATCAGTTTTGTATATCACTCAAACAAATGAAATAAATTCAAAAATTTAAAAAAAAAAAAATTCTACACTTTAATAACTATATCATTACCAGATGGACGGGGGGGGGGGGGGACTCGAAGGATGATAATACGTGATATCGGAAGTGGGAGGGGGAGGATCCAAAATTACCAAAAAGTTGACGATTAAATTTGCACAACCCCTTCGCTATTGTATCAAGTAAATATATATATATATATATAGTTTCATTATATATCGGATTAAACATTTGGAAAAGGTAATTTAGAAAATATACTTTAATACATCAACTCAACATAAATCTGCAGCTTTGTCAACCACAAACATTAAGTCAAATCTTTTGCTTTCACTGTCTAAATGGTGCGTAAACTTTCAGTAGAACACAAACATACATTTTCTCATGCGTTAAAAAGACTTAAGTAAATGTTTAGCTTATTCGAGAATTATTAACAATTCCCGTTTTTCCTTACAGATTTTTCTAATTTGTTAAACCATTGTTTAAAATCAAAAGATATTTCAAAAGTAAGCGACTGATATATTCAGGGGATATGCAAATACAGGGTGTATCTAAACTACTGGGCAAAACTTTAAGGGGTGATAGTAAACAAATGATATTAAAATAGACAAATAATATTAAGTGGGAAACTAAGGGTCCCTAACGTCTTCCGAAGGAGATACGCGCTAGTTTAGGGTCCAAAATTTCAAATGATTATAAAAAACGGAAAAATTGGTCGATACGTTTGCGGTTTTCACGAAAGATATTTATGTCAATATTATCTTGAAAATAAATTATAAAGATAAATTTCAAAAAATGTCGATAGAGGGCGCTTTAGACTTGAGTAACGAATAACTATTTTTTATCGTTATTTTTGCATCTCATAAAATTTTTTTTAGAAGTTTAGACATAAATTTTGAGCTCAAAATCTGTGGTTAAGTAGCGCAAACTGAACTGTATTCAATGAGAGTGGGTAGGTTCAAATTTCAAATGATAATAAAAAACAGAATAATTGGTCAATTGATTTGCGGTTTTCACTAAAACTATTATTTATGTTAGTATTGTCTTGAAAATAAATTAAATTTCAAAAAATGTCGATAGAGGGCACTTTAGACTTTAGAGTAAACTACAGCTATTTTTTACCGTTATTTTTTGCATCTCATTAAATTTTTTTTTTAAGCTTAGACATAAACTTGAATTTTGTGCTGAAAATCTGAATCGTTGAGGGTGGTTAAGTAGCGCTAACTGCACTGTGTTCAATGGGGGTGGAAAGGTTCAAATTTCAAATGATTATACAAAACGGAAAAATTGGTCGATTCATTTGTGGTTTACTCTAAAACCATTCTTCATGTCAGTATTTCCTTGAAAATAAATTTTAAAAATAAATTTCAAAAAATTCCGTTAGAGGGCACCTTAAACTTTAGAGTAACCAACAACAATTTTTAACTGTTATTTTTTGTATCTAATTAAATGCTTGCAAAATTTTAGACTTAAATTTTGAGCTCAAATTCTGAATCGTTGGGAGGGGTTAAGAAGAGCAAACTGAACTGTGTTCAGGAGTTGAAATGTTACCCTGCCCACCCTACGAACAGAGTTCAATTTTTCGCTACTTAATTACTCACAACGATTCAGATATTGAGCTCAAAATTTAAGCCTAAGCTTTTAAAACATTTATTTAGAGAAAAAAAAAATAACGGTTAAAAATAGTTGTTGGTTACTGGAAAGTTTAAGGCGCCCTCTAACGGAATCTTTTGAAATTGCTTTAAAATTATTTTTAAGGAAATACTGGCATAAAGAATGGTTTTGGAGAAAACCGCAAACGAATCGACCAATTTTTTCGTTAAAAAACGAAAAAATTGGTCGATTCGTTTGCGGTTTTCTCCAAAACCATTCTTTATGTCAGTATTTCCTTAAAAATAATTAAAAATAATCATTTGAAATTTGAACCTCCCCAGACCCTCATTGAACACAGTTCAGTTTGCGCTACTTAACCACTCTCAACGATTCAGATTTTCAGCTCATAATTTAAGCATGTCTAAGCTTCTAAAAAAATTTAATGAGATGCAAAAAATAATGGTAAAAAATAGTTGTACGTTACTCCAAAGTCTAAAGCGCCCTCTATTGACATTTTTTTTTACTTTATCTCTATAATTGACATAAAGAATAATTTTAGTGAAAACCACAAATCAGACTTTTCTAATTCGTTTAACTACTGTTTTAAATCAAAAGATGACATTTCAAAAATAAGCCACTGATTTATTATGCGTTGCTTTTAAAAGATCTTTAAAGATTAAATAATTTATTCAGTATATATCTCCAAATATATGGTTGATAAAATCCATCTCCTCCTCACTTATTATTTTTCATATTCAAATTTCTTTGTAATTTTCTGCTGCGAATTTATAGATTCGACCTATTTGTATTAATGAAGTATTTATTTAAATTGATTTCACTTGTATAGCTTCTGTTGTATTTGTGTTGCCCATTCTTAGTTTTTCTTTTTGCTATGCGCTTTACAAGATATTTAACCCTTATTAATATCTAGGTAAAATAATTTGAAGAGCTTATTTTTATCATACATTTCCCCTACTTACAAAAATATCCTAAGATTTAAAAATAAAACTAGGCGATATGGCAAGTTACTAAACGTTCTTCTGTCTTATGCATGTTAATATTTCCTGAAAAATGCAGCATAGTAGCGCCACCGGTTAGGTGGCTTAAACTAAAATCTAGTCAGCAACAATGTATGTCACTTTATAACTGAATCTGAAGTTTGATGAATATCTGTGCATTAGTTTTTGAGATAGAGCTACTGCAAAATCTTAGTAACAGCGCCACGTGTTGGTAATGTACACCAAAAACTAATCAGGATCACTTTTCTTATCAGATGAATCTGAAGTTTGATGAAAATCCATGCATTAGTTTTTTAGATACATTTATTGCAAAATCGCGAAAATGTAGCATGACAGCGCCATCTGCAGAGCGATTTACACCAAAGAATAAGCAACACTAATCTATATCGGTGACTAACTAAATGTCAAGTTTGAAAAAATGTAATGCATTAGTTCTTTAGATAGAACTATTGCAATATTCACAAATAATGCACCACGGTAGCGGATCTGTTGAGCGATTTGCACCAAATCGTAATTAGCATCATGTTAAATCAAGTTCTAAATAAATAAAGTTTTATGAAAATCCATACACTAATTCTTGAGATAGGACTATTGTGGAATGTAGATAATGCAGCATATGAGTATTACCTGTTGAGCAATATACACCAAAAATAAATCAAATCTAGTTTATATCAAAATCTCACTGAATCTAAAGTTTTTTGAAATTCCGTACATTAGTTCTCGAGATAGAGCACACACAAAAATTTTGTCTCAGACATACATACAGAGAGACATTTGTATAAATATGTTTTTCGGGTTGTCTAACCCCTAAAACGTCTGAATCCGTCAAAAAACAGATTTTGAAAATTTTCGCGAATTCAATATTTTTTCCTTGTAAAGATAGAAGAAAGTAAAAACAGGTTCACAAGACTACATACTGTATATATATATTTTTATTATTATTATTATTGCAAAGATGTATTCGGAACAGATTTTCAGCAAAGTAACATTACATTTAAAAAAAAATCCCATTGAGAAAAATGCAAAAATCGCATTTTTTAAAAATCAGATTTAAATGTCTGTTTACATTTTTTAAATTGTAATAATCAGCATCATAAGTATATGAATTATATTAGATTCAAAATCTGCAAAATTAGTCAATTTTTTAAGCCACTATTTGAAAAATCAATTTTTCGAAGATACTTGACGTTCTACCCGCCTTGATATTACAATATTTCAAACACAATGAGATTATTCATGAGAGAGGTTGATTAATGCTCTATCTGAGAAGTGTAAAATAAGATCAAACCAAACATGTTTCTTTGCTCCTATATCGCTACGTTCTTATTCATAAAGCCACTGTAGTTTCATCATCACTCAAGATTTTGTCCCATATCTTTTCCACCAATTAAGTCTTATTTCTTTTATGCAACTTCTCTTACTGTAAAGACAATCTAGTATTCATCCAGTATTCATTTGAAACACAAACAAACAATTATTGAAATATTTGACGTGTCCCTTATAAAAAATTTTACACGATTTTATGAATTTGTTTAGTTTAAAACCTTACTTGGTGAACAATGAGCAGTGGTGAACAGTAATGGTGAACACTGTTTGTTGTACTCTAATCTGCTCTGTTCAGTTCACATAACGATCCCAGAACAGAAGGCTTAAAAAAAAAAACCTTTCCTACATAGTTGAAAAATGTTTATGACTTCTATCTGTCTGTCAGTCAACTCTATCTTGCGTAAATATAGTCCGATTGCAATTCCATTTGCCAATTGCATTTATGATTCCTTTACAGGGACACACAAAAGAATTCAGTTACATTGCGGTCTATGTGGGAAAATCGTTTGCGGGAATATTTCAATAGTATTACACTGTTTTAAACATATTGAAAATAACAATTGCAAATTGTAGTTTGTAAGTTTAATTATTTCTTAATGTTAATATAATGTATAAAGGCTGTAGATCATATATAGGGTTGCAAAAAAGTTTTGAGGAACATCTGTTAATTAGTCGGAAATTACTGAATGGAAATTTTAAACTGTACTATGCTTTTAAATGAACTTTTAGCACGTGTGTATAGGGTGTCCAGTAAATGACTGACCCATTTTGAATATAAATAACAAAGACGGTTTGAGATAAAAATGCGCGGTTTGTTGCATTGTTATTAGAAAATCAATAAATCTTTAGACATACACTTTCTTAAAATAGTTTGAAATTTGGCCAACAGATGGCGCTGACGGCGGCAACAAGCTGTCGAAATTCAGACGTTACTCTAGTTTTCATATGCATTAGCTTTTCGACTTATTTCGTAGAGTCGATTCGCAGTCGACATGTTAAATCGACTCTCCACTCACTTACAGTTTGTTGGAGGGAAAGATATTAAAAATAATATTTATGATTGAATAATGTCTACTTTCCTTAATAAAAACCAACAAAACTTACATTTTAATAAGCATTGACTTTTCACACATTTACTATAAGTAAATCGCATAAAAAATGCTTTTCTAACCGGTTAACCGATTCTCTTTTTACGTGTAATAAATTGAAAATATGGGATAAACACCGTTTTTTTAAATAAAAAAAATCTTAATGTTTAATCTAAACATTTCTTCCATTAAATAGTATAAAATTGTATTTAAAAAAATAGTCGTGATAAAAACTTTAAAAGATGGATCAAGCAAACTCTTCTTGCCTGTACGTCGTGTAGTGAAATCAGAAGTTAAAACAGTGGTACGCAAATAGTGGTGGCAAGTTTCCTGTCTAAATTAAAAGCGGGACAGTGACAAAAATATTAAACCTAAGAATAAAGGCTCGTCCATATTTCGTCTATAACAAATCCTGTCTTAAACATGAGTTATTGATCACGACGGAGAAAGTAACATACAAAACTACCTGCTAGGACAAAAACCTGTCTAAAACGAAAAATTTTCATTTTTTCCCAAACCGAATTCATCCCTACACTGTAAAAAATAAATGTGTAAATTGGCTAATTTTACACACATATGTGTAATTTTGTAAAATTACACACCTGTAATAAAAATTATACATTTTTTTTGGAAATTTACCTGTTTTTGTGTGTATTTAGCGTCTGAAAGTAAGTGTGTAATTTGTTATCACTTGATAAACTCAGACAAGTGTGTAAATTCCGAAAAATGCCTGAATTTACACGAATTGGAGTGTTATTCTAATTTAAGCATAATAATGTTTACTCAGAGAAGTGTGTAAATTTCTGAAATCACCCACTTGTTTTAAAATTTACACATTTCGTACAAAAAATTGCCTGTTTTTATGTGTATTTTGTTTATTAGAATAAGTACGTAAGTTTTTATCAGTTAATAGACACACAGAAGTGTGTAAATGTTAAAGATTACGTGTATTTACGCGAATTGGAGTGTTTTACATAATTATAAATATGTAAATTTTAAAAGACAGTTTCTAAATGTATTAGAAGACTTTCCGACAAAATTGAAAAGTGTTTATGCATTCGTTTTGTCTGTCCATCTATCCGCGCTCTAACTCTCCTAAATATACTCAAATTTCCATGAAAATTTTAGATGTTATTGATGTTCACGTTAGCACAAACCCTACTGAAAATGAAGTTTCTATCATGATTAATTTATTTACAGGGATAGTCAAAATTTACCATTACATTACGGCCTATGGGAAAAAATAGTTTCGAATGAGTTTTAAAGGTGTAACACCCTGCCAAACATATTTAAATTTATATGCATTTGCAAAGTACGTTAAAATATGTATTTAAAAAATGCAGTATAAATGATAGTTATTATTCATTTACAGGGCCACACGAAAGAATTCCATTATGCAAGAACAAAAGGGTGGGGGATTATTTGCGAGATATTTTAATAAAGTTAAACGACTTCATGTACAATAAAATTGATATGCTGATACGCTGAGTCATAATATGAAGTGCATAGCATTTACAGGGAGATACAAAAGATTTCAAATAGTATATTCTATTTGAAGTACTGTGTATTATCGATGATGGTTGATGGATGGATGAAATGCATTTTTAATTATGATATGCGTTTTTAAGTTTCACTAAATATATACATATAACATAGTGTGTATAAATTCTATAGTTTATATACAAGGTTACACAAAAGAACTCGTAAAGGTTACTGAATACGAGCGTAATTTATTAAAAGGTGGTTTTTAAATAAGTTATACATTTTTATGTTGAACCGCTTACTCAGAAATGTTTGTAGAATATAGATAAAATGATATACAGGATCATGTAAAGTACTGGATACGTGGTCACAATTCGATGATAACTTCTGGAAATGTTATTTAAGAAGTTTTAAGAGTGTTTTAGTTTAAAATAGATTTTAGGTAAATATTGGACTGTAATACAGGTACTAGGTAAACTACAGAACTGATCAAAAGTATTCAAGTACGTTTTTATCCATTAGTATGAATTACTAATAAATAAATTTAACGAAAGATTAGCGTTTTCTTGCTTAACTAAATTTTCTTATTATATAGTATATATATCAACAGACAGATTAAATACAGGGCTGTTCAAAAGTATTGAAATACATATTTGGCTATGGACATTAACACGTTATTTTCCTAAATAATGAAGTTTTGTTAAAGATTTCAGGAAGTGTTGGAAAGTGTTTCGTAATCTATCCTTAACGCATAATTTTTCTTTCTTGTTAATTGAGACATGAATTTTTAAATTGATTTTTGCATATTGCGTTCTGTGTACAAATGCTGTAGATCATGTATAGGGTAACACAGCAAAAAGTGCACAGATTACAGTACATGAACGGAAGTAGCTTAAAGGTGGTTTTAAAATAAATTCTACATTTTTACACAGAATTGCATTTAATAAGCTAAGATATATATGGAGAAAAATAATATACAGGACCACCGAAAGAATTTGATACATGGCTGCGCCTATGTAAGATAACCTCTGGAAATGTAAGTTCACTAGATTTAAACGCGTTTTTGTTTTAATTAAATCATAGCTAAATAGTGGCATAACCTTATGCAAAAATAGTAGACAAAATACAGGGCTGTACAAAAGAATTAAAATTTGCTATCGTCTTTTGGGTATAAAATTCTAAAAGTCAAATTTCAACCTATTAGTCGTTTTAATACTTTACAACATTGTTGAAAATGCTTAAGAATACGGTTTGTTTGTCCGTATTCTAACTTGCGTTAATAGTTGGATTGCTCTGTAATTGATACATGTATTAAGGCAATATTTTAATTCATAACCCAAATTATGACTAATACAATATAATAATTTATAAAAAAGAAACTCTACAATTCATTTTAACAGGAAACTTTTTGAAATTGAATAAAAACAAAAGTGAAATGCATAAAAAAAATTTTTAAACCGAAAATTTTAATTAGAGCCACTTTTAGGAAAATAACGTGTGTTTAACTTCCAACTCTAGCATTGTATAAATAAACGGAAAACATCTGCGTTGCGCGGCAATAAATTCACTTGCAGACGATCAAAACAGTTGGTCTTTGGAATAAAGAACGTTGTTTGCTCATATATATTGTTCTTTCATAAACGTATATAGTTCGCATGAATTTAAAAACTTTTAAGAAAATGTTACAAGAATGCGGCCAAAAGATATTTTACATGACAGTCCGAAAAAGGTACAGTGTCAGTAATGTAGTTAAAAAAGAGCTCATTAATGTCATTGTGCTGTATTCGGACATAATTCTACAAAAGAATCTACGTATTTCTATTTGGATTATCCCAATTTAACACAGAGGAAGGTCATAAGAAATAGGTAAGGAAAAAGTATTTTCTCAGCTTTCTCTTTTAGTTAATAGTTTTAGTTGATTTCACATAAACATTTTATAAAAGCAATGACTAACATTCATTTAACTTTTATCAATTCAATAAACTTTACTAAATTAAATTTTTATTTTGTTGAAATAAAAGGCTGCATGCCAATGATTTATTCATTTAAATGGTATTTAAATCAGATTTTTTTTCCTTTTTAAAACTATGCGGTTAAAATTACGTTTCTTTAAATTTTAAAAGTTTTGGGTTTTAAAAGTAATTTAACCAATAGTTAACATAATTACTATACATGTATTATCACATCCCAATAGTTTCTACTTTAAACAGAGATTTAACTCGTATATGAATCATAATCGCATTATAAAATGTATGAATATGAAATATATGATATGTACAACATACATATGAGGTATATATAGGCTAGATGGGAAGGTAATGGACAAGCTTCAATATTTTTGGTTAATAAAAATTAATTAACAATTTAATTTATGTATATATATTTCATTAACTCCTCTCTACATGATTTAAAGTCTAAATTATTTTTTATGCTCCTAATCAAGACACAGAAAATAATATTTTAAAGTTCCATCGATTTTCAGGAAAATTTGAATGAATTTGCTAAGCGTTGTCTTCATTTAAAAAACTAATACTGTCATTTTTCTTTCCTTGCAAAATTTGCATGCGTTTATGTTTCGTTAGAAAGAAAATTTTGAATTTTATGTACTTATGACTATTTGCAAAATTTCATTTATTTTTAAGAATTTAAGAAGCGTGTGTTACTGTTACTGAGGGCGGGGGGGCGCTCAATTAAATCTAATAATTCCCATTTAAATAAAAACAATTAAGTTACAGAAATTGTTAAAAATCAATTGTATTCTGAAAAATTAACTGCATCTATTGTGCCACATCTGTCGCCGGAGACTGAGTGGCGCTCAACTTGTTAATTGTTAAAAATAGAGGGAAGTAAAAGAAATTGTGCTAAAATAACTTTTTTTTCATATTTTCTTTTATCCATCTAAACCTTCCAATGTATAAATAATTTGATAACTGTAATTCCCTGACATTTAGAATTTTAAACAATGTATCTAAAATAATTAAAATTTTGATATTGTGATTGTTACAATGATTTATTTAAACAGTGAACAATTCTCAAAATATTTCATTAATTATTGCTATGCTAATTTGTTAAATTTATTTGAAGCAAATATTTTTTTTTATTAGCATGCCTTTATTAAATTCTGGCTCTAATTATTGTTATAAAATCTATTACTTTTGTGAGGTTCCATTACGGGATTCACATTCCTTATTCTTTTTTTATTGTGTCTTATAAAAAGTAACCTGTATTTTTAATACACTCATAAAAATAATTTTTTCACCCCCATTTTATTCTAAAAATTGCATAGTAATAATTCTAATCCCTTGTACTATTTATGATTGTATCAGTGTTATAGTGGCTTTGGCAACAGAATCCAGCCAAAAATTACATTTTTGGAAAAAAAAAAAAAAAAAAAAAAAAAAAAACGAACATAAAAATTTCACATTATAGGCAAAATAGAGTACAGCATTCAGTTGCTGTAAGATATAAACAATTAATGACCGTTTTTAAAAATCATGTATCAAGAGTTATTATTGATTTAAATGTATAATTTCATAAATAAGAATGTAATATCTACATTCTATTATTAGTTATTTTTTTTAATAATCAAAAAATTGTTTTTAAGTTTTTTTTTTTAATTCTTGCAAATCCTTATGTAAAATGAATTAATCCTTTGTGTCATCACGTTGTATATCTGCAATGGTTGTTATAGAAACGATTTCTTGAGAAAATTAGTTTTTCTTCATGAAGGGAATTTTTCACCATCTTTCTTATTTTGAATTGTTATAAGTCAAGAACCGTTAAAGATAATTGGTTCAAATTTGGAACGTGTCTTTTTCAATTATTTTACTTTGATTCAGGAAATTTGAAAATATATACTTTTGAAAATTATTTAAAAAGTCCTTTTTTCAAATGTTTAACTTAAGTATTTTTAATTTTTGTTTAAATAAACATTTTTAAAAATGCTGAATCAAAATCAAAGCTTATATATTCCTGTTTATTTAAATGTAAAGTAATTGAAATTCTACAAATAATATTTCAAGTTCTGATATTTAAACTACCCCCACTTTAATAAATTTTAAAATTTTAAAATGAGAAGTTTTAACAAGCGATTTTGTTTATAAATGATATGGTTAATTATCACAAAAATTTCAAGTTAACTCACTAAATAAAAATTATTTTAAAATGTATAAGAAGATTATTATAATCCCGAATCCCCTTAAGCTATCAAAATTATGTTATGTGTATGTTCCTGATTTATCTTAATCTCTATCTTTAATTTAAAATTTATCATTCTCTATATTTGGAAAGATATTAATAGAAAACTGTTTCTAATGTTTCAATTCATCTAATGTTTCTACAACCACAAAACAATTTATACAGGTTGCTTTCCAAGAATTCCTGTCTTTAACGATTCGTAAAGTTTTGCAGAATTATAAAATTTCTCAAGCGTTAAAAAAAGTAATAAAGCAGTTTGCTTTATAAGCATTAAGAAAACGATTAACAGTCCTTTTTCCCACTTAAAGTACTTTGTAAGTTAAATATTATTTTAAATCAAGGAAGATTCTTTTCATTAATTACATTCTTATCACTTTGTGCTCAAAAATCACTTAAACTTAAAAATTGCAGGGACTGTATATACATAATAGCTCTTTGGTAGCAGGGGATACGGCTCTTAATACTGAAAGACATTTCTAGGAAAGGAAAGAGGAAAGGGAAATCATTTGCTATCATTTTTTAATCCAACCAAATTTGAATTTTATTCTATTCAATTAATTTTTTTGATAGATTTTTCTTTCTGTCAAAATAGCTTGTTAACCAATTAAAATTAACCAAAAGGTTGATAACGTTATATATACGTACCGGGTGTCCCAAAAATGACCGATGGATTTTAAAATTCAATAACTTGCAAACGGTGACAGCTATTATAAAAAATTTTGCAGGAGGGTTATGTATAATGTCGGAAGTTTTTTTACCGTATTTTTTTATTTTAGTTCGCATCTCAAACAATAGGTGGCGCTGACGGCGATTGAAGACCAGGTCGACGCTTCACTCAGCACTGATCACTTGGCCTTCAATCGCCGTCAACGCCACCTATTGTTTGATATGCGAACTAAAAAAATTACGGTAAAAAAAAAACTCCTGACATTATACATAACCCTCCTGCAAAAAATTTTTAAATAGCTGTCACCGTTTGCAAGTTATTGAATTTTAAAAATTATCAGTCATTTTTGGGACATCCGGTATATACACAGTGAAATATGTTCACCACGAAACTGAGGGGACCGAAATTATTTTTCGTGCTTAAAGATTCGTAAAAATAGAACAAAATTCATCAATATTTTGGATAGAGTAAAGTTTTATTTCGATTTTCTGTTAAACTACTAGTAGTCTGCACGGGCCCAGGCCGGACCAGCGAAATGGTTCCTACTTTAATTTTCCGAATTTCCGGCTGGGCTGGAAAAAAAATTGAAAGGACCATACGGCCCATTCAATTTAAAGATTTAAGCTGAAACGATAAAAAACGAGCTATTTACAATGATTATAGCGTCACGAGCCGATATTAGATTGACAGCATCAATACAGAAATGTAACTTGTACAGTGTAGATATCGGCATCGGACAGTTACGTTATGTGTTCCCCGGGCTTTTTAAGCAGACTTGTGCCGGGCCAAGATCAGGCTTGCATTGTTTTTTTACATATAGACGATCTAAACCGGAACCAGACTTAATTGTTTCCAAGATGTGTAGGGCAGACAACATGATTTGTAAAATTGCTAAAAACGATAAAGAACTTATCTTAAGGTAATCTTTGGATAAATACTTCTTGCTGATTCTTAAATTCACTACAATAACGCGAAAGTTTTGCACATTTTCTGACTAATTATTAACAGTAAAAATATAAAATTGACAAGCCTGGCTTATGAAGGGATTTGAAATCTAATAGCGTTTTTCATTTTTGGTAAATAAGATACTTGTATAACCTTGTTGAGATATAAGAGATTCTTGTCAAGTTATTGCAGATTTTTCTCCCTTCTTATGCTGTCGTTTCTGAAAATTCTATTCAAAGCATTAATTTTGACGGTATTTTCTTAAATTGCTTGTATCAAAAAATGGATAACGCCATTTGATTACAAAGTCTCTGAATAAAAACATCTGTTAATCGTATGCGATTCCTAAAAAAAAAAAAAAGAATAATTCAGAAATGTTTCAGAAAGTTAGCTTCTTTGGATTTAAGAATGAATTTGTAATCTTTAATATAAGGATATAGAAATATTTTCATAAATCTACTTTTATCATACAGCTTCAAAAATTACGATGTTTTTAACTTTCTTTTTTTTTTCTTTTATTCTAAAGCATATTAATTTTGTAATGAATCTTTATTTGAATGTTGAAAGTGTTGTACAATGTTAGTCATAACAAGATCATTGCGTGAGAACACCCTCAATTTTTTATTACGTAAATTCAATATAAGTAGAAAGGTATAACGTAAACAAATCATCACATGTTTATACAATTGTAATCTACAGATTATTAATATTATTTATAATACTTAAGTGAAAGGAAAACTATTAAAAACATTATATAATAAACACCATACAATAGGCATTGATTTAGCGAAACTTAAAAGTGCATATAATAAATAAAATAAATCATCAATTCATCAGCCATCTTCAGATAAAAATACTTCGGAAAGAATATACTATTTGAAATCTTTTGTGTGTCCCTGTAAGCACACTGCATTACATTAAAACCTGCATGCACTTCGCATTATGCATGACTATATCGTACAAATTATATTAAGCCTCAGCGACGTATATCAATTTTATTATTCATAAAATAGTTTAATGTAATTAAAATATGTCGCATATAATCCCCCCCCCTTTCTCACTATGTAATGGAATTCTTTTGTGTGACCATGTACTACAACTAATGATGCTAGAAACTTCATTTGTAATAGGATTCGTGCTAGGGTAAACATCAATAATGTCCAAAAATTTCAGGGCAATCCGAGTATCTTTGCGGGAGTTAGAGCACGGAAGGACAAACCGAATTCATAAACACTTTATTAGTTCCTGAAGTACATTTTTTGACTAATGGCTAGTGCAATTGATAGAATTTTTTTCTTAGAAACGGTTAGAAAAGTCGATAAAAATGATCATAACCATTAGAAAAACGAGGTGGAACCCGTCGAAATTCGACGAAAGAAAATGTTTAAGAAGGAACTGCTTTATTGATTTATAATAAATCTATATAAATACTTACAGCAAAAAATGCATCTTATTGATCAGTGTACTTCTCAAACAAATATTATAAAAAATACATCTCATATTGATCAGTCTAACTCTAAAACAAATATTATTTTAAGCCAAGATTAACAAAATACTATAAAACTCAGTTGTCCAAATTTTTAAAATGCAACTTTAATCTCATATAAAATCTCCAAAATATACTAAAGATCAGCTGTTATGATGAAGGTATTAATTGAAACTCTTATGTTTGGTATAAATGCGAATGAAAAAAAAATTATTCCCAATTGACACGATCATAGAATTTCACGCGAAATTAAAACCCGTCATCATTTTCATCTTCTCAAAATTTAAACATGTATTTCTCATATCCATATTCACCATTATTAAAAAATGATATTTTAATTTGATCATTTTAAAATCACTAACTCAAAACTTGAAGATATTTAAATGATAAATAAAAACGAAATAAAACCGAAGTCGTGGAATTTTATAACAGACGATATTTTTTGCAAAGTATACGCATTTTTAGCTCACAGGCTATCATAGCCTGAGAGCTTATGTGCCCGTCCGTTCTGTATGTACGTTCGTACGTGCGTTCGTGCGTAACGCGATAACTCATGATAAAAATATCCGATCCACTTGAAATTTTGTATGTAGGTATATCCTGACAAGGCGCTTCCCTGATTAGTTATTGGAGTTCATTCGATATGTATAAGAGGGGGAACGGGGGGGCTCATGCCCCTCCTTTTAATTGATACAAATGGGATTTTCATGCAGAATTAAGTTTTCGTTCAAAATTTAAATTAGGATCATTCTGATGAGGCGATTCCGTGACTGTTATTAGGTGTTCATTGAATAAGTATAAATAGGGGGAACAGGGGTTCTAATGCCCCCCCCCCTTAATTTATATAAATGGTTTTTCAAGCAGAATTTTCAAATTTCGTTCAAATCTCTGAATAGTTTTGGAAGTTTAATGGTTAAGTATAAAAGAGGGGATAACTCCTTTTAAATTATATAAATGCTAAATGGGTTTTTATTAAGAATTATCTCATTTGCTCTGAATTTTGGATATAGATTTTTTATATGATAAAGCATGTCTTTGATAGTATATGGGGTTCAATGATTAAGTATAAAAAAAGAGGAAAGGGGAGAGCTGTTTCCCCTTCTTAATTTTTTTTCGAACGAAATTAACCCTTGAAAATATAAGGCTTTAATGTACAATTAGTATTTGTAGCCTGTGAGCTCAATGCCATCAGTTTAACTGGGCAGTATTCTTTATTATTTCTATTTTTCTTTTCAATTTTAAGAGAAAATGGAGTGATTCTGTTGCCACAAATCCAAATTAGTACTAAAAACTATAAAAAAATTATTATCTCAAAAACAAATTTTAAATACAAATTGTTTGAAAGCTGTATCACAAAGTAAATTTTTTTTCTCTATACGACGATGTAAATATCGAAAATATGCTATCTTTAGAAGTATAAAATTTGCAATAGCGAAAAATGCAAAACTGAAATTGCATGGGATAGTGTTGCCATTCGCAAAATGACGTATGCGTTACGCACAGATACGTTCGGCCTTTATAATATAGATATGTACAATGAAATTCAGAAAGAAAAAAACTTACCCGATAAAATTTACCGCTAAATAAACTTTGTTTGCCTAAAGTCAGGCAGGGGTTAAATTGAAGTCCGTTTAACACCAATGTTTATGTTCGTGTTTTATTTGCACATAAAATACAAACAAATTCCACTATAAATAAAGAAGTGTAACAAAATGAGTAGTGTAACATTAACTCGTAAAACAAACTGGTACATTAAAATGTTTCTGCATCAACAGCCCACAGATTACAGAATCAATTTATCGTCTGTTAGTGCTTCGCGTAACAGCGCAATGAAAAAATTAATTACAAGTCTTTCTTAATAGCATCGATAATACAATCGATTAAGCATGATCGATTATAAGGATAATCCAATATTTATTTAAAATGAGAAATCGTAGCATATGAATTTGCAAGTGAACATTATTCATAAAGCAGCTGAAAGTTGACAGCTAAATCTTTCTTAAGATTACTGTAGACAAGTTAGTATTATCCACAATTCAGTAACCATATTTAAAAACAAAATGTTATTTATTAGATAAAGTATTTCCAGGAAAAAATTTGATGATTCACTATGAATCATATGCAATATTTCCAGTTTTTTCTTCTCACTTTATTAAAACAAAAAAAAGAGCCTTGTGTCTGGATCTAATTTATTGTAGTAAGGATCTATCGAAACAGCTTTTTATGACCGAAACCGTAATCAAATTACGATAATATTCGTATTTTCGACTGAAAACAAAAATGTCCTAAGAGTTTTAAGCAATTAATACATACATAATCGTGGATAATTGTTAATTATAGTAAGTACCAAAAGTAAGTCCCCTTTAGCAAAGAGGAAATTCTAATAATTTTAAGAGATGCTTATAATTGGAACTTTTATGAAAAAGTTGGGAAAATTGGGCAGAGGAATTTATAAAATTTCCCTAGATTTATACAGCTTGCAAAATATGAGCTAAATATGTACGTTCGGATGGGGCTTACCTCCCGTACTTTACGTTAGTTTATTTACATACGTGCCTCAGGTTGCATCATGTTTTCCTACTCCAAATCGACCATGTTTGTACTTTTGGGTGCAGGAAAGCGCAGCTGTAAACCTACGAGTCAACCACTAAAATCTGGTTTTTAGGTGTTTTCCACCAAGATATGATTTGACATCGATTGCGTTTTAATATGCAGACCGAAATTTAATCCTAGATTTTCATCAGTGAACAAGTCATATTTTTTTTTTTTAACTTTTTCAGGTCTGGCATACTATTAATAGCAAATTTCAATGATCGAGTATTATTTGCCTTAACAATTAGTTAATTTCTACATATAGAAATGATAGTATATGACTGTTCCTTTCTTATTATGAGCTCTGTATGTTTTGGCATTTAGTAATAACAAAAGTTTACTTAATTCTCTTTGCACCGTTTATTTTATAAATATATTCCAATCTTTAAATTTAAAATAAGGGTTATTTTTATGAACGAATTATGTGCGATAAAACACAAAAAATGTTATGAGGAGCTGTCCATAAATGATGTTACTATTTTTCAATATTTTTAGCACCTCTCTCCACTTTATCACAAAATATCCCATTATATAATACCCCCCCCCTTCTCCCCCTTGTCACATGCCACGCATATACATACTTGCAGTTCAGAAACAGCATTATGTTATAGACCATATTTCAAATTTTATTTTTAAACTTTAACTGTGTTTTAGTGATTTTTGTGAGAATAACAATAAAAGTTATTTGTGTTCTTATTTTGTGTGAAATAAGATTAAGGTTTACAACAAAAATTATAATTAATATACAATAGTAATGCAATATCAATATTTTGGAATTTGAAATAGAATTTAACAGCGTTTTTGGCTTTAAATTTTATCTTTACTTTATGAACACAAATTACTTTAATTTCAAAATAACTTCAAAATTTAATCTCTTGATTTTTTATATTTATTTTAATCAAAATGCGTGATGTCACATTTCTTATTACCTCTTCCCATCCAATTGTCACAAACTGTCAAAATTTCGTGAACCTCCCCTCCAAGCGTGACATCATTTATAGACGGCCCCCAAGTTGCAAAATCTTTTTAAACCCTATTGTAATGCGATATTTTCCGAACGTCTCCAAAGACTTTTCCGCAGCCTATTATGAATTGAATAGTACGCAAAATAAGTACATTCGCTGCGTTATGGACAATGAGATAAACTTTAAACATCAGTAAGTTTATTTGGATAGCTACGATTAACATTATTAAAGAGAACAATTATTTTGTTTTCAAAATGGTTAAAAATTCGGATCCGAAAGGGTTAAAGTAAATTCTGAAAGGAAATCCGAGCTGCGGTGTATACTAGAGATGAGTTCGGGCTCGTTTTTCGGGGCCCGGGCCCGACTATTTTAAGTCCGAGCCCGATACCAAAAATATACAAAATAAAATTATATTGTATTTAAAAATTGTTGCAAAAGTAATATCTCATTTTTAAAAACTTCTTACATAGATATGATTTTTAAATGAAAATTTAAATTCATTCATATCAAAATTCGTATAAAATAAAAATATACTTCATATGTAAAATATTTTTTCTCATATTCTTTCCTCCTTTAACAAGCAAATTTGATGGAAACGTTTTTGTTTAATGAATAAATGCATGAAATTTGCAGAAATTACTATTTGTAAGCTAGCGAATCGAACAACGTTTTTCAAGTTTCTGTAAAAAGTGTACATATTTCATTATAATGGATTCTTTTCTCATAACAATCTTCCATGATTGACAGATACCTGAAAATCAATGTAAATTTAAAAAAGTGACAGTGTTATTTTAAAGGTCCTATGTTTTTATAGAAAAAGAGGAAACACTGATCGATTGCTTTCTGTTGGAGTAACATGGTAATAAAATTTACTTACGGAGAAAAGTGACTTCGAGAAGGAACAGCGTCCTCAGCATTAGCAGAATTCATATTCATGATGACAAATGCATATAATAATCACTAAAGTTATTTTCATAAGAAAAACGACTATGTTTCATGCACAATCGAGTATTAAATAAATTTGAAAACCTCCAGCTAATACTTGCCTACCAAAAACAGAAGAAAATATTATCTTCGTGTTATGTAACTAAATAATAAATAAATAAACGATCCCATTAAAAATTATGCTCTGCAAACGAAACATAAATCTGTAACTATCACAAATCTTCATTTGAAACTGCAATGAAATACTAAAATAAATAAACAAGCATTCAGTTCTCTCGTCATTTTGATAAAAAAGAAATAAAATGACTTGAAAAGGAATAAGTAAGCAATTTTAAGTGGAAAAAGTTATTTCAATCTTTTCTACACATAAGTAAATAAAATTTTCCGGCTTTAGAAAAAATGAGCCCGGGCTCGGGCTTTCGGGCTCGGGCTGAGCCCGTCTCATCTCTAGTGTATACACATGAAATTGGGGATTGTCTACAGTATTTCAAATTATGAATTTAATGTTTCGCGAGGTCTGAAAGTGCAACACCACTACAATAAATGAAATTTAATAAAATGATGATATATATTTTCAGAATAAAACTAATCAGATGTGGCAATCCCAAAACTTTCTTCTATCTTACGCATGTTAATACTTCCTGAAAAATGCAGCATAGTAGCTTAACCAGATATGTGGTTTACACCAAAATCTAGTTAGCAACAACTTGTGTCAAATTATAATTGAATCTGAAGTTAGATGAAAATCCGTGGATTAGTTTTTGAGGTAGAGCTATTGCAAAATCTTTATTAAAATAAATCTGCATAACAACGCCACATGTTGGACGGTGTACAAAAAAAAACTAATCATGATCAATTAATTTTTTTTTTAATCAGGTACTAACTGAATCTGAAGTTTGAGGAAATTCATTCATTAGTACTGGAGATATATTTAATCGTGAAAAATGCAGCATAGCAGTGCCGTCTGTAAAGCGATTTAGACGAAAAACTAAACACAAATTTATATAAGGGACTGGCTGAATCTCAAGTTTTAGAAAAATTTACGCATTAATTCTGTAGATACAGCTATTGCAATAATACGAATATTGCACCATTGCAGCGCCACTGGTTGAGCGATTTGCACCAAAACGTAATCAGCACCATGTTATATTAAGTACTAACTAAATATAAAACTTTATGGAACTCCATGCGCTAGTTCTTGAGATATGGCTATTGTGGAAATTGTAAATAATGTAGCACAGCGGCTTCATCTATTGAGCGATAAAATCGAAAAACTAATCAGCTTTAATTTACATCAAAGTCTCACAAAATCTAAAGTTTTGTGAAATTCCATGCACTAGCTCTTGAGATAGAGCTATTGCAATGATCACGAATAATGCAACATGGCAGTGCAACCTGTTGAGCGATTTGCACTAAAACGTAATCAGTATGCGATACCAAGTACAAACTAAATTTAAAGTTTTATGATAATTCATGCACTAGTTCTTGAGATGTGGCTATTGTGAATAATGCAGCATAGCAGCGCCACCTGTTAAGCGATAAGCACCAAAAACTAATCGGATCCAGTTTACATCTATGTCTAGCAGAATCTAGTTTTGTAAAATTCCGTGCATTAGTTCTTGAGAAAGAGTGCCCGCAAAATTTGTCACACAGACTCACAGACCGACCTTTAGAAAAAGCATGTTTTTCGGGTTCTCTAAACCCTAAAACGTTTAAATTCATCAAAACACGGATTCGAAAATTTTCACGAATACAATACTTTCTTCTTATAAGATAAAAGAAAGTAAAAATAGTAAATTTGGTGTTCGGATAAATTATCGTTCATTACATGACTATTTAAATGTTGAAAACTATGAGAATGTTTTGACTTAAAACTTATTTTATTAATGAATTTTTGACTCTTAATGTTGCCCAATTTACTACAGTTTATTACCATTACATTAGCCTGCAAAATTTAAGTTGTGTCATGTTTTTTTAGCTTTTAAAAATTTATTTTTATGTACTTTTGAAAATTTATTTTTATGTAGTGCTAAATCTGAAAATGACCCTCATTTTTACCATCACGTAAAGATTTTTTTTTTCCAAACCGTAAATTTCAACGCAAAACTTAAAAAATACCGAAATCTTGGTACTAAAAAATAGATGTGATTGTTGTGTTTAACTTATGATAATTAACGTCTATATTTTTACCCCCGTCTATATTTTTATCCGAAAATGACCATTTTTAACCATCGCGTGCAGATCTTTTGAGAAAAAAAAATTGGATGATAAATAGTTCGAAGTTTAAATGCCCCTCAACTCCCCCACACACACACACGTTATCGCGGACCAATGAGTCGTTTAGCTGCAAAAATTCCTGTATAAACAAAAAAACAAGCGGGTAAGTGGGATCGGAGATCGCACAGAGGGTTGCATTTACTATCTCCTTCAAAACACTTTTTTCATTAAATTAAGAAATGAAAAACTGTTTTTCGGCGCTATTTTGGGATTTCTTCGCCAATCGCGCTAACCAGAACAGAATATTAATAGAATCTTCCCCTAAAAGATGCCATGACCGCATAGATTTGTTGATTTCTCTATCACAATCTGCAGATTTAGTGAAGGTACGCAAGTAAATAAAATTATGAATGAAATATTTTAAAGCTTAGCTTAAATTTAAGGGAGACCAAACTGGTCAACAGAGACAGCTCTTAATTTAAATGAATAATTTAATAAATATAAAAAAAATTCATTTCGCGTGTCAAAATAGATGATAAACATAATTTAATATGATGAATTAAAAATAAATAAGAACGTTTGTTACGTTGATCTATTTAATCAATTTATGTTATATACATAATTTTATTTAAACTTGCGTACAACAATTAGAAGAAATGAAATTTCAATTTTGAAATTTACGATACTGCAAATTTTTAAGTTTCTAACTATCACACATTTTCAATTTTTACACCATCGTATAGGGAAGAAATGTACTTTTAAATGCAATTTGTTTAAAGGCTGTATCTCTATTTTTGAGATATATTAATTTTTTTTGTAGTTTTTAATACCAATTTTGTAACTGTGGTAACGGAAGAACATATCTTTTAAAAGTAAAAGTGTAAAAAAAGGAATAATTTTTATATCTATTTAAACTTGCGTGGCAACAACTAGAAGAGAAAAACAAAAAAATGAACTGATAATATAAAAAATATTTAAATTAATAGTCTTTTTCAAAATTTTATGGTTTGTTGTGTGAGAAGAGGTATTCAACTATAAGTGCACAAAATTTGAACTCTGTGGCTTGTATAGTTTTTGTGTACGGACCGTGTGACAGACAGACATAGGACAGAGACTAATAGGGTTTCGTCAAATGAACGAAACTTTAAAAATACATTTAATAAAATTTAATAAAAAGTTTTACTTTAATGTACGTATAGTATGAGATAAACTAGATGTATCAGATTATCGCTATTTTTTTTTCTTTTTAACATTGAAATTTACGATTTGCGAATAATTTTGACGCGATAATTAAACATGATCACTTTCAGATTCAGTCCTAAAAAGTACATAAAAATCGAATATCAAAAGTTAAAAAAGAAACATTTTTTCCGATTTTTTAGAATCAGATTATTATTGTTACGTTTTACTTTTAAAATTTACATTTTGCCAATGCCGTAGCTAGTAGTGATGTATAGGGGGGGGGGGGGGGCTCATAATTTTTTTTTTCTTTCTCTACCCCAGAAAGATAAATTAGTGCATATTTACACTGTAAGGTATAATGTTTCTTATTAAATTGTTGTAATAACTTCATTTTATACTAAGAAAAGTATACGATGATGAAAATTTTGAGTGTATAACTGGTACAAAATGAAATATGTTAGCTTCATATGTACATATAGAATGAGGGAGTGTTGAATTACTTATTTTAGATACAATTTTGTAACTCTGCAAAACTGTGAAAGGATCTCGAAACTAAATTAGATTTTTGAACAGAATTTCATTTGAATTTTCGGAACAGAAATTCATTTAGTGACCTTGGAATCTTTTCCAGGAGGGGGGGGGGGACTCAACATATTTTAGGGGGGGCTGAGCCGCTCATAGCGTCCCCTTAGCTACGGCCCTGCATTTTGCGAAAAACGCCTGATGTGATCATTAATAATGAACACCCCTTTCGGATTCAGAGCTAACAATATATAAAAGTCTTTTTTTTTTAAGTTTAATCCTTTCGGGTCTGATTTTTTTTTTTTTTTTTTCAGTTTTTGGAAAAAATTACTATTACGTTAATAACTTTAACACTAGCAATCCAAATAGATTAATTAGTGTATAACGAATATTTCACCGTCTGAAAGACAGCTAATGTGTTGCTTTGGACACTATTCATTAAATGTTCATATGTCAATAGGCTAAGGAAGAATTTTTGGAGATGGTTAAAAAATATTACAATAAGATTTAACTTATATTACATCTTTCTAATACTTCTTTTGCTTTATTACAAAAGATTTTTCAGTAAAGTAACTTTTATTTAAAATTTAAAAAGTGAAATATATGTTTAAAATAAAAGAATAGCAAATGGCGCAAAGAGAATGAAGCAAATAATTATTATTACTAAATGCCTAAACATAAATGAAGTCTTATAGAAAATGCATAGGCATGTACTAACATTACCACATGCAAACAGTAGCAAAAGTATTTCTTAATACAAAATAATACTTCATTAAAAGACATGTACTATTAATAGTACACCAGACCCGAAAAAGGTTAAAAACAATCATCGCAGGCTTGTGTTATTCAAGATATCTTCCAGAGTTTTGCTAAAAGTATTTTGTCATTTTATTTAATGACAGGCACACCTCAATTACATAAAACTAAATTGTACTTCTCAAAAATTTTGATGTTGAAAAACACGCTATTTTAGTAATCAGTGTATTAATCTTAAAATAATAATAATCTAGACTTACCGATAAGAACCATCTTCATCCTAAGCTTATTCTTAGAAAACGTGCAGAATAAAATAATTTTTTTATGTACGTTACAATTTATTTGTGAAACTACAACTGTATAAATATCCCTCTTTATGCAAGTATGCTCGCATAACATCGTAAAATTCAACACATATCAGGAATTTTTTTTATTATTATATTTATTATCTATTGTCTACCGCATATGGAGAAACAACTTTTACAAGTACATCACGTTTTTATTGGAAGATTTATATACTTATAAAAGTTACAATAGTATTTATTTCATCTGTGATAATTCGAAACACCGAATAATTGGGAATAGAGGTCTGCACCAAAGTTTTTGCTTAAACTCAATCCGAAACCCTACCCAAATCTAACACGTTAAAAAAATAAAATAAATTTTACACATTATGACTATTTGGAAAGTGATAATTTCAAAAACTCAAATTTTAAAGACTTATAAATAAATTCTATATCTAAATTAATAATAAGCATTTTTAGGATGATTATAATGAGTCATATTACGTACGCCGTATATTAAACATTAATATCCATTAGACCAATGATAAAAAACAGTAGTTTAAAGATAGACAACTTAAATTGCTTAAATGTGCATTTTTAGCACTTTCCAACAAAGTTGAAAAGTGCTTAATTCATTCGGTTTGTCTGGCCGTCTGTCCGTGCTCTAACTCCCGTAAATATATTCGGATTGCTATGGAATTTTTATACGTTATTGAGGTTTACCCTAGCACGAACCTTATTGAAAATGAAGTATCTATCAGGATTAGTTTATCTACAGGGAGAATCAAAAGTTTCCCATTACATTACGGCCCATGGGGAAAAATAGTTAATATACTCGGATTGCCATGAAATTTTAGGACGTTATTGACGTTTACCCTAGCACGAACCCTATCGAAAATAAAGTTTCTACCATGATTAGTTTATCTACAGGGCGAATCAAAAGTTTCCTATTACATTACGGCCTATGGGAATAAATCGTTTCAAAAGAATTTTAAAGATGTTATAATAAAATTGATATATGTCACTGAAGATTAATATAAATTATACGCTACTGCCTTGTATAATAGTACACAGCATTTACAGGGCCACACAAAAGATTTCAAATAGTGTATTATTTCCGAAGTACCGTATATGTGTCCGATGATGGCTGATGGAGGGATGAAATGCATTTTAATTATGATATTCGCGTTTATATTTCGCTAAATATATGCACATTATATGGTGTGTATAAATGTTATAGTTGATATACAGGGCTACCCAAAAGAGCTCACCAACGTTACTGAATATGAGCGTAAATTATTTAAACGTGGTTCTTAAATAAGCTATGCATTTTTACGCTGAGCTGCATTCAATTTACTGAGAAATGTTTGCAGAATATAGATAAAGGGATATACAGGGCCACGCAAAGAATTCGTTACATGGACGCCTATGAATGATGATTTATGAGAATGTGATTTCAGGTGTTTTAAAAGTGTTTTAGTTTACAATACATTTTAGCCTAATGCTGACGTGTAATAAAGGTACAATGTAAACTACAAAGCTGAACTAAAGTATTCAAGTATGTTTCCCTCTAATAGTATGAATTGCTGAAAAAGAAATTTCAAGCTACTGGGTATTTTCTTGCTAAGCTAAATTTTCCCATTATATGAACTGACATATGAAATACAGGGCTGTTCTAATGTACTGGAATACATATTTGGGTATATTTGGCTATACACTATTATTTCCCTAAATAACAAAGTTTTGTTAAAGATTTCATTAAGTGTTGGAAAGTGCTTCATAATCTATGCTTAACGCGTGATTTTTCTTACTTGTTATTTGATAGAGTTAATCAGACTGACTTCTGAACGCCTCATATTACGTACGGCATGGATTAAACATTAATATTCCTGGACCCATCACAAATTTAATATAAAATTTCAGTTTTACAATTTTCGGAACTGCAAAATTTTCAACTTCTAAATATCGCACATTTTAAATAAGTTTTACACCGTACTACGTAGAGGAAAAAAATGCACTTTTTAATGAAATTTTTTAGAAATCTATCACAATTTGTTTTTAAATTATTAATTTTTTAAAAAGTTTTTATTACTCTTTGTCATTGTGGCAACAGAAGTATTCCATTTTTGGATATTAAACTTTGATCAATCAGAAAACGAATAAAATAAGTTGCGGAATTCAAGCAATAAAAAGATTCAGATATACTTTAGATTTCCCAATTCTCTACCGAAAACAACTTTTCTTTCCAAAAAAAAAAAGACAAGCCGAAACGAAATTAATAAAAGAAACGTCGACCCGATCCTAACCAGAGAAGAAACAAAAAATTGTGTCAACCCGAAACTCGATCCGAACTTAGACCGCAAAAAAATATAGTCACCCCCGAAACCGGACCCGAACCTAAAGCGAAGAGAAAAAATCAACTAGAAACCCGACAGGAAATTAAAAAAAAATCTGTATTTTAATAAAATTTTGAAAAATATGCCTATAATTTAGTAGCTTGAGAAAGTAAAGTTAAACTCTTTTTGCTGTTTTTTATTTTTTTAACCTTTTGGAAACTTGTTTTTGGCGAGAATAGACCTTGCGGCGTCCGCATTTTATTTACCTTTTTTAACGCCCATGATCCTTTAACCTTTCTTCTTATTTCAACTCTCCAGCGGAAACTAAGTTTAAAGATCTCCACTCATGTCCCGAATAACCGAGTCTAGTGGAAACCAGGTTGAAGGGAAAAATATAAAAAAAAAAACTGAAGCCGGACAAATTAAAAAAAGGAAAATTGATTAAATCAAAGACACTGAAAAGCTGGAAGGCTGGGCTTAAAGCTCTGAAGCTATCAAACGACCGCAGCTGCGTGGAGATTATTATTAAAGCAATAAAAAGATTATTATTAAAGCATTAGCTGACCGTTTGTATTGGATAAACTCGCTCCTGAATCCGGTAAACTTAAATCAGGTAAACTGTCGTCACCTGAACCTGACAAAAAGTTTTGAGTCCTTAAGAACATTTTTAGTTTAAAAAATATATGTAAACACTTTTTATTATTATAAAATAATTACATTATTTCCATTAATTTCATAAAAATTTTGTTCAATATTATTTTGTAATTTAATATTTTTAATAAGTTTTTTTTAATTATATATAATTAATTATATCTATTTACTATTTGGTTTCTGATATAAATTTATCTGTTAAGTGTCACCTCTTAACTGCTGGCAAGGTGAGATTGTAAATTTGAATTTTTTTTTTTTTTTGTCTCACATGGTGGCGATTTTATCGTGAAAGTTTATCTTTTTGCTAATTCTATTATTATTGTTTTAATATTTGTCCAGTATTTTTCATTGAATTAAATTTTGCATTGGCGATTAATTGGGTAATTTAGAAATCATTTTTAGTTTTATCCTGATTTCTAATCAGAAATTAATCGCAATTAATGTGTTTATTTAGTATTACTCTTGATAACGAGCTAAATACCACATTTCCAATACTTCCTCTATTTGTTCCAATATTTGCCAACTCCTCTGTTTTGATGTAGTTTATTTTATGGGTTATTCTATATTTTGATATTAAATTGTAGTATTGTATAATGGTTATATATATTTGTTTGATGTGATGTCTTAATGTGTGTATTAAATGTGAGCTTCTTTTCATAAAAAGGTCAACTGTAATAAAATTGATATCCGGAAAATTTCTGAGAAACTTAGTTTGTAATGCTTAAGGTATGTGAATGTTTTTTAAAACGCCGTTTTCAATTATCACCTGTGGCGGGTTAACAGAAAAATCCATTAAAATTAATGTATTAATTTATAACTAGGCTCTAAAAATATTAAAATGTTTTATTTTCATCTGAAATAAAACCGTCAACGTGATTTTTACTTCTATCTTTACAAGAAGAAAATATTAGATTTGTGCAAATTTTAGAAATCCGATTTGATGGATATAGATGTTATTGCAAGACAAGTTAGTACAAAATGTCTGCCTGGGAGTTTGCGACTCTCTAAAGTACTTTATATTATTACCTATATTTTATTGTTATTATATTATGCTTCCATTATTTATGTTATTAGAAATGTAATGTTTCTTAAAAATACTCCTAGGGATAATTTTTTATTAGAATGTATCAAAAGAAATTACATTAAACAATATTTAATAGGGATTTTACTCTGCGGACTACAATTTCCGCATACATATATATAATTACTCACGCATACTTTAAGCAAAACAAACTAAGTTTCGCAGAAATTTTCCAGATACGAGTTTTATTACAGTTGACCTGTTTATGAAATGAGGCACACACTTAATACGCACATTAAAACTTATCAAACAAGCATTTTTTCAAAAAAAAAAAAAAAAAAAAAAAATGTAAAAATGTTCTTAAGGACTGAAAACTTTTTAATCCTTTATATCCCAAATCATGAATGTGTGAAAATTTCCTTTTCTAAAGTGTTTTCTGCGAATTTTTTAAACTGCATTATAAGATTTACACAAACATTTAAAATAAAAAGAATATTGTACTGTTAAACTGGTGGCATTGAGCTCACAGGCTATTTACACTAATTGTAAATTACAGCCTTATTTTTTTTTCAAGGAATAATGCCCCTCGAAAAACAAATTAAGGAAAGGAGTGATCAGCTCCTCCATTTCCCTCCTTTATACTTTATCATTAAGCTCCCAAAACTAATCCGAGAAACGCCTTATCAGAATGAGCCTATATCCAAAATTTGAAGCAAATCGGTAAGTTCTGTGCAAAAATCCCATTTACCTAAATTAAGGGGGGGGGGGAAGGAGTTACCCTCTATCCCTCTTTTATACTTAACCAAGGAATTTCCAAAACTAATCGCCGAGGCGTCTCATTAGAATGATCCTATATCTTAAATTTAAGAAAAATCTCTTAGTTAAGCATGAAAAACCCATTTATCTAAGTTAAGAGGGAGATTAGCCCCCGAAATGACCCTTATACTTATTCAATGAAGTCGCAAAACTAACCAGGGAAGCGCCTTATTACAAAAACCTATATCCAAAATTTGAAGCAAATCGGTTATTTTTATCATGAATTTTTGCGTTGTATACATATGTGCATACAAATATACAGAACTGGCAGGCATATAAGCTCTCAGGCTTTGAAAGCCTACAAACTAAAAATTTTAGAAAAATTTAATCAATTAAAAAGAATTTTGTATTTATAGATATTTCGTACAATATTTATAAATTCGCTCAAATCTTTCATTATATTCAATAGATTTCAATATATTCAATATGCTTCAATATGCTTCAATATATTCAATATATTTTTTAGTATTTTATAGAATTAGGTAATGTACAAATATAATGCTGTTTCGATATAAATATTAACAATAATTCCTAACAAACTTTTCACCCACAATCTTTCAGTGTTAAAAAGAAAGCTGAAGAGATGCAAATAAAGAGATCATCCTTTTAAATATATTTTTGTTTTGCTCAACCAACGTTTTTGGAATAAGAAAAAATGTCTATAACTCATTCTAAACTGTTTACTACTATACGATGTATCAAGTGAATTTTATAACTTTTTTTAATGGTACTTTAAAATACAGTGGGATCATAAAGAATTAAAGAATTAAGGATTTTTAACAACACAATAAATTTAAGTCTGTAACGAGAAGACAAATTAAAACGGAAGGGCTTGGATATTTTTCAGCGTGTTCTTTTTAATTAAATTATATCATTCTATTCAATTTCAATAATACGTACGATACTTTTACGGCACAAGTAGCAAATAAATTATTTTTTCCAAAACATTCAAAATTTTATCACTATTAGTCAAATATGGCAAATTGAGTAGTTTAACATTCAAATTCTTCTACATTAATTTTTAACAAAGAAACTTATGCAGTACAAACTTAACAGAACACCTAAAATATATAAATTCTGTACAACTTATCTGTTAGAATGTTGTACAATCTTAAATTGCTAAACTTATTTTGGATTTCTTACATTATTAAAATCAAGTCTTACCGAAATTTTCATAACATCAGTTTTATTATTTCTTTTAAATTTATACGAAAAGGTACATGCATAATACATTAAAACTTTAACCGTCGTTATTAAGAAACCATTTTTTTTAACTAAAGTCATAACGCAAAAGTCCTTAAGGACTTAACTTCTTAAAAGAACTAAGAGGATTTCAACTACAAAATGAATTTAAAAGATTTTGAAAAGAAATCTTAATAAGACTGAAGAACTTGGATATTTTTCAAAGCTTATTTTTAAATTAAGTTAAATATAAAGTAAGAATCAAGTTTTTTTTTTTTTTTTTTTTTTGCTGTTACTTACATCTTTGCTTGATATTTATCCTCTTATTATAGAGAAAATTAAATTTATATAAATGTACATTTCAAAATTTATTTTTTTTTTCGCCAAATTTCGCCTTATATTAATTTTTTAACAATATCCCGTATTTATTACAGTTTATTGAATTCAAATCCTATTATTAGATATAATCTATTAATCTTTATAAAAGATGTAAATTTTTAATTCGCCTTAACAAAAATTTATTCCGATTCGCGTACTCTAAATTAAAAATATTCTTAAACTTTATTTCTTAATATTCCGAATAAAACACACTTTTTCTCTGTTTTTATCAACCACTTTTTAAAAGTCTTACTAAATTTATTTCGAAAAAGCACACTTATTCAAAACATTCTTCTTATCTTTTTTTTCTTCGCGTTTTATATTTATTACGTATCAATAAATTCACTTCTTTTTCAGTGTAATTATCATTTGTGGAATGCATTCGAATTTTAACTTCTTTTAATTATTAAATAAGTTAAATAATAATCGTTAATGAAATTATCGCTTGCGGGAGCCATTCGATCCGCGATCAAAACCTGCGAAAACATTAAAAACCAGAAACATACTTTGAAAATTTAATGCATATTTTCAAGATTTCTTGTTATGGTTTATAAAGTGTAATTAAAATGGTTAAATCTGGTAATAATTAGAAATAGCTATTTTCAATATTTAAGAAGTAACAGATATATTAACCTTTTTCACTTTCCCCCGCCCGCCCCTTTGAAAACATATGCATGTGTATGATTTTTTTTTTAATCTTGCTGTTATCACACTGGCCAAGTTGTTTTATACGAGGGATAAATGACTTTTTCATTTTTGAAATTAAAGGCTTTTTCTTTTCAATTTGCTTAGAAAAATTAATAAAACAATGCAAAATGATTTCCACCTATGAAAGCATTTCCAGACTATCTCTCTGAAAAAAGCTATATTAATTGGTCACGACCATGCTTGTTTTTTTCCCCTTTTTTTATAAAGTTAAATGCACGCCTTCAAAATAAGTGAAAACGTATTTTAGCATCCTAAAAGAAATCTAGCAATATCTTTGATCTCCATGTTTGTTTATTTTTAGACCCAACAAATATTTTTTACATAGACCTTACGTAGAAAAATTTATAATTTGAAATGTGTGAACGCATGTAACTTCAGAACCGTAAATGCCTTTTGTCTACTATCTTACAAGGAAGGTCTCCATACGGGCATACTCAGAAAAATCTGAAAAAATTACAGAATGTTCTTCTCATATAGTTATATATGTTTATAAAAAAAATTTCGGCGGAACCTCCTTATAACGTCCGTAAAAAAATAATAAAAATTTCGTTTATTTGGCGATTTATCTCCGGTTGGCGAAAAAACGAAATTTTGAAAAATACGCTTTTACGCTTCGAATACTTTTTAAAGAAAAAACTTTCTATGTTGAATTTATTTAAATAAGTTTAGTTTAAGTAATTTTAGTTTTGCATTTTTACTTTCCTTTAAGTGTAATTTTGTCATATACGTTTATATGTACTTATAACAAAATGAAATTAATATATTTTATCATTTAAAACACAATTTAAATTGATTAAAATTGTTCCAAATTAAAAAATACACTGTTAAAATCTGCTGCATTTCGCTGCAACGCACTCCCTTGCTTGTATAGAAAACGGTTACTTGGCCGTGAAATGGAGCTTTCTCATTGGTTGAAATAGAGATATTATATACAAGCGGTGGAGTGCGTTGCAACAAAATGCAGCAGATCTTTAACAGTGTATGACACGGTCAATTCGCCGTGCTATGGAGCATTCTCATTGGTCAGAAGAGAGATATTCTATAAAATTAGTGGAGTGACGTTGCAGTAAATGCTGCAGATTTTTAACAGTTAAGTCAATTAAAATCAATTTTCAGATTCGTTAAAATCGTCTGCTTTTGGCGAGGAAATGCACTGCTCGCCAAATCCCGCGTCGCTTTCAGCTTTTCACGCCAATTATTCCAAACTATTTTATTTTTTTACATATCTAATAATGTAATTCCGCCGCTAATTTTCACTGATCCTTTATTTCCTACATGAGTAGTTTAATTCGTATTTTTTTCAAAAAATTCTGAGTATGCCCCCAATGGAGACCTTCCTTGTTAGTATTCATTCCCACGTCGTTAAGATGTTCGTATATACTAATACTGTGCAAAAATAGTGCCGTATGTTTTCAGTCATATGGAAAATGGCGCCTTTCATTGAGTACCAAAAGCTGAGGTGCGCCCCTGCTTACTGAAAGGTTAGACAGCCCTTAAATAGACTAATAAAAAAAAAATCAGACTTACATTTATAGAAAAAAAAATCTCTGCCTAAAATGGAAAAAAAAATCCATTTATGAAAAAATCCCTGTCGGCTTGGCCTATAGGCGGAGGTAGATTTCGAAGAGTGCTCATTTCAACAACAAAAAATAAAATATGATTAGAGATAAATCCAGTTTAACAATTTTCTTTGGCCGCTTTGAAAATTTTTTAATTTATTTTTATGTGATTGGTTTTTATCAAAATCATCTTAAGCAAAATTCGGCTCAAATGCCCATTTTGACAACATATTTTGAAATATATTCTGACTTTATTATTAAAAAATCGACCAACACGCAAATTATATAGTTCCTAAATAACAAAAAACTGTCAATTGAATGCTTTTGAGAGCAAAATCGAATTTAAAAATGACTCATAAAATAACCAATTTGTTATTTGAATACATCCTCAATTCTTAAATCATGATCGCTTTGGGAAATTTTGTGCGAAGTGCTCACTTTGACAGCTTTAAAAATATGTATATTTAACCTTTATCAAAAAACTGACCAATACGGCATATTACACAGTTCCTAAATAACACATAACTGCCAATGGAATGCGTTTGAAAGCAAAATTGAATTTAAAAATCAGTCATAAGATAGCCAATTTGTTATTTTAATACATCCTCAATTTTTAAATCATGATCGCTTTGGGAAATTTTGTGCGAAATGCCTACTTTGACAGCTTTTTAAAAAAATATATTTAGCCTTTATAAAAAAAAATCGACGTTCTCACATTATATAGTTTCTATAGTTTCATTATATAGTTCCTAAATAATAAAAAACTTGAATGCGTTAGAGAGCAAAATTCAATTTAAAAATGAGTCGCAAAATAACTAATTTGTTATTTGAATACATCCTTAATTCTTTAATCATGATGGCTTTGGGAAATTTTGTGCGAAGTGCCCATTTTGGCAGTCTTTTTTGAAATATATTCTGCCTTTATCAAAAAACTGGCCAATCCTCCACATTATATAGTTCTTATATAAGAGGACCTGTAAATTGGATGCGTTCAAGAACAAAAATGGATTTAAAAATGAGTCAGAAAAAAAGCAATTTGTTATACTTCCTTAATTTTTCAATCAACATCACTTTGGGAAATTCTGTTCAAAATACCATTTTTGGCAGTCTTTTTTGAAAAATATTCTGCCTTTAACAAAAAACTGGCTAATACGTCACATTATACAGTTCCTAAATAGGAGGATCCGCCATTTGGATGCGTTTAAAATCAAAAATGAATTTAAAAATGATTCTGAATATAAACAGTTTGGATTTGAGCTTTTTTCTCCAACTCCTATTTTTGTTTATTTTTGCTATAAGAATTGATCCTATGAAAAACTTGTGGTGGTCAGATACGACCATCTTAGGTTTCCAAGGACAAAGACTAATATTTTATGTATTTTTTGTTTATTTTTACTAGTGTACATATTTATATTGCCTTGGTGTAAAAAAGTTCTCGTGAGATTCTCGACAGACCTCCCAGGTTTTATGACTATCTTAGAAGCAGGACTGCGTAATTAAATAAATGCATTTGGACAGTAAGGCTTGGAGCGAACAGCACTAGATTTCATTACACTAAAAGAGCAATCAATCAATCTTTGTTTCCAAACGAAACAAGGGTAAAATCTCTTTAAATGATTTTTGAGGGACTGACCCTACCGAATTGACAAAGGAAGGGAAAGTTTATCTCGTCCCTATTTTCAGTCGTAAAGCTGTCAACTGATTTAGACTTGGATTTCTCCCTTGAAGTTCAAAAAAGTTCACTGAAGAAGCACTTTATACATCAAAGTGCCGACACGAAAGATCAAAGATAGCGCAAGAAGTTAGTGCTTAAGCGTGGACCTTAAATAGCTGGAATTTTATGGGGAGTGCAGTGACCAGCCCACAAAACTACGATAGGGGTCTGACAGAAGGGGCTGAAAGGGTCAGAGTGGATCTTGGAAACTTTTACGTCCATCAGAGGAGAAGCAAGGCCCAATTTTTATCAGGTCCCAATGCAATTGGTTGGGGTTTGATGAGTGGGAAACACTTATTTTAGGCCCCTGGTTTTTTTAAAAAAAACCAGGTTGCTCTCCCGAGGTTGCTCTCCCGAATCATTCGGAATGCGGTGCTGAAAGTGTGCAGTTTTAACATGTGCCTGATCTGTTGAAGAGATGTCCACTGCTTTATGTGCCTGATCGGCTGATGAGAAAAGAGATGCCCATTACCTTGGAGATGACTGCAGACATGCTGATTTCGGGAATCCCCTGACTTGCCAAACGGAGCATCGATGACTCGCCCAGGTTGGGCCCCATCTTTAAAAGCACTCCTAAGCTCCAGGTACGCAATCCGAAATTCTCCACTATGTTTCGTAATTAAACTAATGGTTAGGGAGGCTGTTGAGGGTATAGGAATTGTTCTTTATTAAATGTACAGTGTTATGTTTAAAATTGTGAGGAATTGTCCTTTATCTAATGTGCAGTATTATTCTTAAAATTGTGAGAAAGTGTCTTATCAAATGGACAGTGTTATTTTTTCCAATTTGTTTTTGTCTATAGGTGTAAATAATGTAAATAAATTTTGTATTATGTTAACTCTAATTTCTTTTTAATTTCTATGGGGATAACTCCCAGCTAACATCGAGTAGACTCCTTTTCTTTAATTATTTTTTATTTACTTATGTTGATTTACAGGAACGGACTTCTGAGTGTCAAAGTGTTTAGCGCCTAGATTAGTCCTGACTTCATACGATAAGGGGGCAGCGAAAAAAATACACAACGCAACTAATCATTTATTTATTTACTCATTCATTTATTTTGTTATTTATTTATTGATTATTTTTTTTTTTTTAGTTTTGGGTAAATTTCACCCCTTCTAGAAGTTACGATCATGCATTTTGCTTATATATCTGTAAATTCAACACCCATGAATCTCGGTCAGGTAGTGACCCTTAACAAAAGGACATAGTGTAAGTGGGGTTATTTTTAATGGCTGTAACCTCTCCAATCATGAGGCCTATAACTCACCAGCAACTTGTTAATATAAAAGTTGTAGATATTATTGAGAAGATGTAAAATAAATTTAATTAGATTTGATTGCTTAAGAATTGACTAAGCTATGGATTTTTTTCTTTTTCCACCCCCCTTTCTTTTCGTTTTTAAATTTTTTTTCATCAGTAAAAGTTGTTCCTATCAAAAACTTGTAAATACAAAAGTTTTAGATAATTTTAAGAACATTTATAAAAAATTTAGTTGGATTTGATATCTAATAAATTGACGAAGTTATGATTTTTTTCTCCCAAAAACACCGTTTTTTTTCGCCCCTTGATCCCACTTTTATTTTTATCAAAAATCTGTCATGCATAAACTTTTGACCCATTTTTTAGAAGTAATATAAACTTTAAACTGATTCGATATCTATTTTAATTTAGAAGTTATCGCGTTTTTTCTGTTTTCACAAAAACCCTTTTAACTTCCACCCCCTTGGTCCGATTTTGCCCATTAACGAACTTAACCGAGATTTTATGCCCCTTGATTTTATATAAAAGTTTGAAGTAGATATAAGCATAATTATGGAAGTTACCGTGTCCAGAAGAAAGTGATATACACCGATAGATAGATAAACTTTTTTACTAATGGTAGTTTTGGGGTCTAGGGGTCTTGATCGGTGTAGATCTGCAAAAATTTTTCAGGAATTCCAACATGAGAGCGATCGCAATAGGTAGTATTTCATACGAAATCTACCTAAAATGAAACAAAAAATTTTAAAATTGTTGATTTAAAAATATATATACATTGCTACATTAAAATTTATTGAGAATTTAACACTTTTTATTATCTATTATGAGGTATGCTTTATTTAAACATTAATCTAAAAAATAATATAGGGCATAGTTGAAAAGTTTTTTTGGTACCGTATCCTCTTTAAACAAAATTAAACATCAGTGGATTTAGGCAACTTTTTTTTTATGTATAATTGTTTAAAAGTCTTTTCTTACCTTTGATATCATTGTTTTGTTATCAATTTAATACGATTCGTATAGCAAGTTTCATAATAAAATGGATAATATTACTACAATGACATGGCAAAAAACTAATCTAAACCATCAATGACAACATACCTGTACAAATCCTTGAAAATACGTCAGAATTCATTGAAAATAGTTTGTGGGGGTTTGTTTACAGGCATCCAACAGAAAATGTTACCCTAAATTCGATCACGCATCAAAGCATTGTTATCGGAAATGAGTTATCTATAGGGAATAGTAGATACCGCGTATCTAAGAGATGTTCAAGGAGTTAGCAAATAGACTATGTCTGGATTTTAGAGAAAATACCGTTTTGTTCCATAGGTAAAAGGTAAACACTAAAGTTTTCCCTTGTGGAACAAAATTTTAATAAACCCTGCACTAGCTGATTTAAAGTATTACATGCGTTCTAAACTTTCAAAAAATCTATTTTTGACGGAAATTGAATTGTTATAGTAGTTGAATTATGGACAGAAAGAAGTAAGATTTTTGTTACCCCATGTCCACACTCAGTTCCGTCCAGTTTTATTAATGATACTCTAACATGATTACAGTTTAGATATAAGAATTATATTTTTCTATGTGTTAAAGTATCTTACAAATTAGACTAAATTAAAAATCTTGCTCTGAAGTCAAATGAGCGAAACAATATTTCAGTAATAATCAGTAATAATGCCTTAATACGCAATAGCGAATGAGTTAAAATGATACCTGAATTAAGAAAGATATAAGCAAAAATGTAAGTGCGCACAAGACCTCACCTAATAATAAAAAGCCAGCAGTACAGTTTATGGCAGAAACTCAAATACATGTTTTTGTTATATTTGTGAAACTTGTACTAAACCATTTTAAAGATTCTACTCCCCTTAAAGAACTCTAACGAAAATTAGAGTTCAAAAATTTGGAACATTAGTTCAAAAAACACCCGGAAGTTGTTACATTGTTCAAAATACCACAGATATTGTTTCTAACGCATTTGAGATGGCGCAGAAATTTACATGCAGATACTATAACAGATTGCAAAAGAGGACGCCAACCGTCTGCGACATGATAGAAATACCAAAGCGGCATCAGTGACAAAAGGGACAATATCATTTTCACCTTTAACTGATGTTACCCGTCTCACAGACCGCTACTTTTTTTCAATTTTTATAATTTAATTTTTAACTTTCAGTTTAATTACATGTACTACCGACATTTTGCTTCGTTTGGAACTTTAATACTAAGACTTTTAAATACATTAATTTTAATTATAACTGTCCTGTGGAAAATGTGCAGTACAAAAACACCATCCTATGAGTTAATCACACCTTTTATTCATCTTTCGATGCAACGGTCTCACAGATCGCCTCACAGTTTAGCTATGTGACAATTTCTATCACATCAGTTAAAGATTAAAAGAGCATATTAAGGCACAGCAGAGAACTCAGAAAAAATAAGTGTAAGGTGAAAAAAAATTAATTTCTATCTAAAACTTTAAAAATTGCAAAATGGACAGCATGAGAACTTGAACATTTTTAACATCACTGGATAACATTTGAGTTCAGCTACGCATAATTAAATTGTTTAAAGACTATCGAGCCATTTTCTGAAATTTTTAATTTATATATTTTTAAATTAACAAAAAATGACAGAGGAAAAATGAAACTCCCTGCCGGCTCGGCCTATAGGCGGAAGTAGATTTCGAAGTTAAGTACCAACTTCAACACCAAAAACTAAAACAAACTAAATAAACAAAATTTAGTAATTTTATCTTGCCGTTTTAGATGAATTTTTAATTTGATTTTTCTACAAGAGCTGTTTTTATCAGAATCATGTTAAAGTGGTATTTAATATTTTTAATCCTCTACATTTCCACCCTCTTGGACCGATCTTGCTCGTTTGCAATCCTCGGCGAAAATTACCTGTATTAGTGTTTCTGGTGCGTTTAAAGACTATCCATATTTGAATATTTTCACAATCCATTTTTTTACACCATGTTTCAATACGTTTTTTGAAACTCGCATTATGTTACATATTCATTATAATTCCAATACGACGTAATGTGCTTCTTTTTCTTAAATTCAAGCTATTTATTTCAAAATCATAACACGAAATACAATATTTCATCTTTATTCAAACATAAAATATACAATACAAACTTTTAAATATATATGTGACATTTTGAAGTTAGGGGGGGCAGAAACATCATCGCCAGGTTTCCCTTGCTCCGCACAGAAGTCATGGCCAGCGAGAAAAAAACAAAATAAATAAATGTAGAAGGTCAAAATAATCACTCCTTGGCTGCTGCAAGTTCATTTTATTAAACTGTAGCTATACTAGAGTGAAAAGCTCCTGTTGCAGACGATATTTTACCGAAACATCCAAAAAATATTCCATGCTTTACTACAAGTCGTACTCATGCAAGAGCGCACCCAAGAATCCTTCTTCTAATCTCTCTTACCACCTCTCGAGCTTCCTCTTTTAAATCTAAAAAGAAAATTCTAGAACATTCTCTAACCTCAAACCATCATTCTTTTATGTAAACAGAATTCTTGTCCAGCTACGAGACTATTTTCCACAGACGATAATTTTATTTTTAAAAAAAATATTATTTAGCCAATTTATAATCGACTCAGAATTTCTTAGGCAGACGATTTTTATAGATGATTAATTTTAAGAGAAAAAGAAAAATGAATTTATTGATATGCACACTATCAAAGGTTGACGGAGGGAAAATAAATAAGTAGATAAAATAAAATAATGATATTTTTTGAAAGGTATGGTTTTGGAATAAATTTAATAAGACTTTCTTAAAAAGGGTTGATAAAAACATAGAAGAAATCAGTTTTATTTGGAATATTAAGAAATAAAGTTTAAGAATATTTTTAATTTAGAGCCATCTTTTAAATTTACGCATACTGGAATAATGTTTTTTAAGGCAAATTAAGAATTTATATCGTCTGCATAAAGATTAACAGATTACATCTAGAAACAAGATTTTAATTTAATAATTTGAAGAAGTGCGGAATATTATTATAAGAAAATTAAGATAGTATAAAGGTTAGTTTTGGCGAAAAAAAATTTAAAATTTGTAATATATATATATATATATATATATATATATATATATATATATATATATATATATATATATATATTTTAAGGTGGTTAAAATAATAGAAGAGATATTACAAATTAAAATATTTTATTTCAAACATCTTCTGTTTTAAATAAAATATTTTTCAACTTGTAACATCTCTTCTACTATTTTAGTCGCCATTTTAAAGAAATCAGAGAGCTTTTTAAAGTTCATATTGTATATTCTGTTTATTTTCATTTTCATTTTTCACTTGGAAATCTTGCTATAGAAAAGTTAAGACGTAATATTCACCTTTTTTTTATTCTTCAAACAATTTATTACGTTTTCATTTTTTACGTGTAATCTTTCAATAGAAAAGTAGTTATGATAAGAATGTTTTTCTTAATTAAAATACTATATATTAATGCACAATATCAATGTATATATTATACTATATACTACATATTAATGCAAATACTATAACGAAAAATATTTAAATTTTACCGTTATTTTTTCTGCAAGAGCTGGTTTTATCAGAACCGTGTTAAGGCGGTATTCAAAAATTTTAACCCTCCCCATTTCCACCCCCTCGGGCCGATTTTGCCCATTTGTAATGCCCGCCGAGATATTAGACATATGAAGGATTTTTCAGCTAGCTCTAGCTACACCAAAAAAAAAAACTTTTCAAATAGAGGTTGTTTTGAGTTCCTGGGGTCATAATGAAAAAGTTGTGAAGGAATTTAGCAAAAGTTGCGCCATGGTAACGACTGCAATAGGTAGTATTTCTTACAAAATCTACCTAAAATCAAAATTGCGCAATTTTAATTTTTTTAAATTTTCAGCCAATGGCTCTTAGCTACAGCCTTATTTTATCACAAGAAACAGATTAATATGCTATATTTCTACAGGAAGTTAGGATAGTGCCCATCGAGCCTGGATATTTTAATACAGTTTACAGCAGCTGCAAAGTTTCCGACGTAATATGTGACCAATTTAAGCAAAGATATTCTTAAATACTTGAAGCAGTAAAAAAATAACGTGCAATTTAGTTTAATTAATTTTACTTATTTACTAAAAAGAAATTTCAAAATGTTAATTTGTCGCCGAGAACGTATGTAATCTCAGAATATGGTTGTAATTTTCTTTCAATTTTAACCACTAATGGCAGTTGGGTTTCAATAATACTAGTTGTATGTTCATAACTTTTGAGAAAAAGTTGCTTTTGTGCTAAGAAAATAAGAAATTATCAATTTTGATTTTTTAACGCATGATTTTTGAGTTGACATAACTGCAAACATGTAGAAATCCAAAAATTCTGTAGCAAAAGAAGCTATTTAGCTTTTAAATGCCGCGTAGCATTTGTTATTTGTTTAAACTTGCAGTCGAATTTTTCGGGCAGTTTTTTGGGGAGTGAGCGCACTTAAAAAACATGAAAAAAACCATTGAGTGTGTGCGGCGTTTCCCCCTCCCCCTCTTCAAAATTTTCTTGTGTTTTCACAAATGTAACATTATTTAATCGAAGATATGACAATGCAAAAATTTTTAAAAAAGGAAAAGCCTAAATGTGAAATTAAGCATTACAACAATTGCTTTCAAGTTAAGCTTATATTTAAGAAATTTGCAAAAAACACTTACAGATATTACTGACTTTTATGACAATCCGATTTAACATTTAATACTATTGCAATATAATATAGGCGTCAAATGCTGAAAAAAAAAAAAAAAAAAGATTCTCATTTTTTTTCTTTTCAACAAAAATAAATGCTGTTGTCATCAACAGATTTGATTGAAGTTAATGAAAAAAAAGTATAAATTTAACGTGTTTAACTTAAGAATTATAAAATCAAGTTTTAGTAGGCTTACTATAGTGCACTGAACTAGTCCCATGGTAAGGTAAGAATTATATCAAAGAAATCAGATGTAGTTTCCTTAATATACCCTTAGTGCAGCAAAATAACCCCATAAGATAGAAATTTACGTTTTATATTAATTTGACTTTTTTCTATTTATACATTTATTTTTAATTCACACTTAATTCAAAATTATACCTAGCTTTCACCGATAAATGAAAAATTTAGGTGTTGCGCATATGAAATTGCAAGTTTATAAGTTCTTAATAAAGAAAAACTCAAAAACCGGTTTTTTCAAGCCCTGATTTATATGGTATTAGTGAGATTTCGAAGTTATTAGAAATAAGAGAGGGTGGGGGGAAGAAAGAATCTAAAAAATCGAAATCTAAAACTTTTTAAATTATACTAGAAATTATTAAAAGTAAATTAAAGAAAGATGTAAAGAATTCTAATTTATTTTCTCTACTCGATAGCATAATTACTCCTGAATCAGCCAAATTTCTTTTCATCTCCGTCATAACATTTTCATCTATTCTCAAATTTAATAGTTTTCTTTTTCTTTGTCAATATGAAACGTAAATGTAACACTAAACCGGAATACACATCAAAGCTTTGTCTAAAATGTATTCATATCTCTAAGGGGAATGGCAGATACAGCGTATCTGAAAGATGTTGAAGGAGCTAGCAAACAGACATTAACATGTCTATTGTAGTAAAAACACTCCCATCTGTAAAGGTAGTAGCAGAAATGACAAAGAGAACAAAACGTAGAGGTTCTCCTCAAACATTTTATCTATCAAGAATTTTTAAGTTAAAATTTCAATTGAAACCTCAATTGTTCGTTCATGTTTTGTTGTGTAACTGGAATGCAAATGACGTTAAAACAAAGTAAAATATTTTAAGTAGGATAACATCTCCAGTAATTGGCACATTAAGGATTTGTCTTTAAACTTACTTCTATTTTCATTACCAAGAAATAAAATATTTACTTGCAAATATTTTTAAATCAAAGAGTGCATATCTGTGCATCTATTTTGCCCACTAAACTCTAAAATATTTGAAAAAGTATTTTTATAAAAATATATTTATAAAAAGTTGCTGTAATCACCAGTAATTGGCACTTATAGTCTAAGATCCGGCTGCAGAATCAGTGTACTCATCGAGTGTTTGCTGAAAACCAAATTTTTACACATATTTATGATTAGGAGAATTTATATCTACTAGGTTGCCTATCAAAATGTGGCCGCTAGTATTTTTAATTAAATTATTAATAATTCATAATCCGTAAGAAATTTCACTGACTTGTTTTTTCAATAAAATGTCGTCTACTTTACGGCAACATCTATAAAGACTCTGAAAAATCATGGTTGCCGTTGCGCACCTGGCCGCACCTCTTCGCAGCCAGGTATACACAGGTATGAATTTGTTACATTTATACACCCACAACGTACATTCATAATTTATATATCAAATTAAAGCTAATATTTCTGTTTATTATTATATTAAACAAAAACATAATTTGCAGAACAAATTAAAAAAACCAAGATTTATTTCCTACACTCTTTAAGCCCGAGAAGGGACAGATATTAAGATAATTGATTTATTCATTTCGACATTTAATGTTAAATTTTGGTAACAAATAAGTTAAACAAAGTGAACATGAAAAAATAAAAATGCAATTCAAACAATATGATACTTAACCACCCTAAATCTTAGATTCCGTTCAAATGAAATCGAAATAAATCTCCGACTTTTTCTGAACATTTGCTTTTTTGATTGCCTATTCATTTTGTTTACACTTACCGTAAACATAATACAAAATCTGCAATACAAATTTGCAAGTTGAGTTTGGAAAAAAAGTCTTAGATTTATTTAGATTTCATTTGAACGGAATCTAAGATTTAGGGTGGTTAAGTATCATATTGTTTGAATTGCATTTTTATTTTTTCATGTTCACTTTGTTTAACTTATTTGTTACCAAAATTTAATATTAAATGTCGAAATGAATAAATCAATTATCTTAATATCTGTCCCTTCTCGGGCTTAAAGAGTGTAGGAAATAAATCTTGGTTTTTTTAATTTGTTCTGCAAATTATGTTTTTGTTTAATATCTCAAGTTTTTTAATAACTATTGCATTCAGGTGAACTCATTTCAAAATTAACTGAGGGTATCATCTTCAGGACTTCTTTATGCGGTATCGTGTCACAATTACTGATGTAATTCACCCAGGACCATAGCTAGAAGTGAACTATGGGGGTGGAGGGCTGGGTGAGCTCAAGAGAATGCCTAAGGGGCATTCAGCGGCATACACTTGTGCATGCAACACGTTGGCATGATTGGAACAAAATGGCGATTATGTGTCTCACATGCTAACCCGGCTATCATTGTATACTTATTAATAAATTATTTTCTTGTACTTTCTTTTTTAAAATGGGTACTTCTAGGTTATCCCGTCGACCAAAAAATTATCGCCAAACTATAAGATTAAATGCCAATAATGGATGATCGTGAATGTCACATTCAATGACATTAATGCGATTCACGTGTTTAAAATGTCATTAAGTGATTTTTATTTCGACTTTTTATTAATATTTTTATTAATATTCTACTAATTATTTGTTTTTTCGTTATTTAAAATAAAAATTATGTCAATATGTATAATTTGGCTATTAATTTGGCGATTTGTATAATTTTGCGAAATTGGTCGACGGGATAACCTAGAAGTACCTTAAAATGATATAAATTGTTTTGTTCTATTGAAAACGAAATTTTCACCATCAATTTTCGCAAAAATTGCGCCAACGTGATAAGTATTAGACATCTGTGCCAAAGGACAGAGCGTTATGAATATTTCAAATGAGTTTACATTTTATAATTTCATACAAATAATGCATCAAAAGAGTTTTATAAAAATATTAACTTGAAATATAAAAAAAACAGCTACTTTTCAACAGAAACTCTTTGTGATGTTTTAAAAATTAAATCGTGTAAGTTTCTTATCATTTTGACAATCATAGGAATAATAAATTTAATACAAATTAATTCAAAATTAAATTTTATTCAATGATTAATTATTTGTAATGTTACAAGTTGAGGAGCGATTTTAAAAAATCGCCAAATTGGAAATTAAAAAAAATATTTGAATGATTAGGTTGATAGAATTGGCTAATTTATTGCAGTGCCGAAAAGTCTTACGCCAATTAGTCGTTAATTCTGCGGTTTAGCCTTAAAAAAATTGCCAGGAATTGAGTTTGAAGGCCTAGTTCTGCAGATTTACTAATTTCATTACGTACCAAGGATGATATACTATTATTTTTTACTATTATTTTTTAATACTATTATTTTTGGAGACTTTTATTTACCTTAATTTATTTTGATTTTCTTCGAACGTATAAGGCGAAGACATTATAAAAATTGTGGTATAGGTACAAAATTCCAGCACAAATATCATATACTGGCTTTGGCGCGATTTTTTTCAGATGCCAATGTGTCAGAAACCCCACTTTCAAATACCATTATTTACATATATATTTTTAAGTTATTTTCTATTATTTTGAAAAAACAATAAATAGAAAAAAGCTTAATTTACTAATTTTCTATATTTCTTCAATTAAAAATCGCCTTGATCCATCAATTAATATTAGAAAATATCTCTTTATTACAAAAATCATGCTTCATATTTATTATTTTCTGAAAATAATTCTTTTTCCTGGTACCAAATGTTTAAAAATCTCCGTTTCACTTCCAATATGAAGTCTTAAATATGCCGTTTTTAATTCTTACAAAAAAAATTTCTTTTTAAATCACGTAAAAATTATTAAATGCTACAGGAAATATGTCCATTGATCACTAAGATTTTCATTTTTTTTTTTTTTTTTTTTTTTTTTTTTTTTTGATTGGAGGAATTTTTTTTTACTCAATTAGGTGCTTCGAAGAAAATCTGTGGCAGCGCGTACAAAAGGTGGGAAAATGTCTAGTAAATAACTCGTTCAATGTTAAATTCCCTATTAAAATAACATTACGGAGTCGCATTGGAAATAAATATAGCATAGCACTACCGTGCTATGCTATAATACGGTTGCCTAATTAAATCTGGCAGCAAATAAGGGTTGCTGGCTGTTAAATATAGTAAATAAAAGCGGTGGAGTGACGCTGCAGAATCGTTTGTTTCATACACTGTTAAAAATCTGCTGCATTTTGTTGCAACGCACTCCATCGCTTGTATATAATATCTCTATTCCAACCAATGAGAAAGCTCCATTTCACGGCCAAGTAACCGTTTTCTATACATCGCTTGTATATAATATCGCTATTCCAACCAATGAGAAAGCTCCATTTCACGGCCAAGTAACCGTTTTCTATACAAGCAAGGGAGTGCGTTGCAACAAAATGCAGCAGATTTTTAACAGTGTATGAAACAAACGATTCTGCAGCGTCACTCCACCGCATTTATTTACTATAATTTAACAGCCAGCAACCCTTGTTTGCGGCCAGATTTAATTAGGCAACCGTATCTATACATATAATAAAACAGTAGGACCCGGTGTGTCTGTACATTGAAGATAATTGACAAAAATGGAGTCAGGGCGATAAAAGAAAACCAATGAAACACAAAAAAAAAAATTTTGAATTTTTTGTCTGTCTGTCTGTCTGTCTGTTTGTTCGAGGTTATCTTCGTAACTACTGAATGGATTTTTATGCGGTTTTCACTAATGAAGAATGCACACTCCCGGGCAGTGTATAGGCTTTGTTTCATCAAAATCGGACAACAGACAAAAAAGTAACAAAAAGAAACAAAAGAAACTATTAGGTGCGCTGCTCACGTTTTTTAGTACATAACGTTTTTTAGTACATATAAAATCCAATAGATGTCACTGTGCGATTTTAAAACGCGCTATCGTTATGTTTTCGCCAGTCTACTTAAGTATGAGAAAGTTTCAAGCTGGCTGTCGTTCCATGTGGTTTAGTCAGTAGAACGTCAGTGCGCCATACTGATGGCCCGGGTTCGATTCCCAGCATGGAATTTTTTTTCACTATGTTGGCATTAACGCCTATAAGCAATTAAAAGAATTTGAAATATTGTATTCAAGGCGAATTTTCTCTCTGGGAAAATTTCCTTGCATTAATATGTCAGTGTAATTTTTTTTTCGATTTAATTTTTTTTTTCGAAACTTTGTTTTTCTTAAAAAATTACAGTAAATATTTGATATTTCCCAACGTTTTTTGAATGATCGACTTGCTTTTTTTTTTTTTAATGTATGTCTGAACCTTATCTAACTACTTCTTCAAGATTTCTTTAGATAAACCGACCAGCGTAGCGGGCGAAGGCCGTATAATAATAAACAGAAAAAAATTAGCTTTAATTTGATATATAAATTATGAATGTACGTTGTGGGTGTATAAATGTAACAAAATCATACCTGTGTATACCTGGCTGCGAAAAGGTGCGGCCAGGTGCGCAACGGCAACCATGATTTTTCAGAGTCTTTATAGATGTTGCCGTAAAGTAGACGACATTTTATTGAAAAAACAAGTCAGTGAAATTTCTTACGGATTATGAATTATTAATAATTTAATTAAAAATACTAGCGGCCACATTTTGATAGCCAACCTGGTAGATATAAATTCTCCTAATCATAAATATGTGTAAAAATTTGGTTTTCAGCAAACACTCGATGAGTACACTGATTCTGCAGCCGGATCTCGTACTATTAGACTTTTACAAAATTTAAGTAACCCTTTTCAACTAAACAAAACTGTTGTCAATTAAAATTTAAAATATACTATAAATCAGATAATAAATTTATATACATGTCTTTCTTAAGCCGGAGAAGAAGTATTTGCAACAAAAATGGCTAATTTGATAGGAGCTATGATTGTTTCTCTTTCCTATGCACTATTGTCATCTAGTAGCATAAATCAAAGTTATAATTTGTAACGTAAATGAGCATATAACTGGTATATGGTCTTTCATTTTTAAAAGACTGGATATAAATCTTATTTTAGGCCATGTTAGTAGGATGTGCCAATCACTGGTGCTTGCCAGTTATTGGGGATGTTACCCTACTATGAATTATTGGGTTAACTAAAGGGGGTCTGGGACACAAAAATCTTCAAATTTTCTAAAAAAAATTATTGCATTAAAAACTTCTGTTTTTTTTACGCTAACAATGAAGTTTAAATCATGTTTCTGTTTTAAAGAAGGAAGTATTTTTTCCGTTTTGGTTTGTTTTCAAAATCTAGCTTTCAAGCAATGGATGTAATAAAAAAAAATGGATGTCATTCTTGTGAAAATGAGTTTTTTTCCATGACTGGTTTTTTCACCATTTCTTTTTAAATTGTTGTAACCCAAGAACTGTAAAGATAAATGCTTCAAACTTGGAACATGTCTTTTTTATTGTTTTACTTTAATTTTGATTCAGCAAATTTGAAAAAAAAAAAACTTTTGAAATTATTTTTTTAATGAAAGTTGCATTTTTTCTTTCACATTTTGACTTTAAAATATTTAATCTTTTTTCTAAATTAATTTTTTTTAATATTGGATCAAAGTTAAAATTTAGAAATTTCTGTTTATTTAAATGTAAAAGCATTGAAATTCTACAAATATATTGAGTTAAAGATTTTAAATTATCTCACTTTAATAAATTTTAATATTCCTGAATTAGTCATTCTTTTTAATCTCCACGATATGTAACATTTTCATTTATCGTCAGATTCCAAACAAGTTTTCTTTTTGTTTGCCAAGTATCAAACATGAATGTTACACTAAATCGGAATACACACCAAAGCTATATCTAAAATTAATTCACATCTCTAACGGGGAATGGCAGATACAGCGTATCTGAAAGATATTGAAGGAGTTGGCAAACAGACATTAACATGTCTATCATAGTGAAAACACCTGCCTGTAAATGTAGTAGCGGAAATGACAAAGAGAACAAAGGTAAAAAACGTAGAAGTTTTTCCTCAAATATTTTATCCATCAAGAATTCGGCAAATTAAAATTTCAATTGAAAGCTCGATTGTTCTTTCATGTTTTGTTGTGTAACTGGAATACAACTGATGTTAAAACACAGTAAAGATTTAAAGTACTATGAATTACTGGGTTAGCTTAAAATATCAGTCAAAATAATATATATGTATACAGGTGTAAGTTTTAAAACTCTATTTACCCAAAATTAAAAAAAATTCTATTGGTGAACCTGCATTAAAAAAACTTGTTGCATCGTGTATTTCTGCCATATTAAATTCATGGTTTACAATGAAAATCAATGGACGCAGCAGAGGTTTTTCGTGATTTTCCAAAATTTGATTTCTTGGATAAGGCGAATATTAAATTCACGTACTCAGAAGTTAATACATAAAAAAAATCTATTCCTAAAAAAGGCAACTAACACTGTCACCGGTGCTGACAATGAATTTTATGCGACCTAAGGTATTTCTTCGCTGATATTAAAACTACTGCACACAAAATTACGAAAATTGTTATTATAAAGAAATATTTTATAAATACGCTGATACAAACAGTTTTTAAAAATAATTATTTTAAAAGATATTTTAAGTTGGTTAAAATGGTTCAATTAAAAAAGTTTTATAAGGAGTAAAAACTGGGTTTGAGTATTGGTCCCAGTAGACTGAGCTTTTCCAAACTCTGATTTAAGTAGTATAATTCCATTTCGAAATATTAGAAATAAGGAGGGGGATGAACCAAAATTGAAAATTTTAAATTATATTAGAATATATTAAAAATAAAGGAAGGTGTAAAGAATTCTAATTTGTTTTCTCTACTTGATAGCATAATTACTCCTGAATCAGCTAAATTTATTTTCAACTCCTATATATGTAATACTTTCATTTATCCTCAGATTCCAAAGAACATAGCAAGTTTTCGTTTTGTTTGCCAATATCAAACATAAATGTTACACTAAATAAAAAAAAAAAAAACATCAAGGCTTTATCTAAAATGAATTCATATCTCTAAGGGGAATGGCAGATACAGCGTATCTGAAAGATGTTGCAGGAGTTTGCAAACAGACGTTAACATATCCTGTCATAGTGAAAACACAGGTAAAAGTAGCCTGTAAAAGTAGTAGCGGAAATGACAAAGAGAACAAAAGGCAATAAATGTAGAAGTTTTTCGTCAAACATTTCATCTATCAATAATTCGGTAAATTAATATTTCAATTGAAAGTTCGATTGTTCTTTCGTGTTTTGTTGTGTAACTGGAATACAACTGACGCGACGATAAAACACAGTTATAGTTCCTAAAAAATTGTGAATTACTGGGTTAGCCCAAGATATCGCTCAAAATAATATATATGTATAAAAACGCGAGTTTCAAAACTCACATTATACAAAATTAGAACAAGTAAGAAAAATCATGTGTCGAGCACAGATTATGAAGCACTTTCCAACAAAGACATAATGTAACGAAGCTGCACCGTTTAAAAAATCTAAGTATTAAGTCTCATTTCACCATATGGAAATATATAACGCATGTCAAAACCGAATATCAGCTGATCCCATCCTGTATATATGTCGAGATTTGTATCTATTAACAACATGCATTCCAAAATTTAGTTCATTTAAGAGATACACATATTTCAATTGAAAATATGTAGCTTGCTTTGAAAGTATTAGAGGAAAAAAAAAGAATATTGAATGTCTTGTTCAGAAAAAAGAGGAAATAAGAAATCGATACAAAAAGGAGAGTTTTACGAGTCTTCTTTACATTTTTATGTGTAGAAGATAAATGTGGCACATAGTTAGGAACATATAGAACATAGAAATATGATTCATAACTCAGTAAAACTGAAAAGAAAAGGGGATACATTTTTTATCTTTATTCTTCGAAACTTATAACCCAAATTTTACTACCCCCTCTTCCATAAAGGGATAAAGTTAATACGTTCACATACAAAAGGATACATAACTCCTCCATGCATATAAAGATTAATCTTTAACAAGCGCTTTCATCTTCCTATTCTTTGAGCTATAAAAGACTAAATACAAAGTACCAGAAGAAAAAAGAATATTGAATGTCTTGTTCAGAAAAAGGAGGAAATAAGAGTTCGATACAAAAAGAGAATTTTTCTAGTTTTCTTTACCTTTTTATACATAGAAGATAAATGTGAGATAATTAAGAACATATTGAACATGGAAATAGGATTCAAAAAGTTTTATCGATATAGTGCGTAAACCGATAAAATTTAACCAACTCTGAAAAACTGAAAAGAAAAGGGCATTTTTAAATCATTCTTAGAAACTGAAAATTCAAATTTTACTAAAGTTACAAAATTAAGCAGTAAAATTACAAAAATTAAGCAGCAAAAGTAAGCAGTTAATTCTGATGGACATATTCATTGTCAATGCACCCATCACAGTCCCACATTTCTTTTTTCAATAATGTCTTGTATTAATTAAAGGATAAAGTATTTCTAAGTGGTATATATCGGACTATTTATCCATCTGTGTGGTCCCCAATTAAGTATTATGACCGTATAGGGCTGAAGAAGTACAAACTCTGACAATGACACTGTTATATTGTGACAGTTTATGTCAGGCGTACATTACGGCAGACATAGAAAACCCTGTGTTGTTGATGAATTATATTTTTATTTTATATGAACAAAAAGTTTCGGCAGAAGCACAAAGAGCAAACTTGGGCTTACACGTATAATTAATAATTTCGCATAGATAATAAGCACGTATAGTTAATTACGTACATTTAGACTTACGACACATTTTTTTTAGACTTTTACTACATACATAGATGTATATAATTATGTAGATCTATCACTTTTAAAAAAATTTGAAGTTTTCGTTGTCGGTTGAAAATAGAAAGATTACCGAAAATCGGTTCGGTTTCTATTTAAGTATTAAAAACTTGTTTCGGTATATTCTTAGTTTTAGTAATAATAACTTTGCATTTTCAGAAAATAGATAACAGCCTGTATTGATATAAAGGAAAAATTACCGAAAAAAGAAAGTTTCGGTTGGATCAAAAATGATTGCATTGAAATACAACCTCTTCCCTCTAGAGATATCTTACAATATCAATTGCCCTTCGCCCCCCCCCCCCCTTCTTCCATAAAGTGATAAAATTATATGTTCAAACACAATAATACATAATTTCTCCATGCATATAACGATTAATCTTTAACAAGCGCTTTCATTTCCCTTTTCTTTGAGCTATAAAAGATTTAATAGCCGGCTTTGAAAGTATCAGAGGAAAAAAGGAATATTGAATGGCTTAGAAAAAGGAGGAAATAAGAATTCGATACAAAAGGCGAACTTTTCTAGTTTTCTTTACATTTTTATACATAGAGGATAAAATAGGACATAGTTAGGAACATATAGAACATGAAAATAGGATTCATAACTCAGAAAAACTTAAAAGAAAATGGGGATACATTTCTAAATCTTTATTCTTCGAAACTTATTACCCAAATTTTGTTTAAGTTACGGAATTTTAAATAATTAACACGCCAAACGAGTGACTCGAAAAAAAAACCACATGATAATGTTAAGTCTATGGGGGCGTTATTTTCAAATATATTGCTCAAATTTAAAAAAAATTTAATGACTTTTTTGCATAGGATAGTTGAGGACTATCTACAACCAGGCTAGTTTTTACTTTTCAGATTTTGGGTATATATATTTTTTCTTTTTAATATTATGATAATTTCAATTTCAGAACCGGTTCCAACCGATTCAAAAATTTAAAATAATTTTTTAAAAAAAAATCCGAAAATAAAATTGAAAATGTAAAAACTAGTCCGGCTGTAGATCGTCCTCAGCTAACCTATGAAAAAGAAAAATCATAAAATTAGAGAGAGATTTGAAAATAACGCCCCCGTAGACTTAACATTATCATCCGGATATTTTGGAGTGACTAGTGTGAGCTCTTAATTCAGTTTATATTTTCACCAGTGTTGAATTGAAGGCAATGAAAAAAGGGAACAATTAGTGTAGGAAGAGAAATAATTAATCCCCCTTCCCCAAAAAAAACGTGCAGAGAAGGAGCATTTAAGCGGACATTTCACCTTTTCAACAACTTTTATTTTTAAAATATGGTGCAAATGATGAACTTTCTTCATTTCATTATTCAACTGCCATATTCGCCCCTCCCCCTTTCCTCCATAAAGTGATATTATATTGTATTTTCACAAAAATAGATAAACAGCCTGTATTGATATAAAGCAAAATTTACCGAAAAAAGAAAATTTTGGTCGGATCAAAAATGATAGCATAAAAAGGCAATCCTCCTCTTGAGATATCTTACAATATCAAGTGCTAGATCCGCCACGCCCCCTTCTCTTCCATAAAGTAATAAAGTTATATGTTCACATACACAATAATACATAACTCCTCCAAGCATATAACGATTAATCTGTAACAAGCGCGTTCATTTCCCTTTTCTTTGAGCTATAAAAGACTTAATATGCTTTGAAAGAACCAGAAGAAAAAAGAATATTGAATGGCTTGTTCAGAAAAAGGGGGAAATAAGAATTCGATACAAAAGGAAAACTTTTATACTTTTCTTTACATTTTTATACACAAAAGATAAATGGGACATGGAGACATATAAAATACATGGAAATATGATTCATAACTCAGAAAAACTTCGAAACTGATAACTTAATTCACTACAAAGTTTTAAGCAGATAATTCAGTTTGCAATTTGTCCAGTGATGAATTCAAAGGGGGGGGGGGGGGTAACACTGATTTAAGAAAGAAATAGCATCCCCGCCACAATACCAAAAAAAAAAAAAAAAAAAAAAAAAAAAAAATTCTTGCATGGGGGGGGGGGATTGTTTTTTCAAAGGAACAGTTTACATTTCAGAAATTGTTTATTTTAATAATATGGTCGAGATGTTTAATTCTCTACATTTCAGTATTTAATTTAAAATGCATTTTAAAAACTGCATATTTAATTAAAAATTAAAAAAGTTTTAAAAAATTCAATTATTTACTACAGTCTTTAATACATTTTTAAACAGATTTTTGCCTAACTTTTTAAAGTTTTTCAGATGTGTATTATTAAGACAGTAGGGATTTTTAGACACATCAGATATTATATTTGTTGTAATTTTTTAGTGATATATTGTGCAAACCGATAAAATTCAACACATCTTCATATACTTTCATTTTTTAAAGCTAATTCCAAGTGCAGATTTATCCCATATATAATAACGAACAGAAATAATAACGAATATTCAAAAAATTTTATATCTAGTACCTCAAAATACAAGAAAAACCTTAAAATTTTTAAAACAGGAAAGTGGATAAAATGTGAACATGGAGAAAAATCCTTCTAATGTTTTCTTTTGTGCGGGAAATTTCGCTAGGTATATTAACAAAATTTACAATATCTCACGATATAATTTCCCAATGGGTAAATCCTAGGCGTCAAAAATATTCATAATGAAATAAGCTTACATTTAATATTTAAAAACAATAGCCGATTTTTTGATCAATTTTAAGGTAAACTGTCCCTTTAAACTTTTCGGTCTGATGTACTATTAATAGTACATGTCTTTTCATCGAATATTATTTTGTGTTAACAATTATTTTGTTAGTTTCTACATATAGAAATAATAGTGTATGTCTATGCCTTCCTTTGACTTTATGTTTTGACATTTAGTAATGACAATAATAAAAGTTTACTAAGCTCTTTGCACAGTCGGCGATTTCTTTTTTTACATACGTTTCATACTTTAAATTAAAAATATACCGGGTGTCCCAAAAATGACTGATGGATTTTAAAATTCAATAACTTGCAAACGATGACAGCTATTTAAAAAAATTTTGCAGGAAGGTTATGTATAATGTCAGGAGTTATTTTTTTAACCGCAATTTTTTATTTTAGTTCGAATTTCAAATAATAGGTGGCGCTGACGGCGATTGAAGGCCAGGTGATCAGTGCTGAGTGAAGCGTCGACTTGGCCTTCAATCGCCGTTAGCGCCACTTGTTTGAAATTCGATTTAAAAAAATTACGGTAAAAAAACTCCTGACATTATACAAACCCTCCTGCAAAAATTTTTTAAATAGCTGTCATCGTTTGCAAGTTATTGAATTTTAAAATCCATCAGTCATTTTTGGGACACCCGGTAGGTTACTTTTCTGGACAAATCATGCATGATAAAACCTACTGCAATACGATATTTTCCAAACGACTCCAAAAACTCTTCCTTAGCCTATTATATACATATTAATTTAATAATACACAAAATAAGTGCATTCGTTGCATTTCAGACAACGAGATAATCTTTCAACCCCAGTAAGTCTATTTGGATGATTACGATTAACGTTATTAAAGTAATAATTTTGTTCTCAAAATGGAAATATATATATAACTCGAAAGGGTTAAATCAATTGCACGAGTCTGTTTTCTTTTCTCCAAGGAATTCTTTTAATATGTATAACTAATATAAAAATTATACATTTTTATATTATTCAATATAATACCAGTTACATGCATTTCATTTTGTAAATTAAATTTCTTATTTATACTACAATCTACTACGAAACTTCCATTTAACGAAGTCTCATCATTATACTTAAACACTTCGTAATGAAGATAATTCGTTAAGGCCCCTGTCCTCGCTCGAGGAAACGCTCGCGAGCTAATGCTATTCCTATGGGGAAGCATTTTTCTAATAACTCTTTCGCATTTTGACATTCTTGAATAACTTTTTATTGCATTGGATAGCTGAGGTGCATGCCGAAAGCGCACCTTTTTTATTTTTTCGATTTTGGTTCCAGATATTTGTTACAAAGTTAGTTTCACTTTCAAAACCGGTTTCGAAACTGAAAGTGCTTTTTAAAAAAATATCTGCAACCAAAATCGAAAAAGTAAAAAAGATGCGCTGTAGGCATGTACCTCAGCTATCCAATGCAAAAAAAAAAAAATAACAATAAAAAAAAAAAAAATAAATAAAATAAAATATTCAAAAATGTCAAAATGCGAAAGAGTTATTAGAAAAATGCTTCCCCATATGGAATAGCATTAGCTCGCGAGCGTTTCCTCAAGCGAGGACAGGGACCTTAAGGGGGGTCCGAGACAAATTTTAAAATAATTTTTATTTAGTTAAATTTTTGAATTTTTTTCTGATGATTAATCATATCATTTGAAAACAAAATCGCATTATAAAACTTATCAATTTTTTAAAAATTTTTTAATTTTTTAAGAAAGTGGGGAAGTTTAAAATTCTTATAACTCAAAATATTTTCATAGAATTTCAATTTTTTTTTACATTAAGTTAACATAAATATCTAAATTTTAATTCAGAAATTTTTTAAAACGTTAATTTTTCAAAAAGTTAAAACTATTTAAAGTAAAGATTTGAAAAAAAAAAAAAAAAGATTCAACATATTTTTTAAAAAATATTTTCAAAAGTTTTTTTTCCCCAATTGGTTGAATCAAAATTAAAGTAAACAATAAAAAAAGACATGTTCCAAGTTTGAAGCATTTATCTTTAATGGTTCTTGAGTTATAACAGTTTAAATAAGAAATTGTGAAAAAAAAACCATATGAAGAAAATCGCATTTTCACAAGAAGTCATTTCCATTATTGCTTAAAAACAATACTTTAAAAGCGAAAAAATATTCTTCTAATTAAGATAAAAACATGATTTAAACGTCATTTTAAGCGTAAAATTAATTCAATAAACTTTTTTATAAAAGAAAGAAAAAAAAAATTGAAGATTTTTGTCATCCAATCTTCTTTGAGCAGAAATCGATTCCAAATTCATGAAATTTTTATAATAAAATACACATGCGTAAAACGAAAAATACACCTAAAATAGAAATATTAAGAAAATACAGTAGAGTCTCTATACAACGAAATCCACCGTTCTAGTAAAAAATTCGTTATATAGAGAAATTCGATGTACAGAGAATGATGTTAAAAATTTAATGCGTGAAATTTGAACAAATATTTTTGATCTTTTGAATTAAGAATTTGAAATGTTTAAAAGTAAATATTAACCTAACATTTTATTTCTTAATTATTTAACCTGTTTCAAAAAAGAGAACAGACATTTGTTTGAAAGCTTAATGAAAATCAAATAAGGAAGACTTATATTAATTTCAGACGAAAAAATCTGTAATTTTTTGTTGTTTTGATTTTAAAGTTGTTACGCTCTCAAAAAAAAAAAAAAAAAAAAAAAAAAAAAAAAAAAAAAGCTCAAATTTTAGCAAGGAATGAAAAATTGTAGTTAACATTTTCCTCCATTTGAAGACCTCTTCTTATGTGCCTGTCATTGATTCCTATCTTACGTGTGTATCAATCCAATTGACTCTGTTTTGAGAAGGATGTGGGAGGGATGAATTCATTGGACTTAAAGAACAAGGAGAGAAGTAATATATATATATAAAAAAACTCAGCACTGACGATAAATCAAAAATGAGTGATGGAAAATTGATTCCATATGATTTCGAAGCTTTTTAAAACTGAATAAATTAAGACCAATTTATGAAAAAATTCGTTATATGGAGATAGATATTTCGCTATATAGAGACTGATTTTAATGTAATCATGCGAAAAGGGGACCGTTCCTACTAAAAATTCGTTATATAGAGAAATTCGATGTATGGAGTTTCGTTATAGAGAGACTCGACTGTATATTTTAATTCAAACAGCAACTTTTTTTTAAGCAATGTAGACATAAGAAAAATTGAATTAATGTCTAAAAAATACCAAGTAAACAAAAATTAAAGTGCAGTGTAACTTCACTCTTTTTTTTTTTCACAGTATTTCAATTCCTTACCTTTAAAAAAGTTTAATATTTCCTACAGATATAAAAAATACATTGTTCATAAACATTTTTCACATTTTTGGTTAATACCCGAACAATTGATCTAATATTCTCGTGAAATTAAAGTCCCCTTGTTATTGTATCGAAAGCTTTTAGCATTTCTTCTTTTAAATGGAAATGATTTAATAAATAACTTCATTTTCATATAATCTGCTGAAATAAATTCATGTATCCATCGCAACAGGAAACTTTCCGTTTGAATGTTGTACGCGGCATTTTATTTGGGTGGGGGAAGGGGGTATAGATAAAAATGGGGGTGGTGTGGGGCCCTTTTTACAAAAACAAATCAACTCTGACTCAAAAATTTCAATTTATAGAGTGGAAGCTAAAACACTTTTTAATATCCCTGAACAACATAGAAACATAACTTGCAAAAACTATTTTATAATTAAAGAAATCGCAAGTTTCAAAATATCACCCATATCTTCCCGTTAACAGAAAGGTATGGGATGGCAACAGAACAAAGCTATAAAGCAAAAATAATCTAGTGTCGACTACATATACAATCAAACAAAGATTACATGCTCATAATGTATGTGCCACAGTCTAAAATTCCAGTATCGTCATGACTGGAATGAAAATTCATTATTGTCAATCGTAGATGCCATTAAAAAGTTATGAATTATATTTACATTTTGAAGTAAATGAATATAATATCAATGTTATAGGTTCAAGGTTATATATTACCCTCCAAAAATATTTGCATTTACCTAAAAAAAAAAAAGAAAAAAAAGGGGGGGGGGGGGAATTGGACATGTCCCATTCTTCCCCATTTCCTTGTTTTGTGTTAAACTTCTTATGTAAACAAAAATGGTACTTAGTTTAAATTATGGATATTGTACACATACAGTATAATGTTCCATAAATAGGGAAACTATTACATCTATGCATAAACAAGTCATTACTATACGGAAAGAATAAAAAGTATTTGAATCAAATTTACTTTTGATTCTTGAAATGATCTTTTCCTTAATAAAAAATGCAATCTTATTCAGAAAAAACTTTTTTTTTTCAACTGAAGATTGGATTATTGCTTCATCTTTTGTAATTGATGAAATGTTTAGAATGATGCATAAAGAGAAAAAACTACTGCCCCATCCCCCTACAGATCCCACCCCACTCTCACCTACAGATTAATTTGCATATTAAATGGTGCTCAAAGTCAAGATTCACCAGAAATTTTCGTTAAATAGGGACTTCGCCAGGGGCCTCGCTAAGGTGGGGGGGGACAGGGGGGAACCTCCCCCCTCCAAAAAAAAAAACATTCGCAAATGTTGTTACACTTGGCAATTTAAAACTTTTATGGCAAATTTTATTAAAGTTTTAATAAAAACTTCAATACATTTCCTATTTTTGGTAGAATTTGCAAAAGTTACAACTCCAATTGGGAATATTATTAAACTTTTTACAAATAAAAACTGTATTACTTTTTCTAAGTGCATTATCTTGGCAAAATTATAAAACGAGTTGGCAAATATGAAAATTTGACTTGGCAATTTAAGGTCTTCTCCCCCACCAATAAAAAGTCTTAGCGATGGCCCTGGACTTCGCTATAGGAAAGTTCAAGTGTATTAGAAAAACTATCGAAGTAATTACTTACAGTCCTGTAATTCCATATTCCATGCATGGAATAGTATCTACATCAGAATTTTTAATTAGATGTGCGTAACAACAGCCGCCCCATACCATTCCTAATGGAAGTCAAATATTTTGCTCTTAATGCATAAAACATAATCGACACAGCTTTTATCTCTTCCTGTAACAGATAATCCGACGTCCTGTCTTATCTATTTTTGCGAGCATCCAAAGAATTCATTGTTTTTAAGCTCTAGTTTCTTTTTCAAAAGCACTTTGTTTTCTGTCAATTTTACTAGAAACTGATAAGAATCAATTTAGATATTAGGGATTCTAAATTTGAGATATGTGTAATGATTTTATCTGTTGAACTTTTTCTAACACAGATGAAAAGAAATGTGGGCCAGTTTGTTGAACTGTCCATCAGTATTTTTATTTATCCGAAACCGCATGAATCGAAGAATAAGGATCTGTTCATATATGATGCCACATTTTTTTTCAATATTTGTATCCCCTCCCCCCCCTTTTGTCGCAAAATGTCTCACTTTACTATACCCCCTCCCCCCCCCCTTTGTCGCATGTCACTCTACATTATATATGCATAATACTTGCTGCTCAGAAACAAAGTACTATGCTATATAGATATATAGTTCATAACAACTTTTTTAATGATTTGTGTTTTAATGATTTTTGTGAAACAATAAAAGTTATTTGTGTATTTATTTTGTATGAAATAAGATTGAAATTTAGAACAAAAATTATAACTAATACAATAATAATACAATATTAATATGAAAGAGCAATTAAAAACAATAGTATTTTGGAATTTGAAATGGAATTTAATATGTATACCTTTAAATCTTTATGGTCAAAATAATTTAGTTTTAAAATAACTTCAAAATTTAATTTGCTGATTCTTAATATTTTTATTTTAACCTAAATGTGTGATGTCACATTTCTTACGTCCCCCACCTCCTTGTCATAAACTATCTCAATTTCACGCCCCCATTCCCCCTCTAAGCACGACCTCCAAGTGTAATGACTTTCAGAATCCTGGAGAACGGGTTCAGGTAAACCGATTAGACCTGTGGTTCCTGTCGGATCGTGTTGATGCCAGACTTCGAGTAATCGTAATCGTGTAATCGTAGTCGATTATAATCGATTACAAAAACTGTGTAATCGCACTGTAATCGTATTCATAGATTTTGGTTTTCGACATAATCGCAATATAATCATAATCAAGAGATTTCATCTCGATTATAGTCATAATCTAATCGTAATCGGACCCTAAGTAATTGCAATGTAATCGTAATTTCACATAAATATACGATTACGCTCTAAGATTACGTCTTTCCCCCCCCCCTTCCTTTCTCTTCCAAATGAAAATATACTTGGTTTGCTAAACATTGTACCGGAAAAGAAAGAATGTGGTTCACGTTTTTAACTCATTAAACTGCCCCTAAAGTAGGAGGGTGAAGGTCAGAGATCATGAGGGACACAGATAGCCTTTAATGGGGGTAAAAGTGAAACAGAATGTATACCGCACACTGTAATAGGATACAGAAATAGTATTTGACTTGAGTTTGTCAAAGATATGGGAATTAAGAAAATAAAACATGTGGTCAATCCAGAGGTATGGGTCATTTGAGTGGAAGTAGTGAAGATAAAAAGTAAAAAAAGAAAGAAAGAAAATTATTTTATTTATGGTTTTACTACGGGCACTTGTATTCAACATTATATTCTGCCCTTCCCACTCCCCTTAAATTCTGTCCTACCAGAAGACAATGTGTTTTTTTTTTTTTTTTTTTTCATTTGACTTTCTTGTACAGAGGCGTAGCCAGAGGGCTCCATGCTCTTCATACCATTAAAATCGAAAAGTTGTTTTCGCCTTGAGTAATAGCTGGAAATTCTCTGATTAGACAAGGCAAAGAAAGCTTTATAAAATTAGTGGTAACCAGTGCATCTGGATTCCACTCCCCACCCCCATCTGTCTACGACGCTGTTCATGTAAATGAAATTTATTTTAAAATTTATTAAATTTGAAAATGCAGTATATCAGTATAATTTTTTAATTTATATTTCTTCATTTTTCTCCGTAAGCAATATAATTATAAAAGGGCTACTTGATTCATCCGAAAACACTTCTTCGCTAAAGTTTATCTTATGAGCAAAAAAAAAAAATACGATACCAAATTTACGATCACTTGCATTTCAATATTTTTAAATGTTTTTCTCATTGAGCAACTGAAATCTATCTGTATGAAAACCGATTTTTGTTTTACCCTTTCAATTTCCATTACATTTTTTTTTAGTATATTTACATTTTCAAAACCGGTTCCTAAAGTAAGAACATCTTTAAGGGTGTTCTCAACTGCTTTGTTCAGCAAGCGCAAAACGTTTTGGCACATTTCAGGGATGGGAACTGCAAGAAAGCAAAAGGTTGGTTGATTTTTGACGTCCGATTATCTGCGCTAGGGATATAGGACCAGGGGGGGAGTGCCCTTCGTGGGGGTCTTTCTAAGGGAACCTAACCCGTATTTACGCAAGGTTCGAAGAAAACCACGAAAACTCCGAACGGTTAGGCCGACAGCCGCGATTGGGTTCGAACCCAGCACCTGCCGTCTACCAGTTGAGAGGTCCGAACCTCTCGGCCACTGGTGGGGCAAGAAAGCAAAAAGACTGAAAATACGCGTGAACGAAAAATTGCACACCATATTGTATTCACACGCGCGAATGAAAAATTGCACCACAAGTAAGGGGGGTACTTTTTGTTTAATGAATAGATGTTATCAGAAGTTACATTCACTGAGAAAGATTTGGAACAATCAAAAAAAAGATTGTGAAGCAGGAAAATCTGTTTTTGGAGCAGCAAAAAGAATAATTTGGCAGCAGAAAAGTTAGTTTTTCAGGGATGAGATTGACAAAAAAGCTGAAAACTGCGCGAACGACTTTTGAACAATGACAGGAATGTCAATCGCAACAAATATAATTGTATTAATATATAACATACAATTTAGCTTTTGGTAAATTAAATTAAAAGAAAATTATTAACGTGAATTGTAGAAATTATTTATACTTACTCTAATGAAAATTTAGTTTATTAAGATACAACACGATAATAAAAACCTGTTATTGGCATGAATATTTTTTTTAATTGAAATTTTCTAACAGTAAGACATTTTTGGTTAAGTATTAGGGAAAAGAAAATAGAAATTTTCTTTGTTTTTTAGCCTTGCTCTTGCACAAGGTAAATTTCTTTCTCCTGCTTTTTTCTTGGATATTACACATTAAAGATATCTACCGATGTCGCTGGACTTTAAAAATCCTGGGTCTCCAGGACCCAGAACTTAAATTCTGAGTCTCTTTTTTACAAAAGTGGGTCCTCACTGATAAGTCATTTTTAGATGCAAAACTTGAACTTGTTCATTTGGAAAAGAAGACTGAAATGCAATAATTTTTGTTTTAACAATAATTAAAATCAATATTATTTTTTTAAACTATTGAGAAAAATTTCATTTATTTTTAAAAAAATAAATGTGCAAGATACAAATTTAATTATAAATTAATGCTTATTTGAATGTAGAAGATAACATGTATCACTATTGTTTGCATTTCTTTTTAAAAAGGGCAAGACTGATTTATTGAAAAAAACATTTTTGTTGAAAAAAGGATACTTTTGTTGAATATGAGGGTATTTTTTGTTCAATGAATGGGTGCTTTCAGAAGTCACATTCATTCAGAAAGATTTAGAGGTGTCAAAAATGGATTTTGGAGCAGGAAAGTTTGTATTTGGAGTGGCAAAAAAATAATTTTGAAATTTAATTTTTGGGTTAGTTTTTTTCAAGAGTCCCTTTGATGAAATCTTTAGTTTTAACACTATCTCTTCATGAAATCTCATTTGTTGGAATCTTTTGGCAAAGTTTTTTTTTCAAAAATTTGCTTTTTTTGCGAATGTTTTGACGAAATCTGCAGTTTTTTCGCGATCGTTTGACGAAATCTACCGTTTTTTCGTGATCGTTTGACGAAATATACCGTTTTTTCGCGATCATTTGACGAAATCAAGCGGTTTATTCCGATCGTTTGACAATATCTACCGATTTATCCTGATTTTTTGACAAAAGTTGATTTTTCGCAAAACATTTGGCGAAATTCGCCGTTTTATCGCGATTTTTGGACAAAATCTGCCGTTTTTTCCGTATTTAGTGACGAAATTAACCATCCTTTCGCGAATCTTGACAAAATTGGCCGGAAATTAGTCGTTTTTTGGCGATCTTTTAAGGAAATTTGCCGTTTTTTCGCGATTTTTTGACGAAATTACGCGTCTTGTATTTTTTTGGTAAATCAGAAAATTTGAAAATAAAAGCTGAAAACCGCGGATCCGCGGAAGAATCTCATCCCTGGTTTTTGGAACAGAAAAATTCTATCCACCAATCATTAACTTTCTTTCCTTGCCCATTTGACGAAAATTGCGTTTTAAAGCGATTTTTCGACAAAATTTGCTGTTTTTTCGCGATCTTTTGGCGAAATTTGCCGTTTTTTTCACGATATCTTGACGAAAGTTACCGTTTTATCACTATTTTTTGATGAAAATTGCCGTTTTATCGCGATTTTTGGACGAAATTTGTCTTTTTTCGCAATTTTTTGAGGAAATCTGCCTTTTTTTCGGGAATTTTTAACAAAATTAGCCATTTTTTTCGCGAATTTTTTGACTAAATTTGCCGGAAATTATTCGTTATTTCGCGATTTTTTAACGAAATTTGCCTTTTTTGCGATTCTTTGACGAAAATTACGCGTCCCGCGGAGCTCGTAAGCTCCATTTTTTAGCGTCCTGTCGCCGATTTTTTGTGTATTTTACGCGCTATAGCGCGTCCGCGGCAACCCTGTTACATATTTCTGAAATCCGCGGAAAAAAGCGGAATTTTTGGGGTGAAAAATCTGAAACTTATCAAAATAACAAAAAAGCGGAAATCCGCGGAATTTCTTAAAATAACAAAAAAGCGGAAAATTCCCATCCCTGACATTTACAAATTCATTTTTTAACGGAAAGATAAAAAATTGGAAGGGCTGACTATGCAAGCGAATTCGAATCAAATTGAGTCTTCCATTTTGTGGTAATTAAATTATCTACCGAATTATGAGCTATTTTGGTCACGTGATCTCGTGATTTTCTCCCTATCATTGACTGGTTTTTCTGCTTTCGCCGGAAAAAAGCGTTCGAAATGTCAACTTTGATGGCTTGTTCTGAAATATCCATTGCGTTTGGGGAAAAAAAACAGAAAAATGAGTGCAATTAGATCGTTTCTGATTAACAACACCTGCTGGTTCATATATATTTGAACAAAAATAAATTAAAACTTATGTCTCAAAATTGCCCTTTTTGATTTAAAAACACCCATAATAAAAAGAATGCATACAAAATCAAAAAAGTAGAAAACAACGGTCTTTATATACATCGATCTGAGCTAAACAATGCGAAAAAGAAAAAAAAACTTTATAAAAGTTTAAAATGCGAACAAGACATTAAAAAAAAATTCTTCCAAAGGATTAACATTAGTGAACTGCTGTTTTCGCCTTACTGAAGCAGCCTTTTTATGTTATGCACTGCATAATAATCGGCACAGAAATTAACAAAAAGAAGAAAATTTTATGTTTTATAATGTGAATGAGAAGGTTCGAAATAATACCTCAAAATTCTTTAAAGAGGTATTTTCCCACTATCGAATAATAATAATATGTATATGAAAAAAATGTGATTTAGGCTGAATTTTTCTTGGGAAATTTGTGAAGTAAAATGATCAAAATTCAATAAAAAAATAACAACTATAAAACAATGGAGTTTTGAAATAATTATAAAATGTGATCATAAAATTTATTATAAAATGTGAATATTGCATACTGATAGTCAAACAATGAGTTCGAAGCAAGAGTTGTTCTTCATAGAACTTTACACGATTCGAGTTAAACCAAATTCGAGTCCTATAATTTTATTTTTAGTCAATCCGAAACCCGACTCAAATTCAACATACTTTATCATAATATTAGCCTATAAGAAACTAATAAGAAATTGCTCTAATAAGATGCTCTAATTAATTACTCTAATAAAAAATTGATATTTTTTATAAAGGAAGAAATTTATGCTATCTTGCATACATACATAAGATAAATATAATACTCCTTAATATTTAAGAATGCATTTTTTCCCCCGAAAAAATATTTAGGACTGTTTTGCGAAAAATTGGGTAAATCCTAAATAAGAGTCGCACATGGCTAAAACACAAGCCAACATATTTAAAGTCAACAAGACCTGCAGCGGCAAAAATTACAACCGTAATCGTAATCTATATGTAATCGTAATCCAACAAAAAAAATTGTAATCGTAATCTAAACATAATCGTAATCAAACAAAAAACTTGTAATCGTAATCTAAACCTAATCGTAATCCAACTGTCATAAAAAGAGACATAATCGTAATCGGTTTTTAGAAATTGAAAATAATTGTAATCGTAATCGATTACAGTCCTCTGTAATCGACTCGAAGTCTGGTTGATGCTACTTTTTGTTATAGTTCGGTTTGAATTTAAATGTTTCAGTTTATATCTGTTCATGATACATAAATAGATGCAATAATTGCTGCACATAACTATGTATAACTTTGTAGTAATTTTGTAGAAAATAAAACTTTTAAAAAGTTCTTTTTTTTTTAATCATGCCATGTGTAATATGCTAAAATATGCACTACTACAATTACCATTCCTAAGTCTCGAACACGTGTAAAGGAAAGCTACCTAAAAAACTGCCATGTCCATTTTTTTTAAATTGTCCAACTTGTGAGTTTGGAGTTCTAATAGTCTTAATTACACAAATCAAATGTGTTTAGGCAAGTATAAAGAGGAAATCTAGTGGTTTTAATTACTCCCAAACTTTTGTGATTATGAGTTTTTGATGGGGTAACTATAACCATCCTTTAAACTTAAAAAGAAAAAGGGCTATGAGAATTGAAACTTTCAAGAGGTATTCTTAAAGGGTAAAGTTACTTCCTATGTACAAGAAACACCACTTTTCCGAATAGAAACAAGTAAAAAAAAAAATGTTGAAAATGTAAAAAATGATCATAACTACCCCTTTTGACTCTATATTGTATTTGGAAGGGCGTAACACATGAAAAACCAATTCCAGCCATTATCATCTACATTCGTAAAATTATCCGAATTCTTCTTTTGCAACCCTGTATATGATACATAAGCTATACACACGCTTAAATTTAGTTCAGTTATAAAACCTCAGTTGAAAATTCCCCTTCAACAATTTCCAACGATTTTCGCTAGAAATGACATGTGAATTCTTTTGTGCAACTTCATATACGAGATATGGAATTTATACTCAAAGAACAGCATGCAGATAATCAGTTAAACTTTAACGCGCATGCAGAAACTGAAAACACAGTTTAGCATTTTCAGCACACCAGCAATTATTGTTCATATGTAGTACTCTAATCTATTTTGTCGGTCCCAGTACACGAACTATAAATGCTATGAACGCCATATTCTATAGTAATCAACTTGTAGGGAAATTCAGCGATTTATGTCAATTTGAATGCATTTGAACTAGCATAATCTCATTAAAATGCTCTGCAAACGATTTTTCCTCATCAACCATAATGTAACAGTTCTTTTGAGTGTCACTGTAAAGAACTATCATTACTATACTTTATTCAATACCGAATGTTGTGATAAACAATAACATGTATCAATTACATGAAAGACCGAGTTAGTTAACATGAGTAAATTTATTAATACTGAGTAAATTAATGAGTAAATTAATTAACATGAGTTAAAGCATGAGCAAACAAACCGAATTTGTAAATGCTCTTCAACTATGTTGAAAATTGTTCGAAAAAGAAGTGAGCTGTCAAATAAAGTCATCTGCAGTACCGAAAGCATATACATCCCCGATAATCCGGATCGGTTTTTTCATTTTTTTTTTCCAAGTTTGAGAAGCGATTGGCTAATTTCCATAACATTAACTTGTTGCATCGTCGTATTCTGAATTTAAAAAAAAAAAAACTTTCGCCAATCGCGTCTCAAACTTGAAAAAAAAATGAAAAAACTAATCCGGATTATCGGGGTTCTACTATATTATTGGACACTGGGTGTGATAAAGCAAACGCCAGGTCTGGAATATTAACTGTTCATGGAGTAATGGCTCCCATTGGTTATTAGATATGAACAGGGGATTAAACTTTAACAAAATATTTATTTTTTATATAAATAGTCTTTATGGTGAATTAGATTTATTATTTTTCCAATAAAAAATATTTTTTTGAAAATTTACAATTAAAATACAATACTGGAGACCAAGAAAAATGTAGTTTTGTTGTTGTTTTTACCCCTACCCAAAATATTGCTCGAAGTAGCATGCAAATTTTACAAGTATACTATTATAAGGGGGATAAAGAAATATACTCATGAATAAGTCAGAAATTGTACGTCAAATGTGGGAAGTGAGGTGCTTTCGTGCTAAAACTAGTTTTATAAATTTTAAGATCATGGTGCAATCGCTCATGCACTGTTATTAAAAATCGCATGAGTGCAAAATTTATTACGATTCTATATATCCAATTCAGTGATACGGAAATAGGACTCCATCTTAAGGGCATAATCACCATGGCAACGTAGAATCATTACCTATCATAGGATATCACTGAATTAATTACATGTGATAGGATTTAATGAAGAAAACGTAATATCCAAGCGACAAAATTCTGCAACGATTATATATATAATCGTTACGAACAGACAGAAAGACGACGGGCAAAATGACAACTATAGATGCTACGTATTTATAAAATTACGAACGCACTTAAAAATCCTGTCGGACCAAGGCCGGTAGTATGTTAAAAATGTGTAAAAAATATTTTATCTTAAAAAAATTCTGTAGTTGTCAAAATGAAATGTATATACATACCATCGGGGTCATTGTCAATCTTATCCATTTGAGAACAGACAACTAGCTTGAGAATCAAATCTGTGAATTTACCACTATACACACCGAGTTAGGAAATTCAAATCTGATATTAGTAGCTTCCCCTTTCCCCTATCATGTACTCATATCATATCATATACATTACTCATTTCGTATTTCTTTTCAATCTTGTCTGAGCCAACAAAAAATTGAGTCTTACCTATCACTAAGTATGAATAAGAAGTATTGTTTAAGAACCAAGTTGAAATTTTGATTTATCATGATGTCTTTCTTAAATCCGAAATTAATTGAAATGTCTTTCTTTTCCGCCGTAAGTCTGTTCTATACATAATATTTGGCATTTCATGTATCATATGTAGCATTAGAATGACAGATGTTACTCTTTTGAATAGAAATACCAGATAATACTAAACTACTCGGATGTGGCAATCCCAAAACTTTCTTCTATCTTATGCATGTTTAATACTTCCTGAAAATGCAGCAAAGCAGCGCCACCGGTTAGGTAATCTAAACCAAAATCTGATCAGCAACAACTTATGTAACTTGAATAACTGAATCTGAAATTTGATGAAAATCCATGCATTAGTTATTGAGATATATTTATTGCGAAATCGTGAAAAATGCATCATAGCAATGCCTCCTGTTAAGCGATTTACTCCAAAAACTAAACACTCATCTATATCAGTGACTGACTGAATCTGAAATTTTAGAAAGATTCTTGCATTAGTTTTTGAGATAGATCTGTTGTAATAATCATGATTGATGCACCATGACAGCACCATCTGCTGAGCGATTTGCACCAAAACGTAATCAGTACCATGTTATATCAAGTACTAACTAAATATAATTTTTTTGAAAATCTATGCACTAGTTCTTGAGATATGGCTTTTTTAGAAATTATAAATAATGCAGCATAGCAACGCCACCTGGTGAGCTATACACACCAAAAATTAACCAGATGTAGTTTATATCACTCTCACAGAATCTAAAATTTTGTGACATTCCGTGCATTATTTCTTGAGATAGAGCGAACCACAAAATTTATCACATACAGACAGACATTTTGTAAAAACATGTTTTTTGGGCTCTTTGACTCCTAAAAACGTGTGAATCCGTCCAAAACCGGATTTTGAAAATTTTCGCGAATCCAATACTTTCTTCTTAGCTTCTTTCTTAGTTAGACGTTCCCAAAAACATCAACTGTTATCGTAAGCTAGCTTTTTCCTTTTTACGCGTTTCGATTTTTATATTCTACTCTCAATGATATATTTTCAAAATGTTGTAGTACCTTTCTCTTCCACCTGTTGTTCAAATGTTTCTCAAAAAATGTGGTGTCAACCAAACAAATTTCGCGCAAGAGATGCTGTGCTGATGTCACGTATAGGGAGTGACATAGGACTGGGTGTTCCGCGTATATTGGGGCTCTAAATACTAGACACCAATATTTTAAAAGTAATTTTAGTATCCTTATCTATTGTCAGAATTATCCGCCATTACAGTTGGTGAAATGAACTGCAAGAATTTAGTGGTGCTTAAAGCATTTGGAGTTCCGCTCAATGCAAGAAATCTGGCAACAATACATTGGATCAATGAAGGTTGAAATCCTTAAGAGCCCACACTACTGATTGAAAAAGACCCGGATGATAATGTTGAGTCAATGAGTTCATTCTTTTCAAATATCTCGCCCAAATTTTAATATTTTTACATGATTTTTTTTTTCTGCATCGGATAGCTGAGAACAATCCACAAGCGGGCTAGTTTTTACTTTTTTAATTTTGGTTATATATTTTTTATAATATGATAGTTTCAATTTCACAACCGGTTCTAACCGGTTTCAAAATTAATTTTTTTTTAAATCTGAAATCAAAATTTAAAAAGCAAAAACTAGCTCGGTTGTAGATCGCCCTCAGCTATCCTATGTAAAAAAAAAATCATGTAAAAATATTAAAATTTGAGCAAGATATTTGAAAAGAACGCACTCATAGACTTTACATTATCATCCGGGTATTTTCCAGTCAGTAGTGTATGCTCTTATAGTGTATATTAAGATTTGTTTGTTTTTTACTTTCTCAATCTATTTTCATATATGTAAGTATTATATAGCGTAAAAGAATCTAGAAATGTCAATCGGTTTAACTCTTTGACATACATAGGATGTAGGGTGTGTATCATAATTTTATCATTACTACCGAACGTACAAAGTGCGTAGGTCCATGAGGAATATGAAAATGCAAATTTACACCAAAAGCTGGTATATACGTCCGTACTTCAAAAACATGGCCTGGATGTCAAATAGTTAATCCAAAAGTACCAACAAAGTTACGTGATAAATAACAAAATAGTGATGTTACTTCAATGAAAACTAGTCTAATATGGCAATCCCAAAACTCTTCTATTTCATACATGTTAATGTTTCCAGGAAAATGAAACATCACTGTAGCAGAATCGCCGTCTAGGTTATTTACTCCAAAATTTAAACTGCAACAATTTATTTCAAGTTAACTGAATGTAAAATTTGATGAAAATCCGTGCATTAGTATTAGAGATATTTATACATTACAGAAATCGTAAAAAACTGGATATAAGTGCCACATTTTAAGCTACTTATTTTAAAAACTAAAGAATATTAATTTATACAAGGCACAAACTGAATTTGAAGTTTGATGAAAATTCGTGCATTAGTTCCTGAAAAAGAGCTATAAAAGAGCTATTGCGAAAATCATGAATAAATCCGCGCCACATGTTGAAGATTTACTCCAAAAGTTACAGAATACTAATTTATATCAGAGATTAACTGAATTTGAAGTTTAATGAAAATTCGTGCATCAGTTCCAGAAATAGAGCCATTGCGATAACCATATTTATATACCTCATATTTAATATACCTGCTCATTTTTCATATAATTTTTCTTATTTTTTTAATTCTTAATACAGGGTATTAGGTACAATGTTGTTTGTAATATTTTCGAAAAAGAACATTATATTAAGAACTCTACAAATTACTCGTATAAGAAAAAAAACATGGAAAAATTTGGGACTGATTTTATAAAAACCTTCATTTCTCTACGATTATACATGCTATCCGCATTAAAATGAACACAGTTTATTACAATAAGCCACTTAATCGTAATCTATAGTTTCAACGCTTTTGGTACATTATTTTTGACAGGGTTATCCAAAAGATATTCTTTCTTCCAATTTGCTGACGGTCCCCTGTGGAGTTTCGGGAGGAAATCGTCAAGAAAATGTATGACCTGTGATATTATATTTACATGCTTGGAGTTTCAGGATACAATTCCTCATGTATTTTTCTAGATATTTAACAAAATGTTAAAATTCCCAAGTTGCGGGTCACCTTTAGCCATATAGTATTGAAATGTGGTTCGACTAATACAAGAAAATAAAAACAAGTTTTTTCTAAATTTTGCCTAAGAATTGAGAGGGATCGATTTATACACGAGTTTATATGATAATAGTATGTATTAAAGTAATTAATATATACATAAATATACATATAGTCGAACTTCTTTAAAACGAACACTCACTTGGAAATTTGTTCCTGTTAAAAGAAGTTCGTGTTATCTGTACTTTAAAAATATTGTATATTCCAGGCAACAAGAATAAATATACATACGTGTCTTCAAAATTTGTTGATATTGATTTCTTGGGATCGATCATTCAACAACATAGACCTATAAGTGAGCTATCTCTCGATGGAGGCCTTTTCACGGATAACTGGCTGGTTTTTAACTTACATCAGGAGACATCTATCAAAGCTCCACAGATAGTCCAAGCGCCGATCTCACAAACACCTAAGTCATCGAGCACAAGAAAAATTCCTTTATTTTATAGAAGAATAGTAATAGAAGAATCTAATGATCCGTGTCTGTTGGAAGCGAAGTGGTGCATAAGCCAAAAATTAATACTTTAGTGGTTGACTCGTAGGCCTAGCATTGCGTTTGTCGTACAATCAAAAATATGAAAACCTGGAAAACTGTTAAGCCTACGAGTCAACCACTAGTGGTATTAATTTTTCTTGTACTCGATGACTTATGGTTTTGTGCGGTTGGCTCTGACTAAAACAACTTTATTTTTTTGGATTAGAATCAAAGTCATCATCGCCACAGCCATCTCAGTTTAATTAGAGTAAGAATACAGCTCTGTGAAAAAAAAACTTAAGCATTACTCTTTTCCCCACTCCTCAATTTAATTCTTCAATAAAATTCTACCTTTCGAGTGGGTGGAAATAGCAATAGTCTGACGATTTTACAATCGTTAGTCTGCTGTCAAAACTAAAGACATTTATTTCCCTTCCGAGACTAACGTTCTATCAAACATCTGGAATTCGAAAAGAAAAAAAATTAGTATTTAATACAGTTGCATGGAAAAGTTGCTTCATTTGAATTAGGAGTAGGAAATATTTCAACGGCGAACTTTTCAGTTCGTTTTAAACAATATTTCGCGTTAAGCTTATTCGTGTTAAAAGTATTAAATCGCTGTAAATGCCCATTCAGTTTGACGGAACAACTAGAAACAGCTCGTGTTCTAAGTAATTAGAGCCAAGCGTGTTAGTGTTAACGAGGTTCGACTAATTAATAATACGCATGGCCCAACTTTGCTCTCTGTGTCTTAGATCCATAACTTTTTTATATTCATATGAAATAAAAACAATTCATCAACGACGGACATTTCTCTGACTATACGAATTTCATTTAATTAAAAAATACAGGTTATTACAAAAGAGTCATCGGATATCCGAAGCGTTTATTTCGGAACTTAATTGGGTTACAACAACGAGTTATACAAGAAAATAAACCGAAAGTATTCAAGATTGACATCCATATTACAGGTGTTCAATATGTGCTCATTGAGTAATATGGGATGTCAAGGCAAAAGTTCAGTTCGCTCCACGCACTACTCAGCATGCTCGCGTCAAAGGTCGAGAAATTCAGTCGTGATGCGGTTCCGCAACTCAGCCAAAGTTATAGATAAAACTACCACTTTGGTATCTCAGCCAAGTTCAGTTTTGACTGATGATTTTGGCTGAGGACTCAGTTCAGCGATTCACACTTTGAAAATTCTACTACACAAAACGCTTTTTGCTTTCCAGTCGCCATTTTGTATAGACGTTCGCGCAGCAACCATAGCAACCACACACGCATGACACATACGCAGCGCAAAACTGTAGTTAACGCCCTCTCGTTTGAGTTATCATGGAAATATATACGTTTCCTAGTTCGCACACAGTAACGTATCAAAATCCGATGATCCATTTGTAATAATATTGTATACACACCACCTCGATTTATCTTTTATAATGATTTTTGTCGATGATCATCTGTTACACTAGAATTTTTTAAAAGAGTATTTGAAATACTTCTATGGTTTCAAACTGAAAATCCATTACTGTTATGTATGCAGCTTTTAATGAGCACGTGAAGAAGTTCAGTTACATAAGCATTACTTGCTTTATAATTTGCTTTCACGTCTTGAATCAATCTTGATTGATAATTATAAACGAAGCTCGTAGAAATAAATTACAGTGTGACCCACCGAAATAATGCCACCGTGATTTTGTACCATAACTGAACAAAAAACAAGCCAATGAGAGCAAAAATATAACATTATAATACAAATACATATTTACAAGGAATAACTTGCTCCATGCCCACCTCGGTAGGAAAAAATTAATGTAAAAAGAAAAAAAGAAGGGTGGGAAAATTTTCCTACCGAAATATAGCTACTACAGTTAAAAGCCACCAAGTTTATAAATGAATGGTACATACGATGTGTCGCACCATTTGCCAACCTCTGGGAGACATTAGCATCAATATTAACCCAGGCTTCAGTGATGGTGGCCTTCAGTTCTGTCCATAGACTTAAACTGTCAGAAATTGCCATATATAGGTCCACTGATGATACCCAACACATTTCTTTGAGATACGAGATGAAGGTACATGGCAGGCCATTCCATGACATGCACCCAAATATCCAAAAATCATTCCTAGCAGGATTTTGCAAAAGTTATGGGAACGTTGTTCTGCTAGAAAATCAACATAGGCCCCAACATATATTATTACTGCAAATGACAGTAAAAGGGATTTCTAGCATTTCTTGGTAATCAGTTGCCTACATGCGTTCTGAGTAAGCCAGGTTAAGTATACCACCATACATAGTTTGTTCGGAAAGTATTAGGACTGATTTTGTTCCGCCGCGACTATACTTCGGAGTGTGCACGTACCAACTGGATTCGGTAGAGGGCGCTCCTAGCTGACGAATGAAAGGCTGTTCATTTGTCTCCGAGCACCTGGAGAGTCAGGACAGGCATTTTCGCGCGACGTAATTCTGTGAGTGGTGCAAGCCGAAAAATGCAGCGTTCTTTAGAACAGAGGTATGCGATTAAATTCTGTGTGAAACTGGGTAAATCTGTGACAGAGACGTTTGATATGATCAAGCAGGCTTACCCAAATGTTGCTTTGGCAAGACGTGGTGTGTTTCGGTGGCACCAGACCATTTTGGAGAGCCGGGAAGATGTCGCCGATGAAAATCGTTCTGTAAGACCTTTGACTTCGGCAAACACCGACCATGTGACTTGTGTGAGCAAAGTTTTGAACTCTGACCGTCGACTAACTATTCGTTTAATTGCCCAGATGGTAAATTTACCAAAATCTGTGGTTCATGATATTGTGAGGGAGCATTTGAACATGCGCAAGGTGTGCGCGGTTCACACCGCCTTTCTTGTGAACAGCTACCTGACCAAGGCCAGCATCTCAACGCTTCCGCAGCCGCCCTACAGATGTGGCTCCCCCGGACCTTTTTTTGTTTCCTCGCCTGAAAAGGCCGATGAAAGGCAAGCATTTTGAGACGACAGAGGGGATCCAAGCAGCATGCACCGCAGCTCTCAAGGCTATTCCGGAGAATGCCTTCTGTGACGCCTTCAAAGCTTAGAAATCGCGCTGGCAGCGCTGCATCGACGCAGAAAGAGCCTATTTTGAAAGTTTTTAAAGAATTGTAATGATTGGCTCAATAATTTTTTTAAAATCGACTCAGTCCTATTACTTTCCGGACAAACCCTGTAGTCGAAGCCTACAAATACCATTAATAAGCCTCCACCTAGTAGCCCATATTGAAAGCTATCCATAAGCAAAGTAGAGTCGACGGGATTAAATATCATGAAACCTGGAAGTACCAGTGGCATCTTGTTATATTTTCGGATGATAAAAAAAATAGTTTGGAAGGCTCAGACAGCATTGCTTTCTATATGCATGTCATGAGGATAGGCGAGAAAATGTTCTCCAAAAGACAGCATGGTAGAAGCTTATTAAAAGTGCTGGGAGGTTTCGGCTCATGTGGTAAACTTAACCTAGCATGCAATATATTTTCGGTCGATCGCTAATGTTTACAACTTAATCATAGATTCATTAATTTTTAGGCATTTTTCAATTAGCCTGCCCCATGCTATAAATCGCCAAATATTGTCTTGTAAAGCGTACAAATGTATAAGAGTTTAAACAATATATTTAATGATATGACAATAAATGCTCACCAAAATACGACAAATGACTGTGAAACTAGAACAACGAAGAAATTTAAAGACGAAAAAATAGAAAAATTACTATGAATATGAGCTTTTTTTTCCAAAATGTACTTTTAATCGGTTAATAGTTCAATATTAATCTACGATTATACATTGAGAAATCAATTTAGATATCCTAAAAAGACATAAGTAATATTTCGTATTATTCCTGTTCTATCTTAAACAGAGCAAGATATATTTAATAAATTCACTTTCTAGCGCTTTCCATCAAACAAGCGTTAAAAATGTAAAAGTTTCATAATTGAGTTCGATGCCAACACCAAGTGAATATATCGTAAAGGAAAATTGAGAATAAAAAAAGAAATACCGTCTAAAAATTTGGATGATGATTTTCAAAGTTAATATTAATTTCTTATAAAAAGAATTTAAAAAGAAATGTAGTTTTACTTTTATATTTGTTGTCATAGCAACGATGATTATAAGTTTCAGGCAAGGTTTCTCTACAAATAGGTACCCATTTTTATTGGTTTTACTTAACTAGGCATTAAAATTCTACTTTGAAAATTAAAATTTTCACCAAATACCTATCCTTTAAAAATAATCAAGTATAACATTTGCTATTTACAACAGGTAATGACATTTATAACGATTCCGCGCAATTTAAACAATTTCAAAGTTTTCAACGCTGTCAGAAACTTTACAAATGACAGCAAAGTTGACAGCGACGCCTGGCTGACTTCTGCTTTATTAACAGCATTCGCCGATCTTTAAAAGTCAAGTTTTCTCCTTTCATTGTCTGCAGAAAGGCGCCTTTTCTGGAGACGACGTATTTCTGACGACAGTTATCATCGATTGTATATTGGAATCGATTATAGAAGCAGACGATAAAACTTCGAACATTATTTCTATGATAAAATATTTTTATTAACATTTTCAAAGAGTTAAAGAGAAACCTCTTTAAATAAATGATGTTTTGCATGATTATTTTCCTCATATCTGCCAACTTTGTAGAGAATAAATAAGACAATTTTTTAGAATCATTTTCTGGAATAGCGTGCAGTTTAAAAACTTCCATAAGAATAAAAGAGAGCAATAGAACAGATTTTTAAAGAATGATTAACTTTTGGAAACAGAAAAGAATATTTTAGGATTAAACGGCTCTAAAAAGAATTATTTAAATATTTATCCACTAATCAAACTAAAATAATTACTAAAGCCATTGCCATTAATCTTCAGAAAAATAAACTTGCATCTGATTATGTAACAGCAAATTTAAATTTCAATAAAGAAATGTAGTTTTATAACAAAAGAAATTTGGAAATACAAAACCAGAAATTTGGACAAATTTCTGGTTTTGTAATTTTCTTGTATTTGTAATATTTGAAATATTAGATTATGCACTTTAACATTTTTCAACATGGTCGAAAAGCGTTTATGACTTCTGCTTGCCTGTTCGTCTAGCCGAGATCTAACTTTGTAAATATACTCTTATTGCCCTGTTATTTTTATATATTAATTTACGTTTACTATAGCCGCAAATCTGTATTGAAAATGCAGAGTGTTATTGATTAATTAATTCTTTCATTCATAACTTTGCAAAAATCTATCCATGAAAGATTCTAAAAATTTTTAAAAAACACCATAATTTCAGATATTTTTTCCATAATTTTATACAGATTAGATAATGTAAAATCAACGTAAAATGATTACGAATTTTGATTAAAACTAAGCAAAATTGCTAAAAAATACCCATTTCTAATAAGAGGTGCCATATAATTTTAACTAGCCCTTTAAACAAATGCGTGCATTTATATTTTCCACCTAAATTCTATTTAAAATTTACAGCGCAATCAATCAGCATACATTTCCCAGCAACGAAGGAGTTAAGTAATTTTGTTAACGTCAAAACTGGAAATCTAATACCATCTTTAACCAAATTAACGGTATTTAAAATGGAACTTCTCATTAACGAATAGTTTTCGACTTAACGAAATTTTCTGATGAAACTTGACTTAGAACACTATTAAAGCGTAAATTAATCTTCATATTACGAAAAAATATTCTATATGACGAAATTTATTCCACTTAACAACTGTTTTTCAATTTGTCTTAACATACCTTAGACAGCTGAATATTTTACTGAAGATGCCATATAAAAGTAACTTTTAAAAAAATGACCGATAAAGATAATGAAAAAAATTAAGACCTTCAAAAGAAGAGAATTCTAATTTCACGAAAATATAAGTGAATTATTCTGATACTCGTTGAAGCAGGGGCATGCGAAGAGAAAACTGCGCCCGGGGCAAAGTTACAATTTGGCGCCCCCTCACATAACTTTTTCTTGTAACAGGCCAAAAATGATGTTCGTAGTATAAATTTGGCGCCCCCTAAAGTTCCGCGTCCGGGACGACCGCACCCTTCGCCCCCACCCCCCCCCTCCCTCCCTTTCGCACGGCACTGCGTTGAAGTGCGAATATTTTTATTTACAGTATTGTTTTATAAAAAACCTGTATAAAGTAATATTAGACTTTTTTAAAGTTAAGGACTTGAAATGCTGAGGGAGAAAAAAAAAATACGCTACGCTTCAATTTTTGTTTCTCTCTTTAGTATGTGTTTAAGGCATTCTAGCTAAATTTTTTAAAAGTTTACATTACTTAATAAAAAATTAATGCCCGAATTAAACTACTCTTTTTCAACATTTCCATTTTATATGTATTTTTCACTTTATTTGAAAAACAAACTCAAAACGAGTTCAAAGTGGAACGACACATTCACCTTGCATTAAAATAACTAAAAATAAATCTTTACTTAAAAATACATAAAAATTTATTAAAATATTCTGTTACAAAATGAACTGATCTTTAAAAACTCCATTGATATTAAAAATCATACGTAAACAGAAAAGATGATTCCGATCTTTCGATTGCGATCACTTTCAAAGGATGGTTTCGATGAAATGTCATTTTCACTGTGTTATTTACCAGTCTGACAAAAGGATCAGTCCATTATTTGTTGAGGGTGTTCATGAAATTGTTTATTCCGATATTGAAGCTTAGATATTTTGAAAAAATTAAGATAAATATGGAGGTAAACTTATTTTAACACAAACTGATTCGTAAAGTTATCTTCGAATTTAATTTTTCCAACTTCGCAAAAAAAAGTTCAAGCTGAGAATCGAACCCAGATCCTTAGCTTATAGGACTAATGCTTTAAACCGTTTAAGCTAATTGGGCCGATAACAAGCGAAAAATGCTCACTGGTTCTTGGCCCAGTTAGCTTACAATCAATCCATCAAAGATGCAGCAATAGCCCAGTCTTCTGTTAAAAACTTGCTGATATGCATAAGCGTACAATTGTATAAGAAAAGTTCATTGCACAAATCTAAAATAAATTTGCTTCATATACTTTTTATACTTGCTGTTTATTCACGATTTGTTTATGTGTAGATGCAATAGTTTCCTTATTTATAGATAAATTAAAGTACACTAAAAACAGCATTGTTGTTCATACAAATTGTTTAACAAAGAAGGTAGTAGGGAGGAACGGAACAATACTAGCAAAAGTAAGAATGGAACACATCAAGTACCTACTTTTGAATAATCACCTGAGTCCTGAGACAAATTTTACGTGTCACCAGTTTAAAATTATTATAAAAGATCTCCGAACATGCACCAGTCTATATAGCGATACTTCTAATATGCACACACTTATTAAAAAAGTCTAGACGTAATTTTAACAATTCTATAAGAATTTAAATTTATTTAATAGGGTTTTTATTTTTAGTATCGCCTTCAGGCGACATTAGGACTGAGAAGGATAAGACATAAGTTACTAATGATATGCAAATAAAAAAAAGATTAAATTTAAAGAGAAATAGCTGAAAGATTGAACACAAAATATGTTTAAACCTAAGTCAGAGATAAAGAGAAAAGCAAAAAGAAATTTTAGTTTTCAGAAACTTCCAGTGATGAAGATACTGAAATTTCATAAAGTGACAAAACATTCATCTTTTTGCATTACCACTGAATATGAAAAATTTGTAATGTACAAAATCTATTGGTCTATATAATGTTGACATTGGTGTAAAGGATTTTGTTCGTGTTAAGTTTTATGCCAAGAAAACAGACAAAAGAATGTAAGAATAATTGAAGCTGTAGAAAACAATTTTGGATTTAATGCACAATCCATAAGGAAAAAAAAGAGTGAAAACTAGAGATTTCCTCATTGACAACTTGACATAAGTTATGTTGAGGAGACAAATGTTCTGTTAAAATTGCCAACTCATAAATGATTGGTCGGACACTCAGATTACTACTTGCATTTCAAATTTATTTAACAACCAACAATCTTTTTTAAACTATATAACTAGCTAACACTAGATTATTTGTGCCTTATCATACTGTGTTTTATGGTTGCTTCAAACCTCTCTATTAATAGGGAGGAATGGGAAACATTTTAAAATTTACAATTTCCTTAATTATAAAATTGTTTTTGCAGGTTATGTTTTTATATGGCTCAAGGACATGTTTCCCATTTCCCCCCGCTCTACCTTAAGCAATAAATTGGATAATTATTAGTCTATTAACATCGCAAATGCGGCTGATTCAAAAATATTGTTTTTAATAAATTTAAAATTTAAATGTATGGATAATTTGCAAGCAAAAATTTTTTTTTAGATTAACGTTCCTTTCTGTTCTGTAGAATAGCTGATAGACAAGCCATTATTTAAAAAAATGGCTCAATTAAAATTTAATAATCATACATCTTAATTGAAGAATCTACCACAGTACTCCCTCAAATCCGCACAGCTTGGGACCAGAGGTTTTGCGGATTTCTGGTCATTGCTTTGTTTACATTTCTTAAAAAGTATTTTGAATGTAATTAATAATTAAATCAAAAGTATAATGAAAGCTTACAATATGCTAAACTATTAAAATAAGTAATAAATTAAAATAATCAAAATTTAGGTAGTTTTTAAAAGGATAAAAATACTAAAAGTAAAGGTCAAATTAATAATCAATAATGTACAATTAAATATTCATTATAAAGATGAAATGTGCTTTTCCTAAATTATTCAATGAAACTTGCCTCATAAAGGTACATTACTAATTCACATCAAGATCATAAAATAATAAAGCTTTATTTCAGGTTTAGCCAGACTTAATAACTAAAAAAGCTTGATTAATACATAAATATATTTGGTAAGTTTGTGATTACCAATGATATCAGCAATATCTTTATTTTTTCAGAAATAAATTATTCTTCATGAAAAAACATGAAGTTAACAACCTTAACAAAAATTACAAATTAAAAAATACATGGAATTGATATAAAACTAAAAAAGTCAAATTTTGCACCTAAATCTGAACTGAATGTTTCATTGTTTACATCTGTAAAGTATGTGCGGATTTTAGACAGTTATGGATTTTAGGAATGCGGATTTGAGGGAATCTACTGTATAATAAAAGATATGTCTAATAAAATTTTTATAACAAGGGTTTTTCAATAAATGAAAATAGTTTTTCATTTGCTAAAAATACAGAGTAGAATACATTTAATATACTAAAAATCCCTTTCGGCTCGGCCAACAGGCGGAGGTAAATTTCGAGGTTAGGTACAAATTTCACAAACAAAAACTAAATCAAGATGAGAGATAAACCCAGTTTCATAACTAAGAATCTCTACAGTCCTAAATCTTTTGTGAAAACTAATATACGCGCATATCTACTTTTTGTAAGGTATTTAATGTAATTTATTGTATAAGGTCTAACATATGCAATTTGAAATATACAGGTGAAACATATGGTCCATTACATAAGCGTATAAATCATCATCGTTCAGATTCTGATAAAAATAAAGCAAAAAATAAACAGTCTACTGCTGAAATTCAGCATTTTCATAAACATAACTTTAAAAATACTACAATTGAAATAATACTAATTCAAAAAAATAAAAATAAAAAATCTGTAAGTTTTTATTTGGAGTCTTCATATATGAAATATAATACAATTTATCCATGTGGACTTAATAGTGAAGTAATCAAAAGATCTGTTAAAGTTTTTTCCTCCATAAACAATACTACTGGTTATTCTATTTATCATAGTTTAAATCATCAAATTAATCGTAAAACTACACGGAACAAGAGAGGAAGATGTTCTGCTTCTACTACACTGCCTACATATTTATGGGATAATTTTACTATATACTTTACAGAAAATTCACAATATTAATATCAATGATTATTTAGATTCTTAGACTTCCAACATTCAAATAAAGATTCATTAACAAATTAATGTGGTTTAGAATAAAAGAAAAAAAAAAGAAAGTTAAAAACATAACTTGTGAAGCTGTATAATAAAAAGTAGATTTATGAAATTATTTCTATATCATTCTATTAAAGATTTTCTATAATCCAAAGAAGCTACTTTCTGATATATTTCTGAATTCATTTCTTTTCGGGAACGCATAACATTAGCAGGCATTTATTCATAAACTATATAATCGAATGACGTTATCTACTTTTTGATATAAGCAATTTAAGAAAATACTATCAAAGTTACCTTTTTGGATCTAATTTCCGGAAGCGGTGTATAGGAAGGGAGAAAAATCTGCAGCCACACAACACGAATCTCATATCTCAACAAGTATATACGAGTACCTTATTTATAGAAAATGGGAAAACACTATTCTATTTCAAACCCCTTCAATAGTCAGGCTTGTCAATTCTATACATTTACAGTTAAAAATTAGTAAGAAAATGTGTCATACTTTCGCGTTGTTGAGAAGTGAATTTAAGAAACACCAAAAAGTATATTCCCAAAGATTACGTTAACATTAGTTCTTTATCACTATTAATACTTTTAAAAATCATGTTGTCTGCCTTACATATCTTGAGAACAATTAAGTCTAGTTCCTGCCCGGGTTGGACACAATGTACCTGTTCGATGCCGATCTCTACACTGTAGAAGTTACATTTCGGTATCCTTGTCGTCAAACTAGCATCGGCTAGAGACGCACATTTATATTTATTCTTGTTGAAGCCATATTCATTGAAAATTGCTTATATTTTATAATTTTTACTTAAATTTTTACAATGGGTCGGTAAGGCCGCTAAGTTTTTTTATCAGCCTGGTCCGGCTAAGCTGTTCAATTTTTTTTTTCCGGCCAAGCCCGTTGAAAAAAATTCTAATTCTGCCGCACCGGCAGAAAATTCGGAACTATTCCGTTGTGCCGGGTACGGGCCTCGGGCAGACCTCTAGATTACAGTCTGTTACATGATGAATTGGGATGACCCGATCAAAACAAAACGCTGCAGCGATTGATATATATATACATCCCTGCGCATTCTCCGCCCCCCTCCATTCTTAGACTGATTTAATAAAGAAAAAATATTAGTGTCTTAAATACTATACAAATAGATCAATACACGTCTGGATAAATATCTTTTACTGTTCAATGTATTGCAAATCAGAAAGTAAAAAATTTTAATTATGAGTACGAGATCAAATCTGAATAAAATTTCAGCTTTTACCTAAATTTTGTACCAAATTTGGGATCACTGAAATTCCACCTCTCCGACGAACTCACAAGGAAGGTCTCCATACGGGCATACTCAGAAAAATCTGAAAAAATTACAGAATGTTCTTCTCATATAGTTATATGTGTTTATAAAAAAAATTTCGGCGGAACCTCCTTATAACGTCCGTAAAAAAATAATAAAAATTTCGTTTATTTGGCGATTTATCTCCGGTTGGCAAAAAACGAAATTTTGAAAAATACGCTTTTACGCTTCGAATACTTTTTAAAGAAAAAACTTTCTATGTTCAATTTATTTAAATACGTTTAGTTTAAGTAATTTTAGTTTTGCCTTTTTATTTTACTTTAAATGTAATTTTGTCATGTACGTTTATATGTACTTACAACAAAATGAAATTAATGTATTTTATCGTTTAAAACACAATTTAAATTGATTAAAACTGTTCCAAATTGAAAAATACACTGTTAAAAATCTGCTGCATTTTGTTGCAACGCACTCCCTTGCATGTATAGAAAACGGTTACTTGGGCGTGAAATGGAGCTTTCTCATTGGTTGGAATAGAGATGTTATATACAAGCGGTGGAGTGCGTTGCAGCAAAATGCAGCAGATTTTTATGTTGCACAAGCTACAACACCGCTAAAAATCTGTACCATTTTCTGCAGCGTCACTCCACCGCTTTTATAAAAAACGGTCAATTTACCGTGCTATGGAGCATTCTCATTGGTCAGAAGAGAGATATTCTATAAAAGTAGTGGAGTGACGTTGCAGTAAATGCTGCAGATTTTTAACAGTGAAGTCAATTAAAATCAATTTTCAGATTCGTTAAAATCGTCTGCTTTTGGCGTGGAAATGCACTGCTCGCCAAATCCCGCGTCGCTTTCAGCTTTTCACGCCAATTATTCCAAACTATTTTATTTTTTTACATATCTAATAATGTAATTCCGCCGCTAATTTTCACTGACCCTTTATTACCTACATGAGTAGTTTAATTCGTATTTTTTGCAAAAAATTCTGAGTATGCCCCCAATGGAGACCTTCCTTGTCAGTCTGGTTAGCCTGCGTTTTAATCGGGGCCCAAGCCCACTATTTCAAAAGTGACATTATAATCAAATTTTAATGATGTTTATATTTTATTTTAACATATTTAAAATTATAACGCTACTTAAATTGATAACCCTGAAATGTATTTTGTTTTCCTGAGCCATCCATTGTCTGCAAAACGCAAAATCATTATTCAAAAATGTCTAACACGGAACAGTTTTTACAATTACAAATTATTAATTGTATTTTTAAATACAGACATACTAATAACAAAAGGTAAAATTTATATATTTGAGTCATAAATACGAGTACTCACTGAAATACGTCAAATTCAGAAAATAATCGCTGACAGTCAGAGAACAGGTGTGGTACTTTCACAACAGATGCTGTTTACGAAATGAAAAATGCCGGCAGTTTCTTTGAATTGCCACTTTAAAATTTAGAAATACTTCGGAATACTACTGTTAAAATTTGCAACTCTTGTTGTATAGTCACTCCACCGCTTTTATACACTGTAAAAAATTTGACCCTTTTGCTGCATCATCACTCCCCCGCTTTTATAGAATATGTCTTCCCCATAAGACCCATGAGAATGCTCCATAATAGGGTGAAGTAATCGTTTTCTATAAAAGGGGTGGAGTGGCGATGCCGCAAAAGGGTCAAACTTTTTAACAGTGTAGAAATTATTACTTGATAATACACTGTAAAAAATTTGACCTTTTTGCTGCATCGTCACTCTACCGCTTTTATAGAAAACGATTACTTCAGCCTATCATGAAGCATTCTCATGGGTCAAAAGAGAGAAATTCAATAAAACCGGGGGAGTGACGATGCAGCAAAAGGGTCAAATTTTTACAATGTATTATGGAGCAGTCTCATTACACTGTAAAAAATTTGGCCCTTTTGCTGCATCGTCACTCCACAGCTTTTATAGAAAACGATTACTTCAGCCTATCATGGAGTATTATCATGGGTCAAAAGAGAGATATTCTATAAAAGCGGGGGAGTGACGATGCAGGAAAAGGGTCAAATTTTTTACAGTGTGGTCAGAATAAAGATTTTTGATAAAAGCAGTGGAGTGACTGTGCAACAATAATTGCAGATTTTTAACAGTGTTAACAGCTACACTGTAACAAATATGACCCTTTTGCTGCATCGTCACTCCCCCGCTTTTATAGAATATCTCTCTTTTTGCCTATGAGAATGCTCCATAATAGGCTGAAATAATCGTTTTCTATAAAATCGGTGAAGATGCAGCAAAATGGTCAAATTTTTTACAGTGTACAAGCGTATAACAGCAGTGTTAAAAATCTGCAGCTTTTCATGTTTAATCACTCCAACGCTTGTCAAGTAATTTTTTTTCTATAAAAGCGGTAAAATGATTATGCAAAAAAATTGCAGATTTTTAACAATGTACTTGAGGGAAAAATGGATCAACTTAAGCGTAAATAAACAACCCGTTTAAATATTTTTTTCTTCACAAATAAAAAGAGCATGTAATTTTTGTTGCAGAATTTTAGTGATAAGCTACGATATGACGTCGGGAGTGCGTTCAGCAGACTTGACCAATGTGAATGGTTACATAATGTCACGATGAGTGGTCGGTTTCTAACCGGTTGACATATACACCAAACTCCATTAGTGTTGTTTACTAGTAGTGTCATCTGTATTATGTTGCTGTCATTATTATTTTATTGCTGTTGCCATAAATGTTTATGTAACCGATCACATTTTAATGTCTTGTTCTACCGAAATAATATTTTAATGCCCCCAAGAAACTGATATAAACTTAACCACTCAACTGATCAATATATTTGAAAAAACCTTCAAATAATGCCCTTTTTAGGTGCGTTCGTAATTATATAGGGGGAACTGGGGGACATTGATACAGCTTTTTTCAAACAAATTTTTTGGTGTCAAGAAAGCAGAAATTTCAAGTTATTTTTCCTTGTGATGTCAGCAAAACCTGTGTAGTGTGTTATAAAAATGTACAATCGCTGTTTTATATATTATTTGTGTATGTAATTTTAAAAAAATCAAAAAAAGTAATTTGTATCAATGTGCCCCATCCCCGGGGCAGATTGATACACTTTGATACATTTGGGAAAAATGGAGACAAAATAACACCAATGCATATTTTTCATAGAAAAATAGTTAGCAAACCATTTTATGTATATTTATAGACATTAAAATAGCACACAATTTATTTGTAAGCGATATTAAAGCAATCAAAATGAAATGTATAATGACCTGATGGTCTAGCTGTTCCTTGTCTGTTTGTTGGCTGTGGTAACTTTGTCATATCTGGCACTTTAACCCCAGAATTATCTTCTTTCTCAGGGAAGGTGAAAGAATCACCAGATTTTCTGTTTGTAAATCGGTTTACAAATAGAAAATAAAGGATATTTATATTAAAAATTATGTTTATAATATAATTATCCTGTACTGTTCTGCAGCTTGTTTCTCTTACTTAACATGTCTCATGTCAATAATACTTTTTTCTCTGGGGAATCGATATAAATTTGAGATTTGCAAGGTTGCCGTCCATTTCTTTTGTTAATTCTACTAGCACTAGATATTGTGTAAGTTTGTACGTCTTCTGTTTGCAAAAATTCTATAAAATGTTCTAATATAAAGAAATTAGAGCTATTTCACTTAAATAAAAATTAATAGTAGATATTTTTGACGAAAAATGGTTGAATTAAGGAGCGTATAGTAAAAGAAAAAATAAAAGTAATGAAAAAATGGACTAGAAAAGGATTTAGGTTGTATCAATGTGCCCCGACAAAGACTGTATCAATGTGCCGCATACAGACATTTTGAATAAAATGAGTCGCAAATCCAACACTTCATAATTTATCTAACAATAAAGAATGAGGAAGTGACAAAGAGTAGCTTTACTTTCCAGGGAGGGTATTCTTTTCGGTTGAAAATACTGGCACAGTTGTATAATACCATTTCAATTGTACAACTCAAATTTACTTTTGACCTACAAAAACAATTAATCACCCATCCCATTTCATCAAACTATTGAATCATTCCAAAACTTTCTGTGTGTAATTAATTTCACTAGTATCACCTTTTGGAGCTGTTGTGAATCTTCCTGTAATGACCTTGTGTGCTGTACAGGGGGTGTATCAATGTGCCCCAAGTATTAATGTACCCCAGTTCCCCCTAATACGTAGCACCTATAGTGGTCGTTCAGTCCGCCCGTCTGTCCCTCTGTCTGTCCGCATATAACAACGCAAAAACTACCCAACCGAATCGTTTGAAATTTAAAATACATAATTATTACATAATTTTGTCGAGTCATTTAAAATTTTATGAAACTCGGATGCATAGATCAATTACAGGGGCAATCAAAAGTATTCCATTACATTACGGTCAATGGAGAAAAAAGTTTCAAATGCATTTTAATCGTTTGAAATTTAAAATACGTAATTATTACATAATTCTGTCGAGTTATTTCAAATTTTTTGATAATCGTGTGCATAGATCAATTACAGGGGCAATCAAAAGTATTCAATTACATTATGGTCAATGGGGAAAAAGTTTCAAATATATTCTATACGTTTGAAATTTAAAATACATAATTATTACATAATTTTTTCGAGTTATTTCAAATTTTATGAAAATCGGATGCATAGTTTAGTTACAGGGACAATCAAAAGGATTTCGATACATTACGGTCAAAAATGTTTCAAATGCATTTTAATCGTGTTACACTCATGCGAACTTAATAAAATTTATATGCAACTATAAAGTACATAATATAATAAACATCATACATAATTTGTGGTGCAAAGAACATTTGTTATTGATTTACAAGGCCACATAAAAGTATTCCATTACATAATGGTATAGGGAGAACATTGTTTGATGAGCGTTTTAATTGTAATTCACTATTTACAATTTTATGAGATTGATATATGACAGTAATATTTTTAAAACTTCGTTATCGTACGAACGCACCTAATTTGCTACGCTTCACGTGCAATTTCCAACTTGTTTTTCATGTCTTTTACAGAAATTTTAATCTTTTATCACCGGTTTTTCAAAACAGAAATTTTTGTCTAATTGAATCTGAGTACTTCTTGGATTAAATAATGCAAAATTTATATTAAAAATTTACTGATGGGAATAATGAATCATGTTTTAATATGGATGCCTGGTACGGGATCTGGTACGGGCAAATCATGATTGGCAAAAACTAGTTACCCGTACGTAGTGCGGGCAAATCTGGGAAGTGGGCAATTATATTTTAAATAGAATAACATCATTAAAATACCTGTGAACAATTTCGTTATGTAACTGAATTTCTTTTTGTGACATGTAAATGCAATTAAGTAATACGCAAAATATTTTTTCCTTCAGTTCGTTACATACCCGAATTAATACGAGTGCCTTTGTAGGTAAATAATACTTATTTTCTGCACTATATTTTACATAGAGCATATTTCAGTGCACTTCAAAAATAAACATCAATTTCATTATGTTTGAAACAGTGTTAATATAAAAACAGTTTTCCGCCATTGATATTAATGTAACAGGATTCTTTTGAATATCATTGTAAACGAACAATAAATACTTCACGTATCATTTTCAGCAGGGAATTTTCAACAACATATATGAAATACATGACAATTTGATTATTTACAAGAAGAGCACAGCAGACAGGGAAGCCAGATTCTTAAACATTGTGTCAGAAAGCGATAAAAATTGTTTTTAATACACATGACAGCTTAAGTGGTAGTAACTTACTAAGCGGTTCTTTCTATAATAAATTCAATCTATTTTTCTTCTGGTTTATCATAAAGATGATAATTGTTTCTTTCTCTACAGGGTAACACATAAATATTGTGACGCAAATAAAAGAGAATAACTAGCAGTTGAAGGAACAAAAGAAGCCGATTTACTCACCATTCGAAAAAAAAGAACATTCTGTACAAAAAACAATCAAAATTATTTGTAATGGCTTTCTTTCGCAGTGATGCAGGCATGTTAAGCGCTTCTGGAAAATCATCAAGATGGCGGCGACGTAATATTACTGACATGATTTCGATCCAGACTTTTTTCACAGTGCGTTTCAGGTAATACAGAGGACTTGTGCTTGATTGCACAGGCTTTTTTCTACAGTATACCAGAAACAACTTAGTTTATTTGGGGGGGGGGGGGCTTGTTGTAGGAATGCAGGATTAATCTTTGTACATAATGTTTTCCTGCAAAACAGTGAATTAATATCAGCGGAAAAAGCAATCAGACAGCATAAAAGCTCGAGGAACATCAATAAAAGAATAGTATAACTCAAAACGTAGGAAAAAGACATTAAAATAAGTTGATATTTTTATCACGTTACAGTATTTATGTGTTACCCTGTAGAATTTCTTTTGATAATATATTAAAACAGCTTCCATATTCATGTGTGCAAATTCGCATTTATTTATTTATTATTACAAGGCAAGAAATGAGGTGGTTGCATTCAGTAATCTGAGATTATTTGATACATAACTTCGCTGCCTCATATTATATTGTTAGTGCTTTATACTCTTTTAAATTGTTCCCGAAAAATTAAAAGCATCATGTCAGTTATTTGTAAATGTTTTTTCTAATTATTTCTAATTTAATAAAATCCTTAATTCACAATCCTTAATTTTTTCTCATAATAAGTAAAATTCTCAGGTAATTTTTCATTTTCAGTTTAAGAATTTCCTAAAAAAAATTTCCCTACAAGAAACAAACATCTACACTATTAAAATCCGACCATATGTATGTATGTCTATATGTGACGCTATCTCCTCCGATCCCGGAAACGGAGAAACGTCGCTTTTGTTTTGAATTGAAGAGGAAAAATCCCGGGATTCCGAGTTGCCCATTCGTCTGTCTGTCTGTCCGTCCGTTCGTCCTTCTGTCCCCATATAACAACTCAAAAACTACACAACCGAATCGTTTGAAACTTAAAATATATAATTATTAGATACTTGTGTCGAGTCATTTCAAATTTTATGAAAATCGGTTGCATAATTCAATTACAGGGACAATCAAAAGGATTCCGATACATTACGGTCAATGGGTAGAAAAGTTTCAAGTGCATTTTAATGGTCTTACACACTTTCGAACATAATAAAGTTGATATGCATCTATGAAGTATATACTATAATATATATTCTGCATAATCTGTGGTGCAAATAATATTTCTTATTGATTTACAGGACCACACAAAAGTATTCCATTGCATATTTATAAATTGAGATATTGTTTGGTATTCATTTTAATAGTATTAAACAACTTAATACTAACAATCAAACTAGCTAATGCCCGTAATTAATAAACTAACAAATTATTTAATGCCCGTCTGTCCGTCTAAACCGACCAGCGTAGCGGGCGAAGGCCGCTAGTATTATTAATTCACTGCAAACGCATTAAATAAACACATTCCGGAAAATCTTTTGTCCCCAAATTCACAACACATTAATGTGTTGTGAAGTGTTTTTTGTGTTCTGATTGTGTTCTTAATAAGATGCGAAAGTATTGTTCTCTAGGAATGTGTTCTTAATGTATTGGAAAGAATTGCTATCCAGAAATAGGTTCTAAAAATAGTGTTGTTAATTGTGTTAAATTAGTGTTGTAAATAGTGTTGATGAAAATAGTTTCTTAACACAGTGTTGTGTTTTACAACACTTTGTCCCCGAATTAAAACACATTGTGAACTTTTACAATTGGCTAATTCCATGAAAAGTTGTCATGTCTGTCACATGCAACGATTTTTCACTACCAGTATTTTAGAACGGAAAAATATAACTTGTTTAATCGGAGATATCTCATCAGTTGAATAGGGAGGAAACTTTTCAAAAATAACGGTGGTGAACACGCATAGCGATTTTTAGCTGTGTGACGGACATGGAATTGATCAATTTAGAACACTATAAAACAACACATGTAAGACATGTTCAATATATTTTCAAGATGGTGCCTTTAAAATTGCACAATTTTAAATATTAATACAACTATGCATAATCGAAACAGCACAATCGAAAACGATTTTAGTTAAAAGAATTGATTTTTATGTTCAATTAGTGTTACAAAAATGTTTCATGCATTTGCAATGTTCCGTTTTTCTACTATCAAGGAAAGATAGATTAGTGCTCGGTGTGACATAATTTGTGATTAACATTTTGAAAAAATCTCAAAAAAAAAAATCAATCACTATTTAACCCTTTCAGATCTGGTGTGAACTGGGGCATATTGATACAGCTTTTTTCTAAAAAATTTTTTGGCGTCTAGAAAGCAGAAATTTCAAGATATTTTTCTATGTGATGTCAGCAAAACCTGTGTAGTGTGTTATAAAAATGTACAATCTTTGTTTTATATATTATTTTTGCATGTAATTAAAAAAAAATAAAAAAAAGTAATTTGTATCAATGTGCCCCATCCCCGGGACAGATTGATACACTTTGATACGTCTGGGAAAAATGGAGACAAAATAACACCAATGCATATTTTTCATAGAAAAATAGTAAGCAAACCATTTTGTATTATTTATAAAAATTCAAATCACCCACAATTTATTTGTAAGCAATATTAAATCAATCAAAATGAAATGTATAATGACCTGATGTTCATGCTGTTCCTTGTCTGATTGTTGGCTGTGGTAACTTTGTCATATCTGGTACTTCGACCCCAGCATTATCTTCTTTCTTAGGAAAGATGAAAAATTACCAAGTTTTCTGTCTATAAATCGGTTTATAAACAGAAAATAAAAGATAATTATAGTAAAAATTCTGGTTTTAATATGATTATCCTGTGCTGTTCTGCAGCTTGTTTCTCTTACGTAACACCTTTGATGTAGAAAATATTTTTTTCTCTGGAGAAGGGATATAAATTTGAGATTTTCCAGGCTTCCTTCCTTTTCTTTAATTAGTTCTACTAGCACTATATGTTGGGTAAGTTCGCACGTCTTCTCTTTGCAAAAAATACTATAAAATGTTCTAATATAAAGAAATTAGAGCTATTTCACTTCAATAAAAACTAATATTAGACATTTTAGCAAAAAAGGGTTGGATTAAGGAATGCAATGTAAAGAAAATAATAAAAGGTAATGAAAAAAATGAACTAGAAGAAGATTTAGGTTGTATCAATGTGCCCCGACAAAGACTGTATCAATGTACCCCATACAGCCATTTTGAATAAAATGAGTCTCAAATCCAATACTTCATAATTTATCTAACAAAAAAGAATGAGAAACTGATAAAGAATAGTTTTACTTGCCAGGGAGAGTATTATTTTCGGTTGAAAACACTAGAACAGTTGTATAAAACCATTTCAATTGTACAACTCAAATTTACTTTTAATCTGCAAAAACAATAAATCACCCATCCTGTTTCATCAAACAACTGAATCATTCCAAGACTTTCTGTATGTAGATGAGTGCACTAGCATCACCTTTTCGAGCTGTTCTGAAACTTCCTCTAATGACCCTGTGAGCAGTAGAGGGGTGTATCAATGTGCCCCAGTTCCCCCTACTATTAATAGTACATATGTTTCAATGGACTATTTTGTTTCAATGGATACTAAGTATTTCATTCTTTAAATTTAAAATAAAAGTTACTTTCCTGAAAGAATCATGTGTAATAGAGCGTAAAAAGTATTAGAAAATTGTAATATAATTTAAATCTTATTATTATACAATATTTTCTAAACATCTCCGAAAAGTCTTCCTTATCCTATTGTCATATGGATATTAATTGAATAGTACACAAAAAAACTACATTCATCATCATTCAGACAATGAAATATTCGTTAAAAACTAATCAATCTATTTGGATAGCTAGCGTTAATGTTCTTAACATCAAATTAATTTTTTATAAAAATGGAAAAGAAATTTGGACCCGAAAGGATTAAATCATGCAATATTAAATCTGCGTTGGTAACGGTTTACGGTTATTTCAATTAAAAGTGTGATGAATGGCAGAATATATCCAGAAATCAATATGATAAATGCCCCTTTCAGATCCTCTATTTGCAATATTTCGTTATCATCAGGTGCATTTATCGAAGAAAATTTCATCTTCAACTCCAACTGCAAATTTTCATCTCTTGTTATCTTCTGGAATATTTTTCCTTTTTTTTTTTTTTTTTTTTTTTTTTTTGGAAATGAATGTTTTTCCTTATAGGGCTCCAAATAAATTCTTTCGCATATATGAAGGCTTTGCCAGGTGGTGCTTTAACAAAGGCTTCTTCTTCAGCTTCCGAAATTTTCTCATTCTGTTGCAAAAATTTACTAATAGATTTCCAGGATTCAAAATCTTATTCGGTTAATATTTGTGGCAGCAGAGTACTTTTGAATGTGTAAAAATTTACTGAATTTTCTTTAACTTTCTTTTCTTTCTTCAGTGAATATATTTTAAGTTCTGTATGCTCTTTTAAATTATTCCCGTGCTGTGAAAAGCATCATGTCTGTTATTTGTAAATGTTTTTCTAATTATTTCTAATTTAATAAAATCCGTAATTCACAATTCTTAATTTTTTCTCATAAAAAGTATAATTCTCAGGTAATTTTCAATTTTTTGTTTAAGAGTTTTCTAAAAAAAAATTTCCCTACAAGAAACAAACATATTATTATTTCCATTTACTCCACTGTCAAGGAACGATAGATTAGTGCTAGGTGTGACATAATTTTTGATTAACATTTTGAAAAAAATCTCAAAAAAAATCATTCACTATTTAAAATGTGCAATATTACATCTGCATTGGTAACGGTTTACAGTTATTTCATTTAAAAGTGTGATGAATGATAGGATATATCCAGAAATCAATATGATAAATGTTCCTTTCAGATCCTCTATTTGCAATATTTTGTTATCATTAGACGCATTTATCGAAGAAGATCTCGTCTTCAACTCCAACTGCACATTTTCATCTCTTGTTATCTTCTGGAATACACCTGCTGCAAACAGGCGGTGGATCATTTTATTTAAGTGATTCTTACAACAGAAATTTCTTGAAATTGGAAAAGCAATCATAACATTATAGATTGAGTTTTCAGAAATGAAATATTTTTCCTTATAGGGCTCCAAATAAATTCTTTCGCAAATGAACGCTTTTCCGGGTGGTGCTTTAAAAAAGGCTTCTTCTGCAACTCCCGAAATTTTCTCATTCTGTTGCAAACATTTGCCAATAGATTTCCAGGACTTAAAATCTGATTGGATTAATATTTGCGGCAGTAGAGTACCTTTGAATGTGTAACAACTTACTGAATTTTCTTCTGGAGCGTTAGCTAAATCTGAAATCTCTTGAATTCCGGTAAATTGGGGTAATGTGAGAAAGGATAGCAAAAAAGCCTTGTAACTATTGATTATGATGAAGGTGAACATAAACCATATGCTTAAAATCACTCTGTGAAATGTTTTTTTCAATTTAATGTCGATAGATTTTTCCAAAAAATGGCCAATTACTATGAATAAGACAGACTGATACGTTTGCTTTCCCTTCGTGTAAAGGAATAAGAGAAATGAAAAAAATAAAATAGCTGCCACGAGTAAAATCCACGAATTTAATGAAAACGGACGAAGCATAACCATACTTTTGGAGGCTGGTTTAACCTTATCCGTCATGAATGTGACTTCACTGAAGAGATAGGGATAGCTGAAATTCATGGCGTCATAGTTTTCTTTCTCAAGTGGTACACCACTCACTGCGAGGTCGGCTTCTGAACGGATCACCATCCCTTTTATTCCACTCCAGCTCCCGTTGGATAACTTGACACCAAATTCCTCATCAGAGGGAATGGACACTTTATATGGTACGCGAAAAATTTGAGATAAAAGCTGTATGAGTTTAGCGTCATAAACATGGACGATTTTGTCATCTTTCAGTATAGAATAGACGTCTAGCGGAAGCGAAGGTAGTGATGCTACAGAAATAATATTTGGTTTCTTATTCTCACTCATATTTTTCTGTAACTCATAGAATAATTTCGTTGAAATGTTTTCTGACGAGTTTTAGTTAAAAGGAATTAGAAAATTTCTCCACATAAGAAATTTAAGATATATTAATAAAGGAAATCTTCTAAAGAAGTTTGTTTGCAATGAAAAGTTGCAATAATAACTTCTTCAGACCTGAGCATAAAATAACGCTACAAATATATTTTTATTACTTTTGCATAATCGAAATGACATTATAGATGACAGAAAGAGTCATTTTTATGAAATCAGTACTTTAAGGGACTAGTAATTTAGGTTTACAAATATGGATATAAAAGTACTAATCCCATTAAAACATCAGTTTAATCATCAATAATATAAATTTACGCAATAACAAAATTAAGCTCTTTGAACAAGTAAATGATCAGCAAACCCTCAAAATTTTTTATTGTAAAGCATTTAAGCTGAATAATCATGAATATTTCTTACTTTCTTGGCCACACTGTCTTGAAGGTATTTTCGAGACTCGAATGAAAATAATATTTATTTTATGAGGTAATATTCATCAGTGCTGACATTTATTGGTTTTGTTTTAGAGCAAAAGACATTCAGCTGTATAGAAATAAAGTAAAAATGCACAAAATTCGAACAGTTTAGTGTTTATGAGGAAAAGAATGAAAATACACATTTGTATACCTCAGGTCTGAAGAGGATAATCCGATAAAGTAACGAAGATTTGTTTTCGCTTTCCAAAATAGAGACAAACTATTGAAAAATTATTTTTGAAAAAGCTTTTCGTTTAAAAGAGCAGACAGAGAGATATCCTTGAAGCAATCGAATTGTAAAATGTTTTTTATTACTATTTCGTTATTAAACATTAACAATCCTGTTAAATTGCATATTATAAAATGTTTGTAAGTGTTAAACTGGAAAATAACGATTAAGTGAGAAATATAAAAAGTTAAATTTGAGACAAACTAGTTTTATCATAATATTAAAACGTTGACAACAATTGCACTCGAGTGGAATAATTATATGTTTGTAATCGTAGTTAATGTTATTGCATGCCTCAAAACAGCAATAAAGATCCAGTGCTCATTCATTATTCATATATGTATGTTTATCACAAAAACATCCAAAAACAAATAGAGTATAAATTGCATGTTTAACAGTAAAATTTAAATAAGCTTAAATTTAAAAAGAAAAAGCAGTAGCATGGTTTCATCCAATAATCTTTAAGGTGATGTCATAAGGGTTTTTTTTTTTTTTTTTTTCGTTTTTTTCTTAACATTTTCCATAAAAGTTGAAAATTGCTCAGAAATTCGGTTTGACTGTCCGTCTGTCCACGCTCTAACTCCCGTAAATATACTCGGACTTTCATGCAATTGAAAAAGCTTAATTAGGGTCACCAAAGCATGTGTGGTATTGCACATGAAGTACGTACGATTAGTAGTTAATTTACAGGGACACTCAAAATAAATCGATTACATTATGGTATAACATGAAAAATAGTTTGGACAGCATTTTACTGACACTACGCTTTTTCAAATTTATTGAAACTGATATAAATAACTGAATTTCACTACGATCATATTAAAACAGAGCATTCACAGGATTTTTTATTAATTTACAGGAACACACAAAAGTAATCGATTACAGTACTGTCTTTGCGTAATAATTGCTGAAAACCACGTTTTAAAATTCTGTAAGCACTTTTAAATTTAATTAGTTTTTTGCATATTACTCTTTGCATATAAATTCTATGCCTCATATACAGGGCTGCACAAAATTATTCGCATACTATTCTCCTTATTAGGGAAAATTGCTGAAGGGAAATTTTCAGCTGAAATGTATGTATTTCTTAAATGAAATAAATTTTGGAATGCATGTTGTTAATAGATACAAATCTGCATATTGTATACAGGGCTGCTAAAAAATTCCGATAATTTTCCGATTGTAGATGGGAACAGCTGAAATTCGGTTTTGAAATGTGTTATACAGTTCCATATGTTGAAATGAGACGTAACATTTAAATTTTTTTAAACCGTGCAGTTTTGGTACATTATTCTGAATGCATTGGAAAGTGTTTCATAATCTTTGCTTGACGCATAATTTTTCCTTTCTTGTTTAGTTAATGTTTTAGAAAAAAAAAATTTCATCATTTTTAACACGACTCCTTCAGTTAAAATTTACTTTTCAATTTAAATTTCGTAATGGTATTAAGTCTTTTGTATACTTTTTTTTTTTTTTTTTTTTTTACTTTCTTCTATTTTTAATAGCTGAAAGTATTGTAATCGAAATTTTTTTCGACTTCCGGTTTTCGACGGATTTACACATTTTAGGGGTCAGAGATTCCAAAAACATGTTTTTACAAAATGTCTGTCTGTCTGTCTGTATGTCGCCATTCTACCATCAAAAAGTGTATGAAGTTATGCATAGAATTGAACCAAATTTTTTGTGAATGTTTTTGACTGTGGCAAGCAGGTCCTCTTTCAGTTTTGAAATATTCCGCCGGAAGGGGGCGCTGCAATCGCGATTTTTGTGCCATTTTCAATATTGTACCGATCAAAAGTATATGAAGTTATGTATCGAATTGAACCAATTTTTTTGTGTATGTGTATGACAATGGCTAGTTAGTCCTCCCTGAATTTGAAAAAAATCCATTGGAAGGGGGCGTTGCAATCGCGATTTATGTGCCATTTTCAATATTGTATCGACCAAAAGTACATGAAGTTATGTATCGAATTGAACCAATTTTTTATTTTCTTCTATCTTTACAAGAAGAAAGTATTGGATTCATGAAAATTTTCGACTTCCGGTTTTCGACGGATTTATACGTTTTAGAAGGTCCTGAACACGTTTTGACTATTTTTAGAAAATGTCTGTCTGTGAGTCTGTCCGTCTGTCTGTCTGTCCGTCTGTCTGTCTGTCTGTGTGTCTGTCTGTCTGTATGTGACAAAAAATTTGTGGGCGCTCTATCTCAAGAACTAATGCTCGAAATTTAATAAAATTTTATATTCAGTTAGACCTTGATATGAATTAGTGCCTATTGGTTTTTGGTGAAAATTGGCCTGCAGGTGGCGCTGCTATACTACGTTTTTCAAGATCTTCAAGATTGCTATATCTCAAGAACTAATGCACAGAATTTCACCAAACTTCAGATTCTGTGACCCCTTGATATACATAGACGCTGATTAAGTTTTGGTGTAAATTGGCCAGCAGGTGGCACTGCTATGCCACGTTTTTCATGATTTTCATGATAGCTATATCTCAACAACTATCGCACAGAATTTCACCAAACTTCAGATTCTGCGATACCTTGAGATACATAGCTGCTGATAAGGTTTTGGTGTGAACTGCCCTATAGGTGGCGCTGCTATGCTACATTTTGCACGATTTTTGCGATAGCTATATCTCAAGAACTAATGCACAGAACTTTATCAAATTTTAGATTCTGTTACACTAAAATATATAACATAATTAGACGCTGATTACATTTTGGTATTAACCTTGTAACAGGTGGTGCAGCTATGCTGCATTTTGCACGATTTTTCCGATAGCTATATCTCAACAACCAACGCACAGAATTTCATCAAACTTCAGATTTCGTTACAAAATGACATATAACATAATTACACGATGATTACGTTTTGTTATAAATCCTTCAACTGATGGTGCTGCTGTGCTATATTTTACACGGTTTTTTTTAAACTAACTATATCTCAAAAACTAATGCACAGAATTTCATCAAACTTCAGATTCTTTTACACCATAACATAATTAGACGCTTTTTTACGTTTTGGCATAAATTTTCCAAGATTGGTGTTGCTGTGCTACGTTTTGCAAATTTTTTGTTATAACTATATCTCAAGAACTAATGGACGAAATTCTATAAAATTTCAGATTCTGTTAGGTCTTGGCATAAATAGATGCTTATTAGGTTTTAGTATAAATTACCAACATGAGGCAATACTAAGCTCATTTTCTCAGAATATTAATTAAATTTTGCGTTTTAGGCTTTTCGGATACCAGAATCTCATTAGGCTAGGTCAAATGTTCGAGGAAATTCGATAGTGGGTAACTTTGGGGTCACCACATTTTTTTTTTTTTTTTTAATATTAAAATGTACTTATGAGATAGAAGAAAGTTTTGGGATTGACACATCCAACTAGTTTTTTTTGTATCTGTATGACTATGGCTAGTTGGTCCTCCCTGAATTTGAAAAAAATCCGTCTGAAGGGGTCGCTGCAATCGCGATTTTTTTGCCATTTTCAATATTGTATCGACCAAAAGTAAATGAAGTTATGCATCCAATTGAACGAAATTTTTTGTGTAAGTGTATGGCTATGGCTAGTTGGATCGCCCTGAATCTGAAAAAAATCCGCCGGAAGGGGGCACTGTAATACCGAATTTTATGCCATTTTCAATATTGCACCACATAAGTGTATGAAGTTAGTTCTAGAACTGAACTAAACATTTTGTATATGATTATTTTTTGGTAAAGCAAGTAGGTCCTCCCTGAATTTGAAAAAAAAATCTGCTTATCAATCTATTGTCTATCGGCTCGTGCAGAGACGGAAATTCGTTTTTATTCCGATTAATTGATTGAAGCGGAAATTTAAGAGCCCACAATAGTCACAGAAAAAGTACACAAAAAGACCCGGATGACCATGTAAAGTCTATGGGAGCGTTCTTTTCTAATATCTCGCTCAAATTTTAATATTTTTGCATGATTTTTTTGCACAAGATAGCTGAGGGCAATCCACAACCGGGCTAGTTTTTACTTTTTCGATTTTGGTTATATATTTTTTATATTACGATAGTTTCAGTTTCAGAACCGGTTTAAACCGGTTTCGAAAGTTAAAGTAATTTTTTAAAGAAAATCTGAAACAAAAATTGAAAAAGTAAAAACTAGCCCGGTTGTGGATTGCCCTCAGCTATCTTGTGCAAAAAAATCATGCAAAAATATTAAAATTTGAGCGAGATATTAGAAAAGAACGCTCCCATAGACTTTACATGGTCATCCGGGTCTTTTTGCTTACTTTTTCTGTGACTATTGTGGGCTCTTAAGATGAAAATCAAAGTTGGTAAGGTATTGAATTAAAATTATTAAAGCATTAAAATGAGTAACTATTTTTTTTTAATATTAAAATGTATGTATGAGATAGAAGAAAGTTTTGGAATTGGCACATCCAACTAGTTTTTTTTTTTTTGCATTAGAAAAAGCGAATTTTTTCCGTCAAACTGCTTATTTCGTAGAAAATGTAATCATTACTGTTCGTGTATAAATTAAAAATGTAGTTAATAATAAAAATTTATTTTTGTAAATCCAAATCTATACAATATTATTCACATAGGCTCACATAGAAAAGTTTAGGTAGAAGTATCTTCCTGAAATGTTAACTATAAATAATGCGAGGTTTAACTGTTTAAGTTTTTTAAGGCTATGATTGATTTTGGAACATTTAATGTTATTCCTTAATTGTCACAATTGCGCCAGAATTTTCGCGAGCTGTTTCTCTTTTATTAAGAATATACGGAAAAGTTTTTCATAATTTCAAATTAATTCGGTGGTCAATTTTACTGCCATTCAATAATTTCAAGATTTTCGGAATAAAAGATTTTTCCAATGAAAAGAATTATAAATAGCTACCTAATCAGGGTCAATAACAACTGGACATACCAATTTGGGGTTGTACAAATATAACGTTATCATTTTAGGGGGGAAAGGGTGTCTGGCAAATGATGTCGTAAGATACAGTGATGTCGTAACCAGGGCCCGACTTAGAGAGTGGGGGGCCCTGGGGCAAACATTATTAGGGGGGCCCCACTTATATTCTAAAATTTTTCATAAATTATACTGAAGTGACTAAAACTAAAATTCATATTGGTATGTGTACATAAATTTCAAGTGCTATTAGCATCGATATATATAATAGCAGAAGAAAGATAACTTTAAGAAACTATAGAACGCAATTTTTTTCGATTTCAAAAGTATCTTATACTATAATGCGAGCAAAAATTGTGTGTGTGTGTGTGTCTGTGTGGGTAAATTTTATCTAAAAAACGGCTGTAACGATTTTCGCAAAAATTTGGATTTCACCATTTTCCGGCACGAGAAGACCATTGGGTTAGGTCACATGTTCGAGAAAATTCGATTATTGGGTCATTTTGGGTCATAATAGGTCAGGATCAAGCTATTTATATCTAGAGAACGGCTGGATCGATTTTAAGGAAATTTTGTATCCAATCGTTTTACGGCACGAGAAAACAATTGAGCTGGGTCACATGTTCGAAAAATTTTGATTAGTGGGTCATTTTTGGGTCATTATGGGTCAAGCCATTTTTATCTAAAAAACGGCTCTAACGATTTCGACCAAATTTTATATTGTATCGCTTTGGATTACAAGAAGACCATTGGGTTAGGTAACATGTTCGAAAAAATTCGGTTAGTGGGTCATTTTTGGGGTCATTGTGTGTCATGCTATTTTTATCTAGAGATTTTCTCACGCAATTTTGATTAAAAATTGCATTCTATGGTTTTCGGGCACGAGAAAACATTGGGCTAGGTTACATGTTCGAGAAAAAATTTTAATGGGTCATATTGGGTCATTAAGGGTCTGGGTCAAGCTATTTATATTTAAAGAACGGCGTGATCGATTATAACGAAATTTTGTATGTAACAGTTTTTTGACATGAGAAAACTAATGGGCTAAATCATATGTTTGAGAGATTTCGACTATAAGGGTCATTTGTGGGTCATGATGGGTCATAATGGATCATATCAAGCTATATCTAAAGAACAGGTGGATCGATTTTAATGAAATTTTGTATACAACATTTTTTGGCACGAGAAAATCATTGGGCTAGGTCACACGTTCGAGAAATTTCGATTAATGGGTCATAAAGGGTCTGGGTCAAGCTATTTATATTTAAAGAACGGCTGGATCGATTTTAACGAAATTTTGTATGTAAGTTTTTTGACACGAGAAAATTAATGGGCTATCTCACATGTTTGAGAGATTTCGATTATAAGAGTCATTTATGGGTCATGATGGGTCATAACGGGTTATGTCAAGCTATATCTAAAGAACATGTGGATCAGTTTTAACGAAATTTTGTATACAACTTTTTTTGGCACGAGGAAATCATTGGGCTAGGTCACATGATCGAGAAATTTCGATTAATGGGTCATAAAGTGTCTGGGTCAAGTTATTTATATTTAAAGAACGGCAGGATCGAGTTTAACGAAATTCTGAGTGTAACAATATTTATACACAAGAAAACTAATGGGCTAAGTCACATGTTCGAGAGATTTCGATTATAAGGGTCATTTGTGGGTCATGATGGATCATTTTCAAGCTATATCTAAAGAACGGGTGAATCGATTTTAACGAAATTTTGTATACAGCATATTTTTGGCACGAGAAAATCATTGGGCTATGTCACATGTTCGAGAAATTTCAATCAGTGGGTCACTTTTGGGTTATTCTAATTTTATCTAGACAATGTCTCGCGCAAATTTGACTAAATTTTATATTCTATCGTTTTCGGACACAAGAAAATCATTGGGTTAGGTCAGATGTTTGAGAAAACTCGATTAATGAGTCATTTTGGGTCATAATGGGTCAAGGTCAAACTATTTATACCTAAAAATTGGCTCAATCGATTTTATCTAAATTTTGTATTTAACGTTTTTCGGCACGCAAAAATTAATGAACTAAGTCACATTTTCGAGAGATTTCGGTATAAGGGTCATTTGTGGGTCATGCTAATTTTATCTAGAAAATTGTTCTCACCATTTTGAGTATATTTTCTCTTATATCGTTTTCGGGCAAAAGAAAACCATTGAGATAGGACACATGCACGTAACAATTCAATTAGTGGGTCGTTTTAGGTCTTAATGGATTCGGTCATTCTAATTATATATAACAACGACTCAGTCAATTTTACCAAAATTTTGCAACGGAACGTCTTTTGTCATGCGAAGACTATTGAACGGAGTTGCATATTAAACAAAATTATATTAGTGGGTCATATCGCTTCATTGCTGAATGCTGTCAAGCTAATTTTACTTAAGAAATGGCTTAAACGATTTTGATACATTTTGTACTCTACTGTTTTTGATTACCTGAAGACCATTGAGCTAAGTCACATGTTTGATCACATGTGATTAGTGGATCATTTGGGTAATAAGGGTCAGGATCACGAGATTATGGCAAAAGCCAATAAGTTGGCGATATTTGACAAAATACTGGCGAAATTTGGCCGAAAAATCGACTATTAAGGTTACGAAACCAAAACACATATTTGGCGCCAAATGAAAGAATGTGTCCAAACTTGGTTATATCTGGCAAAAAACATTGTCTTTCAGAATGTGAAGAAATTTCTTACACACTCTTAATAGTCTTCGAGATGCATAGTTAAACTAATCAGAGTCGAGCTAAAAAAGTGATTTGGATTGATGTCCTTTCGTTGTAAATTTTAAAATAAAGTAAAATTAATGAACATGTGCATACAAACATAGTTTTCTCATTGATTGTTTTTGTAAATAATACTATTATTAATAACATGTTTTACAGTAATAATACTATATCGAGTTGAACACAAAGTTAATTTTGACCGAGCTGAGCTCGGTCACCCCTGCTAGTAAGGATAAATGTGAGACCTTAAGAGGGCATGGGGCACAGAAACAGAGGGGGTAGGAGAAGAAAGCTTCTTAAAACTGAAAAAAAAAATAATTTGGTCACTTTTGTCCATTTTTTATCATTTGAAACTCTTAACGAAAAACTTATAAGCTTACATTTGTCCTTGGGGGCCCCACTCAAGTCGGGGGGCCTGGGGCAATTGCCCCGCATACCTCTGCATTAGTCAGGCCCTGGTCGTAACTAGGTCAACCGATATCGTAAGATATCGCTTGGGGGAGGAAGGGTTGTCCCTTGATATCGATATCATTTTTGATCCAATATATGTATATACAGTGAAATTTCTGTTAAAGGCCACCCCTATTCAAGGGCCACCTTTATTAAGGGCCAATATTTTTAGGAACGAAAAAATTTCCCATAGACATAATGTTAAATTTACTCCCATTAGGGGCCACATCTACCCCTCATAAAGGCCTTTTTTTTTACATGTGCCTTATGGCTGCGGGCACACACAGTTTTTCGCACTAACTTCTTGCGCTATCTTTGATCTTTCGTGTCGGCGCTTTGATGTATAAATTGCACTTCTAGTGCACTGAATCTGAACTTCAAGAGAGGAAAATCAGTTGACAGTTTTACGACTGTAGATGGGGGGAGATAACTGCACAAGGAACTCTCCATTCCTTTGTCAATTCGTCCCTCAAAAATCATTTAGAGGTTGCTATATATTTGGCGACGTGAAATAAACAGAAAATAATTTTACATTTTCGCCAAGTGAAACATATAATTGTGCTCTTTTTTTTTTTGTTTTGTTTTGTTTCTTTCAATGGAAAAAAAATGGAGGGGGGGGGGAAGAGTATACACAAAAAACAATGAAAACTGCATTATAAGAATTAGTCAGATTTTCTTACTTTTTCGAAACAGTACATAATTTATTTTTGATTACGTTAATTAATCTCTTATTTGGAAAGGAAGCATTATAAATATTTATTTTAATTATCAACGATTATTAATGTTCTGCAAAATTAACACCATAATTTTAGCAATATATATTTATTATGGATATGGTATAATTTTGGTTATGGATGTTAAATTTCCTTTCGTTTGATATTTTAATAAGTTTAAATGCTAAGGGATTAATAATGACATTTTTAGTATGGGTCTCATATTTTGTAGAATAATCTCCATAAAATTCTATTATTTTTAAATATATATTTTCATAAACTGATTAAAATGGTTCTCAAGTTCCTGTCAACGACACTAAATTTTATGAAATAGTTTCTGATTCATTTTTAAATGTAAATGTAGAAAACTGGCAGTTAAAACAATTTGAAATCGGATAGCGTTTTATTTTTTTAAGTTAATAAATAACGTGCTGAGTTTAAAATTATTCTGGTCACGTCACGACGGCCTTTCTTTTCTTTTTCTTTTCTTTTCTTTTCTTTTTCTTTTTTTTTCTTTTTTTTTGTGTGTGTGTGCGCGTGTGTGTCACATCCAGAAATTCGAGTAAAATTGGACAGTATTTTCAAAAGGATATGTGTGTAAGTATGTAAGTATATAAGTTCTTTATTTTACTAATATATCTTTAATGAAAATATCCTATTTCTAATGACAAAGGTAAATTCTTTCTTCAGTTTTGTAGAAAAAAAAATCATTAGTTTTATTTTATTCCCTACAAATATAACTTTTTTTTTATAATCACTAGGGGGGCCCCGCCCCCCTGCTCGCTATGCTCGCCAACCCCCCGCGTAATCGCTTCGCGATTCCAAATTATTGGCTACCACTGCTTGCTGCGCTCGCCAATACCCCATGGTATGAATAAGCAGTTGTAGACCTTTCAAATGATGTGTCACACGACTGGTGTTGTAAAGAAATTAAAAATGTGCCCCCCTGGGGGGTCAGAGTGGGAGGCGACACAAAAGAAATCCATAATATGAATAAGCAGCTGCAGACCTCTCGAATGATATGTCACACGACTGGTGTTCTAAAGAAATTAAAAATGTGTCCCTTGGGGGGCAGAGTGGGGGTGACACACAAGACATCCATAAAATGAATAAACAGTTGCAGACCTTTCAAATGATGTGTCACACAATTGGTGTTGCAAAGAAATTACAAAATGCGTCCCCTCTGAGGGCAGAGGGGGGGGGGGTTACACACAAGATATCCATAATATGAATAAGTAGTTGCAGACCTCTCAAATGATGTGTCACACAATTGGTATTGTAAAGAAATAAAAAATGTGCCCCCCGGAGGGCAGAGTGGGGGATGACACACAACACATCCATAATATGAATAAGCAGTTGCAGACCTTTCAAATGATGTGTCACACAACTGGTGTTGTAAAGAAATTAAAAATGTGACCCCCCTGGGGAGAGCAGAGTGTGGGGGTGACACACAAGACATGCATAATATGAATAAGCAGTTGCAGACCTTTCAAATCTTGTGTAACACGACTGGTGTTGTAAAGAAATTAAAAATGTGTCCCCCCTGGGGAGCAGAATGGGGGATAACACACAAGAAACCTCTCAAATGATGTATCAAACGACTGGTGTTGTAAAGAAATTAAAAATTTGGCGAAATATTACAGTTATCGCCAAGTTGGCGTCATTTTTGACAACTAATTTTGGTCGCCAAATTTGGCGATTGTTGGCGATGGTATCCTTTTCTCTCTTTATGGTAACCCATACGGCGATGCATAGACGGAGCCCTTTCCTGATTGGTCTATTTGACTCATGGAAGGATTGGACAACCCGGATTCGTTAGTTCCGGAAATCTTCCACTCAGCATCATTCCAGGAGTCATTCCTTTTAAGGCTAGTTTTCTTTTACTATAGAAGGATTTGGAGAATGCTTGTTGTTTTCGATCTAGAGAAGAGATATCTGAGACCTATCTGATTCATTGTGATGTCCGTATTTTAGTCGTTTTGTGATTGTCACATGTTGAATGTCCAGAAATGGAATACTTCTGTTGCCACAATGACAAAAAATATTAATAACTACAAAAAACTAATAACTCAGAAACAAATTGTGGCACAGCTTTCAAACGAATTGCCTTTATAAGTACACAATTTTGTTTATATGACGTGTATAAACTGAAAATGTGCTATATTTAAAAATTTTCAATACCGAAAATTGTAAAATTGATATTTTATTATGATTGGTCCAGGAATATGAATGTTCAATCCATATTACTCTGTTATTAAACCTAGTATTATAAGTATATTATATTTCGCATTATTTTAAGTCGTCATATTATAAGCCAACGTTTTGATCGTCATAAAAATTATATTTATTATTATTTTAAATACAGAATTTATTTTTAAGCCTTAAATTTTAGTCTTTTAAAGTGTCATTTTCCAAATGGTTGCTGTAACTTGCAAAGTTACTTTTACGTCATGTTTAATTAAATTTAAAATTTCTTGGAATTCCATTGTTGTTAAGTGGAAATATTCATAGAAACGGTCTTCGTACGAAAATAAATCCTTCACATAAATAAATTCACTGACTTCTTCTCGTTTTTCTAATAATGGGTGAACCCAATATTTTCTCCGTTTTTTTTTTTTTTTTTCAGGGGTAGATGATCCTATATACAACAGGATATCTTCTTCTTCGCTGTCAGATGATGACGACATAGTGAACATTCACCGAGGAAACGAAAACAGAAAATAATAATAATAATAAAACCCCCTAAAAGATGCATTTATACATTCGCGATTTAACGCCAAAACTAGCAACCTTTTTTTCCCCGTCCCACGAATTGTCCGAAGGAGTTCTCTTCAAATGTAAGATTGATGGCTCTTTTAGGGTAATAAAAACTAGTGCTGTTCGTCTAGACCTTATATCCTAAACAGATGCATTGAATTCTTGAACCAAAAGATAAGAGTTCAGCAAACAATTGCTTTTGGAACAAAGAATGCAAAGAGAGATGGGAGGGTTTAGTAACACAATGAAGTGAGATTACCAGGTGTCCTCACACTTTGTTTGACCTTTCAACCTGTAGGGGGTTGGCTTAGTAGGGAAACCTGACTCTTTGTTGTGGACTCACAAAGGATAACAGGTTATCTAGAAAAACTGATTGCACATTTACTAGACCTGTGAATGTGTGAATGCATATGGAAGCAAAATTTTTACCATAGAAATTTTAGGCTCAGGCTTATGTAAAATTTGAAACTATGGCACCTAAATCAAGCCAAAGAGTACATTTGGATTTGAATGACAAAATCAAAGTTCTTAATTTTCATGATCAAGGAACATCTGCAAGAAAATTGGCTTTACAGTTTAATTGCAGCAAGAATCAAATAAACAATATTGTTAAAAACAAAGAGAACTTACTGAAAGAATATGCAGATTTTAAAAGTCGCGGTATAAAAAGAAAGAGAAATGAAAAATTTGATGACATAAATGACGCTGTAATTCAGTAGTTCAGATGTGCTAGGATTAAAAACATCCCATTAAGTGGTACTTTGGTGAAAGAAAAAGCCATTCAGATTGCAGAATCACTTGGCGTAGAAGATTTTTGTGCAAGTAACGGATGGTTGAATAAGTTTTGTAATAGAAACTGTATTTCTTTTAAGAGTTTATGCGGTGAATCAGCTGATGTTGATGAAGAATTGTGTGAAGACTGGAAATCACGTCTTCCAATCATTTTGGCAGGCTATGAAGATCGTGATGTATATAACTTAGATGAGACAGGACTTTTTTTTTCGTGCCTTACCTACTAAAAATTTAGTTGAGAAAGCAGAAGAGGCAAAAGGAGGGAAACAAGCTAAACAGAGACTCACTGTTTATTTTTGTGTAAATGCTGCTGGTGAAAAGGAAAAGCCTATAATCATTTCAAACTCTAAGAAACCTCATTGTTTTAAAGGTAAATATTTATCACAAATGGGGGTAAAGTATCATCATAATAAGAAGGCATGGATGACCATGGAAATTTTTAAAGAATGGTTAATTAGCTTTGACAATAAAATTACAAATCAAGGCAGAAAAGTCATTATTTTTTGGGATAATGCACCATGTCACTCTGGCGAAAACTTGAAGATTGTAAAACTTCATTTCTTGCCTCCAAATACTACGTCGAAAATGCAACCTCTAGACCAAGGAGTTATTCGCTGTTTTAAACTGGAATATCGATGTTTTATTTTCCGAAGACTCCTTTCTCTTATAGATTCTGGTAACAATTCATCTGAAATCATTAAATCTATTACCGTATTAGATGGCCATTCGATGGATTAGACTTGCCTGGGAAAATGTGAAAAGACAGACTATTGTAAATTGCTTTAAAAAAGGTGAATTAAGCAACACAGCTTTAGGAGCCATTATTGATGCTGCTGATTTAGAAAATGATGTGGTTCAACTTTCGAAAGCTGCTGATATTGAATATGATCCAGATTCAGATAAATATGAAAATATGGTGGAATGCTATGATGATTTATCAGAAGATTGGGAGAAAAGAATTATAGATGACATAGATACAGGTAAAACATAAAAATTTATTGTTTTAAATTTTTAAAAAGATGTGTTACTACATTTTTTTCAAAATTTTTTTTTAATTATATTTCAGGAATTCAATCTGATTCAGATAATGATAATGAGGCTGGTGAGTCTGCAACTGTGAATATATCCTGTCAGGAAACGCTAACAGAAATAAATAAACTAATATCTGATTCTAAAGCACTAATAAATGATGAAAATTTAAGTAATTTGTTCCATAAAGTAAAAGAATCATTAGAAACCAAAATTGTCTCCGAAAAGATTATGAAAAGTAAACAAACTTCAATAGAAATTTTTTTCAGTCATGTATAGAGTTTGAAAATGTTAATAAACAGTTTTTTCACATATATGTGTTTTTATTTCCTTATTTTAGTTTTTTTTTTTTTTTTTTTTTTTTTTGTTACCCCTATTCAAGGGCCACCCCTCATACGGGCCAATTTTCAATGGAACGGCAGGTGGCACTTACAGAGAGGTTTCACTGTATATATTTTCCAATTTTCAAAATAGTATATTATTGTTTTTTAGTCTGTTATCTATTTTATAGAAATACAAAGTTTTTATTAAAATCCCTATACTATTATAAAAATATTTAATTGTAAAATATGGAATACCCATACATTTGAATTTCTTTTACTTCTCCATATGTGCATGCATATACAATTACTGTTTGAGAAATTATATGTAAAGTATATTTGAAATGAAGCTTGTGCTTACTAATAAATAATAGAGAAAGAGAAAAAATGCTGATCATTTGTTTTGTTGATAAGAATTTCTGTCTCTCCACCCCTTTCCTTCGTTCGGGGCAAGGGCAACAAGACATTATTACTATTGAATGCATTATCTAAGAAAAAGTTATTATAAAATACTTTTAAATAATAACAATTCCTTTTAAGCGGTATATGATGTAAAGTGCTATTTTACTGACTTTGTGAGGGAGTGACCTTTGTGATAAAGGCACTCTAGCATTTTTTGAGATCGTGACGTCAATGATTTAATATGTGTAAGCGTGAAAGCGACATCTATCCTTTCTTTTACTTTAACTTTCAAGAGCGTGTGTGTCTTCCTCGGTTTTCTACAGTTAAGTCGTGGTTAGAAGTAATATGTAAATTTGTAGTATCTCAGTTTGCAGCATATAAAAGCTTGGAGTTTGAGTGGTGTCTAGCGGCGAAAGGCAGCTAAGTGTGTCTAGCGGCGTTAGCCAGCTAGTGGTGTCTAGCAGCCAGCTAAGTGTGTCGAGTTAAGTGTGTCTGCCAGGAGTTTTACAGTGAGTCGCCAGGAGTCAGTTCATTCAGAGGAGAGCGATTCGAGAATTTTGTCGTTGGTAAGAGACAGTAATTATTTACGTTGAGTATTACAAAGTTAATAAAAAGTGTCTCACAGCCACGGGCTGTTCAATAAAGTTTTATCTAGCAGTTTAGCTGGAGCTTACGGTAGAAGTTGAGTCGAAGTGCCCCGATTGAGGCTAGTGCCGGAGCTGTGAGTATGAGTTTAATCTTTTAGTGTTGTTACTAGTTATTAAAATTAAAGAACTCTCCACTTTCCTTGAACCCTAACCATTTAAATAAACTGGTTTTACCTTATATCCTGAGTTATGTCTGCATTTAACCCCCAGTACGAGCACACATCCCTTACAACTTCTCTTCATTAAAATCAATAAAGTATGCGAAAAATAAATGTAACCAGTTTTATAAATCACTCCAAACAAAAGAGACATATTTTTTAAATGAAAAAAATAAATAAATAAATAAACATTGATAACGATATCATTAACAGGGGAGCGGGGGTTCCAGGGTTGACACCATATGATATCAGAAAGGGAGAGGGGGGGGCCCAAAATTGGTAAATAGTTGATAACGTTATATATGCCCAGGAGCTTTAATCTTGATTTTTAGATATAAGTTTAAAAGTCATAAACAGGGGCGTGCGAAGAGAAAATTGCGCCCGGGGCAAAATTAGAATTTGGCGCCCCCCCCCACCCCACCCCAAACTCTTTCTTGTGATAGGCCAAAAATGACGCTGGTAATATAAATTTAGCGCCCCCTAAACTTTCGACCCGGGGCGACAGCCCCTATTTCGCACGGCTCTGTTCATACCAGAAATTCTGAACTGCTTATTTAGTTTTATTTCTAACAGACATTTCATGATTGACTCAAGTAAAAATTTTCCTTTCACAATTTCAGGTTAAATACAAAGCTTGTAAAAAAAAAAAGGGAAAAATTAATAACAATATTTGAAACAATAGTGAAACTATTATACGGCTTATATTCTATATATAAGCCGAACTCCTACTTTAAGGGGACAGTGAACCTTTATTTGAGCAAAATCATCTATAGCAAAATCGTCAGAAAAAAGGTCTATTCCTGGGGCATAACAGTACCTAAACAGTTTTTTCTTATTAAAATATCATTTATGAAGGTTTTAAGGAGTAAGTAATAAAGATAAATTTATTTATATACTTTAAATCTGTTTTTCTCAAAACTAATTTTTCAGCGTTTTTAGATTTGTGAATTGCGTCTTAATTTTTTATCAATATTTATAAAATTGATAGGGAAGTATCCTGATATTATTTAAAAACAAATTGTGTGAGCTTTTTAAAATTCGTCTTCATTAAGATAGTCAAATTTTATTTTTTACTTATTAAAAGGCAAAATTTTGATGAAAATCGATAAGAAATTTAGAACAAAAATCTGTAAAATATTTACTATTCAAGAGATTTTAAAAATCCTACACAAATTTTTTTATAATATAATTTTAATTGATAAAAAATGCAAAGCAAGAAAATATTTCAAAAATTAAGACACGAGGAGCATTTTAAAATTTCGTTTAAAATTTTAAGTTTTTGTAAAAAAATTACAAATTTTAATAAGGTTGGAAATTTTTTGAAGGTATTCTATATGCTTTTGGTGAAATATATATATGTACAAAATTTCATATTGCTATGATAAAAATGAATAAAATAATTTTTTTACGTCCACCGTCCCTTTAAAGCCAAAAAAATGTCCAAAATTTCTCAGCTTATATAAGGAAATGTTCGATAATCATATTTTTAACCTTTTAAAAATATGATTAAGATTAAGCATCATATGTACTCGTGTATAAGTCGAGAAATTTCTGACAATTTTCGGCAAGCAAAATGGGAGGAGAAGGTGGTGTCGACTTATACACGAGTAAATTAAAACAAGTTGGAAATTGCACGTGAAGCGTAGCAAATGAGATACGTTCATACAATAACGAAGTTTTAAAAATATTCAGATCTTGCTGATTTAGTAGAGCGTACTTCGGATACATTATAGTGGTCGAAATCTTTGTGTTCCCGAAAATATGCAGGGATTAATTTTTATTACACCACATAACATATATCTTATTCATAAAATGTGAAGTAGTTTCATATAATTAAAACACGTTCCAAACAATGTTTCCCCGTATAGCATTATGTAGTGGAATATATTTGTGTGGCCCTGTACTTTAATAATAAATATTCTTTGTATCACAGATTGTACAGAATGTATATTTTAGTATATACTTCATAGATTCATGTCAATTATATTATGTTCAAATGAGTGTAACACCATTAAAATGCATTTGAAACTTTTTACCATTGATCGTAATGTAACGGAATACTTTTGATTGTCCCTGTAATTGATCTATGCATCCGATTTTCATAAAAATTAAAATGACTCGACAAAATTGTGTAATAATTATGTATTTTAACTTTCAAACGATTCGGTTGTGTAGTTTTTGCATTGTTATATGCGGACAGACAGACAGACGGACGGACTAAGCGACAACTATAGGTGCTACGTATTTACATAATTACAAACGCACCTAAATAGAAAAAACTTCAAATATTCCAAATTTCTAGCTCTTTATGCGTATATCCTTAAATCCTTCTATAGTAAAAAAAACTAGCCTTAAACAAATCTCCAGGAATGACTCCTGGAATGATGCTGATGTGTAAGGTTTCCGGAAATAACGCTTCCGGGTGGATCACACCTTCCATGAGTCGAATAGACCAATCAGGAAAGGGCTCCGTCTCGAGCGGACTTGGAAATGAGTACACTTCCTTTTTTTTCCCTTATGCTGCTATTTTGGTAGATTTTCCTGGTTTTTATGGATATTTAATGCTCGGTATTTTAATAAGTGTACGTTTATGAGAGGAATTCCAAAATTGAGTGTATGGAAAATAAGGTATCGCGAAGCGATTCCATGGGGTATTGGCGCAGGCAGCAATCAGGGGAAGCCTACAACTTGGAATCGCGAAGCGATTACGCGGGGGGTTGGCGAGCGTAGCGAGCAGGGGGGCGGAGCCCCCCTAGTATATAAAAAAAAAGTAACGATTTGAAATGGATTAATAAAAATCAGCGTAGATTACCGATGTACCAATGAAAATCTGTGTAAATACCGCAAGGGGCGGGGCCCGGTATTATCGCCAAATGTTGCCAACTTGGCGATATATTGCCAAGTTTGGCGAAAAAATTTAGTGCCAAAAGTAGCGCCAATTTGGCGATATTTCTAATATTTCGTGAAATTCCCATAGACACTCAATGAAAACCAATAGATTTGCTTGCTTGCAGAAAATCAACAAATTAAAACATTTTAATGACACAAAAACTAATACTATCTTCTCAATAGAGCTTAATAGGATTATTTATATTATTTTTGAGTACAAATACTAACTATTTACAAAATCCGCAGCAATATATTTATGTGAACTTCTCACACAAATAAATCCATTTGCTAAAAATTACAGAATGTTGCATGAATTAACTAGAATTGATGGACAAGAATATGTTTTAAATTTTATAACTTATAAATTTGATGACAAGCAAAGCTATGACAAATCAACAACTTCGGAAGTTGCTTTCATAATTGAATGAAAAGATAATTGTATTCTATGTGTGAATCTTAAAGTTTATTCAAAACAAATATATAGCCGTGAGACCACTATTATCAATTAAACTTCACCACACAGTGATCCCATGATATTTTCCAATTTTTTTTTCTCATGGTGACCTAGGATAGACACACAATAAGTTTTCAAAAAATGATAAGAAAATTACACCATTACACTACTTTAAAAATCGTTTAGCACCGCAAAAAAATTATTTTAACCCTTTACTTAACTCTGTTTACTTAATTTTTTTTACATTAGCTTATTTTTAAAATGTTAATTTTTTTTTTACATCAAAGACAAAAACAGACATTGTATCCTTTAACAGCTGCTGCTTTGGCCTTAAAAGTCTCGAATCAAAGGAAAATAAATGGAAACCCGTTTACAAAGAGATTACCATTTTTCTTTGAAATTATAATTCAATCTTTAGAAAACCGATGAAATCAGCGTGATTCGGGGGTGTATGCACGGGGGTTGGCAGTGGTAGCTCGTAGGGGGCAGAGTCCCCTAGTATAATAAAATAATATATAAAATATACAAATAATGATAACGCATTAAAAAAAATCTCAATGATTTGTTTTTGTTTGCTTACTACTTTTTTGCTTTGTCATCTTTTGTTTGATTTTGTGCAAAATTAAAGTAAAAATTTAGGAGGTCAATTTATACAAATGGTTTTTTATTTTTTATTTATTTTATTTAATTTTATTTTTAGAATTTCCATTTCAAATTAGAGGGTCGACTTATACACGAGTATATATGGTATTTAATCATATAAAAAATGGTTTCACTCAAAAATTCCATGTTTTTTAGTATTTAAACAAATGTCTCAACCGGTTATATTTTGACAAATAAAAGTTTCATAATAGTAACAGACAAGTCGGAAATTGTATGTCAAACGTGGTAAATGAGGTGCGTTCGTACTATACCTAGTTTTTTAATAAAAAATGTATCAAATAATTACTTATGCAGAAATCTAAAAATAATACACAATGAAACTGCGCAATGCAGCAATAAACTTAGGCCTAAAAATTAAGAAATTTGCTAATGTTGAACATTTATCTGTTTAAGTTTGTTATAATGGGTTATTCTATATCCATTGCAGATGTCGAATTGCAGTATAATATAATATTTTTTTATTATTATTCAGATTTTTTTATTATTATTCAGATCTTGGTGCTATCAAATGCAAAAATGCATGAATACAAAATTTTTTACGAATATATAAGCTAAATTCAGTAATACGAAAATAATGAGACTCCATCTTAAATAGGACATAATTTTCATGCCAAAAGTAGAGGGATGCAAAGGGAACAAGTGCCCCGGGCGCCAGAGCGAAAGGTGAAAGGCCAAATGAAGATTTTGTTTGTCGTTTCATGCAAAAATATATCTATACATATAAACAGTTGAACCTCGTTAACATGAACCTCAAGGGGAATAAAAATTTTATTCATGTTAACAGTAATTCATGTTATCAATAATCAATTCTTTGTATTCGTTTTTATAGGGGACTGTGAAAACAATTCATGTTAAAAGTAATGCATGTTAAGCGTGTTCTTGTTAACGAGGTTTGACAGTATATGAAATACAAAGAAAATCTCACGCTAATGTAAATGGGAATATTCTTTTCAAATTTGTAAAATAAAAGTAACTATTAATAAAAAAAAAAAAATAAAAAAAAAAATAAAAAAAAAAAAAAAAATTTGACCAAAATTGAAAAAGTAAACACTAACCCGATTAGAATTCAATCTCAGCTGTTCTAAGCAAGAAAAAAATCATTTAAAATGATTAATATGCAAGTGAGAAATTTAAAAATCAATGTTTCCATAACAATATTAGATTTAACATTAGCGATTCAGTTTCTTCGCGTGACTACTGTAGGCTCATAATGCTCAAGCTAATTTTAATCCCATGAAAGCGTTGTTTACATATATCTTGTTAGCATTTTAATTATTACTAAATGATTTTTTTTTCACCTGCGGTCAATAACTTTGATTCTCCATGAAAAGGGGAGGCGCCAAAATCCATGTTTACCTCAAAAGGCTAGTTTCGGCCGTGTTATTACCTATCATAAGATATCATTGAATTAATTAAGTAGGATAGGATTTAATAGAATGGAGAAAAATTTTATTAATATTTTTTAAGTTATTATTCTATTTTTATAAAGTTTGAAATGACTTTACAAAATTTTGCAAGATTATATATCTACTAGCGGACCCGACAGACGTTGTCCTGTAGTCACGTCTTTAATTCGAAAATTTAAAACTTTTTTGAATAAGCTGTAACAATCTGAACCGTATTGATGAAATTTTTTATTAAAATTTATTACAGTATCTAATGTCATTATATGTACATTTATCACAATTCTACCAATCGATAGCGTGTCAGTATATGTATACTATACTATAAGCGAAGTGAAATATCGAGGCTGTGTTAAATAAAAACTTAAACTCATCTTAATTAAATGGGAAAAAGTTGAAACTTAAACTTTTTTATAACAGGTATATTTTTTAAATTACAAAAAGTTAATTTATCGTAATGCCATTGGATGTACAATATTTTTGGTTAGTCCTTGAGGATTATAAACAAACAAATTCGATGGTTTTCCAACCCTGGAACACGCAACATATAATTGGTCGTGAGAAAAGCACGGATTTTCTAAATCTAAGCCACAAATTGTCATTTTTTGACCTTGTGACTAATTAATAATCATAGCAAATGCCAAGCGGATTGGAAATTGTAAACGTTTGAATATTATAGGTGAATCTGAAGGAATCATCGGGATACGTGGTAGAAGTACAACTTCACCTTGAAATTTTCCACTCAAAATAGTGGCTTCAAGAATGTTGCCCATGATTTTTTTTATGATCAATTGCGTGCCATTACACAATTTTGGGGCATTTAAATTTCGAAGTAAAATTATAGGTGAGCCAATCTTCAATCGCAAATTATGTGGCGGCATTCCAGGTAAGTCTAATGAATTTAAAAACTCTACAGGATAGTGGACAACTTCATCAGGATCAACAACAGTGTCAATTGATTTGAATGTAATTTCATTATCAGGCAATGAATGTTGTATTTTGAAATTGATGGCGTCAACATCTAAATTTTTTGAGGCTAAAATAGCTCTCTATCGTAGCCATGCATGTAGTATAATTATGGCGCAAATCTGGAAAGATACTTTTAATTAACTCATCTTTGGTAGCCACCATGTTGCAAAATTTCTCTGGGAGTCGAATATATTGTGTATCTTCATACAATAAAATTTTACCATTGCCAATGTCTAACAATTGTCCAGAGAATCCTGACGCTAATGGATCATTTTGAAGTTGAACACGCATATTAATAGTAAGGGATAATTTACTGACAGTTCGCCATAAATAAGATTCTTTCAAACATGCATTTATTTCATCCGCATATGTCGCACGTGGAATGACGGGTAATGTCTGTCGGAAATCCCCAGATAGCAGCAGTAGAGCATTACCGAAAAGCCTAGTATTATCTCTGATATCTTTCAGGGTCCTATCAAGAGCTTCAAGCGAATGCAGGTGGGCCATTGTACATTCATCCCAAATAATAATTTTGCATTTTCTCAAAACTTCAGCCATGCCTAAATGCTTCTTTATATTACACATTGCTTCGGGATTCGTATGACTATTCAAAGGTAATTTAAGTGCTGAATGCGCAGTCCGTCCTCCGTCAAGTAAGGTTGCTGCAATGCCTGATGAAGCTGTAGCCTCCATGAACTTGTAAAAATTCCGTTCAGTTGTTGGCAACAAAAAGGCAGACGATGTTGTTGTTATTTAAAAGAATAAAAATGTTGTTTGTTGTTGATATGCTGAAGGCGTTCTATTTATTATTACTTTACAAGTAATTTAATATAGTAAAATTATTTTAATTAGTTTTGTGATATTAAGTAAAATATAATGATTTTAATCAATTAATTATTTGATACGCGTAAATAGAAATAAGCGTAATACCGGGCTCTCTCTTACAAAATCTGGTGACCCTACTTTGGACATTAACGCATTGAAAAATGACGCAAGAATCAACGAAAACGTCTACAAATGCGATTCTTGAAGCAAACAAAGTTCCTGAAGCAAACAAGGTAAGCGTCAAATTTCCTCCATTCTGGGAAGATAATCCTGAAATATGGTTTTTTCAAATTGATACTCAGTTTTCCCTTGTAAATATTATAAATGAAGAAACAAAATTCAATCATCTAGTGGCTCAATTAGACCCTAAATACATTGAAAATATATGGGATATTATCCAAAGTAATCGGGATGATAAATATACCGCCTCTAAAGAAAGATTTTTAAATACATTTAAAGAGAGTGAGGAAAAATCACTTAAAAAATTGCTTATGGTAATTTCATTGGGTGATATGAAGCCAAGCCAACTACTGCTTAAAATGAAATCGCTCAGTGGAAATAACATACCAGAAAAGGTTTTGAAAACTTTATTTCTTGATAAATTACCAGAGTCAATAAAAAATATTCTAATTGTAAGCAGTGAAAATTTAGATAATTTATCACTAATGGCAGATAAAATTTTTGAAATGAGCTCTTCAACAGAAATTTATTCTGAGAGTTCAGATTCTTCTGTTATGAGTAAAATACTTGAGAAAATTTCTGTGTTGGAAAACCAGATTTCGGCATTAAAAATTGAGAGGCAATCCAGAAGTAAAATTCGGAAATCTGGTACTAAACGAAATAAAAGTAGAAGTCAATCGAGAAAACGATTTAATCCAAATGGGAAATATTGTTACTACCATTTTAAATTTGGTAATCAGTGTTATCCTAATAAATGTAAAAGTCCGTGCAGCTGGAAAAAATCGGAAAACTCCGATCAGCAGTAGTTTTAGCGGCAAATTCTGCTGCTGAAGAATTTAAAGATTGCCGTAATTACCGTTTATTTGTTAAAGATAAAACAACCGGTTTACGCTTTCTTGTTGATAGTGGAGCTGATTTATCAATTATTCCTGCTTCATCCAAACATAAAATATGTAACTCTTTCAAATTGTATGCAGCAAATGGTTCAATAATTCCTACATTTGGTTTCAAAATTTTAACACTAGATTTGGGCTTACGTAGACAATATCAATTTCCTTTTGTAATAGCAAAAGTAGACAAAGCAATTTTAGGTGCAGATTTCCTTAATAAATTTAAATTGCTTATAGATATACATAATAAAAAATTAATAGATGGTGTTACTAACCTTTTTGTTAAAAGCGATGCCATGTGTGTATCAAGTGCTGATAGCATAAGTACAACTGACAAAAATTCTCAATATGCACATCTGTTATTACAATATCCTAATTTAACGAAGCCAAATCTTTTAATATGCAATTCCAAGCACAATGTAAAGCATTATATTGATACTAAAGGTTTTCCTGTCTATTCAAAACCTCGCCCATTAGACTCAAAAAAATTAAATTTAGCAAAACAAGAATTCAAGTTTATGTTGGATAATGATATAATTAGACCATCCAAATCACCATGGGCTAGTCCACTTCATTTAGTTAACAAAAAAGATGGAAGTTTAAGACCGTGCGGGGATTACAGACGCCTTAATGCTCGAACCATTCCCGACCGTTACCCTATTCCCAGAATAGAAGATTTTCAGCATATATTAAAAGGAAAGAAAATATTTTCAAAAATTGACTTATTTAAGGCCTATTTTCAGATTCCCATTGCAGAAGAGGATAAGCAAAAAACAGCGATAATAACGCCGTTTGGATTATTTGAATATAATGTGATGAATTTTGGATTACGGAATGCTCCATCTACGTTTCAGCGTTTCATTAATGAAGTATTTTTCGGATTGGACTTCGTTTTCCCATATTTAGATGATATTTTAATAGCTTCTTCAACGGAAGATGAACACACAGAACATCTAAAATTAGTTTTTTCAAGATTGGATCAATATGGCCTTCGTTTAAATATTGCAAAATCAGTTTTTGGTGTAAACCAGCTACAATTTTTAGGATACATGATTACTCCTGAAGGTTCAAAACCCCTTCCAGAAAAAGTAGAAGTAATTAAAAATTATAAGTTACCGGAAACAATCCACGAATTACGAACTTTCCTTGGTCTGGTGAATTTTTATAGAAGATACATAAAAAATGCTGCTGAAAATCAAGCACCACTTCATGAGTATTTAAAAGGGGCGAAAAAGAAAGACAAAAGAAAAATTCCGTGGACAGATGAAACAAAAGAAAAATTTGAAAAATGTAAAGAAGACCTAGCAAATGCTGCTTTATTGACCTATCCTAATCCTGATCTTCCATTATCTCTCTTTTGTGATGCTTCTGATTTTGCCATAGGTGCAGTTTTACAACAATTTGAAGCAGGCTGCTGGAAACCATTAGCCTTTTTTTCAAAAAAATTAAGTAATGCTCAGAAAAGTTATAGTACCTATGATCGAGAATTACTGGGAATATATCTTTCTGTAAAGCAATTTAAACATATGTTAGAAGGAAGACAATTTATAATTTATACAGACCATAAACCCTTAACATTCGCCTTTCAGCAAAAAAATAAAAAAGCTTCGCCTAGACAGTTGCGTCATTTACAATATATATCACAATTTTCAACAGATATTCGACATATTAGTGGAGTAGAAAATACAGTTGCAGACACATTATCTAGAATACAATCGATTTCTACTATAGATTATGACAAAATTTCTGATGGGCAGATTAATAATGAAGAACTTGCAAAATTACGTTTAAATCCATCTTTAAATTTCAAACAATATCCTTTGGATTCAGGTAAACTTCTTTGGTGTGATATTTCAACTTCCAAAATCCGACCATTTATTCCTGAAGCTTTTAGAGAACAAATTTTTAGGAAAATCCACAATTTAGCTCATCCTGGAGTGAAAAATACAGTAAAACAAGTAGCTTCAAGGTTTATTTGGACAAACATTAAGAAAGATGTTAATCAGTGGGCAAAATCCTGCATTGATTGTCAGAAAAACAAAATTGGCAGACATACGCATTCTCCATTTGCCACTTTCGAAGAAACAGATGAACGATTTAGTGTCGTTCATATTGACATCATAGGTCCACTAACACCGTCTGAAGGAAAATTATACTGCCTAACTTGTATTGACCGCTTCACATGTTGGATAGAAGTAGTTCCTCTAGAAAATGTGACGGCTCCAACAGTTGCTCGAGCATTTTATGATCAATGGATTTCTCGCTTTGGCATTCCACATCGTGTAATCACGGATCGAGGAAAACAATTTAGATCAGAACTGTTCCACAATTTAAGTATTATTTGTGGTTTTAAATTGAGCCCAACATAGCCTATCATCCACAGTGTAATGGGAAAATAAAACGAATCCATCGTACTTTAAAAGTTGCAATTAGAGCTCAAAATACAATTAAGTGGACTCAATCATTACCTACAGTACTATTGGGATTGAGATCAGCTTTACGTGGTGATACAAATTTTACCATTGCACAAATGGTCTACGGAAAACCTCTCAGGCTACCAGGAGAATTTTTTGAACAACCGAAAACTATTATCGACACAGAAACCTTTGCTAAAGAATTGCAGAAACAAATGGAAGAATTAAAACCTTTTAAAACTCGCCGACAGCCTTCTCAAAAAATTTTTGTTCATAAGGACTTACACAATTCTAGCCATGTATTCATACGCATTGATCGGGTTAAAAAACCACTCGAACCTGCTTATGATGGACCCTTTCCAGTTGTCAAAAGACACGAAAAGTATTATACAGTAAAAATTAAGGAAAGAGATATCAACATATCCCTAGATAGATTGAAACCTGCTTATTTATTAACAAATCATGAGAACACTCCTTATCACGAGATACCGGATAAGCAACTGCATCTGCCTGTGCCATCAATAATCAAAAATGAACATTCAGATTTGCCTGATAAAAATGTTCCTGAGAAAACTACACGCTCTGGTAGACAAGTAAGGTTTCCGAAACGTTATAGAGACTAATTATATACTTTTTTTATATTTTATTTAATATATTATATTTCTATTTTATATTTTTGTATATATTATATTTGTATCGTAACTATGTTACTGGGGAGGGAGTAATGTAGCCTCCATGAACTTGTAAAAATTCCGTTCAGTTGTTGGCAACAAAAAGGCAGACGATGTTATTGTTATTTAAAAGAATAAAAATGTTGTTTGTTGTTGATATGCTGAAGGCGTTCTATTTATTATTATTTTACAAGTAATTTAATATAGTAAAATTATTTTAATTAGTTTTGTGATATTAAATAAAATATAATGATTTTAATCAATTAATTATTTGATACGCGTAAATAGAAATAAGCGTAATACCGGGCTCTCTCTTACAAAGCAATTGCCAGTGCAATATGATTTTGTGATCGAATGTGCGCAAGTATAACAACACGAAGTTATAAAATAGTTTCCTGAATTTGATCGTAGCACCACCTATCGGAAAAAACTGGAATTGCAATAAAATATTATTGAATATTCGATACTGCGATTGTAACGCGGTCTTCCATATCCAATCTAAAACATGTAATCCAATCAAACATTAGTTTTATTCTGTTAAGTGAAATACTATACCACTCAACTTTCAAAACGTTTTCTTGACAAAACAAAGTTAAATGTAAATAAGCCAACTCACATAATATTTAATATACAAATTTCATATCTCATTGTAAGTTAATTTGATATCTTCATACCATTTACGTAGATCACTAATTTTACTTATGATTGTGAAAACCAGTCGCATTCAGAATCACATATATTAACTGCAAAACATTGGAAGAATTCTAGACACAGACATTTTTAAACGGCATTTTACTGCAGATATAATATTTTGATGCTTAGAAAGGGCACATAACATTCCTTTAAAAAATACATTTAAGTGTATAGTATTTTTTTATATATATGTATAATAAGTATTGGTACTACTTAGTTATCTCGTCAACCAAAAAATGATCGCCAAACTATAAGATTAAATGTCAATAATGGATGATCGTGAATGTCGGATTCAATGACATTAAATACAATACAAATAATTTTAGAATGTCATTAAATGATTTATGTTGTACATTTTATTTGTATTTTTTATTAATATTCTACTAATTAATTGTTTTTTTCTGATTTCAAATAAAAATTATGTCAATATGTAAAATTTGGCTATTAGTATGGCGATTTGTACAATTTGGCAAAATTGGTCGACAGAACCTAAGTACCTAAGTATTTATAAATGTATGGTTGCATATTATAATTAACTGGATTATCCCATCTATCAATTTTGCCAAATTGTACAAATCACCAATCTCATAGCCAAATTATTGATATTGACATAAATTTCATTTTAAATAATGAAAAAACAAATAAATAGAAAAAATGTTGATAAAAATACAAATAAAAAGCAGAAATAAAAATCACTTAATGACGTTTTAAACCGGTGTATAATATTTAATGTCATTGGATGCGACATTTACGATCATCCATTATTGGCATTTAATCTTATAATTTGGCGATTTTTTTTTTTTTTTTTTTTTTTTTTTGCGCTTTACAAATGAGGAAGAATTTAATAACCTGTTTTTTTTCCCCGTCAACCATAAAATGATCGCCAAACTATAAGGTTAAATGTCAATAATGGATGATCGTGAATGTCAGATTCAATTAGTATGGCGATTTGTACAATCTGGCGAAATTGGTCGACGGAACCTAAGTACCTAAGTATTTATAAATGTATGGTTGCATATTATAATTAACTTGATTATCCCATCTATCAATTTTGCCAAATTGTACAAATCACCAATCTCATAGCCAAATTATTGATATTGACATAAATTTCATTTTAAATAATGAAAAAACAAATAAATAAAAAAATATTGATAAAAATACAAATAAAAAGCCGAAATAAAAATCACTTAATGATGTTTTAAACAGGTATATAATATTTAATGTCATTGGATGCGACATTTACGATCATCCATTATTAGCATTTAATCTTATAATTTGGCGATGTTTTTTTTTTTTTTTTTTTTTTTTTTGCGCTTTACAAATAGGGAAGAATTCCATAACCTGTTTTTTTCCCGTCATCCATAAAATGATCGCCAAACTATAAGATTAAATGTCAATAATAGAATGTCATTAAATGATTTATTTTGTACTTTTTATTTGCATTTTTTATTAATATTTTACTAATTAATTGTTTTTTTTTTCTGATTTAAAAAAAAAATATGTCAATATGTAAAACTTGGCTATTAGTATGGCGATTTGTACAATTTGGCGAAATTGGTCGACGGAACCTAAATACCCAAATATTTATAAATGTATGGTTGCATATTATTATAATTAACTTGATTATCCCATCTATCAATTTTGCCAAATTGTAATTTGGCGATGTTTTTTTTTTTTTTTTTTTTTTTTTTTTGCGCTTTACAAATGGGGAAAAATTCCATAACCTGTTTTTTTTTCATTAAATGAACGATATTTTGATTTAATGTAAGGGTAGACATCATTAAAGGCCTTTTACAAAAAAGTCATGATCAAATCCTAAGACCTGGAGACCAAACTGGTCGCCAGGGCGGAGTACTGAACCAATTTCGATGAAATGTGAATCTAAACCATTCTCGAATCCACCGCAACACACACAAAAAATTTCATTAAAATCGGTCCAGTCGTTTAGGGGGAGTTCAGTTACATATACACGCACAGAAGATTTTTATATATAAAGATGAGCATTGAAATTTTCAGGTTTTTGCGCCGAAGACATCGCCAAATTAGGAAAATGTGAATTATCTCACGAACTACTGGATTTAAACGAATTTGCTTAGTACCATTCGATGCAGAATGAAAAAATGCACTAAAATATGTTATCAGATGAAAAATAACTACAAAAGCCGATTTTTAAGGAATTTTTTAAAAGTTTGTTCTTTTTTCTACTCTTCGTAGGGGTGGAATTTTCGAAAATCCATTTTTAGTGGCACTCGATGTTATAAGAAGTATTTTTACCCCATTTTCAAGATTTTTGGTTCGGTAGATTTTTTTGTGCTATGATTAATACGAAATCCTGACTTTCTTTAATATATATAGCACTTTTAATTAGCGAAAAATCACTAACTATTAGTTTTTGCCTAGTTACTAAAAAAGTACTGAATCAATTTCGCCGAAATGTGAATCTAAACCATTCTCGAATCTACTGGAACTCACACACAAAATTTCATCAAAATCAGTCCATTCGTTTAGGAGGAGTTCAATTACATACACACGCACAGAAGATTTTTATATATAAAGATTCATTTTCAAACCATTCAGTTGGCGCAATTTTTGCGCTGTTATATGCGGACAGATAGCCAGGTAGACGGGTGGATCAGACGAAGACGGGGTTCATATTCATTTTCAAAGAAAAAATCTTCTGAGAATCCCCTGATATATTTTTCGGGATATACAATTTTTGCATGTCAACAATTAACGGCATGTTCTAAACCAGTATCATGACACCCCCAACTTAACAAAATAAAATAAAAGCAAGATAAACTCAAAAATAAAGTTTATACAACATTCTTATAAACAATATAAACAAAACTTTAAAAGAAAACATTAATTTGTGCAAAACAGGTGAAGTCTGTATACCTTGCGGGGCTGTCATTAAAAACTTCGTAGCTTCCTGCAAGAATCTAATTTCCACTTTATGATTTTAGTACCTCTTTTGAAAAGCATTATGAATAATATGAAGACTACAAGTGCAAATATCAATTTAAAAATGTGTTTCATTTTTCTTAAGTTCCTCTTGAACTACTGCCAAACCTCAATATTTGATGGTGTGTCTTAGTGATTGACTGGATGCCAACAGGCCTCATATCATAAAGCTCGCAGGCGTCAAGAATTGCTCTCAATTTCCCAGAGTAGCCTATCATTTAGCCAGGTTTTTCCAGATTTGGAGAATTTTTTTGTACTAGCCGCCCTTAGCGACCAGTTTGTTCTCCCTTGAATGTGTACTAAGCATTAAATCATATTGCTTTTATTCATAATTTATTTTAATTGCTCTATTTTTTTTCCAAATCAGAGGATTCTGCAAGAGAAATAGGCATGCAGGTGTCATATACTCACACATTGATGCGATTGCAACAAAATGGCAATTATATTTCTCATTTCATTTATAATACATAACTTTAATTTGAAACTGAAAAGTTTGAAATTCATGACTTTTATTTATTTATTTTTAAGTAAAAAGAACAGAAAAAAATAAAAATAATGATATTTTGAAGTTCCATAATTGCAGCGAAGGAACAAAACATAAATAAATCCAATTTACCACTGCCTAAATCTTACCAATGGACTTTTGCATAGTAGCCCATAAGATGCATTTCATTTGGATGTTGCCATTAAACAATTAACAAATAATCGTGATTTGCCACATACGTTGGCGTAATATATATATATATAGATTATTCCCTGTGATTTCCCTGATTTTCCCAGGAATCCCATAATTCCCTGCTGAGTATGAACCCTAGAAAACTATAGGTACTACGTATTTATATAATTACGAACACCTAAAAATGTCTTAGCGCTTCCAGTTTATTCAACACTGTTAAAAAATTTTCTGTGAAATTACTGAGAATCTACGAGTAATCTATTATCTTAAGCCTTATGTAAAATTGCAGAGATAAGAAAAACTAAGAGATTCTGTTAAATGACAGAGAAGCTATTCGCTAAATTTACAATAGACTCTGTAAAAACAAGACATCGTTAAAAATACACAAAACTCTGTAATTTTTTTTAATGTTAATAATTTATTTTAGTTTTTAAAATTAGTGAATCACTCAAATTTCAGCGAGATTCAAAGCACCAGAATTTATCGAGGATTTTTTAACTGCCGTAGTATTTGATTTTCACGAAATTCTTTTCTAGACGTCCGGGAATTTGAACTCGGGATTTTTGGACTCTGTAAGACCATCTTACAGTATGAGCTATAGAAGCTGTTGATTTTGGGAACAAAATATTCTTTTATGATTCACTGCTAAGAAATCTATTGTACCAAATTCCTGGCATATAAATTTACAGCAAGTCTTCATTTTTTTCTGTGTTTTTACAGAAATTTTTAAATACAGTAGAAGATCTATATAAAGCAAACCTAAAAACGCAAGGTTGTGCGTTATATGGAATTTTGCGTTATATGGATCACATATCACGCGTCATCAAATTTACCTCATAAATATAGACAAATATGTCTGAAACACATCAAAATACATTAGAATTACCTTTATACTACATTCCTTATCCAGATTATAAATTTTTCTATTATTGCGATTGTTGTGTTTGGTTTGTGGGTGAGAAGAAGAGATGGGAGGAGAAACACTTTTTATTTGTTTCTACCCACAACTAGGCCAAAAAAATGATCGTGATAGTGACTGGTACATTACGAAGAATGGAGGCCAGCAAACGACCCAAAAGTGACCATCCTTACTTCACTTAAAATAATAAAAATATTCTTTTAATCTTGAAGATGATAAACTAAATACAAAATTATAAAATATAAATTTGAAGAAAAGGTAAAGTTACCTGTGAAGTCCTTGGCAGATGATGAGTAGTAAATCCAGACACATATACAGGAATTAATACACAAATTGGTTGAAGATTAATATTTATTTATTTATGAAATACTTGTATTTCTTTCATGAAAAATCGACTATCTTCTTTATAGAAACACTTTTGTTTCTCATAGAAATTAAACATTTGTTTTATAGTAAAAACTTTACAAATGAAGATATGTTTTTAAATTGATATATTCCAAACACAACCAACATTCTTCATCATAACATATTTTTTTTTGATATATCTTGACAGTATGAACTTGAAAAATTTCTCATAACACACAAAAGGAAAATAACATCATTTTCTTCAAAAAGAAACATCACTTAAATATATGTATGTTTTAAATATGTATATATTATCAGACGAGAATTTTATATAGATATGCACCAATATTTTCGATGGAACGCCCCGTGAAAATTCAAATTTATTTGTATGAAGATGGGCCAAATAGCAAATTAAAATGACGAAAGAAATTATAAAGTCAATACGTTATGTAAATATGTAAGATCACTTCTTGAAAGAACATTCTTCAACTCACGAAAGAAAATCTTCACCTCTGCATGCTTTTCAGAGTACGGAGATCACATGAAAAGATTATTGAAGAAACTTGAGCACAAAAAGCAGTTGAAGAAAATTATTAATGATGAGATGATAAAAACACAATAAATATTTAGAAGACACATGACGACATTCTTCTTTAGTTAAAAGCTAACACGAGATCAACGAACAGAAGATCCATGGTGTGCCCTTATTTACACAATAATTTCGGGATGCCTTTGAAGGGGCCTTGCTCCTGGCGGCCTTAAAAAATCAACCTTTCCTGAAACCATGGCGTGATCATAGCAGCCTGAAATGTTGCCCGTATACAACGGTCTGGAGGGGCGCACGCACACATGCCCCGAAAAACTCCACCCAAAACTTCCAATCATCCGACCGCATCCATTACGGCAGGTGTCTAACAGCGCAACTCACGCAGGTGGCCGAGAGCCCAGGGGAAAAAGAGAAAAGGTTACTGGAATCCCAAAATACGCCAATTTGGCAGCGAGCGAAAGAGGGGGAGGTGACAAAATAAGCCAAGTTACGATGCAAAGTATGGAGAAATATGAATTTATTAAAACGAGAATTGATAAACACCTAAAGAGGGGAGGCCAAAGCAGGTGGCCCTGTGCTGAATGACTTAAAATACGTCACCTGTGGAAACGAATTTGATAGGCTAGGGGTGTGTCCGAATAAACGGAAGTTCCACCCAAAGAACAAGCGAGAATGTTCTCGAACGATCTCCAAAACCGGAAGGAATGATTTCGAACAGGATCTTACCGGCTTGGAACATTCGAAAGCTAAGTAAGAAAGAAAACATTACAGGCGACGAAATGAAAATACACGAAACCGAAATAAAATTTAAATTGAGAACATTAATAAAAAGGAAGGTGATATGAAATAAAATGGCTAATAAAATTGAATTATACTAAACATATGGGGGGTTATCGAGTAACCACCACATATTACCCAGGGTCCCCCAAAAGAAAATATTGGTGAGATGACAAAAATGACAATTTTCATCGAGACAATATTTTCTAACACATGTACAAATATACTAAATAATTACACAAAATAAATGTATCAGAAATAGTTATAGGAATATAAATAACTGTTTTACATGATGTTCAAATACTAAAAGAAAAATACTTATTGTTATGATAGTAATCCTTATATGTTAAAGTGGAAGGTATACAAAATTTCTTCCAGAAGTATCTATCATATATTTAAAAAAAAATTTAAAGTCTATGTGCAAAACAACAGTCCTTAACTTTGACGAGTCTCTTGTTAGGCTGTGCAAAATGCACTATAACAGTAGAATGCTTTAGCATATGTCAAAATATTTGATTATACAATAATATGTATATCTATATTCTTAGTTGTCAACAAAATGAAACATATTGTAACTGTATATGAATCATACAATAACTATATATAAAATATATGGTTTCAAATAACACATGATAACTTGAATGAATTTGTAAGTTAAAAATTGAACAATAAAAAATATATATATAAATGGTGCAGAGAGATTAGTTAGGCTCTCATAAAAAAATATTTACTTATATCACCACATAGCCTTTTAAGCTTTCAATAAATCTTAAATGAATAACTTTAGTATTATTCAATAACACATTTTCGCAAAAAAATAAAATAATAAGTTGCAAAAAGAATGGCAACAAAAGCATGATATTATTTTTCAATAAAAATATCTTCAAAATGAATATAATAACTTTCAAAGAGAGAATCTTTACACTCTCATAAAGGAATATTCTTGAACATTTTCAATATAAATTGACAATAATTGCATAAATACCTTTAATACTATACTTCATTCAAAATAAACATAAAACATAAGATGTTTAATATTCTGAAAAAGGAAGGAACTTATATGAACATGTCAATCTTATATATGACTTGATAATGTCAACTTACAAAGAAAAATCAATTATGTCAAAATTTTATATAGAAGATATCTAGAACATATTTATTTGTAATTTTCAAACATTTTTTTTAAAAAAAATTAAGTAAGTGATCACTTTTGCATTTGTCATAAATCAAGAATTTGCTTTATATAAATATATATAATGACTCATTCAACATCTTTGGATCTAAAGTATAAACACACAAAAGTATACAAAAAAAAATATATACTACTTATGGTGAGTCATACACTTTCTATACTTCAACAAGAAGAGAAGAAATATTAGTATGAATAAGTTTATCATACATTTTCTTTTCTTTTTTTTTTTATCAAACGAGGTTAAATGTTAAAGCATGCATGCATTGTAAAGAGAAGTCACAATAGAGAAAATAATTTGATGAGTACTCATCTTTATGTTTACCTTATATCAATTACAATTTCACCTTTCTTATTAGAATAAAACATTTGTCAAAAATCACTTTAAATGATGACATAATATTATAACAAGAATATAAAAAGACAAATTCTTTCTCCATTTTTTGCATCAACTATTGTAATTAAAGACTTTATAAGATTTAACAGTAGTAGAGTATAGCATACATGAGATTATATGTATGTATTGTAATAATTATGACTTATAGATAGATACAGTAAATAATAAAACTATTGAAAATCATACATACATCAAGAGGATGACTGCTGAATTGTATCAGGGAGAAGAAGACTTAAATAATGAAGAAAAAAATAACAACAGCTGCCTGCAGCTTGGAAAAAAGAAAAAAAAAATTACATAGTGATTCTTCTTACTGGAGTATCAGTCTGGCTAGCTTAGACTGATTATACTACAAAGCAATAGTCATCCTGAAAAAGGAAAAAGAAAGTTAGTCTATTTCTTATACAGTTTATGATTGCGAGGGCGAAGATCATAATTTTTATATTGAGTGGACTTGTTTTTAACACCAGTATGAGTGCTATCAGGAGGAGCTTGTGACAGTACTGATTTACTTGAACAAGAAGATGTTTGTTGACACTTAGAAGAAGAAAGAATTGTAGGAGATGTGCTACATGCAGCATCATGATTTGAAACTTGAATAGAAGAGTGTTGTCTGACAGGAGTGGAGGATGCATTAGCAACAGCTGATTGATCATGTGATGCATTTTCAGAAGAAACTGAAGGATGTTGCAGTGCTTCATTTCTCTTTTGAAGCTTCAAGATTCGATTAGTGTGAATCAACATAGGGGAAGCATGACTATTATTGGAATCTTGAATTTGAATGAGCACAGGAGAAATTATTTTCTTCACCACATATGGGCCTTGTATTTTCTTGTTAAACACATTGGGAAATTTTACGTAAACAATGTCATTAACATTGATGTTGGGAAACTTTAATTTTTCTCTGGATTTTTGGTACACCTTTTGTCTAGATGATTCGTTATTCTTGTAAGCTTGATAGTATATTTTTTCAATAACATCCATCAATTTATGAATTTCATATGCAGTATTGAGAATTTTCCATGAAACTTGAGTTTTATAATTGGAATAAATGTCGTTTATCTCTCTTCCAAAATGAAGAAGATTTGGAGAGAATTTTGTAGCTGGATGAGGTGTAGCATTATATATGGATTGGTGAATTTTTAGAGCAGTTGGTATATCACATCCTTGTGAAGCCATTGTGTTCACAGACGATTTTATTTGAGAATTGACTCGTTCGCTTAAACCGTTAGCTTGGGGATGGGCTACAGAACTATGCTCCAATTTAATGCCAAGCTTTTTGTTAAAATATGAAAACATATCACTCGTAAATTGAGAGCCATGGTCAGTGAGAGTTAATTCGGGTTTTCCATGAGTGGAAATATAATGCAATAAGGCTTTTGTAACTGACTCAGCACTGATATTATTCAAGGCATATAATTCTAAATGACGAGAGAAATGGTCTATCATGGTCAACACATATTGACGATTTCTCAATGGGCCGAGTAAATCCATAGAGACCTTTTGATTGGGAGCAGTTAGGAGTGGTGCAGGTAGGTATGGAGCAGTGTTTTTTTTATGATTCTTATTTACTAAACAAATTTCACAAGAGTTGACATAATTAATGGTATCAGAAACAAGGGTTTTCCAGGTAAATCTTTTCTTTAAATTAACAATGGTTTTATGAATTCCAGTATGAGTAATATGAGCAATTCTTAAGGCTTTTGCTCTAAGTGACACAGGTAAAACAGCTTTGTGTAGCTCGATATCTTCTGAAGAGAAATGACCATTATAGCAAAGTAACTCATTACTTGGATTAATATAGTAGCCATTTAAACTTTTAGATTTTTTGTTATTTTTAAGATCTTCATAAATTTGTTTAATTTTTGGGTCCTTTTGTTGTTCAGAGAAGATGGTGTGATCAAGAATTTCTAATAATGGATCTTGATTATTATCATTATTAGGAGGTGAAGAATCACTCAGAAGATGACATGTGTGGTGTATTTTGTCAACTAAACCACATGGAAAGTGAGGAATGTCATTAAGTAAATCATTTTGATTATCAACAATAGGTAAAGGTTCTTGTGAAGTAATAAGATCTGGATTATTATTGAGATCTTCAGTAGGAATGTGAGGTGTTCTACTCAGAAAATCTGCTAACACATTCTCTTTGCCTGGTACATGCTGGAATGTGTACGAATATTCTGACAGTTCTAACATCCAACGAGTAGTAATATCAGCAGGTGATGTAGCTTTTTTATAATTATTAAGTGGCTTTGCATCAGACAATAGAATAAAGGGTCGACCAAAAATATAGTATTTAAAAGCAGTTATGCCTTTGTAAATGGCATAGAGTTCCAGTTTGATGGCAGGGTAGTGCCTTTCTGATTGAGATAGAGTTTTGGAATAATAGGAGATGGGTTTAAGTTCACCATCAAATTTTTGCATAAGAACAGCTGAAATTGCTGTCTTTGATGCATCTGTATTAACATAGAACGTTTCATTCCAGTTTGGGAGATTGAGCATAGGTTTATGGAAGAAAATGTCTTGTAATTTTTTAAATGCATTTTCTTGTTCAGATTTCCAAGAAAACTTATTTTTAGGTTTGGTGACTTCAATGAGAGGAGTAATCAATTTAGAAAAATTAGGTATAATTGATCTATAAAATGAACACAAACCGATAAAACTCTTTGTTTGCCTCTTGGTTTTAGGCGTTGGAAAAGAAGTGATTTTTAAAATATTACTTGTAATAGGAAGAATTTTATGATCTGTGAGTTGGAAACCCAAAAAGTTAATGCTTGTTTGCATGAATGCACATTTTTCAGGAGACAGAGTAATGTTATTAGCAATGAGAGTGTCTAATAGTTTTGTGAGTTTCATGGACATTTCTTCAAATGAATTAGCACCCACTACAATATCGTCTTGATATGCATAACAGGAATCAATTTGAGATAATTGAATAACAGAGTCGATTAATTGTTGGAAAGTGCTGGCGGCCGTCTTCAGGCCAAATACTAGACGTAAATAGGTAAAAATTCCCCATGGAGTAGTAAAACTAAGTTTATCTTGCATATCTTTAGGTACAGCAATTTGCCAATATGCAGAGGGTAAGTCAAGAGTGGTATAATATTTAAATTTTGACAACTGCACCAATAGATTTTGAATTCTAGGAAGAGGATATGATGATGGGATTATAATCGAATTTGACAATCTTAAATCAAGAGCCAAACGATACTTTTGAGGCTTAGACATATCAGTTCTCTTCTTTTTAACAAGAAGCATGGGACACGCCCAAGATGAATTTGATCTCTCAATAATACCAGCGTTCAACATTTGATTAATTTGGTCAAGAGCTTCTTGCTCGAGTGCTTGTGGTACAGGAAAAGGTAATGTTTTTACTGGATGAGAATTTAACATGGTAAACTGAGGATTGACCAGGTCAGTATGACCTAAAGTGTCAAGAGATTTCGAAAAGGCAAGCGCTTTACTACATAATAATTTTGTTAAAGTTTCCCTTTCATGAGGAGGTAAATGTTTAAGATCAAAGTCATTTGGAGATAATTCTTGAATACGTTTTCTTTTAATCTCTTCAGATGGCAAAATTAAATTACAGTATTCGTTTTCAAATTCTAAATCAAAAGAGTATTCTTCAATATCTTTTTCATCTACATTGATACATTCACCAATAATTGAATTTTTATTTAAATGAATATCGAGCTTTGATATATTCTGACATACAACCAAAAATAAATCATTTTGAATTGAAGATTTTGAGTGCAATGATTGATGTAACACAAGACCTTTATTTTTTAAATTGGGTTTGAAAACAAAATATTCAGATGGAGGATTGAGATACTTAACATGTAAATAAACAAACGAATTAGGAGGTATTAATTCTCTATTAAGTAATTGTACCATGTTGGAATTCACCAAGACCTTATTACCATAATTTAAATGAGTTTGCTTTTCACCAACATAGCTATCATCATTAGTATTCTCAGATGAGAAATTCTTGCTAGGAATATTATTATCATTATTAGACACATAATTCACCATATTACCATAATCAGTTGGAAAATAATTAGGAAAATAAGTAAAATTACCATCAATATAAGGATTATGAAAATTCATAGCAGAATGAGCCATATTATTTGTACACAAACCATTATTTTGAACATTATAATTATAAGGATAGGTTGTATAATTGTTGGACAACTGTAAATTTGAATTATCATACCTTGCACAAGTATTATCAATGTAAGTATCACTCGTTAGATTATTTGACATAGATTCTTCATAATAAGGCATTTTGTGTGCATCGAGAGAATATGGTACATTTGAATTCACATAATTATATTCAGAATTCATAAAATAGCAAGTAGGAGATTCATTATAACTTTGAAAAGGAATGTGTTTGTCCTTAATTAGGATAGACTTAAAACTTGGAGAAATAGTAATAGAATGCTTGTTAATAAACTCAAAGCCAAGTATGGCTTGAAAGTGAACATTTTGAATTTTTGTAAGGTAAAATACATGATGAAAAAAATATTTATCAATTTTAAATGCTATCTCTATGCATCCTTTGAAGAAAACCTTAGAATTTATGGTTGACACGGATACATTCCTGGATAAAAATTTGTAATGAAGCCTGGATTTAATGCTATTAAAGCATTCTTCATCCAAGAGAGATAAACTTGATCCAGTATCTATTAATGTGGAGATTTCATTATGTTGAACATTTATTAGGATGCATGGAAGAACATAAGAGTTGTTAAAAGAACTGCATATGACATGATTTTCTTGTATGTCATCGTTGATTTCAAAATTTTGTTTGGAAGGCAAAGAATTATATGAACAAGAAGATTTGTTAAATTTAGATGTCATAGGAGAAGTTTGGACAGCTGTGGATGACACTAAAGTGACTGACGAGCGTTTGTCCAATTGTTGATGTTTGTTGTTGTTGTCAAAGTGTACTGACCCTGAATGAGAATTACGGGAGAGAAGGCGGTCAGTAGAACCAGTCTCCCTTATTTGTTTAAATGATAAACATTGTTGTTATTTTCAGAAGAAGAAGAGGTGTGGCCTTTCTTTCTGTAAGGGTGAGACGAAATTTGAGTTGAAGAGTTTTGATTAGAATTACTAATAATGTTTTTGAATTTGTAGCATGAGTCCATACGATGATTAAATTTCCCACAGAACGCACACTGCACAACATCTCGTCTGTGATAAAAGGATGTAGAATTTTTTTTGTGAGAAAACTTATCAAAGGTGGGTTGATAAGGACGATTCCGGTAAAAATTACGTTGATGAAAATTATTGTTACGTTTATTTGTAGCCTCTTGTCTCGGTGGAGAAGGCGAAAATGTCCTAGGTCTTCTTTGAAAATTACGAGAAGTATGAGAACTGTCCTTTTGAGTTTGTAAAGGAGAGTAGTTGGTTTGAGAATTGTGATAAATTTTATCCTTCGTATGCTTTATAGGAGTTTTATGAAGAGTATTACTAGAATTATCGTGGACATTTTCAGAATCGATACAATAGGCTTGATTAAAATTCTCATAAGATTTTTTAGGGGGAGAGTCATATATATTTTGAAGAAAAGTTGCTCGTTCAAGAGCTAATTCGAAGGACGTAATATTTTCTTCTAAGATTTTACGTTTGATTTGTTTAGGCAAAGCCTCAAGAAAATGAGTAAACTTTAATGAATTAAGAGCAGAAAGATCCAATTTTGGATAAGCAAGTCGAAGTTGTTTATCCAACCGAAAAGCAAAATTTTTAACTGATTCATTTGAATCTAAGGTCAAGTTCTGTAAAGATTTTAGAGAAACAGATTTTTTTGTGGGTAAGAAATAGTCTATAAATGCCTTTCGAATTTCACTAAAATTAGAGTTCTTGAGCTGTGACTGAGTTTCAAGAAAGAAGAGTAAGGCGGTGCCCTCAAGTTTTGATTTAAAGAGAACAAAAAGTTCCTTGTCTGTAAAGTTATTTAGTTCCTGTAAGTCAGATAATTGATCGAAGAAAAATTCTACAGTCTGAGGGTTACCGTCGAAAGGTTGGATTGCAATATTTAGTTTGGCTTTTGGAGGCATGATGAAAAATTTAATATAAGAGCTCAATATATGACATGATAAATTTGGTTATTGACTGGTCTTGTGATGAATAATATATATATAAATTGACCCGTTATTTAAAATATTGATGACTTTCATATACGTCATAAACCATTTTTATATATTAAAAAAAAAGAAGAAAAATATATACTAACATATTAGTATCATATGAAGAATATAAGACCTAAATATTTTATGTAAATATTTATATATAATATGGCTCAAAACATAAATTATTATATGTATGACAAGAAGAATAATTTATCTTAGCATGAACAATAATTTTTACCAGTACCTCCGTTAAATAATGCATATATATATTAGTTGCAAAATATAGCAAGACAAGAAAAAATATATATGGAAAAATTATGCTATATATATATCATGCACTGCTCCAGAAAAATATTATTTCAGTATAGAATCAATATGTTGCAATTAATTACTGCACCACTCTCAATAAAATATAATTAATAATATTAATGTATGAAGAAAATAACTTGAAAAATAATGAAGAATTAACTGAAGATAATGACGACAATATGTATAAATATAACAAAAATACGATGGTGGCAAAGGAAAAATGGATGGTCATGGAATGTTGGACACGCTTTGGTCAGTGCACCAAAGAAAATAAGAAATATTGTGTTTGGTTTGTGGGTGAGAAGAAGAGATGGGAGGAGAAACACTTTTTATTTGTTTCTACCCACAACTAGGCCAAAAAAATGATCGTGATAGTGACTGGTACATTACGAAGAATGGAGGCCAGCAAACGACCCAAAAGTGACCATCCTTACTTCACTTAAAATAATAAAAATATTCTTTTAATCTTGAAGATGATAAACTAAATACAAAATTATAAAATATAAATTTGAAGAAAAGGTAAAGTTACCTGTGAAGTCCTTGGCAGATGATGAGTAGTAAATCCAGACACATATACAGGAATTAATACACAAATTGGTTGAAGATTAATATTTATTTATTTATGAAATACTTGTATTTCTTTCATGAAAAATCGACTATCTTCTTTATAGAAACACTTTTGTTTCTCATAGAAATTAAACATTTGTTTTATAGTAAAAACTTTACAAATGAAGATATGTTTTTAAATTGATATATTCCAAACACAACCAACATTCTTCATCATAACATATTTTTTTTTGATATATCTTGACAGTATGAACTTGAAAAATTTCTCATAACACACAAAAGGAAAATAACATCATTTTCTTCAAAAAGAAACATCACTTAAATATATGTATGTTTTAAATATGTATATATTATCAGACGAGAATTTTATATAGATATGCACCAATATTTTCGATGGAACGCCCCGTGAAAATTCAAATTTATTTGTATGAAGATGGGCCAAATAGCAAATTAAAATGACGAAAGAAATTATAAAGTCAATACGTTATGTAAATATGTAAGATCACTTCTTGAAAGAACATTCTTCAACTCACGAAAGAAAATCTTCACCTCTGCATGCTTTTCAGAGTACGGAGATCACATGAAAAGATTATTGAAGAAACTTGAGCACAAAAAGCAGTTGAAGAAAATTATTAATGATGAGATGATAAAAACACAATAAATATTTAGAAGACACATGACGACATTCTTCTTTAGTTAAAAGCTAACACGAGATCAACGAACAGAAGATCCATGGTGTGCCCTTATTTACACAATAATTTCGGGATGCCTTTGAAGGGGCCTTGCTCCTGGCGGCCTTAAAAAATCAACCTTTCCTGAAACCATGGCGTGATCATAGCAGCCTGAAATGTTGCCCGTATACAACGGTCTGGAGGGGCGCACGCACACATGCCCCGAAAAATTCCACCCAAAACTTCCAATCATCCGACCGCATCCATTACGGCAGGTGTCTAACAGCGCAACTCACGCAGGTGGCCGAGAGCCCAGGGGAAAAAGAGAAAAGGTTACTGGAATCCCAAAATACGCCAATTTGGCAGCGAGCGAAAGAGGGGGAGGTGACAAAATAAGCCAAGTTATGATGCAAAGTATGGAGAAATATGAATTTATTAAAACGAGAATTGATAAACACCTAAAGAGGGGAGGCCAAAGCAGGTGGCCCTGTGCTGAATGACTTAAAATACGTCACCTGTGGAAACGAATTTGATAGGCTAGGGGTGTGTCCGAATAAACGGAAGTTCCACCCAAAGAACAAGCGAGAATGTTCTCGAACGATCTCCAAAACCGGAAGGAATGATTTCGAACAGGATCTTACCGGCTTGGAACATTCGAAAGCTAAGTAAGAAAGAAAACATTACAGGCGACGAAATGAAAATACACGAAACCGAAATAAAATTTAAATTGAGAACATTAATAAAAAGGAAGGTGATATGAAATAAAATGGCTAATAAAATTGAATTATACTAAACATATGGGGGGTTATCGAGTAACCACCACAGCGATCATTCAACATTTTGTTAAATATATGTTTTAAAAATGGTCCAGATACACATGGACCCAATTTATTCATTATATTGCTCATTTTCAAAAACATTTATTGTAATAATAATTTTTTTCCTTTAAAAGTTCTAAATTAAGGAGGTAAAATTGTACTAATGCATTAAATTTAGTTTTCAGACAGTAGCAGTTTTTTACAGTCTTAAAATTCAGGTGCTCCTTCATGGCAAAATTCATTGTTTACATCTGAAAGGTTGTGCGTTATATGGAGAATTGCGTTATATGGAATTGCGTTATATGGAATTGCGTTATAAAGATCTTCTACTGTAGTGCATTTTATTAAGTACGAATATTAGATTTTTTATAATTTCTGAACTTTTTGAAAACACGTTAGAGGTACGTTTAAATATTCCATATAAGTCTAATCTTAGTTTTATTATCCCTAAAAAAATTTTACTCTTTATTAAATCAACGTTTGCCATTTGAGATAAACATATCCATTACAAATTAAAATATACATTTGCTTACTGGATGATTAAATGTTAAAGACGTAGCTTATAAAATTGAGAAATCTCATTGTTAATGTATATTATATCAGTGCATTAACTTAATGCATGTTCAGGCGTAAACTTTTCGTTGTTTGATGATTAATAGCAGATAATAATAATGATAGCACTGATTAATTATGCATCCAGAGTAATAATGTCATTTGCAGATGGCTGCTAATCTAAAAACATAAAGGAAAACGTGAAGCATGAATTAGGAAGGACTAGTAAGTTAGGAAGTATAATTGTTCTAAAGATAATATGATTTCTCTATAATCTGAATTAGTAAATAAAAATTCGCACATTAAGTAGATTGTAAACAGCAAACAAAATACCGAGATTCGTTGATACTGCTTTAGAAAAATTAAGAATGAATTGTAAGTTCATGATTATTCGAAAGATGACAAATATACACTATATGTCCAATGGTGACCGGACACTTGTGATTTTAGACGTTTTGTAAAATATCTAGAGAAATACATGAGGAATTATCCTGAAATTCAAAGTGTATAAACAGAACAGTACAGGTCATATATTTCTGCGAATATTTTCTCACGAAAGCTCATAGGGGACCATCAACAAATTGAAAAAGAACGAATATCTTTTGGATAATCCTATCAAAACTAATGTAGCAAAAGCGTTTAAGCTGTAGATTATGATTAAGTGGCTTATTCATTTTTATGAGAATAGCATGTATACTCGTAGAAAAATCGCGTTTTTCATAAAAACAGTTCGAAATTTCGCCAAGTTTTTTACTCTTAATTTGCAGAGTTCTTTATATAAAAAAATTTTCTTTTCAGAAAATATGACAAACAACATTGCACACAATACCCTGTAAATTATAATGATACATTTGCTTAATACATGATTAAATGTTAAACATGCAGCTTATAAAATTCAAAAATCTCATTGCGAATATACATCATATCAGTGCATTAAGTTAATGCATGTTCAGACATAAACTTTTCGTTGGCTGATGATTAATAGCAGATGATAATAATGATAGCGCTGATTAATTATGCATCCAGAGTAATAATGTCATTTGCAGATGGCTGCTAATCTAAAAACATAAAGGAAAATAGGAAGCATGAATTAGGAAGGACTAAGTATAATTGTTCTAAAGATAATATGCTTTCTCTATAATCTTAATTAATAAATGCACATTCTCTATTAAGTAGATTGTAAACAGCAAACAAAATAATGATTTGCGTTGATACTGCTTTAAAATAGATAATCATGAATTATAAGGTCATGATAATTTGAAAGACGACAAATATACACTATATAGCCAAAAGTGACCGGTCACTCGCGATTTTAGAATCACTGAGTAGTTTTTGGAGTTTAATGGTTAAGAACGGGCCAAGGGTTTACCACCTCCCTCCCCTTTAAATCAGATAAATTGATTTTTATGCAGAATTATCCCATTTGCTCGGAATTTTAGATATAATTTCTGATAAGGAGTATCCCTGGTTAGTTTTAGGGGTTGAATGGTTAAGTATAATGGAGGTAGGAAATGGGGGAGCTAATAATACCTTTAATTTCTTTTTCGTGGGGCATTATTCTTTGAAAAAGTAAGGCTGTAATATGTAATTAATGTCAATAGCCTGTGAGCTCGATGTTGTCAGTTTAACTGAACAATATTCCTTTTATTTGCATTTTTTACTGTTCTACCACCATAAGATTAGGTATTTATGAAATTCAGAAATTGCCATTTCTGGCCTTCCTTTGGAAAACGGATAAAATATCCTGCGCGTGACACTTGACACTTACCTAAATAACTACGTTTATTAATTTACTAGCAGGGGAGACCGAGCTTAGCTCGGTCAAAATTAACTTTGTGTTCAACTCGATATAGTATTTTCACTGTATCATTAACTCTGTATTATTACTCTAAAACATGTTTATAATAGTACTACTTAGAAAAACAATCAATAAGAAAACTATGTTTTTATGCGCATGTTTATAAATTTTACTTTATTTTAAAATTTACAACGAAAGGACATCGATCTAAATCACTTTTTTAGCTCGACTCTGATTGGTTTAACCATGCATCTCGAATCCTCTTAAGAATGTATAAAAAAATTCTTTACATTCTGAAATACAATATTTTTTGCTAGATATAGCCAGATTTAGAGGCATTCTTTCATTTGGCTTCAAATACGTGTTTTGGTTTTCGTAATTTTTATAGTCTATTTTTTGGCCATATGTCGCCAATATTTTGTGAAATATCACCAAGTTATTGGCTTTTGCAATGTTCTCATGACCCTGACCCGTATTACCCGAAATAAGCCACTAATCAAATTTGATCAAGCATGTGACATACCTCAATCGTCTTCAGGTAATCAAAAACAGTAGAATATAAAATTGAATCAAAACCGTTTAAGCCATTTTTTAGGTAAAATTAGCTTGGCAGCATTCAGCAATGAAGCGAAATGACCCACTAATATAATTTTGTTTAACATGCGACTCAGCCCAATAGTCTTCTCGTGACAAAAAACGTTTTCTTTCAAAATTTAGGTAAAATTGATTGAGTCGTTGTTATACATAATTAGAATGACCCTAGCTCATTAAGACCGAAAATGACCCACTAATCTAATTTTCGCGAGCATGTGTCCAAGCCAAATGGTTTTCTCTTGCTCAAAAATGACATAATACAAAGTATAGTCAAAATGGTGAGTACCATTTTCTATATAAAATTAGCATGACCCATCATGACCAACAAATGACCCTTATAATCGAAATCTCTCGAACGTGTGGCCTAGCTCATCCGTTTTAGCATGCCGAAAAACATTAGATACAAAATTTAGATAAAATCGATTGAGCCGTTTTTTAGATATAGTTAGTTTGACCCTGACCGCTTATGATCCAAAATGACCCATTGATCGAATTTTCTCAAAAATCTGTCATAACCCAATGATTTTCTTGTGCCCGAAAACGATAAAATACAAAATTTAGTCAAAATTGCGCGAAACGTTGTCTAGATAAAATTATAATGACCCAAAAGTGACCCACTAATCGAAATTTCTCGAAGATGTGACCTACCCCCAATGATTTTCTCATGCCAAAAATATGTTGTATACAAAATTTCGTTAAAATCGACCCACCCATTATTTAGATATAGCTTGACCTTGACCCATTAAGACCCACAAATGACCCTTATAATCGAAAGCTCTCGAATATGTGACTTAGTCCATTAGTTTTCTCGTTTCTAAAAATTGTCACATACAGAATTTCGTTAAAATTGATCCTGCCGTTCTTTAATTATACATAGCTTGACCCAGTCCCTTTATGATCCAAAATGACCCATTAATCGAAATTTTTCGAACATGTAACATAGTCCAATGATTTTATCTTGCCAAAAAAATGTTGCATACAAAATTTCATGAAAATCGATCCACCTGTTCTTTTGATATAGCTTGACCATGACCCATTATGACCCATCATGACCCACAAATGACCCTCATAGTCGAAATCTCTCAAACATGTGATTTAGCCCATTAGTTTTCTTCTGTCAAAAAACTGTTACATACAAAATTTCGTTATAATCCATCACGCCGTTCTTTAAATATAAATAGCTTGACCCAGACTCTTAATGACCCAAAATGACCCATTAATCGAAATTTTTCGAACATGTAACCTAGTCCAATTATTTTATCGTGCTAAAAAAATGTTGCATACAAAATTTTGTTAAAATCGATCCACCTGTTCTTTAGATATAGGTTGACCATGATCCATTATGACCCATCATGACCCACAAATGACCCTCATAGTCGAAATCTCTCAAACATGTGATTTAGCCCATTAGTTTTCTCATGTCAGAAAACTGTTACATACAAAATTTCGTTATAATCCATCACGCCATTTATATCTAGAGAACGGCTGGATGGATTTTAAGGCAATTTTGTATCCAATCGTTTTTTGGCACGAGAAAACTATTGGGCTGGGTCACATGTTCGAAAAATTTTGATTAGTGGGTCATTTTGGGGTCATTATGGGTCAAGCCATTTTTATCTAAAAAACGGCTCTAACGATTTTGACCAAATTTTATATTGTATCGTTTTGGATTACAGGAAGACCATTGGGTAGGTAACATGTTCGAGAAAATTCGGTTAGTGGGTCATTTTTGGGGTCATTGTGGGTTATGCTATTTTTATCTAGAGATCTTCTGACGCAATTTTGACTAAAAATTGCATTCTATGGTTTTCGGGCACAAGAAAAACATTGGTCTAGGTTACATGTTCGAGAAAAAAATTTAATGGGTCATATTGGGTCATTAAGGGTCTGGGTCAAGCTATTTATATTTAAAGAACGGCGTGATCGATTATAACGAAATTTTGTATGTAACAGTTTTTTGATATGAGAAAACTAATGGGCTAAATCACATGTTTGAGAGATTTCGATTATAAGAGTCATTTGTGGGTCATGATGGGTCATAATGGGTCATGGTCAAGCTATAGCTAAAGAACAGGTGGATCGATTTTAACGAAATTTTGTATACAACATTTTTTCGGCACGAGAAAACTATTGGGCTAGGTCTCAGTTCGAGAAATTTCGATTACTGGGTCATTTTGGGTCATAAAAGGTCTGGGTCAAGCTATTTATATATAAAGTACGACAGTATCAAATTTAATGAAATTTTGTATGTAAGTTTTTTGACACGAGAAAATTAATGGACTATCTCACATGTTTGAGAGATTTCGATTATAAGAGTCATTTATAGGTCATGATGGGTCATAACGGGTCATGTCAAGCTATATCTAAAGAACATGGGGATCAGTTTTAACGAAATTTTGTGTACAACATTTTTTGGCACGAGAAAATCATTGGGCTAGGTCACATGATCGAGAAATTTCGATTAATGGGTCATAAAGGGTCATAAAGGGTCTGGGTCAAGTTATTTATATTTAAAGAACTGCAGGATCGAATTTAACGAAATTTTGAGTGTAACAATATTTATACACGAGAAAACTAATGAGCTAAGTCACATGTTCGAGAGATTTCGATTATAAAGGTCATTTGTGGGCCATGATGGGTCATGGTCAAGCTATATCTAAAGAAAGGGTGAATCGAGTTTAACGAAATTTTGTATACAGCATATTTTTGCCACGAGAAAATCATCGGGCTATGTCACATGTTCGAGAAATTTCGATCAGTGGGTCACTTTTGGGTTTTTCTAATTTTATCTAGACAATGTCTCGCACAAATTTGACTAAATTTTATATTCTATCGTTTTCGGACACAAGAAAATCATTGGGTTAGGTCAGATGTTTGAGAAAATTCGATTAATGAGTCATTTTGGGTCATAATGGGTCAAGGTCAAACTATTTATACCTAAAAATTGGCTCAATCGATTTTATCTAAATTTTGTATTTAACGTTTTTCGGCACGCAAAAATTAATGAACTAAGTCACATTTTCGAGAGATTTCGATATAAGGGTCATTTGTGGGTCATGCTAATTTTATCTAGAAAATTGTTCTCACCATTTTGAGTATATTTTCTATTATATCGTTTAATATCAAAACTTTCTTTATCGGGCAAAAGAAAACCATTGAGATAGGATACATGCACGTAACAATTCAATTAGTGGGTCGTTTTAGGTCTTAATGGGTTCGGGTCATTCTAATTATATATAACAACGACTCAGTCAATTTTACCTAAATTTTGCAACGGAACGTCTTTTGTCACGAGAAGACTATTGAGCTGAGTTGCATATTAAACAAAATTATATTAGTGGGTCATATCGCTTCATTGCAGAATGCTGCCAATGCTATTTTACTTAAAAAATATGGCTTAAACGATTTTGATTCATTTTATAATCTACTGTTTTTGATTACCTGAAGACCACTGAGCTAAGTCCCCTGTTTGATCACATGTGATTAGTGGATCATTTGGGTAATAAGGATCAGGATCACGAGACTATGGCAAAAGCCAATAAGTTGGCGATATTTGACAAAATACTGGCGAAATCTGGCCGAAAAATCAACTATTAAGGTTACGAAAACAAAACACATATTTGGCGCCAAATGAAAGAATGTGTCCAAATTTGGTTATATCTGGCAAAAAATATTGTCTTTCAGAATGTGAAGAAATTTCTTATACATTCTTAATAGTCTTCGAGATGCATAGTTAAACTAATTAGAGTCGAGCTAAAAAAGTGATTTGGATTGATGTCCCTTCGTTGTAAATTTTAAAATAAAGTAAAATTTATGAACACGTGCATACAAACATAATTTTCTTATTGATTGTTTTTGTAAATAATACTATTATTAATAACATGTTTTACAGTAATAATACTATATCGAGTTGAACACAAAGTTAATTTTGACCGAGCTGAGCTCGGTCACCCCTGCTAGTGATCCTTTAAATGATTTAAAAATCTCCATATTGTAAACCCTAGACCTATACGCTTACTGTTTTAATAAGTTTAAATATATACATATATATGCATGTAACAGTACAAAATCATTCAACCTACCAAAATTATGGCACGAGTTGCTCTATGGTTTCGAAAAATAGAAATTTAAATTCCAAGTAAAATAAAAATAATAAAATAACGTGCGTCACATGAAAAATGGAATAATGGCGTTTCAGTTTAATGCAAATCAGAGTACAAAATCAAAATGAATGTACCGGAACTGTGGCACAAGTGGCTCAATGGTTTTAAAAAATAGAAATTAAAATACAAGTAAAATAAAAAATAATGTGCAACACATGAAAACTGAATGATGGCATTTTAGTTCAATGCACCTTAGACCGTACAACTTTGGAATATCATTAGCACTTTCCAACTAAGTTGAAAAGTGCTTATGCATTCGGTTTGTCTGGCCGTCTGTCCGCGCTCTAACTCCCGTAAATATACTCGGATTGCTATGAAATTTTTATGCGTTATTAAGGTTTACCCTAGCACGAACCCTATTGAAAATGAAGTATCTACCATGATTAGTTTATCTACAGAGAGACTCAAAAGTTTCCCATTACATTACGGCCTATGGGGAAAAATTGTTAATATATTCGGATTGCCATGAAAATTTAGGAAGTTATTGACGTTTACCCTAGCACAAGTCCTATTGAAAATGAGGTTTCTATCATGATTAGTTTATCTACAGGGCGAAATAAAAGTTTCCCATTACATTACGGACTATGGGGAAAAATCGTTAATATACTCGGATTGCCATGAAATTTTAGGACGTTATTGACGTTTACCCTAGCACGAACCCTACTGAAAATGAAGTATCTACCATGATTAGTTTATCTACAGAGAGACTCAAAAGTTTCCCATTACATTACGGCCTATGGGGAAAAATCGTTAATATACTCGGATTGCCATAAAATTTTAGGACGTTATTGAGGTTTACCCTAGCACGAACCCTACTGGAAATGAAGTATCTACCATGATTAGTTTATCTACAGAGAGAATCAAAAGTTTCCCATTACATTACGGCCTATGGGGAAAAATCGTTAATATACTCGGATTGCCAAGAAATTTTAGGACGTTATTGACGTTTACCCTAGCACAAGTCCTATCGAAAATGAAATTTCTACCATGATTAGTTTATCTAAAGGGCGAATCAAAAATTTCCCATTACATTATGGCCTATGGGGAAAAATCGTTTTAAAGGATTTTTAAAGATGTTATACCCTGTCAAACATATTAAAATATGCATTCTATAAAATATAAGGTGAAAATGTAGCTATTATTCATTTACAGGGCCACACAAAAGAATTCCATTAGATAATGGTAAAAGGAGGAATTGTGTGTGGCATATTTTAAATATATTAAGCTTTTTCATGTATAATAAAATTTATATATGTCACTGAAGCTTAATGTAAATTATACGCTACTGCCTTGCATAATATGAAGTACATAGCATTTACAGGGCCATACAAAAGATTTCAAATAGTATATTCTTTCCGAAGTACCGTATATGTGTCCGATGATGGCTGATGGAGGGATGAAATGCATTTTAATTATGATATTCGCGTTTATATTTCGCTAAATATATGCACATTATATGGTGTGTATAAATGTTATAGTTGATATACAGGGCTACCCAAAAGAGCTCACCAACGTTATTGAATATGAGCGTAAATTATTTAAACGTGGCTCTTAAATAAGCTATGCATTTTTACGCTAAGCTGCATTCAATTTACTGAGAAATGTTTGCAGAATATAGATAAAGGGATATACAGGGCCACGCAAGAAATTCGGTACATGGACGCCTATGAATGATGATTTATGAGAATGTGATTTCAGTTGTTTTAAAAGTGTTTTAGTTTACAATAAATTTTAACCTAATGCTGACGTGTAATAAGGTACAATGTGAACTACAGGGCTGAACAAAAGTATTCAAGTATGTTTCCATCTAATAGTATGAATTGCTGAAAAAGAAATTTCAAGCTACGGGGTATTTTCTTGCTAAGCTAAATTTTCCCATTTATGAACTGACATATGAAATACAGGGCTGTTCTAATGTACTGGAATGCATATTTGGGTATATTTGGCTATACATTATTATTTCCCTAAATAACAAAGTTTTGTTAAAGATTTTATTAAGTGTTGGAAAGTGCTTCATAATCTATGCTTAACGCATGATTTTTCTTACTTGTTTTTAATTTGTTTTGAAAATGACTCTGTGACGAGTTGAAAAATGTCAACAAAACAAATCTATTTTTCCGTTTATAAAATCTTCATTACACTTTTTAAGCAATCAGTAATAATATAGAAATAATAAATATTTCGCGTTTTAAGTCTCAGATCTAAGTAATTTGCCCTTTTCAGGGTCATTGCATGAATAAAGGAAAAAAATGTCCTGCGCGTGACACTTACATAAATACCCATACAAGTTGTTTCAAAACAATATGTCAGAAATATATAGGCAGATAGAAGTGATCAAAATAAGCATATTTTGTGCAAGAGTGTGAGTGAAAAAATTCAGCGTTGAGGCAGTAAAAACTGTTGATGCGTGCGATGGATGAATGCATTCGATTGCTGGAATCTGTCACTTCCCGCACAGATTTCGAGCAATATGCATTATCCATTGCAAAGCTTACCGACATGCATTTCACGCGTGGGGTTGCGCTAGGAAATAGAGTGGCTGTTCGAAGGATTTAGATGAAACGATTCACCGATACGATTCTGCTGGAACCCCGAATATTTGAGAGTTTTCATTGAGAGTTGTGCGCAATTGAATTAGACCGGCAGGCGACAGCACCGATAATTATCTCATCGAGTTCACGGCTGAGATTCTAGAATTAGTTAAAATTCGATTAGCATATTAAAACGCCATTAGTTACCAAGTCATATCTTGTTATAAAACATCTGAAAAATGAGTTTAGCGGTTGACTCGTTGATTTACCATTGTGTTTTCCTGCACCCAAAGCTATGAAAACATGGAGGACTGGGAGCAGAAAAATACAATGGTTAACCTCGAGTCAACCACTAAAATTTGGTTTTCAAGCATTTTCCACTAAAATAGGACTTGGCAGATCAATTGCGTTTTAATATGCGAATTGAGTTTTAACTAATTCTTGATTTCCAGCCGTAAAATTGATGAGGTGATTGGTTATGCTGCCTTCCGCTATAAACCTTTCCAGGAGTGCTGTAAGATATCGCAAAATTCCTGCAGCGGAAGAAGCAGTGTAACGCACGGTAGAGAATAGTCCTTCGACAAGCTCGAGAGTTGTTGGGTGTGAGCCATTTCCTTGCTTAGCCCCATATATCAAATGCATGTCGGTAAGCTCCACATTTGTGTAACGATGCATGTTGCTCGAAATCCGTGAGGGAATGGCGATTCAAGTCAGCGATGCGCTTTTATCCAACGAACTTAACACACTGTAAAAACAATTCCTTTAAATTTACGGCTCGGCAATGTTGGCAGCAGTTTTTGTCGTAAAAATTGCAGTAAAACTAAGATTTAATAAAAAAAATTACATGTGATTTTACTGCAATTTTTACGGCAAAAACTGCTGCCAACATTGTTGCCTGCAGTTTTTGGCGTAAATTTGACGATTTTTTTTTTTTCCAGAGTGCTGCTTTAACACTGCATTTCTGCACCAGGGCCGTAACCAAGAAGTGAATAATAGGAGAGGGGGTCAAGAAATTGTAGGGGGGCTTATGTTTTTTCTCTCTCTCTCACGCGGAGAGACAAATTAGTGTATATTCATATTGTAGGTATTATGTTCCTATGTCAGCTTCTTATGTGCAAATAGGATGAGTGAGTGTTGAAACATTTATTTTAGTTGCAGTTTAGTATTTCTGCAAAACTGTGAAAGGGTCCCAAAACAAAATTAGATTTTTAAACAGAATTTCATTTGGATTTTCGGAACAGAAATTCATTTAGTGACCTTAAATTTTTTTTCAAGGGAGGTTCAAAATGCTTTAGTGGGGTTGAGCCTCTCCTAGCACCTTCTTAGCTGTGGCCCTGGCCCTCTACTGCCTCATTGCTGCATTTCTGCACCCACCATCAGATTTCCAATACGAAATCTGATTATTTACCCCCCCTCTAACTGTCTTCACATTTCAGACCTATAGTTTTGAAACACTCTGTATATATTAACTTACACATTGTTAAAATATAAACTATGCATTAAACATAAACAAAACACTAGATTTTTATATCAGTATAGTTGTACTAATTTGAAGCTATAATAACATAACAGCAGTAATACGCAAAAAATCTGTCCCACTCTTGTCATGGAATGTCCCTACTAGTACATATCTTCTAGTGTATTAACCTACTGCATTTTAAAAGGAACCTTTTAGCTGGGCAGATGATTAATAGAATGTAATATTAATGATAGCGCTGATTAATTATCCATCGAGACTAAGAGTGTCTTTTACAGATGATTGCTGCTCACAAAAGGAAATAAATAAAGGAAAATATTAAACATAAATCAGGCGCGACTAAATATAATTGTTATATGTCAAATTGACCTGAATTCTCTATAAATCTTAATTATCCAACACATATTCCTGTATTAAATAGATAATAAACGCCCATTAAAATAATAGGTTGCAATAATACTGCTTTCAAAAATATTCAATTCGACATAATTGGAGCGACTGTTTTGGTTAACACAAAAATTTATATTCAATACAGTTAAATTTGGTATTTAGGCATGATTAAAATAATAATAATAATAATAGAAACAAATTTTGATGATCAAATGAAAATTAAATATTTATAAACTAGATTAATCAACACTAAAAAATGCACCAGTGTAAATTGCATAATTCACTCACATAATCGAATTTATATGAGAAAATTTCAATAGTATAACAATATGTCACTTAACAAAATAATTAACATTATGTTCAATTTGTATGATTGCACTAGTAAACACTTTGATGGTGTTAGAATTGTCGTCATTAAAATTATAGCTCAAAAAAACAAACAAACTTCCGTTTAAGAGGTGACTTTCTGTAACAATCCTTAGACGTAGAATGTTACTTATTAGATGAATACACATGTATCCCATGTAATTTCTATTTTAAAAAAACTGTAGTTCAATCAAATACATTTCCATCTATGCAGATTGTTATTTTTATAAATTTATTTTGATGATTTATACAATTTCTAAACTTTACAAAATTAGCAGCCTAAAGGTTTTTTGTTGTTGTTGTTGTTGTTTGTTTGTTTGTTTTTTCGTCAGTCGCTATCTTTTGTACGAGGGTCATAGAGAAGTAAGTTTGCCATTATCGTAAAAAGAAAAAAAAACATAATTACCTGGAAAAATTTAAAGCAAAAGATATAGCAATGTTTCAGCCAGCTACTTCTCAAAGAAAGAAAAAGGGGAATTGTAACAACTGCCGGAATAATATTTTGTGGACCAGTATATAGAAGTCTGCCGTCTTGAAATGTAACCAGCTTATCACAGTTATCAACCCGGGACTCATCACCCGTTAGTATCCCGTTGAAGTATTCGTTGCCCTCACCGTGATGTCGCTGCAGAAAATTCTATACTGCTCCTATGCGTTTGGTTTTGTGTTCGGATGCAAGATTCTTCGGTACCCATCTGGTGCTCAATTTCTAGAACAACAGATGTTTCGTGATAATTTCATGCTTCGCTTACCTTTCTGTATTTTTTTGCAGCGATACCACGTCTGAATGGGGGTTGTCGAGTATAGCTCGTAAGGGACAGAGCTCCCTAGTTTAAAAAAAAAATAATTTCTTAATGATGGATGATAAAAAGTTTTGTTTTTCCGTATAATCCTTTTTAATTCTTTATAAAATGATTAATTCGTCATAATTATTTGAGCTTTACTAAATATTTTCAAAAAGATATCTCTAATACATATTAATTTCATAATCTTATCAAACATTCACGTATTAAAACTGTTGTTTAAACAAGCAAGTAATGGTATTAAAAGTACTATTTGTTTCAAGAAAATTTACTCATAATTGATTCATATTCAATACAGATTACATTCTGCTATGAACAGAGTTATTTGCTTAACGCGTGTCAAATACAGCCTCTTTGCCGTTTATGAAGTCGATCAATGAATTGCGGATAATTATGTCATTTGCACGGTACTTGCAGGAGTGAAGACAAAGGGAAATTGTTAAATATTAACTGGGGGCATATAATTACAAGACAGAACATTACGAGACAAATATTCTGTTTGATCTAAAAATAATAGAAGTAGAAATACGTATAAAAGTAAAAATAGTTTTTCAAAAAGCTGTCTTTTATAATCATTCAATATTCATTTTCAAAACATGTTTAATTTTTTTTTTTTTTTTTTTTTTTTTTTTTTTTAATTGCAGTTTATGATTGGTTCCTCAAAATTTTCGATAGAATATACAGTCGACTCTCGTTAATTCGAAATCGGATAATTCGAATCTTCGCTTAATTCGAACTAAACATGAAATCCCGAAATTTTCAATGTCAGAATAACGTTAAAATTTTTCGTTAATTCGAACTCACTTTCTCTTGACTTCGTTTAATTCGAACTGACGAGAATTCCGATTTTTCATTTTTCTTTCTCACGGATTTCAGATCATTTGAATAACTTTCTTTCCTTGATTTTTGTGAAAATTGTTCCGACCGAGTAAACATATAATACAATGCATTTGATATTCACTTTCTTAGAGCCCCGTATGTCCATCATTTTTCTTCCATCATGCTTGTTTCTAATCTTTTAATTAGTTTATGTATTTATGGATTCTAATTTAATATTAAATCATATTCTTATGATAATAGACGAAATAAGTAAAAAAAAAAAAAAAAAAAAAAAAAAAACACTATAATATTAATTCCTTTGCAATAGTATTATATTAATCATGTATTTTCATAATTCGAACATTTATTGTGGTCCCGACGAGTTCGAATTAACGAGAGTCAACTGTATTTATTTCGTGTAAGCAACAAACTAGATTATGAAAAATCCAATCTTTTTTTGAATGCTTTATAGAAAGCGTAATAAAGTGAATTTATTAAAAATATGTAAATTTTTTGCTCGTTTTTACGATGGCGAAACAAGAAAAAAAATTAAAGAGTATTTAAACTTTTTTTTTTATGATTTCTAAATTGATTTCACAACGTATAATCGTCAAATAAGCGGCTCACAACCAGGAATGCACCGAATTTTCAGTATCTATTCGGTATTCGGCCTATTCGGCAATGTTACCGAATATTCAGTTAGGCCGAATATCAAACTATTTGGTTAAGCTGAATATTTGACTTGGCCGAATAATAAACTATTCGGCCTGCAGAATATTCCTGTTTGGCCGAATATCAAAGTATTCGGTAATACTTAATAAAACCTTTTAAAACATATTTTTAAAACTTTTCACAATTTCTACGTCAATTTATAAATATATTTTATAAATGTAACAAAATTATCAATTTATAAAATAATTAGAAACAAAATCATATTTAAATTAAACAGAATGTTTCTACATTATTTATTTGCTGTTTATAAAGTATAACTTAAGAAAAATAACCCTAAGAAGGATTAAAATGGTGATTTATTAAGATTCTTCAATGAATAAATGATGTGCAGATGCAAGTTCCTAAATTTTGTTTAGTAAGTAATCTGTTTCTTGCTTTTCCCAAATAAAAGTCCTTAAACAAGAAAGAAAAACTTTTGAGATTAGTAATAGGCAGACAATTTTTGTTCATGAAATCATAATATAATTAACTTATTAAATCAGAAGTACATTGTAGTATTTCATCCCACTCTACTTCAAACTTGTGTTTTTGTTTGTTGCATTAACAATAAATAAAATACCATAACTATATTTCAACTCACATGCTTTTATTTCTGTAAAATATGATATGATGGGAAGGGTGGAAAATGTCACCATTCATAAGAAAAGAACTATGAGCTAGACATTCCTTTATTCAGAATTAAGTTGAAAGTATTTGTACTTTATATTGAAAAAAAAAAATTGCCTTGAGTTATTTAAAAAGGATAATTATGAGACTGTAAAGTTTTTCTTCGACCCATTATTTCTCTTTGATTTCAAGATGTTTGTTTCAATTCGTAGAAGAAATGAAATTTAAAATTTTTCTAACTGAAAAAGTCTCATAATTATGCTTCTTAAATAAAAACAAGTTGGAAAATGCACGTGAACGTAGCAAATGAGGTGCGTTCGTACGATAACGAAGTTTTAAAAATATTCAGGTCTTGCTGATATAGTAGAGCGTACTCCGGATACAGTATAGTAGTCGAAATCTTTACGTTTCTGTAAATATGCAGGAAGTAATTTTTATTACACCTCAGCAACTTATATCTTATTCAGAAAATGTGAAATAGTTGAATATAATTAAAACACGTTTGTTTTAATTCGTAGAAGAAGCCATGAAATTTTAAATTTGATTAATTAAAAAAGTCTCATAACAGTGCTTCTTAAATAACTCAAGGCAGATTTTTTTTTAAATAACTAAAGGTTCTTATAAAAAGCTCTTGTTTCTCAAAATAGTTTCTATTATTAAATATTTTGTAAAATTGCTTTATAAAGTAACATTTTAATATCTTCAAGCTTTGACGTATAAAAAGTATTTGGAAAGCCAAATATTCGGTATTCGGGCCAACAATTACTATTCGACTAGCCAAATATTCGGCATTCAGTATTCGCCAAAAATCATTATTCGATGCATCCCTACTCACAACCATAATAGACCAAGTCTATTTTGAAAAACTAGTCAGATGTGGCAATCCCAAAACTTTCGTCTACCTTATAAATGTTAATATTTCCTGAAAAATGCTGCATAGCAGCACCATCGGCAAGGTGGTGTAAATGAAAATCTAGACAGCAACAACTTGTGTCAAATTATAACTGAATCTGAAGTTTGATGAAAATCCGTGCATCAGTTCTTGAAATAGAACTATTGCAATAATCACAAATAATGCACCATGGCAGCGCCACCTGTAGAACGATTTGTACCAAAACATAATCAGCACCATTTTATATCAAATACTAACTAAAACTAAAGTTTTATGAAAATCCATGCACTAGTTCTTGAGAAATGGCTATTGTGGAAAATGGGAATAATGCAGCATAGCAACGCCACCAGTTAGCGATGTACACCAAAAACTAATCAGGTCTAGTTTAAATCAAGGTCTAACATAATCTAAAGTTTTGCGAAATTCCATACATTATTTCTTGAGATAAGCGCCCACAAAATTTTTGTCACATACATTTTTACAGACAGACAAACTGATTGATAAACTCACAGACAGACATTTTGTAAAAACATATTTTTTGGCTTCTCTGACACCTAAAGCGTGTAAATACATCGAAAATCGAATTTCAAAAATTTTCACGAATCCAATATTTTTTCTTGTAAAGATAGAAGAAAATAAAACAAGTGGGTAAGTGTGATCGCAGATCGCACAGAGGGTTTCGTTTAATATCGCCTTCAAAACATTTTATCATTAAATTAACAAACGAAAAGTGATTTTTCGGCGCCATTTCGGATTTATTCACCAATGGCACCAACCAGAACAGAATACTGAATTCCCCTAAATGCTGCAATTATTGCATAGATTTGTTGATTTCTCCATTAGTATCTACAGATTTAGTGAAGGTACGCAAATAAATAAAATTATGTATAAAAGTAAAATGTTACAAAGCTTAGCATAAATTTAAGGCAGACCAAACCGGTCATCAGAGGCGGCTAGTAATTTAAATGAATAGGAATTTAATAAATAAAAAAAAAAATGCTTCACTTTGCATGTCAAAATAGAGGATAAATATGATGTAAAATGATGAAATAAAAACAAACAAAAACGCTTTTCACATGATTTATTAAATCCATTAATTTATGCTGCATACATAATAATTTTATTTAAACTTGCATTCAACAATTAGAAGAAATGAAATTTAAATTTTGAAATTTACGCTATTGCAAATTTTTAAACTTATAAACATCGCACATTTTCAATTTTTACACCACCATATAGAGAAAAAAATTTACTTTTAAATGCAATGTGTTTAAAAGCTGTATCTCGATTTATATTTGATATATTGTTTGTTTGTTTTTTGTATTTTTTAATACCAATTTTGTAATTGTGGCAGCACAAGTACTCTATTTCTTTTTAAAGCATAAAAAAGAAATATGTTTTATATCTATTTAAACATGTGTGCAACAATTAAAAGAAAAAAAACTTTTAAAAAATGGACTGATGATATTTATAAAAAATTATTTTAATTAAAATATTAGTCTTTTCCAAAATTTTATGATTTGTTGCATGACAAGAGGTATTCAGCTGTAAGTACACAAAATTTTAACGCTCTGACTTATATAGTTTTTGTGTACGAACTCTGTGACAGACAGACAGACAGCGGACAGAGACGAATAGGGTTTCGTCAGATGAATGAAACCCTGAAAAGATAATGTCCATTTGAAAGGCGCATAAAATCTGTTTTATTCTTTCCCATAGTGAACCAAGCATGTTTTCACTTGCTTTTTCATATATGGCATCTGTTTACAGACTTGATTCACCGTGGGAAGGAATAAAACAAATTTTATGTGCCTTTTAAACAAATGTTCTCTCTTTTTTTTTTTTTTTTTTTTCAAAATGAACTTGGTTTACTATGGTTGTGATCCCCTCAATTAATATTAAACCATTAATTGATAAAATTGTACACATTTTTAAATATTACATTTTTTTTCTTTATTTATAAGTTATTCTCTATTTTTTTATTTTTTTAAATCCTTCTTTGTTTAACAACTGCTTTTGCATGTCTTCGCAAGCATTTCTTGGAGCATCAATCTTTATGTCCACTGTTGTTTCAATTCGTATGCATTTGTGCAAGTTACAGAAAATGTTTGGCAATTTATCACCTTTAGCGAGCTAACGAAAGAACATTTAGAATTAATTTATTATTCTACAAATATTAAAATTCTGTATTGTCATTAAACTATGTCTGTGACATATATATATACATATAATATATGTCAGAAAATAGGTAATGCTTGATTCCTGTAAAAAGGGCTGACTTCATCTTCTGGCAGAAGACCTTTTGAGATATTTCTTTGAGCAAGTACATTAATTACATTCCTGCTAACAAAATGTTTTCTGAAGTATATCATTTCATTCCTGTGTTAAATCTTTAACTGCGACAGTAGACAACACCTTTTAACTTATCACTGCTTGCGTTCAGACCATACAATCTGTGACAAAATTTGCTTGTATACCTGCATTCTATCACTCCTGTGGTTCTAAAGTGAAGTGAAAAAACTTCTTTAAAACACCATAAAATAAATTAAATTGTACAAGGCCTTTGGAAAGAACTTATTCTTTCTTTGTCAGGTGCAAAAAGACATGCGTCTATTATAAATGTAGCAGCAGGACTGACGGTTTTACACCCTTTTCAGATACACCCTTTAAATATATGTATGTTGATCTTGATTCTGTAATATTCAAAGAAGGTGCTATTATAAATGATTTGCTTGCAAAAATTTACTCAATAATGATTACTATAAAATTAAGTTAAATTGAAAAAACTGTACCTTACTTTATAATTGTTGATGTGTAACTATATTATTCAAATTAATTTATTAGAGTAGCAAAACATTTTATGATGATTTTTAAAAGTTTATTTGAATATTGATGAAAACCTACTTAAAAATCTGCAACTGTGTATTAATGATCAATAAACAGGTATATATCTTTTATGTATTCACTGTTGTTATTTTTATCAAGATTTTCAACTTAAAAAATTATTCATTTTATATATTTTAACATTTAATATATATATATGTGGGTAATTTATGTAAGTATCAACTATATAAGAAGCATGCATATATACTTGGAATAAAATGAATACATCTATAAGTAAGACACCCTTTTCTGGAAACAGGTGTTCAGCTTACACTACAGTAAAAATTGTATATGGTGCCAAATAAAATTGAAAACAAAGAATATAGAAATAAGGTGCAATGTAACTGAGTTTTCCCCAAGCTGACTGATCTTAAATTAAAAAAGTTTCATACATACAAAGAATGCACTATACCTAAAGAATCAAGAAAGTTGACATTTTTAGTTAAATTAAAAACAGAAATTTAGCATAAAGAATTTGATTAGAAAGAAAAAAGGTAGTAAAAAATATATTAATTAACATTAAATAACAAAAAAAAAGATTTTTTTAAATAAAAATTTTATTAGAGAATTTTAGTTTACTTCTATTTTTTTCTGTTTCAGTTCAAGGAGGAGGGCAGGGAGTGTCTGGTATAGTGCTGCTAGGTCCAATATTGCAAAGGTAGAATAGTTGTTCTTAAATTGTGACTCAAAAGCAGTAAAATTTTTCTTGTTGTATTTAAGTAATAATACAACGAGAAATAAAGAACTATACATATAGTAATTCCAAAAATATAAATCTTTGTGTTAATTGACAAAAGTTTATGAAACTTGAACGAAACTGCACACAGAATGTTTCACTCTACTAATAAAGAAGAAAAAATAAAATTACCAATATATAAATTGACAGCATACACAAACAGAAAAAAAAAACTTATTTTTTACATTTAATGTAAATTTGAATTTAGTAATGAGTAATTCATCTGAGAGTATTTATATGTAAAAACCATGAGTACTCAATTAATAAACAGTTAAGTGTGAGATTTATAAATCCAGTCTTCATAATAATCTGATGCTAGGATTTTTTAGAGTCCTATAACATACATTATTAAAAGAAAAAGAAAAAAAATGGATGACAGAAACAAAGAGCTGTTCAGTATAACTCCTAAATTTTTTATTCTGCAATGTACAAAAATATACCTATACAGATTATTTACATATGATTTGTTTTATTTATAATAAACATGTTTGTTCATACAAGCAATTTAGAAATACTTAATAATATTAACTCTTGACAGTTTCAGTTTGTGCAGAGAAAAAAGTTTCTTGTTGCTGAAATTTCTTCTGAATTTTCACATTTAAAATTTCAATAATCTTACAGATCTGCAAGAGAAAGAGTTGTAATTAATTTTCTGTTTTGCAGTTTTTGAAAGAAACATCAGACTCTAACAGAACTCTACTAGTCAAAAAGTTTAAATAATGGTAAAAATTTTTTATTTGTTTGTTTCTAAGTATCTTAATAAAGAAGAGAATAATAATAATAAAAGTATTAAAAATAAAATATATATATACATGAGATCTTGTGGCAAATCTCAAAGCAAAAACTCATTTGCTAACATTTTAATTCCGCTTAGAATACATGATCAAATTCAATGAATAACAACACCTTTGCCAGTCATAAAAACAATCATTATTACAGGGTCATGGAGAGGTTGAAAGCAACAGAATGAAGTTGAAAACTCTGAGTTTCTCCATGAAATGATAAGGCATCTACATAGCTTTAATCTTTTATTGACAAAACTCACAAGGAAGGTTTCCATTCTGGGCATACTCAGAATTTTACAAAAAAAAATACTAATTGAAGTACTTATGTATGTAATAAAGGATCAGTCAAAATTAGCAGCGAAATTACAGAAGAAAATGTGTAAAAAAATAAAATATTTTCAAATATTTGGCGTGAAAAGACGAAAGAGTCACTCGATTTGGAGAGCAGCCCTTTTCCTCGCCAAAAGCAAACGATTATTATGCAACTCAAAACTATTGGATATTTAGAATGTGTGTAAATAGTATTTAATGAATTTAAACATAAACAATGAGAGACTTTAATATATTATATACATAAATATACATTTTGTATTACATATATATATATTATTTGTTGAAACAGTTATTTAATTAATCAATGGAAAAAATGTTCTCACAGATAAAGAAAAATTATCTTCATATATTTAAGCGTATTAAAAAAATAAAAGCCAGTGGTTTCCATAGCAACAAAATCTAATCGACACTTCTCAATTGGACTTTGAGCTTGAAACAAATTTAATTAATTTAATTTATGAATTTTGTTTTAAATCTCAAATTTTGATGATTAAATTTGAATATAAATACATGTAAATATCGATATAACAAAATTATACTTAAAACAAACTAAAACTGACAAAACTAAAGTTATTTAAATGAAATTTATCAAAACAAGTTCAACATGACACTTTTTTTTCTTAAAGCGTATTTGACATAAAGTATTTTTTCAATTTACATTTCAACGCCAACCGGCGATAAATCGCCAAATAACAAAATTTTCATTATTTTTTTACGGTTACTGAATGGAAGTTCCGCCAAAATTTTTTTTATAAACATATATAACAACACGAGAAGAACATTCTGTAATTTTTTCAGATTTTTCGGGGTATGCCCATATGGAGACCTTCCTTGTCAGCTAAAACAATTCCCATCTTATGCTAAATCCTTAGATCAGGAATGACTAAATAACGGATCCCTTTGTTCTCTTCGCGGATTTTTGGAGCATCAACCTCCGAGATTTCATCACCAAAAGAGTGTCTTTTTTTGGCAGTGATCCCTTCTTGGCAATTTTCTACTTTCATTTGTATAATAAAAGAAACATATTGCAGTCGAAATAGGTCTTAGTGGCTGGTGGGATCGGTGGGAGAAACTTGTTTGGCACATATTCTCCTCACTATCACGTGATGGTGGGGAGGTGGGTTAATGCTTCAAGAAAGGATTGTTATTTCTGAGTCCAGTTATATGAGAAGTCTATGGCTAAATCTTACTGCAGCAATTATAGTGGATATTTTAAAAAAATTAGAAACAAAAACAGTTGACTTCACAATAGAACTCCAGGCAGCAGAGATATCAACAAGCCAAAAATCGTATGAAATCTCTAAAATCTGCATATAGATTTTAGAATATGCTTAATGATATGTTAATGAAACTTTTAGAATAATTTATTTATTAAAATACAATACACAGATAAAAATCAAACCCAGTAGTCATTTTATCTCTCCTACCCTATATCGATTAACTGATGAAATCTTAAATTAACAAATTATGTAAGTTCAAACACATTAAAATTTAGAATATGCTTAATGGTATGATAATGAAACTTTAAAAATAAAATATTTATTAAAAAACAAAGCATGAGAACTTCATAATGTACCTTCATGGTTTTTATTTTAACTGAGTCCTTCATTTCTTTGTTATCTTCTAAAAATTTCTGAAGTCTAGGTAGAACTATTTTTACCAAGGAGTCAACAGAAACCACATCATAAAATAATAGATATTCTATGAAAACCAAAGCTCTCTATAAGAAAAAGAAAACAAATTTTAAATACAAGTTACTTAAAACAAAAAAAAAAAAAAAAAAAAAAGAATCATTTTAAGATAATGTAGGGAACCTCTCCCTTTAAAAAACAAACAAATAAACTACAAGAAAAAAACAATGTATAATTATAAAGTATATTTTTTTTAAACAAGAATGAACTGAAATATTTTTAATGAAAAAAATAAATCAGAAATTCAGAAAAAAAAAATCTAAAAAAATTCCAATACATAAAAATTTTTATTTTTTATTTTATTTATTTATTATAGCTAGCCTTCTCAATTAAGTAAAAATTTGAATATTAGAAATACTATAAACTAACAAACAAATTGAATTTAACAACTGAAAATATATGCATTTTTATTCCTTTATAATTTTATACTAGCAAAATCAGAAAAGTTCAAGCTTATGCCTATAAAAAATTATTAAACTTCCACATCAATGTAAATTTAATTAATAGAAGACAAATATGATCGAAATATTAAAATATAATTTAATCAAATTATTTGAAATATGTTCCTTGATATAATTCAATAAATTGTAATTTCATTTTAAAAGTACCTTTAAAATTTTTTTAACTATTATAATAAATAAATAGTTGAAAAATCTGGCAAATTACAGATATCCTATCCACCGAATAAAATGTTTCTTGAAAATTTCTCAATGTAATTTATTATATTTTTGTTCTAACTTAAATCAATGACATGCAAAGCAAAGTTAGAAGTACTGTAAATTCTACCCAGGCATGAAAGTGGGAAACGAGAAAAAAGGTGGAATATTTTACCCATCCATACAACGGCGTCAAACTCTTATAATTTCAGTGTCATTTTAAGAGAGAATAAAATTAAATGTATCTGCATGTATGATTGTTTTTTTTTTTTTTTTAACTTAGAAAGTTTTAATAATGCTGAAGGGGTAAAACCAAATGCATCTGATCAACTTATGTGAGGTACAGGCATTAATTTTCCAAGACAAATATTATTCTGATTAGTTCAGCTGCTAAATCCTACATCCCCTTAAAAAAAACTCTATATTTGCTTCAAAAAAGATATATCTCAAAAAAAGTATCGCAGAAATTACTCAAAAGTGTTGTATAAATAGTACAAAATATTTTATTTCAAAAAGAAACTTCCTTTCACTTTAAAATTTCAGAGTCTAAAAAAGATTTCATTCTTGAAAGACATAAAAGAACAACTTCATTTAATATAGTTTCAGATGCTTATATGTAGAAGCTCACTCAGTTTATGCCTCTTTTGCGCAACAATTCAAGAACAAACTCCAAGTAGTTGAATAGATAAAATGCCTTTTTTCCTCCAAGGTAGATTAAATGTCTAATTATTAAATTTTTGCCACCCCCCCCCCCCCAATTATCCTTCCAAAATATTCTTTGCATTTTTGCATCAATCCAGAGAATAACCAAAATTGATCTAAAAAAGGTTAAATTCCTCCTTTAGGAGGAACTCTTTCATGTCTGATTCTACCTAATAAGGAATCAATCAGAAACAAGTAAATTTTCCTTCAAAGACAGCATTCCATCTTAAACAAACATTACTGTATGCTTATGGTTTCACTAGGACTTGAAAATCTGTCTGCATTAGACAGATTTTTGTCTTACACAAAGTCTGTCTTACAAGGAAGGTCTCCATACGGGCATACTCAGAAAAATCTGAAAAAATTACAGAATGTTCTTCTCATATAGTTATATATGTTTATAAAAAAAATTTCGGCGGAACCTCCTTATAACGTCCTTAAAAAAATAATAAAAATTTCGTTTATTTGGCGATTTATCTCCGGTTGGCAAAAAAACGAAATTTTCAAAAATACGCTTTTACGCTTCGAATACTTTTTAAAGAAAAAACTTTCTATGTTTAATTTAATTAAATAAGTTTACTTTAAGTAATTTTAGTTTTGCATTTTTACTTTACTTTAAGTGTAATTTTGTCATATACGTTAATATGTACTTATAACAAAATGAAATTAATATATTTTATCATTTAAAACACAATTTAAATTGATTAAAATTGTTCCAAATTGAAAAATACACTTTTAAATATCTGCTGCATTTTGTTGCAACGCATTCCCTTGCTTGTATAGAAAACGGTTACTTGGCCGTGAAATGGAGCTTTCTCATTGGTTGGAATAGAGATATTATATACAAGCGGTGGAGTGTGTTGCAACAAAATGCAGCAGATTTTTAACAGTGTATGACACGGTCGATTCCCCGTGCTATGGAGCATTCTCATTGGTCAGAAGAGAGATATTCTATAAAAGTAGTGGAGTGACGTTGCACAGTGGCGTAGCTAAGGGGGGGCAAGGGGGGCGTCCGCCCCGGGTGCCGAGGCCTAGGGGCGCCAAATTGAGAGAAATTGTTATATATCTATATTGGCTATTGGGGTGGGGGCGCAAAATTTCTTGCTGGCCCCGGGTGCCAAAAAACATAGCTACGCTACTGACGTTGCAGTAAATGCAGCAGATTTTTAACAGTGAAGTCAATTAAAATCAATTTTCAGATTCGTTAAAATCGTCTGCTTTTGACGAGGAAATGCACTGCTCGCCAAATCCCGCGTCGCTTTCAGCTTTTCACGCCAATTATTCCAAACTATTTTATTTTTTTACATATCTAATAATGTAATTCCGCCGCTAATTTTCACTGATCCTTTTTTACCTACATGAAAAGTTTAATTCGTATTTTTTTTTTCAAAAAATTCTGAGTATGCCCCCAATGGAGACCTTCCTTGTTAGACAGAGTTTACTGTATGTTTATAGATCAATCCTTCATGTTGTTTTTATCTGTACACAGAGCACTGCTTTAACAATTTTTATTTTTTTTAAATATCTCTTTGATTATATAAGCTTCAAACATTTCTTCTTGAGATAAATAAAACAAACACATTGATTTGCTAGATTTTGGGAATGCTTATGAATTACATGTCATTAATAAGAGGTTATTGGTAGATCTAAACATATTTAAAAAAAAATGGATTATAAAGAGACAGTTGAAACAAAGTGCTTTAATGTATTGCTGTTGCTTAGTATTACACTAATTTGTTCATGCAAAAGCTAAATCTTAAAATTAATTTATCTTTTAACTCTCTTTTTTATGTTATTAAATATAATATTGCAGCCAATCTCCTACTAATCTTTAAATATAATATTGCAGCCAATCTCCTACTAATCTTATGCAATGTGTGAAGTAATTTTATTCAAGTTAACCATGTTTTGAACCAGAAAATGTATTTTATTAACATTTTTTATTTCAGAGTTCTATTTGGAATTCATTTAATTTTTTTCTTAACATAATTTCTGGTCCAAAACATATTAAATATTGGTAAATAAACTTACATATTACGAAAGATTAGCTGGAGTTTGGCATCTACACATGCTCAAAATATTCTTTTTTTAATGGCAATGTTGTTATTATTAATGATTAGTCAATTAAGATACTAACTAGGTATATATATTTTTTTGAAATTTATAAATAAGTAAAACAATAACGCTTCATGAATATGCGCAATGTAAAGCTTGTTTAATATGAACATGACTAAAAAGAGGACACAGTTAAAATGGGCAGTTTGAAGGTTGATAGAACTGGATGATCCCAGAAATTTAATATTGTAATATATGAATGAGTTAATATCGGTATTGGCGATAAATTGCGATAATTACCTCAAAGTGTATGGAAATAGAAAAAATACTCACTTTTGAAAGAAATAAGATGGGTAGCAGCAATTTGTGTGAAAGAGATGTAGAAAGCAACAAATAAATGTTTTACACCTATTTACTCACACAGCATCCTTTAAATACACACATGTGTTTAAACAAAATCGAAATATCTTCGAAAAAGAACCCAATGTTCAATATCTAATATCTTTTTGCATTTATACCATTGATTGCATAGCGTTTTTGTTTAAAAAATGTACATTCACCATCCTTCTTATTTAATACATTATTCATCATTATACATTATTAATATTATATTTAATTCTTCATGAATGGATGAGAATATTAGGAAAAATAAATTAAGATTAAAATATTCTTAAGGATGTTGTTTACTTTAATATTGTTAAAATAAGTGAAAAACAAAGACAAACACTGAAATAGATTTGATGTCACATGTCGTGCTAATATACAAATAATTAGATTGACCACATTACATAAGATTACATTAATTGGATGGCAGATACAGCAGAAATGTTGTTTCTAAATCCTTTTCTAAGTTATCAATGCTTAAAATAATCATCATTATCAGTCTTATCAATCAAAAATATCAATCTTAATATAAATCAAAAGCAAGAAACAGGAATTCTGCTTTTTCAGGAATTAGTCCCCCCCCAACTGAGGGCAAAAAATTATTATTTTTACATGTTGGAACCCATCAAATTTAAATGCAACAAAATGTTTAAAAAACTGTTTTATTAATTTATAGCAAAGCAACAAAATTAATTACAATAAAAATTACATCGTATATTGGTTAGGCTAACTCTCAAACAAATATCATTTTAATGTAAAGATCCTGCCGCTCTATAAAGACACTTTAAATTTTTGTAAAACTTTGAGTTTTATCAATGAATGATTCCAACTGCGTTATTTTCAAAAGTGTAGCATTTCCACCCGTAAAGAACTTTAAAGCCACTGGAGTGAAAATGATGCACTTCTACAATATTTATTTCAGTTTTAAAACTAAATGCACACTTTTATTTTAGATAAAATGATGTCATTTGCATCTTGCTAAAGATTTTCACATTTACAATCCCGTTATAACTATAAGCAACATCTATAGAAAAGTATGCTAAGACTATTGTGGAATATTACATAAATCCAACAAAAAACAATGTCATAAACTCTGCAGAAAAAATCAGCTATCTGATGATTTATGTGTTTTCATTTGTTTGTAACATTAATATGGAAATTTAAAATTCAATATATAAAATTCAATAACAACTCCAAGTTTTATCAGAAGTCATTTTTCTTTTTCAAAATAGCACATTTTTAATTGCAAATTTTTTTCAGTTGATTAGAGAAAATAAAACAAAAAGATAGTAATCAGCTATTTTCCACTACTATTATCCCTTTAAGTTCTACAGAAATATAGTATTTCAGTTGCCACCATTACAAAAATAGTATTAAAAGTTACAAAATAACAATAATATCTCAAAGATAAATTGAGAGGCAGTTTTTAAAGAAATTCCAGTTTAATGTACCCCCTTCCTTCATCAGAAGGTGAAGAAATTGAAAATGTGTGATGCTTAGAATAAAAAATCATTGCAGAAGAGATTATCAGTATTTAAGGGGACAATTTACCTTAAAATTGGTCAAATTCTGAGATATTGTAAACTTTGTTAATACACCCAGCACAATTATCCATTCAAATTATAACTTAAAAAGCTCTGAAGCTTTTTTAGACAATCAGATGTTTAAATATGCCCAGTTTTTATAACGTCATACAAATCGCATTTAAAATGCAATCCCACTTAATAAGCAACATCTATCATCTCTCTTGAAATGCATCTTAACTGGTCCCAGGCACGTAGCTAGGGAGGGGGCTAAGGGGGCTGAAGCCCCTCCCGAAAGTTTAGAAATAATTTGAAAAGTTATCTCTAATGATAATAAACACGAAAAAAAATAATAACGTGTCAAGCATAGATTATGAAACGCTTCCCAAGACATTCAGAATAATGTAACAAAATTGAGTCATTTGAGGGGTCTTGGAATAAATGACAAAAAGGAATAAATTGGAATAAATGAGAAAAAGAGGTCATTTCCAACATATAATATCTTCAAATTTATATGATTTTAAAACACAATTTTCATTGAGATTTAAGATATAAATAAGTTCTTTCATTTTATGTATTTAAAAAATTGCAAGATGCAGAATTAGCATTTACAGAATGCTGAAACCAGTCAGATATTTAGCGAGCAGAATATTGGTATAACAGCTTACGCGAAAGATTACAAAATAAATATTGCAACTAGATGGAAATTTTTGGTGCCTACATACACTTCAGATTGCAATCATACGCTGAACCTAAATATATTAAACAAAAACATAATTTGCTGAACAAATTAAAAAAACAAAATTTATTTCCTACACTATTTAAGCCCAAGAAGGGACAGATATTAAGGTAATTGATTTATTTATTTCTACATTTAATATTAATTTTTTGAAAAAAATAAGCTAAACCAAGTGAACATTAAAAAATAAAAATGAAATTCAAACAATATGGTACTTAAACACCCTAGATCTTAGATTCAGCTCAAATGACATCGAAATAAATCTAGGTCTTTTTTTCCAAACTCAACTTGCAAATATTTGTATTGTAGATTTTGTTTTATGTTTATAGCAAGTGTAAAAAAAATGAATAGGCAATCTAAAAAGCAAATGTTCTGAAAAAGTCTTAGATTTATTTCGATATCATTTGAGCGGAATCTAAGATCTAGGGTGTTTAAGGCTCTAAACCCTTTAAGACTCTAAAATCTCAGCAAGATGTGTTCAATTATTTTTAGAAAATTTATTTTCTAGAATTTCATGCTTCTACCTAAAGTGACTGGTGAGATATGGGCAAATGTTCTACAAGTTTTGATCTCTCCCCCCCCTTTAACCTCTTAAGGGGGATATTTAAGGTTTAAATTATGCAAACTAAGCCCCTCCCGAAGGGAAATCCTGGCTACGGGTCCGACTGTATATCTTTCTATTATCAATTTTATCTTTTTCATATAAAAGTGAACATAAACACATTCATTAAAATTCAAATAAATAGTTCTTTTTTCATTAAAAGAATATCAATGACTTTGTTTTGAAATGTTATTTCAACCCAAGCTAATTTGAAGGAATTGAAACTCGATCCAACCTAAACAGACGGTCAGGCTGGATTCAAAATCTCATAGCCTAACTCGAAACAGGACTTTAGTCCAGATGACACTGATAGCAAGTTGTAATATCTTTAAAAGTTACAATTATGAAAATTATAATATCTTTATTAATTCACACATGAAAAACAAAGCCATACACAACAAGTATACATTTATAAGTAATACACTCCACATAAAATATTACGATAATAATATAGATTTACCAACTGAATATTTTCTTCACTTCCAGTTAGTTTTTCTAAGGTTAATGACAAAACTTCTTCACAGTTAACAGAGGAGCATCTGAAATGAGCCTTATTTAAAATAAGCATGTAAAGAATAAGGGAAATATATTTGAAGAAAATATCTATAACTTCAAAATAATAAGTTAATAGTTATTTATGACTTTGAATGAATATTTAAAATTTTTTAAACACTAGTTTAATTTTATGAGCTCACTAATTATCATATTCCTGAAGTTTGTTTATGATTTTAAATACTTAATGCTTTTTAAACACCATTGTCAAAGATATTTATGATAGATAAATTAATTTTATACATTAAATTTAAAGTTAGAAAAAGGAGTTGGGAAATTTGAATTTTAAAAATATGTTTATTTTATTTTTATATCTTATCTAATTTATACAGAATCATTTTCATATGCACATTACAAAATTACATCCCAATGAAATAATTTTATGAAATGAATTTGTAGAATGATGATGGCAATATAATTTTAATATATTGTTATGGGCCCCTACAGTATGTTTTATCTTGAAGAATATGTATATAGTATTTACAGTGATTTTACATGATTGTGCAAAAAAATGTGTATGTATGTATATAATGGTTTTATGAAATCAATGTTTGTAAAATGCTTTGGAGCACACAGATGCTAATATAATTATTGTAACTTGTTACAGTTACCTACAGATCCTGCAGAAAAAGTTTCATGGGGCTTCATATTTATAGGGCTTGAAGACTATACAAAAATTTTAAAACTATTTTTTTTTTCAATTAATGGCAGAACTATTTTATCAACATAATCTTAAATCCTGCCCTATTTTGAATACTTTTGCAGCTACTATAGCTTACAACATATCTCCAAAAGTTAAAATATTGAAATGTGTTTTAAGCTTTTTGGGGCATCTTGTAAATTACACAGTAAGTAATGAATGAATTGCTTATGTGTATAAAACTACAAATTAATATACCAGAAAATGCTTGTGAAAAAGAAAGAAAGAAAAGAAAAGAAAAAGTAAGAAAAATTTAGAGAAGAGAATAATCTGTCACAAAAAGAAAATAAATACCTTTTGCAGATCTGTTTAATGTTCTCAAAATTTGATTCATTCAAAGTTTTATTAACAATAAATTCATCAATGATTTTGCATTCTTCAGAAGCTTCAGAAGCACACTCAACAAATGCTTTACTGGAAGAAATGAATAAATATTGTTAGACTTACTTAATTAAAATAGCAACATAAAATTAATTCTGATTAAAATAATTATCCAGAAAATGAAATCATAATTAAATAAGCATGAATATGTTTATTTTTAAAAATTAAATTATACTGTAACAGTAACAATCTTATTTATTTATTTATTTTTAATAATGTAACATTTTTTAGAACTATGCCATTAACATAAATTGTGATAAAATGGGGTAAAAAGAGGAAATTTCTTTCTTCTGTACTGTGGTGAAAAAAATAGGGGGAGTTATAGATAGGCATTATTTACATGTCAGAATAGCTAAGATTAATAAATACTTATAAATTTTTATTTAGGAGGTATTTTTTGTAAATTTTGAATAAAATAAAATTTGTAAATGAGGTAACCTAATGAGGTAAATGAGGTAAACTAATTTTTTTTTTTTTTTTTTTTTTTTAAATCATTATTAGTGATTGTGAACTTAAAAAGTCGATTCAACGATGCGTGGTCCACATCATAAATACTTAAGGGACTAATTCATTGATGTGAAAAGACTTACTTGTTAATGTTAATCCTGAGTGAAAAAATTTTAAAAATATCATTTAAATTTTTTTAATTTTTTTTTATTACTGGATTGCTGATAATCAATTTTTACAAAGGCAAGTTATTTTTTAGACCCGTCCTGAAAGTTTCCTTATAAAAAAATATTGCAACCAGAATTGAAAAAATATAAAAGGATCTTTAAACAAATCAATCTCAACAGTCCTATGCCCCCCCCCTCCCCCCCCCCAAAAAAAAAATCATTTAAAAAATATTTAAATGCAAATGAGATATTTTTCAAAATTTCTCCCATACGATTAACAATCCACAATAAAATTCTTACTACAACAATTACTTTTCTATTACAAGGTTTCTATGTGGAAAATGAATCAGTTTGACAAATTTTTAAAAAATTAATATTACATCATAACTTTTCTATAGCAAGATTTCCACATGAAAAATGAAAGTTAAATAAACAGTTTGACCAATTTTTAAAAACAATGAATATTATATTATATTGGAAATGTAATGGATGTCTGCAGGTGAATATATAGCGTCATATGAGTTTGAAAAAACATATTGAAACATGATAAAAACTCTATTACGGAAATATTGGCATATTTTTGCATTTTGAGGATCTCTGAATTTTTTTTCATCTTTTTAAAATTTATTTCATATATATACATGTGTGTATGCATGTATATTAGAATTTTCACAAAGGTTTAGGTCCTTCGAGTTCATTCTTAGTGAAGAACTGGAATTTGAGAATTTTTAAAAATAAAATTCATAGAATTTTTGTGTTTTTCATTTTTTTAATAATAATTTATCGATTTAAAGTATGTTAAATTTTGAAATTGATTTTTCAAAATAAACATTCTAAAAATTCCAGGTAATGTTGAGTACTTTAGCTAATAACATATATAACAAATTTGAACATCCAGTAATAATATATTGCATCAATTGCAAAAAGACATTAAATAAAAATCATAAAAACTGCAAAAAAGAATGTTTTTATTTGTAAACTATTTGCATGTTTTAGCTTCAATGAGATTTTTTTAAAACAAATGAGAATATTCTATAGGGTGTCTACTCTCAAAGGTTGCCAATGGCTAATTTCTAAACCGTTAGTTATAGACATATAGTTCCAGTTGCAAAAATGCATTTAAAAAGGTAAAGAATTGTTTTTTAAGCGATTTAGGTCAAAAAAAAGTTTGGTAAAAAATCACAAAAATTAAATTTTTATACGATCCCCCAGTCATATAAGTGATATTTATAAATTTTTATTACTACTCTAACAAGTTAGACAAAAAAAAGTCCCATTCCTCTACGATTAAAACTGACTGAGTAATAGTTGCTTAAAATTGAAGTATATTTTTTGCTGCAAAATAGGGGTCAGTTACAAATTTACTGGAAATAAAAATAAACGTCAAATGTAAAATTTAACATTAAAATTGAGAGTGAGTAAAATAATTTGTACAATATTATTTTTAAATTTATGTTGACGTTTACATATTAAAGCAAAATATACAACTTGTACTACAAATATAATTTAAAAAATAACAGCAATTTTGTTAAATTACATTATGAAAAGCACAGTTTGTTACAAAATAATCTATTAGCTTACGTAACCTAACAGAATTTGGTGTACTCCTATAAAATAAATAAATAGTACACACCTAAAATCGTATTAATATTACATTGTCATTGGACATAAATAAGTTTGTGAATTGAACCTCGATCAGATATTTGGAAGTGAGTTAAAATTTGAATACAAATTTTGAACTAGGAAAACATACATAAGAAAATCATGAGTAAAATAAAAGCTTATCAAAATAAAACACCTTTTTAAAATAAAATCATGAAAAGAAACAGCTTCATTTCCTTACAAAATAAAACATATGTAAAAATACAACTGAGGATATTAATTTCAAAACTCAACTTATTGCTTTTGTTTTCTCTATCAGTCTATATCAATCTGCACTAATGTAACACTATGATCTCCAAATTTATAATATAAACCAATGGACACATTTAAAGGTTTTTCGTGATTTCCTAAAATCTGATTTTCTCGATAAAGAGAATTTTGAAACCCAATTCTTTAATTATTTTAGCCAATTTATAAGTTAATTAATTAAAATTAACGCTGCCATAAAACTTATATGGTGGCTGCAACTTCAGTTTAATCGCTTTAAAAATACTTCTGTATCTCATTTAAAATATTTTTATAATTGGAACTATATGTCTTTGACATACGGTTTAGGAATAAGCCATTAGACAGCGTTGGAAATGGGCGACCTATATAATACCTTAAGCACTTAGTGTAGGTTCCCCCCCCCCCTGAAAGCTTAGCATAACTTATCCGTTTTCAGTTACAGAAAAATGGTTTAAGTCATGAAATTCAAAGTTTCATAACTCGGTCAATTTTAATGTTAGATGAATGGGGCTTTTTTTTGCGTTGCTTGTTAGAGGGATGGAAAATTTTTACTAAATATCACTTATAGGACCGGGCGACCGTATAAAAATGTAATTTTCGTAATTTTTTAGTAAAAAATTTTTTCGACCTAAATCACTTAAAAAAACAATTTTTTACCTTTTTAAAAGCATTTTTGCAATTGGAACTATATGTCTATGACTAACAGTTTAGAAATTAGCCATTGGCCACCGTTAAGAGTGGACACCCTGTATAACTATGCAACATAATATGCAATGAACTGAAATGAAATCATTCATGTTTCACTTTCTGATTAGATATGTTATTTTATTTTATTATTATTTTAATGCTTATTCCCATGTGTACTAATACAGCATCTTTTAATTTACTGAAATTATACATTGAATCACTATTACTAAATGAATATGAGTATGGAAATAAACATAAAAGTAATAATTAAATAAATAAATAAAACAATATAACTAATCAGAGAGAGAAGCATGACTGATGGTGTTTAAATTTATTGCATTAAAGATCATACAAATATAGAATATTTTCATTTGTTTTGAAAAAGGCCCTGGCGAAGCCAAAGCACGTAAACATTTTATACATAAAAACATTTTTATTTATTTTTTTATGATTTTTGAAATACCTTTTACCAATTAATAAAGAATTAGACTAGGAGACAGCAGAACAGACAATCCCCTCATCGAGTTCATGGATGAAAATCTTAGTTAAATCTCAATTTGCATACTAAAATGCTATCGGTCTGCCAAATCATATTTTGGTTAAAAAAAAACCTAATAACCTATTTTAATGGTTTACCATTGTGCTTTCCAGCATCCAAAAGTCCGGAAGCATGGAGAATTGGGAGTAGGAAAAAATATTGATAAGCCTATGAGTTAATTGTTAAAATCAGGTTTGTCAGTGTTTTTCACTAAGATTATGACTTGGCAGACTGAATGTGTTTCAATATGAGAATCGACATTTAACTAATCCTAGATTTTCATCCGTGAACTCGATGAGGGGATTGTCTGTACTGCCGCCTCCTGTGATATAACTATCACATTTTTAGTTGTAACGTTCCGCCCCTGTGTTTTGTTTTCCTGCTAGGCACCGATTGTCACGATTTTCTCTCGCCGCATCTCGTACCTGTATGGTGTTTTTCTCGGCTTTACTCCGGTCTCTCTTACTCCGTTGGCGCAACAGGATGCGAGTGCGCGCAGGTGCTCGGTTGTACGCATGCGTCAGCCTTTTCTTCGCCGATGGTGCGCTCCGGGAGGATACGTAGGAAGCGATGCGCCTCTTTAAACCAATGGGATTGCAGTTCAGTTTTCGCGTAATTTAAATAATCTGGTTTAATTTTTTATACGTGCGTTTTAATTTACGTCATCTTAATTTAACTAATGGTTTCAAATCTCTTTTGTTTTAACTTCTGAAGACCCCGTTTGTGTGATATAAAAAGTAATGCAACGAATTTTTTGAGAGGAGAACGAAAAAGTTTTGCGTAGGATTTTGACGGTGTGTTTTTTTTGTCCCGTTAAAAATCCGAGGAGTGCGCTTAATTTAAGATATCGGAAAGATCATTTTATTATTCTAGGTTAATGTCATCGTAATTCAAAAATTTACTTTCGGCACATCGAATGTTAAAGGGAGAATTTTCCGTGGATTTAATTACAGTGCATGTATAGTGTCCGGCATCGATTTCGTCCTTCTCTCCTATGCTCAAAGAAAGAAGAATAAAGTGGATTTTTTTTATTTTTAAGAGAACTCATCCTTTTATTGCCTGGTTGTCATTCCTTGGATTTTTGGTGAGATCAAATTTATTATTATGTTTTTGCTTTACAGACAATTTAAATTGACTACATTTGATTTCACGGCCTCATCATCTACTTAATAGTACAAAATTAACGGTTTAACACCACAATTGGTGCCGTTCTATCAAAGAACCAAAACGGTTATTATGCATTTTCAACGCTAAATGAATAATATTTAAAAATTTAATATTCTAACGGCAAATGGCCGATGTTGTTGTAATAGTTATTTGATAATTTCAAATTTTATGGCTTTAAAGGGATTCATTCTGAAGATGGTGATAAAATAAAATTTTAATTTTTACTAATTTTAAAATTGGTAAAATATTTTAATAGAAGATGGAATTACTGCAATGATTTTTTTTAAAGAAGATAAAGTTGGTTTTCTGAGACAGTTACATATTGTTCTTTATTTTGCAACTTGCAATTAATATATTTTTCAAGAACTTCATTGGTGTGGAATTAATTTAATTTAATAGATTAATTGATTGTTTAAAAAAAAAAAAAAAAAAAAAAAATGTTCTCAAGAACATTATATTTAAGAAAGGCTGTGACTTTTGAGATTATATATTTTTTGTGTTTTACTTAATGGCATTTTACATTGAAGAATTTGTGAATCTCAATAAATACATATATTAAAGAGGATATTTTCAGTTGACATCTAATATTTTCTTGGTATGTGTTATTCTTTAAGAGGTATGAGGTTATGGCAAATAACATAAATTGTGTATTTAATAGAAATTAAGTAATATGCATATATTGTTGAAATCATTATTTTTAATTTGAGTAAGTTAATTAAATTTGTTCTTAAAAATGACTTCAACAAGCAAGCCGTTAAGAATAGTTGTGACACCTTTTTCTGGTGATCCTGACTTGTTAGATTTTTTTACTGAACAGGTTAAGGCATGTATTTCTTATTCAAAGTGGAATAATGAACAGGCACTCATTTTCCTTAAGTCAAAACTTTCAGATCAGGCCTTAAAATTCTATATATCATCTACTGCTTGTAAGAAAGCAACTTCACCTGAAGATTTATTCAATATCTTCAGAAAACACTTCAAATCAGAATCTTCTAACTCTATTGCTCTTAAATATAATAATATTAAAATCCTACCTTCAGAATCTGTTCGAAATTTTGCTACAAGATTAGACAATATTGTTCGAAAACATTTCCCACTTTTGCCCGATTCTTCTATTGAACAAATTTTAATGTCAAAATTTACGGAACTTATTCCTGATCATTTAAAAATTCATATTCTAACTCAAAACATTGATTCTTTTGAGAAAATGGTTGAAGCTGCTTCTTCATATCAAGAGATTTTAGATTCTGTACAAGCTCATGCACATACTGTTGCAACACTGCCACCGTCATACAGTACCCTGCATAGTATAGATAAGGAATCTACAGACCCTACATCACATAATGATTCTTCAGTAGACGAGTCAGAGCCGAGTAGTAAAACCCATTCAACTAATCCAAGTAATAGTTCTTGTAATACACAAACCAGGTACTCTACTGATAAAAGAAACATTCATTTCATCAAACATTCTTATAAAAGGATAATCTGCCAATGGTGCAGAAGACCTGGTCATTCAGCAAATCACTGTTTCAAACTGAAAGATATTTTAGATTCCAAACCTAATCAAAGATCTCGTCAAAAACATCACACCTCCCCTAAGAACACAACGCATTCATCAAATTCTTCTCGTTCATCCACTAAAAATTCAACCTCCCGTAGGAACGACACGAATAAACATCCTCGTAAACCTTGACATGATGTGGGGGGAAGTGGGTGTGGAGCTACTTCACCCCTATATAGTTTTTCTCCACAATCCTACACCAAAGTTTCAGCTTCAGATTATTCACATTCTGCTAAAAACATTGAACTTCCGTCAAATATGTTTCCTGACAGAATATTTTACAATTCTAATATGAACTATCAGTCCTTCCAAAACTCATCCTCTGATACAAATATCCACACTTTTAAAGAAATGTCTGCCAGTGATTTTACTCCTTTTCATATTCAGACTGAAATTGTTGCACCAAGATCCCCGTTGACTAAAGCTAAGTATCCAATTTCATCTCAACGACTTGTAAAATCAGTAGCTAGTCAAACAAGCAAGAATGTTCCTCTATTGGCAGACTCTTCTATACAGACAATGGCTACTGAAGATGACTCAGTTTTTATTGAGTCTATTGAATTTCTTCTCCATGCAGAAGTTGAGCCGCCGACACTTCCAATTATTCAATTATCAATTAACAAAATTCCTGCCAATTTCCTTCTCGATTCAGGTGCAAGTATTTCCTTATTATCAAATTTCTTTTTTCAATGTATAAAGCAAGAAGTACATTATACCAGAATTTCTTCAAACGTTAAAATTACAACTGTAAATTCTACTGTAATTTGTTCGGGATGCATAAACTTATCATTTAAAATAGGAAAATATTTTTACAAACATTCCTTTTTTCTCATTGACATTCCTGAGAATTCAAAATTCATTGGTATCTTAGGCTTTGACTTTTTGAAATCAAATAGAGTTGTTATTGATTTACATAATAATAAGATTCAAATAAACAACAACTCGCTAGACATTTTAGACGCTGTTTCTGCACAAGAAGTTGATCATTCAAAGAATTTGGAACATAACACTTTATCTCATAAAACTTCTTTACCTGAATATCCCAATGTTAATATGTTAATGAACTCTAGTAATAATGTAAACAATTCTCTTTCTCCAAATAATTCTTGTTTTGCCAGAAAGAAAGTCATTATTCCACCTAACACTACCATGTATGTACCTGCAATGTCTTCTTTTCATTCTAGTGAACAATTTTTGTTTGAACCAAAAGAATATGATTCACCAATATGTACTTATCAATCTGTGGTTTCGGCAGACCTTATCTCGAAATCTAAAAATTGTGAAAAGGTCAGTAGCTATTTTTATGTTCCAATCACTAATAATGCTGAAAAACCTGTTCACATCAATAAAGATTCAATGTTAGGGGTAATTCATGAAATAGATGAAATTCAGGAAAATATTGATCCTCAAAATATTATTTCATCTCATGAAATTAATGTCATTCAAGCTTCTGATGATATTTTAAAATTAAGAAAATCAGAATTCAAACTTAGTAATTTCAGCTTAGATCATTTACTTCCATATCAAAAAACAGAATTGCAAAATTTACTAGCTAAGTATGATACTGTGTTTTCTTCCACCTTGAAATCCTTGGGTCATACTGACAGAGTTATACCGCATATTCAGTTTATCTCTGATGTTCCTGTTAAGACCCTACCCTTTCCTGTGCCACAATCTATCCAGGAAGAAACAAAACAGCAATTAGAGACGTTGGTTGATGCTGGCATTATTGAAAGAAATATTTCTGAATGGGCTTGCCCGATGTTAATGGTTAAAAAGAAACCATCTTCTCCAACAGAAAAACCTAAATTTCGAATGGCACTTGATTTGCGATTAGTTAATTCCATGATTCGTAGCTCTTCATACCCGTTACCTAGAATTGATACTATTATTAACAATATTTCTAAATTTAAGTATTTTACAACCTTAGATTTTCCATCAGCTTATCACCAGATAAACCTCCCAGAAGAATTTCGCAAGAAACTTTCTTTTACTACCGAATGGGGTACTTACAGTTTTTCACGTTTAATGTTTGGACTCAAATCTGCGGCTTCTTCTTTTCAAATGTTAATTGATGCAATTATTGAAGAAAGTAAATTACAAGGTGTATATTCGTACCAAGATGACATTATCATTGGTGCGGATTCATTTAAAGAAATGATTCATAAATTGGGTGTTTTATTTTCAGTTTTACAAAAACATAATCTTACCTTATCCCCTTCTAAATGCAAATTTCATCAAACTGCCATTGATTATCTTGGTTTTCACCTGCAAGATCATACCATTCAACCAGTATCTTCTAATATAATTAAAATTACTTCCTTCCCACCTCCAAAAACAAGGAAACATTTAAAAAGATTTATTGGCTTATGTGGATTTTATCGTAGACTTATTCCCAAATATTCCAAACTTATGGATCCACTAATTAAACTTACTTCACCAAAGGTTCCATTTACATGGACAGAAGAACATGATAAAATTTTTAAGGATATTCAAAGCATATTTTTCTCAAAGCCTTTTCTCTCTTTACCTGACTGGTCAAAACCATTTTTTTCTCAATACCGATGCAAGTGGTATAGCTATTTCTGGTGTCCTTTTACAAGAAAGGAATGGTCAGCTGCTACCAGTGAGTTATTTTAGTAAATCTTTAAGTCCAGCAGAAAGAAAATATCCTGCTATTAAACAAGAACTTATGGCAATAGTAAAATCAATTAATGCATTTAAATTTTTTCTGTATAATAGACATTTTACGATTCTAAGTGATAGTAAACCTATCGAACATTATAAGTCTATTAGTTCACCGGTTGATCTAACTACTAGGTGGTTAGTTGATCTTTACAATTACGACTTCACGTTCAAATATCTCAAAGGCAAGAGTAATGTTTTGGCTGATTACTTTTCTCGCGAAGATTTTACATATAACTCCCAAGATCTTAACACTAATCCTGCTCAGGGTTCGTAAATATCATGATATTTTCGAAAATATCGAAAATATCCGATATTTTGATATATATCTGATATTTTCGATATATATCCGATATTTTCAAAATTTTCAGCTTATTGATTACAAATATTTTTTGATTTAATATAAATTAAAATTTTAATCATATTACAGTTAACATGAAAACATAAACCAATATTCTAAATCTTTTTTTTTTCCTTTGTAAATTTGATGATTAAATAAATGAAGACAAACAATTTATTGTGATGTTCAACAAATTACCTTTTCACTCATCAAAACACAAAATACAGAATTCAGTTTCAAGTTTTAAAAAAAATTTATTTTTAAAGAACAAGTTTCAAGATACAAAATAATAATAATAATAATAATAAATAATAAATAAATTATTTTTTTCTATTGAAGAATTTAAACATGAATGTAAGCTTGTCAGCTTTTTCATTCCCTAACCTATTCCGGAGTTTAGACTAAACTAAACCGAAACTGGAAAAGATTCTTTCTAATCCAGCTGTTGAAGGAGAAGCTGTAAACAACTGATTAGTTAAGTTGGACATTTTTTCTTTTATGGTCTGCTCCAATTTAATATTGTCCCACCAAATTATTGGTTCAACCTTTATATATTCAGTTTCAAACATAAAACTTGGAAAAGGAGATTTCTTTGCTAAAAATGTCATTGCCAGGGGCAAAAGTTCTTTGTCTACTGAACGCAAGAAATTAAAAGCACTATGCTTTTGATCTTCAGTTAATTTTTTCCCACAGTATCTGTGGTCCAACATATTAGCAGCTAAATGTGCTGGTGACAATACCATTTCTTCTCTTGCTAATAATTTTTTCTTGATATCCTTTCCAGATGTTTCCAATTGTTCCTTTAATTTGCACCAAATTTCTACACATTGTGCAATCTTAGTGTCATCTTTTTGCATCTCATCTAATGCATCTGCAATAGGTGTTAAAATATCTTATACTATAATGCGAGCAAAAATTGTGTGTGTGTGTGTGTGGGGGGGGGGGGGGGGGGGGGGTAAATTTTATCTCAAAAACGGCTCTAACGATGTTCGCAAAAATTTGGATTTTACCATTTTCGGGCACGAGAAGACCATTGGGCTAGGTCACATGTTCGAGAAAATTCGATTATTGGGTCATAATGGGTCAAGATCAAGCTATTTATATCTAGAGAACGGCTGGATCGATTTTAAGGAAATTCTGTAACCAATCGTTTTTTGGCCCGAGAAAACTATTGGGCTGGGTCACATGTTCGAAAAATTTCGATTATTGGGTCATTTTTGGGTCATTATGGGTCAAGCCATTTTTATCTAAAAAACGGCTCTAACGATTTCGACCAAATTTTACATTTTATCGTTTTGGATTACCAGAAGACCATTGGGTTAGGTAACATGTTCGAGAAAATTCGGTTAGTGGGTCATTTTTGGGGTCATTGTGGGTCATGCTATTTTTATCTAGAGATTTTCTCACGCAATTTTGACTAAAAATTGCATTCTATGGTTTTCGGGCACGAGAAAAACATTGGGCTAGGTTACATGTTCGAGAAAAAATTTCACTGGGTCATATTGGGTCATTAAGAGTCTGGGTCAAGCTATTTATATTTAAAGAACGGCGTGATGGATTATAACGAAATTTTGTATGTAACAGTTTTTTGACATAAGAAAACTAATGGGCAAAATCACATGTTTGAGAGATTTCGACTATGAGGGTCCTTTGTGGGTCATGATGGGTCATAATGGGTCATGGTCAACCTATATCTAAAGAACAAGTGGATCGATTTTAACGAAATTTTGTATGCAACATTTTTTTGGCACGATAAAATCATTGGACTAGGTTACATGTTCGAAAAATTTCGATTAATGGGTCATTTTGGGTCATTAAGAGTCTGGGTCAAGCTATTTATATTTAAAGAACGGCGTGATGGATTATAACGAAATTTTGTATGTGACAGTTTTTTGACATGAGAAAACTAATGGGCTAAATCACATGTTTGAGAGATTTCGACTATGAGGGTCATTTGTGGGTCATGATGGGTCATAATGGGTCATGGTCAAACTATATCTAAAGAACAGGTGGATCGATTTTAATGAAATTTTGTATGCAACATTTTTTGGCACGATAAAATAATTGGACTAGGTTACATGTTCGAAAAATTTCGATTAATGGGTCATTTTGGATCATAAAGGGTCTGGGTCAAGCTATGTATAATTAAAGAACGGCAGGATCAATTTTAACGAAATTCTGTGTGTAACAATTTTTAGAAACGAGAAAACTAATGGACTAAGTCACATATTCGAGAGCTTTCGATTATAAGGGTCATTTGTGGGTCTTAATGGTTCAAGATCAAGCTATATCTAAAGAATGGGTGGGTCGATTTTAACGAAATTTTGTATACAACATATTTTTGGCATGAGAAAATCATTGGGGTAGGTCACATGTTCGAGAAATTTCGATTAGTGGGCCACTTTTGGGTCATTCTAATTTTATCTAGGCAACGTTTCGCGCAATTTTGATTAAATTTAGTATTTTATCGTTTTCGGTCACAAGAAAATCATTGGGTTAGGACAGATTTTTGAGAAAATTCGATCAATGGGTCATTTTGCATTATAAGGGGTCAGAGTCAAACTAACTATATATAAAAAACGGCTCAATCGATTTTATCTAAATTTTGTATCTAATGTTTTTCGGCATGCTAAAACTAAAGAGCTAGGCCACACGTTCGAGAGATTTCGATTATAAGGGTGATTTGTTGGTCATGATGGGTCATGCTAATTTTATATAGAAAATGGTACTCACCATTTTGACTATACTTTGTATTATATCGTTTTTGAGCAAGAGAAAACCATTTGGCTTGGACACATGCTCGCGAAAATTCTATTAGTGGGTCATTTTGGGTCTTAATGAGCTAGGGTCATTCTAATTATATATAACAACGACTCAATCAATTTTACCTAAATTTTTAAACAAAACGTTTTTTGTCACGAGAAGACTATTGGGCTGAGTCGCATGTTAAACAAAATTATATTAGTGGGTCATTTCGCTTGATTGCTGAATGCTGCCAAGCTAATTTTACCTAAAAAATGGCTTAAACGATTTTGATTCAATTTTATATTCTACTGTTTTTGATTACCTGAAGACGATTGAGCTATGTCACATGCTTGATCAAATTTGATTAGTGGCTCATTTTGGGTAATACGGGTCAGGGTCACGAGAATATGGCCAAAGCCAATAACTTGATGATATTTGACAAAATATTGGCGACATATGGCCAAAAAATCGACTATAAAAATTACGAAAACCAAAACACGTATTTGGAGCCAAATGAAAAGAATGCCTCCAAATTTGGCTATATCTAGCAAAAAATATTGTCTTTCAGAATGTAAAGAATTTTTTCATACATTCTTAAGAGGATTCGAGATGCATGGTTAAACCAATCAGAATCGAGCTAAAAAAGTGATTTAGATCGATGTCCTTTCTTTGTAAAATTTAAAATAAAATAAAATTTATAAATATGCGCATAAAAACATAGTTTTCTTATTGATTGTTTTTCTAAATAATACTATTATAAACATGTTTTACAGTAATAATACAGAGTTAATGATCAGTGCTGTAATTGGAAAAAAATATTTGTGGGAACTCACTTTTTCATCGAGTCCATGTTTGTGTTACTGGGTTTTTGCTGAGAAAAACGATAATTTAAAGCATTTAGCCACAAATCAACTTTTTTTAGTTAACAGTTTTAATTATTATACTCTAGTTTTTAGGTATTGTATTTGTGTAGTATTCTCCAAATGAATTTTATCAATCGCCTTGAAACCTTTTCAGTCATGAAGCAACATTTAATTGAAATAACAGAAGTTTTGATAGAGAACGATAATGAGAGTGGATTTATTTCTGCCTTTTGATTTACAACAAACTGTATCGTCTGCCAATCTTCTTTCTAATGACAATCAAGATTAATGACCGTATGATTCAGGACAAAATTCTATTAAGGAAGATCCTGCACAGCTTATAAACATAAGTGAACTGGCTTTTTAAATAAAGTTTTAAATTTTCGAAACAATCATTATGTTATTCATGCAGCTGAATTATTCTTTCACTTTCTGACGTTAAATTGGATACAGTTTTCATACCCTCTAGAAGAGGTCATAGCTCTCTGGTTCATTTTCAGTCTCAATAAACTTTATAACTATAGTTATAATGCTTAACAATTATTATCATTTCGATTGATTTGAAAAAAAATGTGATCGTGCGCAATATTTAATACAATTTATTTATTTTTACAGCAACAGATCAAATATTTCTGGGAACGGCGTTCCCACGCGCTCCCGCCCAATTACAGCACTGTTAATGATACAGTGAAAATACTATATCGAGTTGAACACGAAGTTAATTTTGACCGAGCTAAGCTCGGTCTCCCCTGCTAGTTTATGTAATCTGTGCAATTAACCATTAAGTTGACATCATTCACTAAATTGAAAATTTCTTTATCAATTTCAAGTTTGTGATCCTGACAGACTTGCACCAGTTTTCCTCTGTTATCTAAAAAAGACTTCAGTGTATCGAACATTGTGTTCCACCTTACAGCTTGAGGTATTACTAGCAGTTTTCCACCATTTTTCTTATACCAAGCAGTTGGCAAATGAGTATATTTAAAATATTTAATTATCTTGATGACATTTTTACTTATATTTGGAAATTCTATGTCTTTGGCAAGAAGATTTAATATGTGAGCAGAACAACCATAGTAAATAATATCAAAATCTTCAGACTTAGCAAGCTCTTCTCTCATTTTTTTAACATTTCCAGTATTATCTGTAACAAAACTGCGAACATCTACAGCAAATTTTTCTTTACAATCCAAGATAGATTGTTTTGCCACATCACATAAATATTCTGCAGTATGTGAATGTTCTGATGAATCTATAGTCGAAGTTAGGAAAGTATCACCAGATGTTGTGATCACTGAGGTGCAAATAAGTGACTCGTTGTGGATATTACTCCAACCATCAAGACTCATAGTTACAGTTTCTCCAGAGAGAATTTCCTTTGATTCTTCAACTACTTTTTTGTGTAAATCATCCAAAAGTTCCCCTGCTAATCTTCTTTCCGAAGGAGGCATATAGCCAGGTCGAAGCAAACTACAAAGTTTTATAAATTCAGGATGAATAACATGATTAAATGGTGTATTTGTAGCAAAAAAGTAATGCGCAATTTGTTCATCAATAGCTTGAGCATATACTGTTGAAGTGCAAACCACATCAGAATCTTTAGACAATGAAACTGTTGTTGTTTAATAAATATAATAATATAAAAATAAATATCAAATATAAAAATATCGAAAATATCAAAAAGCTTGATATTTTGAAAATAAATATCGGATATATATCATGATATATATCATGATATATATCCATTGATATATATCACCGAACCCTGATCCTGCTTTAGTGGAAGATGAGAATATTCTTCCACTCATTACAGATTCCCCAAAAATTGAATTACATCATTTAGATCATAATCAACAATCTGAAGACAAACAAATGGAAATTTCAAACTCTACCTTCCTCTACGAACAACAAAAGGATCCTGAAATTATGAAAATAATGGAGTCAATAACTTCAAATAAACCAAATGCCAAATTTAAAAATTACTTCATTCATCCCGATACAGGTTTACTAATGATTAAAAGAAAATTTTTACAACCTGAAAATTCTCAGCATACAAAGATTATTGTGCCTCATTCTTTAAAATCCAAAATTTTAAATATTTGCCATATGCCTCACTTTGGTATTGGAAACACTTATAGAAGATTATTAAAGAAATTTTATTGGTCGGGAATCTATAAAGATACAAAGAATTTTGTGTTATCTTGTCATTTATGTGTTAGACACAAACCTAGAAGAATACCATCCGCACCTTTACAGGAGATGTTCATACCGTCCAGGCCCGGTGAGCTTGTCTCAATGGATTTTCTAGGTCCTTTCTCCAACAAATTTCATGTGTTAACATTTCTTGATCACTTTTCCAAGCATATGGAGCTTTACCCAATTAAAGTTGCTACCGCTCAGAGTGTTGTAAATTCCTTGACACATTATATTACCACCTATGGTCGCCCAGCGTGTTTGATGTCTGATTTAGGTCCTCAATTTAGTGCACAAATTTTTGACAACTTCGCAGAAAGTCTCAAAGTCAGTATTGTGCATTCATCATCAGGTCATCCTCAAACACAAGGGTCATCAGAGCGGATAAATACTAGTATCAAGTCATCAATTGCGACATTAGCCCAAGAAGGCTTCAATTTTAAACAATCCCTTATGATACATAAAAGTTTATATAATGATACAATTCATTCATCAACAGGATACTCACCATCTTTTCTGCACTTCGGTAGATCTGTATCCAACATTTTTGATTTATTTCAGTATCCTGACCTTGAAGCATTGGCTTATCCATACGAATATTACCAGCACATGTCAACAATGCAACATGTGTACCAGACTGTCTATGGTAACATGAAGCAAGCGCAACATTTGCGAAATGAACGTCAACATAAAAAGTCTAGACTTCGAAAGTTTCAGTGTGGGGACATTGTGTACATTAGGACCAATGATACCTTCAAACCAAGGAACATTGGACCCTATGTTGTAATAAACATTATTTCTGACGTACTGCTTTCAGTTAAATTGTTGGAAGATGAACTCGATAATTCCTTCACAATTAACATTAACAGAGTTTTACCTGTTCAAAAACGTAAACAACATTTAGTGCTACAACAGTCACAACAGAGTATGCCTCCAACTAAGAGATACAATTTGAGAAATCGATAACTTTTAGATGTAACATTTCATTAATTTTTTTTACTTATATTTTTTTTTCAGATACATAAGAAGTCCTGTTGACGAACTTTGCTGTATCATGGAAAGTTACATGATGTTCCTACCTGTTTATTATCTATGTGTATATATATTTTGCAATTTTAATAGTATTTCTTTATTTTTGTTATTGTGTATTTGGAGATCTCCAACCCCCCCCCCCTCCCCATGCATATGTTTTGTATACATGTATATATGCCAAGTTGTTAAAAAAAAAAAAAAAAAAATCACTAATTGAATTATAAGAATTTTTGAGTGATTGCTGAAGTGTGAAATTTTACATTTTATTTGCTGTTGTTCATATTGAGTATATATATATATATTTTTTTTTTTTTGCACTTGTAATATATGTCATACATATAAATGCGTATATGTTTGGTGACAATAGTGGATACATATTTTTTAACACATTAACATTTTTTGTATTAAAATGATTTTTTTTTAGTGAGATACTTTATTTGTGTGATTGGGTAGTGCACGACTCAATCACTCAAATTGTATCACATACAAATAATTTTATTTTATTAGGTTGAATTTCAATTTTGAAATGTATATTTAAATAATGTAGTAATTTTTTTTACATATGGCCAGTTAATTTTAATTAAAGACCTAGGCAAAGGGAAAATGCACAAGACTTTTATGATTGTTGCATCTGTAATTACAATTTTTTCCAGAAGTTGAATTATGTGATATGGTACCACAAGTATTTGAATTATCATTACTTATTCATCTCATTTTTGTCTTTTTACTCAAATATGATAATTCTATGAGATTAATTGAAAGTTATGCCAGTATTATTGTATTTTGGTGGCATTGTTAGTATATACTTAATGTGTTATATACATTGTGGATTGTGAATGTACTACTTGATGTATATTCCTTTTTCTTTTTTTTCTTTTTTTCGGTCACTGTACATGCACGTATAATGGGCATAAGATTGTCACTATATGCTAAAATATACTTAACATTTATTTCATGGAGCTATATTTTTATTCCTCAATATTCAAAATTTTGTATTGTGTTGAAAAAGGTTTTAATTTCTTTTTACCCTTTTTCACCTTTCGGTCATCCAAAATTTTATTCGGCATGTGGGAGTATTGTGATATAACTATCACATTTTTAGTTGTAACGTTCCGCCCCTGTGTTTTGTTTTCCTGCTAGGCACCGATTGTCACGATTTTCTCTCGCCGCATCTCGTACCTGTATGGTGTTTTTCTCGGCTTTACTCCGGTCTCTCTTACTCCGTTGGCGCAACAGGATGCGAGTGCGCGCAGGTGCTCGGTTGTACGCATGCGTCAGCCTTTTCTTCGCCGATGGTGCGCTCCGGGAGGATACGTAGGAAGCGATGCGCCTCTTTAAACCAATGGGATTGCAGTTCAGTTTTCGCGTAATTTAAATAATCTGGTTTAATTTTTTATACGTGCGTTTTAATTTACGTCATCTTAATTTAACTAATGGTTTCAAATCTCTTTTGTTTTAACTTCTGAAGACCCTGTTTGTGTGATATAAAAAGTAATGCAACGAATTTTTTGAGAGGAGAACGAAAAAGTTTTGCGTAGGATTTTGACGGTGTGTTTTTTTTGTCCCGTTAAAAATCCGAGGAGTGCGCTTAATTTAAGATATCGGAAAGATCATTTTATTATTCTAGGTTAATGTCATCGTAATTCAAAAATTTACTTTCGGCACATCGAATGTTAAAGGGAGAATTTTCCGTGGATTTAATTACAGTGCATGTATAGTGTCCGGCATCGATTTCGTCCTTCTCTCCTATGCTCAAAGAAAGAAGAATAAAGTGGATTTTTTTTATTTTTAAGAGAACTCATCCTTTTATTGCCTGGTTGTCATTCCTTGGATTTTTGGTGAGATCAAATTTATTATTATGTTTTTGCTTTACAGACAATTTAAATTGACTACATTTGATTTCACGGCCTCATCATCTACTTAATAGTACAAAATTAACGGTTTAACACCACACCTCCTGGTCTAATTATTATGTGTGACATTTTTTGTCGGATTTTAATTTATTGTATTTATGCATGAAAAGTGTTTGTTATTAAAATTTACATATGAAATTTATGTTTGATTATTATGGTATGTATATTGGCAAACCTTGTACTTTTAAAGGTTGTTAGGATGCAATTAAACAACTTGACATAGGGAAAAAAATCGAAAATGTCAATTATCATCTTTTACACTCAAGCTCTTCCAATGCAGAAAAATTTTAGTGCATTATAGTGTATATTCAATAATTAATAATACCTGCTTTCCAAGGACTCGACAGATTCAGTACTCTCCTTATTTAATTCAATTATAAGAGGTGGGGTTTCAATGCCTTCATCTTCATCAGAAGAAGATTCCCAACCTCCTCCAGCTCGACCAGGTCTATGTGCTAAGGATAGCATGAATGATTAGTTATTTTCAAAAAGAATTGCTAAAAAAATTGATTGAAAATATACTTACTAAAACACGCATTCGAAATTATGTTTCTTTGTTAAATCTTGCAAGTTTGTTATGAATGAAATGCTAATCTAAAGTTTAATTAATCAAAATTTTCAATTTCACCTGGGATGATAAAATTGTTCGACATTTTATATTTTTTAATTTGAAAAGTAGATTGCTCTATATAATGAATTGAATTCTATTAAACTGAATTAATTAAAATTCAGTTTCTATTTAAGGCTGTCATGCATTCATTTATTTATTTAATCGAAAAACATAAGTTTGACATAAAATACGTTCAAAAGGAATTATTAAAAGAATACAATATTGATTTTTTTTATAAATCTTACATGTATTACAAAATGAACCCTATATAAAATTTACCTATATAAAATAATAAAAATTATTTTCTTTTTTTTTTTTTTTTTTTTTGGGGGGGGGGGGGGGATAATTTAAACTTTGAATGTTTAATCCCTATGTTTAAAAAAGAAAGAAAGAGAGAGAGGTCATGTATCCGTTTAAACCCTAAAACAGATTTTTATTTATTTATTTATTTTTTTTAAGTCTCTTATAGAGAAAAATATATAAGGCTAATTTTTTAACAGAATATTTAAAAAAAGAAAAAGAAAAGGCTCTGTCTATTATTGTTGCATTTCACAAGCATTATGAAATTTTACATACAATAGAGAAAATAAAACATGTATAATATGCTAAGAGATTGTTTTTCAATACAATCTCATATGAAATTTCCATGTACGAGAGGCTTAATATAGTTATAATTCAGTGAAGAAGTCAGATCCTAAAGCAGAATTATGAAATTAATAAAATATTAATATTTTGCTTTAAATTGTGCTAGTAAAGAAATGTCATCCTAAAACAATCTAACTGGAAATTCTTGAGTCTGAATGTTTGAGTATTGTCAAGAGACAGTGTTACTCTAACAATATTAGATCTAACTGAAAAATACCTTAACATATATAAGAATTCTCTGCAAAATTAAGATTAATTTTTAAATGCAGTCTTTTATGTAGTTTTAATTTCTTTATACTTTTAACTAGTGAACAACTTATAGTCAATCTTCTTTAATGTACAAACAATTTTAAAATTGTAAAAAAAAAAAAAGCTGTTTTTTTTTATTTAAGCTAGTTTTGTAAAATTGTATTGGAAAAATCCCAATTTAGATTTTAGCAACCAATGCTCTTCCAATTGAATTATTGTGGACAAATCCAGGCAGGCAGACACAATTGACTCAGACAGTCTTTAAATAATGACATCTGATTTGTTATCTGAAACAGCATAAAAAACAAACTGTATACCCTAGGGTGTCACAGCTAAGTATAACTGATTTACTCTATTGTACTGTTTCAGATAACATACCAAATATCATTGTGAAAAGATTATCAGAGTGAAATGTGTCTGCCAAATTTGCTCAGGATACCTTAGTTTGTAGAGTATTATCAGCTTGAGCCAATGGTTCTTGAATCACAAATCCCTGCCAGTAAACTTTTTAACTCAGCTGGGAAATTATAAATCATATAATTTGTTTACAAATTTTAATAACTATGTTAAATTAATGAATATGTAAAATATGCCACATATCTAGTATTGATTTTTTTATTAACTCTAAAAATATTTATTTATAAAGAATTCATACAGACTCGAGAAAAAGAAATCCAAGGAGTCTAGAATTTCTAAGGAGTCTAAGGAGACTATTTGAACCATAAGTTCCATATATAACAGGAGTTCTTACAAGCCTTTTTTGGTGTTGCTCGCACTTAGCATTGAGACTTTGCAAATTTTAAAGCCCTATATTAGGAAGTTTGGGAATCGAAAAAAAAATTCTGTTAAAATCATATTTTATGATTTTGCAGCAGGATAACTTTTTGAAAATGTTATTTTCGATGCCACTTTTTTTTATTATATTAAGTCTTTTTTTTTTTTTTAAGAAAAGCATTTGAAAACATAAATTAGTTAATAAATATAAAATATTGAAAAAAGTTTAAAAATTCCTTCAAAAACCTAAAATTTTGGTTTTGAAAAATTACAATGTTATATTCACATTTTTGGTGGGGGAAAAGTTGGCATATTTTCAAAAGTAGAGTTTTCCCTCAACCATAGCTGAATATCATAGCCTCAAAATAAGGCAAGCAAAAAATTCGTAGCACCATATTTGGCAACTTAACTCACTTTTGGCATGAAATAAACAAATAAAAATCTGATAATAAACAGTTTAAAGTATAAAAAATAGATAAAATATTATTTTAACAGATAATTTTTATCAATTCTCTAACTTTTATGTATAGAACTACAAAATACACCAGGCCTCGATGCAAGGTGTGAACAACAGCAAAAGTGGTTCCTTGTTAGTCGGGGATCAGAAGCTTGCAAGACAAAGGTGAAAAATAGTCTAAGTTATCAATGTTCTCATTTACAATTATCCTAATTTATGGTTCTCTTATAATGTAAGGGAGTGTGATAAATAGCTTTTTTTGCCATGAATGCAAACTAAAATTATCGTCACTTTCTATTATCGCACTATCCTTCTATGCTGTCAGCTGGAAATTATGTTGGAAATTAGAAAGACAAATAGATTGCCATTTACATATGAAGCTTAGTGGTACAAACCCTGTTTATTGAAGTATTCTAAAATATTTGATATATAATGCAAACTTATAATTTTTTATGAATTTTTTTGTATTAAAATGTCACATTGCATGACAAAATACACAGTATTAAAAAAATTACAATGCATTTACATCTCCCTTTCAAATATTCTTACCTTTTACTTTCCTCTCTGGTTTAGGTGCAACAGGAGGTAAACTATGCACAGATGTTTCCAATATTGAAGCTTGGTCACCAAAACTTGGACTTTTTTCAATGATTAGAGGCTTATACTTTGGAAGGGCATCACCAATATGTGAAATAGCTAAAGGTTCAATTTCTTTATCAGGAGATGGAAAAAGTTTTTCCATGAAACTGGAAAAGCTGTCACTCACAACATCAGATACAGATTCTGTATGATAAAAAGAAACAAATTTATTTTTTCAAATATATTATCAGCATAAAATGCTTTTAAATTTACCATATTTACTCCTGCCATAATTTATGAGCAATGGCAGCCCATCAAGTAAAGAAGGTGATGTGCTCCTTCACCCGATATTTTGATTACATATACGTGTTTCTTTCTTTCTGTTTATTGAATTTGTATTTAGCATTTGTAATAAATAACAGGAATAATGATGATAAATTCATAAAAAATATATGAAATTTTAGCAAGAACAAGTTTTTGTATTGACAGAGAACATATAATTTATTAGAAAGAGGTTCAATCTTCTCCTTATGAAAAATATTAATTTTAATTTTGTTTAGCAATCATATGAAACTGATATTTTAGTCTTATTTTATAAATTTGCTGTAGCAAATTTTACAAATTTTGCTACATGTTCAAATAAGTCATACACTGAACTTTCTGTTGAAAATGAATAAATCTAAATTAATATTTGCATGGATTTGTTTAAATTGTTCATGCTCTAAATTTATAATGTTAATTGTAATATGATGCATTGTAAAATAACAGCTTTAGTGCAGATTTTAAATTTACAATAGTATACTTTGACAAAGAAAAAAATTAATAAAAATGCAAAAAAGTGTGAAAAATACATAAGGAATTATGACAATATTTTTGTTATGCATAAGAATTAAATATTGCAGAAAAACTGATAAATGAAATTACTTTCAGTTTTGATGCTATAACCAAATCCAGTCATTTTTTTAGAACTTGCTTGGGATCCATACCCAGACAAAACTATATTATCTGGAATAAAAAAAAGAAGAGTGCAATTATGGAAAGCCATATTATGAAACTTATTTTATACAAACATACAATTGTGTAAATAACTTTTAGTTTAGTTTTACAATTAAAATATAGCTTATAAAAATAGTTAAAATGATTAATAAAATTTTAAGTTCACCTGACACAGCAGTAATTAGAGAATGAAATGAATTTCTAAAATAAAATTTATAGTGAAAAATCATTATTCCTTTAAGAATTTTTAAATAAGTCACAGCAAGAAATGTTTTTATAAGCTTCTGCATGCCAACATGACTTAATTTATATAAAAATTGATTAAGTATCCTTTTTTAAAGATGTTATTGTTTTAAATATTCTGTGATGTAGAGTATTTGAAACAGTTATGTGTGTTCAATCATCAGCTCTCAGTACCTTAGTTATGAAATTCATTTAGCAACTTCTAATCCTTTATAGACTCACTAATGGTATAGGTAATTATAAAATAGTAAACAAAAACAGGTCTAAACAAGGTAGGAAAAATGCAATGTTAACTTTAAAAACTTTAGAAATTGAATTTAGAAGAAAAATTAACATTATTTGCACATATTGCAATACCTAGTATTGCTTTTAAACTAAGTGTTAATGTGCTTTAAAATAGATGATTGCTTTGACATAAAATTTTAATTATCTCATAATTATTCTAAAACTTATATTCTATGAAACGTTGTCCACTTTAACTCCAATCAAATCTGATCTAATTACTGTCAGATGTTTGCTAAAGATATTCAATGATCCTGAGATTAATAAATGTGGCATGATGTCATCAAATTATGTCTGAGTTTTAAAATTTTCTAAATTTTTAACCCTTTGTATCACTACATTGCACATATTTAAGATATCAAAAAGTCGGTGTTACTTATACATTGGATTTTCAAATTCATTATTTGAAATTAAATTTAGATAACAATTAATTTATGCTATTAATTAATACAATATTATATTTATGGAATTAATTAATGCTATACACTTATCTACAGATAGGAAGATAGCAAGTTAAATTTATTGCTTGCTATCTTCCAATCTGTAGATAATTTAAATTGTTTGTATGTATTTTAATAAATAATTCTTGATAATATGACTGAATTCTTGATTTTTCATGAAGAAAGTAGCAATTTATTTTTAAAAAAAATCCATTATTTACAATCACAATTTTTTTACCAAATATATTTATGTATTAATTAAGCTTATTTGGTTACTTAAACTGGCTAAATCTAAAATAAAATTTCCCAACTTTATGATTTTTATGTGAATTAATAGAGAACATTTATGAGACAAATTTCATTAATTCAAGGAAAATGCATCTTATATTTATTATGCATATTTAATTATACATTATTAATTATTTATTTGATATTTGTTTTTTAAATTTTAATCACTCTTAAAATTATCTTACATTTTATTTTTTTTAGTTTATTACTTTACTTAATAATTTTACAATATTGCAAGCATTCATTATAATTATGATTGCATTACTGTATACAACTTACTGTTTAAAAAATGCAAACAATGACGAAGAAATCTGCAAAATTCTGATATCCACACAGTTTTTGGTCTTTAGCTCTGCTAATTTGAGGGAGTCTACTGTATTTATTTGTTCTTTTATTTTAAATATGTATTTGTATTGATATAATGAAATAATTTGTGAAAGTCCATAATTTTTAAATGCTACATTTTAAAATTATCCTTTTCATTCAAATGTTTCCTTTGACATGAACCATTGCATTTAGCAACAATGAAGTTGACATAATGGAAAAGCACCAATTATTAATTTGATAAAATTAAATTATAAAATACCTGCAAGTGAAGCTCTTTCAGAACTTTCAATGTTCTCGGAAAATACTACATCAAGTAATTCCTATAAATGAAAAAACAAATAAATAAATAAACAAATTTATTCAAGAATGCACAGATTATATGGTCAGTTTCTTCCTTTATTGTTTTACAACTTCTAGTTTGACATCATATGATGCTATTATTTATCACAAGCAAAACATAAGTTGTTTTTTATTATATCAATGTTTAATAAAGCAAAAAAATTGCAATATTTGGATTTTTTTAATGCATAATTTTCATTTTTACAGGGATGTGTGAAATAAAGTTAATTGAAAATCTGCCATTATAAAGAAACATTTAAATAATTTTATACATAGAAATCCTTTGAAAAAAAAATGTACAAACAACTAATAACATAAAAAAGAAAAACATATTAAAGATACTTTAATTTATTATAATGTCACTACATATCTGGGATGTCAACTATTAAAAATGCCAATGTGTGCTCCAGTATTCAAGGTTCTGGTATATCTAGTCTAGGCATTTACCTTTTTCCATATGCTTTTTCTCAATAAAGCAAATTAAGTTAAATTCAATATTTTTAACAAGCAAATATAAATGTACATACATCATCATTATCTGAGCAAAAATCACTTTTCAATGAAGAAAAAAAAAAAAAAAAAAAAAAAAGTCATAATTTAACCAGTTTTTAAGACTAAAATGCACATTGATTTAGAATCTGGATAGACAATAAACAAACATAACTTAAAGCAAAAACTTGATAAACCTACCAGAAAAAGAGTATCTGATTTGATAAACAATTTCTACAGTGAATACATAACTAAGGTTCCTCAATATTACAATTTAAAGAAAATACTGATTTTGTGAGTACCTGGTAATGCATTGATGGTTTATGTTATACTAGAAACTAAAAAACAATCTGGATTGCTCTCACTTTACTTTTGAAGCACTTTATAGCACACTTTGCATTTAGATATCAGAATATAATCAGGTATCTGATTATATTAGTTACCTGATATAATCAGATATCAAAAGTAATTTTAAAAGTATGCAATGCAGCATATGCAAATTATTTTACTAAAATACTTTAATGCTAGAACTAATCATCCATAATATTATTCACAGTAAACGTTGCTGCCAAACATAAGCAATCCCAGCAAAAAAGAGTTTCAAGCATTATTTAACCTCCTCAGTCCTGATGTCACCTATAGTAGAAACTAAAAAACTACCTTTAAATGAATTTAAATGCTTCTAGAATTGTCAAAATTACTTTTAGAGATTTTTAATAAATGCCTGCATATCACAAGCATTGATATATAGGCTGATATAACTTTGGAGATGTTTTATAGTAATTTTAAGCAGGTTTTTATGCTTGTAATATTGTCTCAAGACTCAGAAGGAGACTATGAATTATAACCTTATTTTTTTCAACAACAAAAGCCAGTTTAATAAATTTTAACACATTTTTATAAACATTTTGTTTGCTTTTTTAAAAATGTATATAGTTTTTATTTCTACTTCAAAAAAATAATTATATAAATTTCCAGATACTTTCATTTAAGTAAATCATTTTTACTTACAAAACAAAGTACAAATATTTTACTGAGAGTGTAAAAAAAAAAATAATAATAATAATAATGAAAGAGAACAATAAAAATTATTTAACAGGGGTATAAGAAAAACGTTTATCATTGATCATCATAGATTTATTGAAAAAAAGATTTAGGCACCAAACTTGGAAGCCCATTTCTTCAAAAATGTATAGCATACCATTCTTGCAACAGTAACCAGTAACATATTCACCAAATGGGAAATCAATCAAAAGCCTATTTTGAACACTATTGTACTCACTAAAAAAATACTTGCATGGATAGTGTTGCAACATCATCGAAAAAGTACAAAAAATGAGCTCTAAGGGACTAAAAATGCAAGAAAAGTCCAAAATAGACACATATATACACATAGAATAGATTAAAATAGTAAAAATGAATTCAAAGAATCTTAAAATTTTATCCATAATCCGTAATCTGGTTTTTATCATGACTATAATACTTTCCTTAGGCTGTATGTGCATGGAAAGTAAAAGAAAAAAGAAAATGGGGGATTATTATAAATTTTCTACAAAATCAGAAAATTTTACATGAACAACATTTACATATTCAGACTATGACTCTTAGAATTTTTTTTTTTTTTGCACCAAACGCTGCACTGCAGCTCCTTGGTCACAGCATTATATAGATTACAGATAGCCTTTCTTAGGTGTGTTCATAATTATATATATGTGTAACACCTATAGTTGCTGTTTAGTCTGTGGGCCAATGGAAAAAATAGCTTCAAGTGCATTTTAATAATGTTACACTTTTTCAAGCATAATAAAATTGATATGCATCTATGAAGTATATACTAAAATACACATTCTGTACAATCTGTGGTGCAAAGAATACTTGTTATTAATTTTCAGGGCTGAACAAAAGTATTCCATTACATAATGGTATAAGAGGAAACATTGTTTGGGATGCATTTTAATTATATTAAACTATTGCACATTTTATGAAATTGAATCATGTTGGTGAGGTTTACTACAAGTTACTTTCTGTATAATAGAAAGCAGATAGTGTTTACAGGGACTCACAAAAGATTTTGGATGCTTTTATGGTATTCAAAGTATTGTATAGAATTACACCAAGATCTGAATATTTTTAAAACAATGTCTTAGTACAAACGCACCTCATTTGTTATGTTTAAAGTGCGATTTCTGAATTTTGAATATCAGAAATTTACAATTACTTTATGAAAATACTTACAATGTTACTTTAAAATTTGCATATTTAGAATTTTTTTATTTGATGGAAAAAAAAATCCCCAATCAAGCTTATATTGGTTTTAATGTTAAAAATGTTTTTGGAGTTTAAGATATTTCACAAAATTCATTTTTTTGATAGATACTAAAATCAGTATTTAAATACTATTTAGAAAAATTACATAAAATAACTATTATTTTTTTCAGGAAAAATATTTTCATATTACAATTCATGACTCTTAAAAATGATTTTCAGCGAGTTAGCTAAAAACAAAAATGATTCTTTCTCCAAAGAAAGCCTAGCTTACTTTCATAAAATAATACATTTCTTAAAATGTGAAACTTAAATTTGTTTGATTTTAACATACATTAAAATCTTGATAATATATGATTTTTACACATTATGTTATAAAACAGAAATCCAAATTTCATTTATTATTAGTTGATTATTTGTGTGGCATTAGCCAAGCTTGTGATTAAGGATTCTTAAATAAACCTCAAATTTGTAGAATGTTATATGTTCAATTTAATTTTATAGATGTTATATTTTCATATTCAAAAATCTAGAGAAAATACTGAATTGAAAGCATACACCAGTTAGTACTTTATTTTTTGCATAATTTTATTTTTGGAATTTATGCTTATCAAAAGCAAGCAAAACCCCATGGAAATGCTCACATTTTTATTCATTTCGTCTAAATTTTCACACATTTTGTTCTGTAAAAAAATATTTCTATTCATCTAAATGTTTCCAAATTTTTGTGACTAATGTAAATCTGGTCAATTGAGATGCTTCAAAAATCTTTTGCTAGAACGTGGATGCTTATTTACTTTTAGCATAGAAAAAACATAGTCTCCTTAATGTGCAAAGTGAACTGTGTTCACTGGTATTTTTGGAAGGGTTAAAGTTCTCAGTTTTAAAGCCTAATTGTAGTATAGATTACAAGAGGGTTTCAGCTTTAAGGACTTTTTTGGTTGCACTATACCTCTAATATTGCATTCTGGGGGGACATTGCAATAAAAGGAAAAACTTTTTTGGAAAAATTACCCTTCTTGATGAAAATTTGTTTCAAAGGGTTAACCGTGACTTTTTTTAATTGATTGTATCACTTGAAATGCAAGAGTACAATCTTTTGGAATATTTTTTAAAATTTTAACTGAACCAAGCAGTTTGGTCAATATGAATTTAAAAAAACATAAAAAAGAAAATTAAAAAAAAAAATTTACTAGCTCATGATGTGTAGTTGAGTTTACATGCATGTGCATGTGCTTTCCTTCACTGGAGATCAAATAGATGACTTTTTGATGAGAATGAGTTGTGATATTTCATTAATAACTCAATTAGTTATTTTAAATTTAAAATTGTGAATCTCAGGTACATAAGGTGACACTTTGGGCTAGAATCACAAAAATTTTCAGCATTGTATGCCCCATAGATTTTGCTACCTATTGCACACAGACAGAGCAAAACTTTGTTTTATCAGTATATTTTAAAAACCAATTGCTTACAATAATGTATGTACTACTAACTGAAAAGAATAACAACATAGACATGTTTGATTTCCTATGTTTGTAAAGTAATTTAAAATAATAAAAACTAAAAAAAAAAAAAACATAAGTACAACGAATTTACTTACAATATTTTAATTAAATGGTTTACAGACAAAAATATTATATCATAGACACCAGTCATTTTGCGATAAATAAATCTAACTAGTTATAAATAAATCTAACATAAATAAATAAGGAAATAAATGTGGATTATAATTGAAAAAAATAATATAAATATACCAAACACTGCAAACAATACAAATAGAAATAATACCTTAGCCATTTCACGAATCTTCTGATAAAAACTGTTTCCATAAACATCATCTGCAGGCCCATTGAAACCTATTAAAGTATTAATATGTATGTGAGAATGGGTTTTAAAAAATAAAATGCTAAATTAAATTATGAAATAAGGTTTTAAATAGAGGCAACTATCAGAAATTAATTAATTATGTTGAAAATAAAACTTTTTTTGAACTGTTAAATTAATCTGCAATGTATAACTTAAGCATAAAAATATATTTTCCCTTTTTTTTGCTACTGGACTATTCAACAATAAAACCTTGATTATAGAAATTCCAGAAAAGAATCTATATACGAAAAACATATTGTCAATCCAAACACCAACTATTACTCTGCTTTTACTTCTGAATAGCAGGCAGATCCAAATCACAGACAAATTTTTGAGATGCCTGGTATTAGGAGGTTTTACTGTATTTTCTTTTAATCAGGAAATAACTGCTGTCAAGCACTTTCTCCTTGATACTGATTTATTTACAAACATTTATTTTAAAAACAGAATTAGAAACGATAGGCTAAAGATCTATACATTAAAATACAGACAGATGAAAAATTTACTTCCAGCTGAATTTCATAAAAAAAAAAAAAAAAAAAAAAAAAAAAAAAAAAAAAAAAATTCTCTGAGATTTCTGAGTTAAAATTTTTAAATAATATGGTGATTAAAAGATATTCTTTTGTATCTCTTAAAGGCTCTATGAGGTGTTTGATAATTCGATTTGAAACCAAAACAAAAAAATCCCTGTCAGCATGGCCTATAGGCAGAGGTAGATTTTGAAGAGTTTTCATTCCAAAAACAACAAAAATAAATAAAAGAAAATAAAATATGATTAGAGATAAACCCAGTTTAACTACTTTATTTGGCCGCTTTTGAAAAATTTTTAATTTCATTTTTCTGTAAGAACTGGTTTTATCAAAATCCTCTTAAACAAAATTCGGCTAAATCCCCATTTTGACAACATATTTTGAATTATATTCTGACTTTATAAAAAAAAATAGACCAATATGCTAATTATATAGTTCTTAAATAAAAAAAAACTGTCAATGTGTTTGAGTGCAAAATTGAATTTAAAAATGAGCCATAAAATAACCAGTTTCATACTTGAATACATCCACAATTCTTTAACAAGATCGCTTTGGGAAATTTTGTGTGAAGCACTCACTTTGACGGTTTCTTTTAAATATATATTTAGCCTATCAAATACCTGACCAATACTGCACATTACATAGTTCCAAAATAACAAATAACTGTCAATTGAATGCATTTGAGAGCAAAATTAAATTTAAAAATGAGTCATAAAATAACCAATTTGTTATTTGAATACATCCTCAATTCTTTAATCATGATCGCTTCGCAAAATTTTTTTTGCAAAGTGCCTAACTGACATTTTTAAAAATATATATATTTAGCCTTTATCACAAAATTGACTAATACACACATTATATAGTTCCTAAATAACAAAAAACTGTCAATTGAATGCGTTTCAGAGCAAAATTGGATTTAAAAATTAGTCATAAAATAACCAATTTGTTATTTGAATACATCCACAATTCTTTAATCAAGATCGCCTTGGGAAATTTTGTGCAAAGTGCCCACTTTGACAGCTTTTTTAAAATACATATTTAGCCCTTATCAAAAAACTGACCTATACGGCACATTACACAAATAAAAAAAAATTCCCAATTGAATGCGTTTGAGATCAAAAGTGAATTTAAAAATGAGTCACAAAATAATTTGTTATTTGAATACATCCGCAATTCTTTAATCATGATCGCTTTAGGAATTTTTTTTTTTGCAAAGTGCCTACTTTGACAGCTTTTTAAAAATATATATTTAGCCTTTATCAAAAAATCGATGAATATGCACATTATATAGTTACTAAATAACAAAAACTGTCAATTGAATGCATTTCAGAGCAAAATTGGATTTAAAAATGAGTCATAAAATAACCAATTTGTTATTTGAATACATCCACAGTTCTTTAATCAAGATCGCTTTGGGAAATTTTGTGCAAAGTGCCCACTTTGATAGCTTTTTTTAAATATATATATTTAACCCTTATCAAAAAACCGACCAATACGGCACATTTCACAGTTCCTAGATAACAAAAAATTGCCAACTGAATGCATTTGAGAGCAAAAGTGAATTTAAAAATGAGTCATAAAATAACCAATTTGTCATTTGAATACATCCTCAATTCTTTAATCATGATCGCTTTGGGAAATTTTGTGCAAAGTGCCCATTTCGGCAGCCTTTTTAAAAATATATTCTGCCTTTATCAAAAAACTGGCCAATCTGTCACATTATAAAGTTCCTATATAAGAGGACCTGTAAATTGGATGCATTTGAGAACAAAAATGGATTTTAAAATGACTCAGAAAAAACACAATTCGTTATACTTCCTCAATTTTTCAATCACGATCATTTCGGGAAATTCTGTTCAAAATACCCTTTTTGTCAGTCTTTTTAAAAATATGTTCTACTTTTATCAAAAAACTGGCCAATACGTCACATTATATATTTCCTAAATAAGAGGATCTGCCATTTGGATGCGTTTAAAATCAAAAATGAATTTAAAAATGAATCAGAATATAAGCAGTTTGGATTTGAGGTTTTTTCTCCAACTCCTACTTTTGTTTAATTTATGTTTGCTATAAGAATTGGTCCTATAAAAAACTTGTTCGAATAAAAGTTGTAGATATTATTGAGAAGATGTAAAATAAATTTTATTAGATTTGATTGCTAAAGAATTGAGTATGTTATGGATTTTTTTCTTTTTCCACCCCCCTTTTTCTCTTCGTTTTTAATTTTTTTTTTTCATGGGTAAAAGTTGGTCCTATCAAAAACTTGTAAATACAAAAGTTTTAGATAATTTTAAGAACATTTATAAAAAATTTAGTTGGATTTGATATCTTGAGAATTGACGAAGTTATGAATTTTTTTCTCCCAAAAACCCTGTTTTTTTCGCCCCTTGAGCCCATTTTTAACTTTATCAAAACTCTGTCATGCATAAACTTTTAGCCCATTTTTTAGAAGTAATATAAACTTTAAACTGATTCAATATCTATTTTAACTAAGAAGTTATTGTATGTTTTTTTTTGTTTTCACAAAAACCCTCCCTATTTCCACCCCCTTGGTCTGATTTTGCCCATTAACGAACTCGACCGAGATTTTATGCCTCTTGATTTTATGTAAAAGTTTGAAGAAGATCTGAGCATAATTATGGAAGTTAACGTGTCTAGAAGAAAGTGATATACACTGATAGATAGATAAAGATTTTTCTGATGGTAGTTTTGGGGTCTGGAGGTCATGATCGGCGTAGATCTGCAAAAAATTTTCAGAAATTTCAACATGGAAGAGAATGCAATAGGTAGTATTTCATACGAAATCTACCAAAAAAGTTTTCAGAACTTGAAAATATGCACAGAAGTATCATTTGACTACAAAATTGTAAACTAAGAAGCTAGAAGGTACTGTCACAACCATTATTGATAGATATTAAACCTTTCAAACATATTAAACCATAAAATATGCAACCTTATACACTATAAACCATCAGAATTGGGATGGCTGGGGCTTTAAGAAATAAAAAAATTAGTCGGATGTGGCAATCCCAGAACTTTCTTCTATTTCATACATGTTAATGCTTCAAAATTTGCTATCACAGTGCCAAAATTAAATGACAATCTGTGCCTATTATGAGGGTTCTAAAAGTATGAGATTCTGTGCATTAGTTCTTGAAACAGGACTGTTGTGGATATTGGGAAAAATGCAGCATGAAAATACCACCTGTAGTGCAATTAGAGATGGGAATGCTCGGAAAAAAAACGGAAAAATTGGGAATAAAACCGGTTTTTTTCGGTTTTTTTCCGAAGGCTTATTTTTCAATTTTTCCGAACTGGAAAAATTGAAATTTCATTTATGAAATAATATAGTGAAAATTTTGTAATAGCTACATTCTCATACTTTTTATTTATTTTATTTTTATGTTGAGTGTCTCACATGAAAATTTTAATGTGGGTAATCTGATCTCTGAGCAGAAATCTGTTTGAGAACACTTGAAAGGATTCTTCACATTTTTTTCTTATTTGAAACACAAGACCCTTTGCAAAATTTCTCTTGAAAATAGACTTTTCAGAAAAAGTTTAATCAACAAATTGAATCTTTCGCAAGTGCAGTGATTGAAGAAAAAAAAATCTCATGCCATACAGCAGTTGAATCTTATTAAGTTGCATATATGTATGTAAGTAACCTTATTAAAAATGTCTAAATAGGAACCTAAATATAGTAATAATTTCTTATTCAAAAATTCTGAATATATTTTGTACAAGTATATACAAAAAGTTCGCAATTTCACAAAAACTTGATTACATAAAAAAAATCTAGATATGTAATTAAATGCAACTTCTCTTTTTAAAAATTAATTCATGTGTAAAATTATTGCAATAATATGCCGATTAATGGAAATGATAAAATTAAAAATTCAACATAAAATTTTGAAGTATGCATTTATTACATTAATCTATATTTTCAAGAAGTAAGCATTGAATTCGTGAAAAATTTGATTTCCAGTTTTTGGTGTATTTAAAACTTTTAGAAGGTCCTGAACACGTTTTGATGGTTTTTGGAAAATAACTGTCACTCTGAGTCTGTATGTGACAAATTTTATGGGCACTCTATCTCAAGAACTGATGCACATAATTTCACAAAACTTTAGATTCAGTTACACCTTGATATAAACTCGAGATGTTTAGTTATTAGTATATATCCCCAAACTGATGGCGCTGCTATGCTGCATTATTCATAATTTCCACAATAGTTCTATCTCAAACTAATGTATGTACTTTTATAAAATTTCAGATTAGATTAATCTTTGACATAACTTCATGCTCATTACTTTTTGGTGTAAATTGCTCAACAGATGACGCTGCTATGCTGCATTATTCATGATTATCGCAATAGCTTTACCTCCAGGACGATTAAAAAAAAAAAATCAAACTACAGTTTCTGATATATATTAATGTTGTTTAGTTTTTGGTGTAAATCCCCTATAGGTGGCACTAGCTGCATTTTTCAAGATTTCGTTATAGCTGATTAACTGAATGTTTTTTCAAGGTGTTGAATCTCAAATTGACCTCCATTTTACCTCCATAATGTACAGTAATGTTGCAAAAACATGGACAGTTTGCATTAGAAAAGTACAACTGCGATGACCCCCCCCCCCCCATATTTTATTACAAGTAACTTTGTTCCAAATTATACTTTCCCTCTTGATTAAACTTTGAATTTTTGTAGTTTTCTAAAGAACAGTAGAAGTTTATCTCTGTATGTAACTGCTTTTGTTAATTCCTCAAATAGTGAGCATTTTCTATTTGTAGTGTTCTGTTTTTATAACTTTTGAGTTCCACTCTTAGAAATATAAAATTACCATGTGGAAACATTATTGAATATGGTTTCTTACTCAAGAATAGAATACCAGATTTCAGGGTAAAAAGAAAAAAATTATATTTAATAAAACTTTAAAAAAAAATCTGGTTTCAGTGAGTAAAAATTTAACAGTCAATAAATCCTATGCTATTTTTTAGTTGCAGACCTGAGTAAGCCAAAGTAAAACTTAGTTTTGTTTGAATTTAGATTATAAAACTAAATCAAAACTTTTTTGAGTTAAGATTGGAAAGCTATACCAAAACTAAACATATTTTATAAAGGAAATAAAATTAGAATTCCAAGAAAAAAAAGTAATAATGTAAAAATATAATTTTTTTAAACAAACAATGGAATTTTTGAATACTGATATTCATAATAATGACAAAACTGCCATAATTTCTTTAAACTAGTATCATTTACTTAAAAACTATACTTATGTAAATGGAATGCATAATTTATTTCATTCCAAACTGCAGACATATTGGCTCAGGTTTTTACATTAGGTCAATTGGTAGTTAAACATGTAACTGAAAAATCATTTCAACAGAAGTATGATATAATAAACAATAGAATTTAATAAAAATTCTTAGGCTGTGGAAAAAAAACTATACTTTTAAAAGCAGGCTTTGCTACTTTCTTTTTATTTTGTAATATAAAGTGAAAATAATTTTCATTTGATACATATAAATGGGAAAAAATGTTTATTATTTAATATTCTCTAAGAAAATATAATTTATTTGGGAGAAAGAGTCATGAAAGATCAATTTTTCCGTTTTTTTCCGAAAAAAACCGGTAAAAAACCGGTTTTTTTCCGACACTTATATTTTTCCGGAAAATTTACATCTCTAAGTGCAATACACACAAAAACATAATCAGCAATAAAATTTATCAAGATAAATCTGAATCTGAAGTTTGGTGAAAATTCCTGCATTTGTTCTTGAGTTAAAGCTATTGTGTGAATTGAGAAGAATTCAGTATAGCAGTACCATCTATTGGGCGATTGAGACCAAAACATAAACAAAATCACTTTATATCAAGGATTAACTAAATCTGAAGTTTGATGAAAATCTGTCATTAATTTTTGATATTTAATTGATATTAATTTTTGATATTAACTTTTGATGTATAGCAGAAATTATGAAAATGTATGATAGCAGTGCCATCTGTGAAAAATTTGTACTGAAATATAAACAGCATCAATTCATGTCAAGGACTAATCAAATCTGAAGTTTGGTGAAAATCTGAGCATTAGTTCTTGAGATAAAGCTGTTGAAAAAAAAAAAAAAAAAAAAAAGCAGCATAGCAGTGCTATTTGTTGAGCGATTTACACCAAAAACTAATCAGCACCAATTTTTTATCAAGGACTATCTAAATATACATTTTTATTAAATTCCTTATCATAAATTTTGAAATAGAGTGCCCACAAAATTTTTGTTACATACAGACAGAGTCACAGACTCAAAGATAGACGTTTGAAATAACATGTTTTTGGAATCTCTGAACCCTAAAACATGTAAATTTGTCAAAAACCAGATTTCAAAAAATTTTACAAATCCAATACTTTCTTCTTGTAAAGTTAGAAGAAAGTAAAAGTAGTATATATAATAGTAAAAAAAAATGAATTTTTCAAATAATATCGAATTATCAATCAACCTTACCATTTTCACTTGTTGTTACCAACGAAATTTTGCATATGAAATTTAATTTTTAAAAAGCAAAGTAGTATTTAATTATTTTATAAATTACATTTTCAAAGTTAATGATTTCATGTGAGAAATTGAGATGAAACAACATGAAAGAAAAAAACACCAAAATGCAACTATTATAAAAGTTAAAAGAAGTTTCAAATTTTTCAAAATAAAAGTAAACCCCTTTGAAAAAAAAAAAAGAACTGGGTTTTTTGCTTTTTATTTCAACATTCACATCTCTATACAAACATAACAAAGCAGTTTTGAATCAACATTGCAAACAATGTTGGGACTTGTATATTATATGCAATGCTTTTAAATGTTAATAAACTGACCTTTAATGGACTTGCTCTTTCAATGCTTCAGGGTCATTTTCAAAATAAGGTACATTTTCAGCAATTTAGTCTTGAAATTTTTAAGTACTATAATTTTTTCCACAAATTATATTATTATATTTAATAAAATGGTAATTGTAACTCAAATAATGCAATGGCTGAGCTTAATTGGCTCATTAACAAAAATACAGTAATTACTTAAAAGTATTACAGTATGGAACCATTTATCCGGAAACCAGTTAACCAGAAAACCAGTTATCCGGAATGATATTTCTAATAGACTGATGTTAGAATATTTTTAGAAAAAAGTGTCATACACAATCAGTTTGACATATATATTGCTTGAAACAATTGTATAGTTTGATAACAGCATCTAGTATTTAAAATAGAAGCATATAATCATATTATAGATTAATAAATAATATTATAATATTATAGATGTTTTCATTTTTATGCTAAGGAAACAAACGAATTTTTGTTCAAGGAGTTCCCATAAAATTATCTTCTTTCAAACTCTAACAATTGATCTTACTTGCATCAGATTCTTGGTTTAAGTAATCTAATAATCAATTTAAAATTAGAAATAATACCACAACTACATATGTTTCACAAAACTTATCAAAAGGATGCTGCTTTAATGCCCAACCAGTTAACCAAAAAAAAAAACCAGTTATCCAGAATACATCTGACCCCACCATTCTGGATAAATGGTTCTGTACTGTAGTTAGACCAATGACATGCATTAGGCTAGTGACATTTTGCATTAGATTAGTAAAATTTTTGTATTAATCAGAAGACATTCTTTATTAAAGTTGTGAATAATCATACCATTACTATAACTTTTAAAAAACAATTTTCTACATGAAATTATTTTATTGCTTAACATCGTGTCACTGGCATAACAGAATTTGTCACTAGCCTAACAAATGTATTGTTAGGCCAGAGACTGTTAGACTAGTGACATTTCTTTAAAAATAAATTCTTATTCCTTATTTAAAAATTGTAATAGTGTGGTTTAGGATGTTAAACACAACTTTATTTGCTGTATTATTATAATATTTTTATTAAATTGATTTAACTGTTATCAGTTTAATAGAATACTTGTTAGACCAGTGACACATAATAAAAGAACTCAGCAGACTTAGGAATGTTTTTCTTTTTTTAAGCAGTAGCACACGTGAAGACAGGTAGTTTTTCCACTATTTTGTTTACAAACAGTGTTTCTAACATAAAAAAAAGCCAGTTCAATCAATTTTTATCATCAGAATAACATTTAAAATTGAAAAATATTAGTTGTTAGACCAGTGACACAAACCACGTAAGACAGTCTTATTTAATATAATTAATCCATATTAAAATCAATTTTCAGACAGAATTGTAATAAGTAAACAAAATTTACATTGTTCTCAAAATAAAATTGTCCAAATCAATGAAAATAGCGATTATCAAGGGTTGGGAAATACATCACTTTGCTCGCCAGTGGTGAGTAGATTTTCTGGCAAGGCGTGTATTTTTAGTTTTTGAAAAATTGTAGGCAATAGAGACATTACCAGAAAAAACATTTTTTAAATCTAGATATTTTAACTTTCCAAATTATTACAGTGTAAATATGGTACTAAGTTCTATCTTTATTAAGCTTACCTCTGTTGTCTATATTTCTTAATATTATAGAAAAAATAATTACGAAAATGCGTTGCAGTAATAGTAATTCCGTCTGTAATTGTGTGCGATTTCTTCATAACTATTTTCAACTGGGTGTGTGTTGCATCTTGCTGGCTAGTGAAATAAATCATTGGTTGGTAAGATTTTTGAAAAATTCCCCACCCCTGGTGATTATTAATTAGATATTATAACATGTTGAAAATCAAAGTTTGGGTTTGAGACAAAAATGATTCCCACTGAAAAGTCAATAGTTCATTTTTATTTTTTGTCCAATTTAATTTATTTTTATATAAATTACTTAGTTTAATACTCTGATTATTTAAAAAAAATGAAGAACAATTATGCATTTGAAATTTTTGGTACTTCTAGGTTATCCCGTCGACCAATTTCACCAAATTATACAAATTGCCAAACTAATAGCCAAATAATACATATTGACATTTTTTTTATTTAAAAAAATTAAAAAATCAAATAATTAGTAGAATATTGATAAAAATATAAATAAAAAATCGAAATAAAAATCACTTAATGATGTTTTAAATACATGTATCGTATTTAATATCATTGAATGTGACATTCATGATCCTCCATTATTGGCATTTAATCTTATTTTTTGGTGATTGTTTTTTGGTTGACGGGATAACCTAGTAGTACCAAATTTTTACCTACTTTTAATATTATAAATTTCAGAATAGTAAGACACAAAATTGTACTTATTTTGAAAATGACCCTTCAGTATATTCTAAATGTGGTAACAGGCATGTGATTTAAATTATCTGGTAATATCATTGATACTCTATTTAAAATACAAAATTTTAAGTAAAATAGCTATAAATACTATAAAATTATCTAAAAAATGTTTGAACAGCTACTCTAATTTTTATTTATAAACTAGTCATGAATTTTATTATATCTTTGACTTCATTGGAATAGATATCAAATGCTTGCATTCCAAACACTGCAGTCTATTAAAGAGATATATAAAAAAAGATATACTACAAAGACATACTACAAAGATATACAGTGGCACCAACTTTTGAAAAATATTGGGTGGGCTCAAAAAATTTTTAACAAATACAAAAATATTGGGTGAGCTTGATTAATAATGGGTGGATGGAGATATCAAATTTTTGGGTGGGCTCGAGCCCCATGGGCCCATATAAGTTGGCACCACTGAAGATATACATATAAAGTATTAATGAATGTTGAAAAAGCCATTGTGGTTAATCTTATAAATAAGTAAAATAATACACAGCACATACATTCATGCACAGCATGAAATAAAAGCCTTTGAACACTATGAATAAAAATGTAAACTATAAAAAAAGCAATAGTGAAAAGTAAAAAACAAACAAGCTTACGTCTAGCTTCTTTTATGGAAACTTCGTGGAGTTTAACTTCATTCACCATTTCAGCATGACCATTCCGTACAAGATACAAGAGCAGCTTTAGAATCTATTTAAGGAAAAAAAAAACAAATTTATTAAAAATGTTAAAATTTACCATATTTGTTTGGTCTATTACTAAAAAATTAAATTTTAAATAACGAGAAAATAAATTACTCTGAGGCAAGAACATTCACAAGTTCAAACAAGGCCTTACTATTACACAGTCCCATTGCACTTGTGTGCTAGGCATTAAATTTTAAATACTGCCATTCAATAATTTTATTTTTACAAAAATAATTTATTGTATTTTTTTTTTTTTTAATATCAACATTTCTACTTTATATGCAACAAATTTATGTGAAAAAATTATGAATGTCGTATTTTATATATTCCTCTTTTATAAATTTTATTTTATTTTGACATTTCCTGATGGACAAGCTTTTAAAGCTTATTTAGAATTTTTAAGTGAGCTTAAAACATTATAGAATGATCTTAGAATACTTCCTCTCATGTTCTGTTTTATAAACCATCGATTTTAAATACCAAATTTTTAAAGTTACTTACAATGTGATAGATATATTACTTTTTCAGGATTTATCTGTACTATTAAATACTGTCATTGAGCATACAGATTTACATATGTATACTAAAGACAAACGCAATCCTAGAAGTTTGAAAATGCTAAATGCCTATGCCTCACAAAAATTATTCCAGCTATCAATTTTCTTAAAATTAAAATGTAACTTATTTTTAAAATTTAAGATTTTATTATTATATTATTTTAGATTAATTTCTCGCTAATTTAATAAAGATGAATAGTAAGGGATTATGAAGTTTTATTATGAGTGAGAACAAAACATTGAAGGTTCTGCATTAGATTGATCACTGGATAAGGACACATGCTATAAAGAACATCTCGGAATGGTTAACCCTATAATGACCGAATTTAGATTCAGATATATTTTAAATTATTATTTTGTACATTATGCCTTCTAATGCTGTAGTTAAAGGGGTATATTGGTCATTAATATGATGGGAAAAAATTGTATATAATTTTCAGAATGTTCCCAATCAAAAACATTGATCATGCTTATTTTTTTTTTCTGCTTTTCCCCATTAATGATAAAAATGTAACTTCCATTTAAAAAAAAAAAAAAATCTTTTTACTATTTTTTCTAATTTTTCCAAGTCAATTTTGGTGAAATTTAATTTTTACTACATTTTTAATTTTATCTCCCCAATTGGGAACATTGGCCTGTAGAAGGTTAAGAAAGCAGATTTGGGCATCCATCACCATTCATGATTTTTGAACTGTAATGTCACGAAATTTAGTGTTAGAATATAGTATAACAGTTTCTACAAAAACTAAGATTTTTTTTTTAAACATGATTATTTTGATGCTTAAAAAGTGGAACTAACTTTGATACAAACAATTGGAGTGTCACATTTCAAACGTGAAACTAGAAAATTGACCAGCATCTTGCAATTGATCCCATTGTCAACATAGGTGATAGCTAAAAGAATAATTAAACAATATTGAAAAATAAGCTTAAAATGAATAAAATATGCAACAAACATAAATATACATGAGCTATGTTCGATAAAATAAATCAGAAGTATAAGCAAAATGGATATAATTATGTAAAACCTTTAAATATATTAATGTCAACACAAAAAAAAAAAAAAAAAAAAAAAAAAAAAAAAAAAAATCAAAACCATAAAAAACGAGATTTTCTTTTTAAACATGTAACACATTAATATATTATTTTTATATCATCAATAAGAAAAAAAATTAGATACATTGGTTAATAAATTTGTAAACATATCATCATTCACAACATCTCTGCTGAGCTTTATGACCCAATTTTGTCCTTCATTAACCCGGGAGGATGTGCACCGGGCCTGATAGACCCAGAGTGCGTATAGTTTTTACAACTGTCATCAATTTTTTTTTTTTTTTTTTTTTTTTTTGTAATTTTAACTTATTTTATAGCAGAATTTGCAACAATTGTCTTTGACTAAATAAGGTGACGATTATTATTTGCATTTATTGGTGATAAAGTAAAAATCATTCATACCTTGGGTATGCGCGCGTACTCCCAGGTTAAATATTATAATACAGTTGAGTCTCTCTATAACGAAACTCCATACATCGAATTTCTCTATATAATGAATTTTTAGTAGGAACGGTCCCCTTTTCGCATGATTACATTAAAAACAGTCTCTATATAGCGAAATATTTATCTCTATATAACGAATTTTTTCATAAATTGGTCTTAAATTATTCAGTTTTAAAAAGCTTCGAAATCATATGGAATCAATTTTCCATCACTTACTTTTGATTTATCGTCAGTGCTGAGTTCTTTTTTTTATATTACTTTGCTCCTTGTTTTTTAAATCCAACAAATTCATCCCATCTCCCACACACCTTTCCACATACTTCTCAAAACAGAGTCAATTGGATTGATATACATGTAAGAGAAGAATCAATGAGAGGCACATAAGAGAGGCCTTCAAATGGAGAAAAATGTTAACTACAATTTTTTATTCCTTGCTAAAATTTGAGCATTTTTTTGAGAGCATAACAATTTTAAAATCAAAACAACAAAAAATTACAGATTTCTTCGTCTGAAATTAATGTAAGTCTTCCTTATTTGATTTTCATTAAGCTTTCAAATAAATGTCTGTTCTCTTTTTTGAAACAGTTTAAATAATTAAGAAATAAAATGTTAGGTTAATAATTACTTTTAAACATTTCAAATTCTTAATTCAAAAGATCAAAAATAATATTTGTTCAAATTTCACACATTAAATGCAATTTTTAACATCATTTTCTATACATTGAATTTCTCTATATAATGAATTTTTTACTGGAACAGTGGATTTCGTTATACAGAGTTCTCCTGCCAAAAAAATAAATTAAATAATAAAGCCTTGTTATATTGATATATAGAGAAAATAAAACATTAACTTATAAGCATTTTAAAGATACTTTTAAAATGATAATGAAAAAACTTTAATACCATTGATTTCTCCAAATAAATAGCCTGGTACTGGTCCAGAAGAATCGGTAATTGCAAGCCCCACCATAGGATACTAAAAACAAAAGCAATAGATATAAGTTAATTCAACTAAAAAATTTTAAGGGGAAAAAAAAGGCTATACAGTTATAACATATAAGATAAATAAAATTTTTAAAAAGTACAGCTAAACAAAAGAATATAAACTATTTTAATGGCAGTTGCAATAAGGAGAAAATCTACTAATGAAAAGACTAAATACAGAAATTCAACTCAGAGTTTCAATACTGTCAATCAGGGTAACTTTGCGCAAAAAGAAAAACAAAAGATTAAATCTGATACATCACTTGAGTTAACGGCAAAGTTTTGGTCACTAAATATAAAAAGCAGCACTAGATAGCTGTGAGTTTGGCAACTCACTGGAAATAATGCATCAAGATGCCATGGCAGAATGGATCAATTTTTCATAAAAGTGGAGCAAAGTTACCCTGATTGACTGAATACTTATTTGTGGACATTAAAACATCTAATAACTTGTTTCAATAATTATGGTGAGAAGTTTTTTCATAGTCTAGTCATGATGCATCAGTTTAAGAAAAAAAAAATTATTCAAACCCAGTTATAAGAATAAGATCTCATTCAGCTGGTCACTCAGCGACCGAATTCCCCTTGGTAATGTAACAGGGTGGCTACAGAAATGATGAAAAAAAGTTCACTGATTTTTCCCTGATTCCCTGATTGTTTATAGTATCAGATTTCCCTGATTTTTAAAGAACATACACGGTATTTTTTTAATATTTATATTATAATTTTTTTATTATTTTTTTTTAAACGTATGCTGCAGGGCCGTAGCCAGAGGGGGGCCAGGTCGAGCAAAGCCCGACCTGGTAAAAGTTTTGCCCGACCTAGTGCAAAACTCTACATTAAATTTCTATAAAAAAAGAAAAAAAGGAAACAAAACGTTAAATTTCATTTTTCCACTTTTTAGCCAACTTAGAATGAAATTCGACTTTCCGACCATTTCATCACTAAGTATTTCCTTTTAAAAAATTGTTATTAATACAACAATGAAATTCCCATTTTTCTTTCTTCCTGTCAGATTTCCCCTTCTTCCGCTAAATTTAGTTTTTAGACTAAAAGCAGCAAAACAATCTCTATAAATAAAAGGAATTCCGAGGATAATTAATTAATTGAGGCACAGGGGAAAGCAAATCTTGGCAATGCGCCAACTCGGTCCAGAGGAAGCAAATCTTGGCAATGCGCCAACTCGGTCCAGAGGAATATCATTAAGAAATATAAAACAGATAATGTATTTATCACAAAAAATCGTCTGCTAAGAAAATATCAACACTTTAACACGAAACTAACGCAATCGTTGGATACATGTTCCCTCCCGTGTTTCTCATTGCTCATTTTAAGTATTTTTAGAGTTTAATATTAGTTGTTGTTTTTAAAACTGATTTTTCACAAAGTCAGCTGCGACGTATTTCAGACAATGCATTTCTGCATGCTTCCAGTTATTGATAAAATCATACAAATTTCAAGTTCGTTTAATATTGCTAATACGGACCCGGGCAACGCCGGGCGGGTCAGCTAGTTATCTATAAAGCTTTTTTCTCTCTCTTTTTAACAGATCTCTGCCAGAAATTAAGGCGTTCTGTATTCCTCGCTTTTTCGCTTTGAAGAAATTGCCCCACACCCCTCCAAATTAAACAAATCTGGATTAGCTTATATTCCCAAAGATTGCTTTCTTTGTACTGTCACCATGCGAAATTTATCGTTAGAAAGCCGGCTGAAATCAAAGGATTCTGAAATTACTGTGAACCAGTTTACAATATTGTTTTCTTAACTTGAATTCGTTATACTTGGTAGTTAGTTGCTGTTGCTGTTACGTGTAAACTCTAACCGATTACAATAAACAGCAAATGTTACGAATTAGGATTTTTCTCTCTCTTTTGTTAGGTTTGCTTTGAAAAAAGGGTTTAAGAGCCGGGTACACGTGTGTTTTGCCCAACTTCAACTCAATTTGAGAAAATCCTTTCTTTTCTTTCTTTCTGCGGTTTATTGACAATAGAAAAGGGGAAGATTACAATAGTTCAGAAGATAACTATCTAAATAAGATTTGATTGAAAGGCTCCCTGTCCTGCAATTAAACTGACTTAAAACAGTTTTCCTTCCTTGACATGGAAAAGTCATACATAATACACACAGCCTGGGAACATAAAATGCGCCGAAGAGTGACTACAAGTATAGTGGTTATGTCTGCCCGCACCTTTACCCTCTGTAGTCGGAAATTGCATTCTTTCCTCTGAAATATTCTTTAGAGTGTTTAAGGGATTATTTTTTTAAAAAATAAACAGATACTGTGAAATGTTTTTTGAAGATTAGTTTTTAACAATTTTACAAGGGGACGATCTGGATCCAATTTGTCATCCCTGTGATTGCGCGGAGAGCGGTTTGTTTGACAGAGCCGAGCCGCCCCTGGAAATTTTTGAGTACTGGACAGCGATTTTGAGAAGTAAATAGCAACTCATGAACACAATTAATTGCAACTCATTGTGCACTATGCATTATATGCATAGTTAAACCATTTTGAATTTTAATTGCCATTCCATCTTTGGCGATAGTGTAAAAAAAGGCTGTTTCCTTTTTTAACGTTAAGTATTTGGAGAACATGAATGCAGGTGAACGGATTATTTCAGCTGTAACTACAAGCAAAGAAACTAGATTATATCTTTCGATATCTTTGCTACAAGTTATATTTGAAAATAGGGACATCTATTTATATCTATAGAAAAAAACATAGACTAAAGCAGAAAACAAAGTCTGCTCCTAAATCGTGAGTAAGACACACTGGTTATTTATTCTATTATTATTTTATTTTTATTATCAATTTATTGTGGAATGTATATATAGTGAACCTTCATTTAATAAATTGTACTTAAAAGTATTATTAATATAAACTAATATAGAACATGCATATGCTTAAATTATTTTATTAAAATAAAAACAATTTATTTACGTTAAACCAAATGTATATATTTTTTAAACTTTAATATATAAATTCTTTCTGTATCTCTGAAGAAACTTTAAAATTTTCACTCTTGCTTTAGAAACTTCTCATATTTTAAGTGAAAAGAAATCCTTAAAATTGCAATATATGTAATTGATGAACTACGTATAAAAGACTTAATAAACGGTCAAGTGAGAGTTTTACTAGCGCTCAAAGGGTTCCGTAATTAAACATATGTATTATAAATCTCTTCGAGACGAGCGACTGGTATATGTGCCTCTTAAAATTCTCAGAATCCTTCATTTTTCTCACCAGTTATTTTTTTGTTATTGTGAAGTTTACATCTCTTTTAATTGGAGCATTTTCGCCATTCAACGGTTATTAAAGATTAAAAATGAAGCAAAGTGATCTCGTTGCAAAGGCGTTAACTGTATTTTTATTCATTGTTGAAAAAATAATAAGAATTTATAAAAAACTATTCAACGTAAAATTAGTTAGAGCATTCTAGAAAAGTGTGAATGAGTATACAATTAAAGTTCAAAGTGATAGGAAGCCTAAATAATATCAAATATTGTTATTCTGTATAACACTTTTTTAAAATCTTATCCTTATCTATTTATAAGAAACTCAAATCAGTACTGAGACTAAAAAGTAGTGCATATTTAAACTTCATTTGGCATTTCCTAAAACTAAATTCAGCGTAATAATAACCTTTTTTTTTTGCAGTTCAGCTAATACAAAACCCTTGATTAATATTTTAACATGGCATTGTGTTAAAGGAGCTTGTGTAGAAAGTATCTCGCAAATTTGCAAAGCAACTTTGGTCCGTGACACGTTTTTCCAGATGGGTTTATAATTAACTTTTAAATATACAAGAGTCGTAATGAGTAACCCACTCAACGTGAACTAGTTGCGAACTCAATGCTATTTACTAAAGGTTCGCATGCACAAGGAATTGTTTTTAAAAAATAGACATTTTAATACCATAAACTTCGTTACGTAGGAGCCGCTATATCCGTTTAGAAAATGCTTTGCATGAAACAAGGCGAAAACTACTTTTAAAAAGAATCCTGGTACTAAAATGGGAATCTAGGAAAAAAAGTTATCGGAAAAAAAGTGACCTAAACTACAAAAGCGGAAAAAAAGTGACACGGAAAAAAAGTGACAAGTATTGATTTTGGGGGTTCATTGGTTAAGTATGAAAGGGGGATCGGGGAGGGGGGGCTCATAATTTAGGTAAATGGGTTTTTCATGCTGAATTAACTGTTTTGGTTAAATTTTTGGATACACGTTCATACTGAAAAGACGCTTGCCTGATTAGTTTTGGGAAGGGACGATTACCCCCTCCCCATCCGTCCTCAATTAGATGAATGGGTTTTTATGCAGAATTATCCAACGTGTGTCAAATTTGAATATACAGGGCCTAACTAAGGCAGGGGCATGCGGAGCAATTGCCCGGGTCCCCCGGTTTGAGGGGGCCCCCCCCCAAGGAGAGAAAAGTTTCTTGTTAAAAGAAGGCCAAATGATATAAAATAGCAAAATATTACCAAAATTCTTTTTTTTTCAATTTTAAGGGGTCTTTTTTTCTCCTACCCCCTTTGCTTCCCTGCCCCACGTTCCCTTAAAGTAATAGTCACATCATAAAAAAAAAATAGTTAAAATTATTTATCTTCTGTTTTTATGTATAAAGATGTGAAATATAAATACTGAAATCAGTACTTGGTACGAAATTTATGCATATATACAATAGGTTTGAATTTTAATTTTAGTCACTTGAGTATAATTCACAAACATTTTTAAGATAGAAGGGGGCCACTCTAATAATGTTTGCCCCAGGGCCCCCCACTGTCTAAGTCGGACGCTGTGAATATAGGTTCTTTTCGATAAGGCTTATATATAGTAAATAATGCATGAAGAGATTTAGGAGTTTTAATGGTTATATATAGAGGGAGAACGGGGGATAGCCTTTCTTAAATTAAATTAATAACTTTTTACACATTATCCGATTTGCTTAAAACTTTGGACATAGGTTCATTATGATAAGACGTATGTCTGATTAGTTATGGGGTTCTTCTGCTTATTATTAAGGGGGGGACGAGCAATTATTTCATCCTTAAACTAGATAAATAGGTTTTTATGCAGAATTATCCCATGTATTTCAAATTTTAAATATAGGTTCTTACTGTTAAGGTTGATCCCTGAAAAGTTTAAGGATTTGATATCTAAGTATTGAAGGGGAATAGAATATAACCTACCCTAAATTAAATTACTTTTTACGCAGAATTATAGGATTTGCTACAAATTTTGGATTATAGATTCATTATGATAAGGCGTATCCTTGATTACATATGGGGTTATTATTCTAATTAAAAATTAAGGCGGGTGATTATCCCCCCCCCCTCTTAAATTATATAAATTGTTTTTTATGTTCACTTATCCGATATATTTCATATTTTGGATATATGTTTTTCTCATAAAGAGAATCCCAGAATAATTTTAAGGGTTTAATGGCTAAGTATACAGTGGGGGAACGGAAGATAACCCCCCTTAAATTAATAAATGGCTTCTTACGCAGAATTATCTTATTTGATTCAAATTTTGAATGTGCGATCATTATGATAAGGCGAACTCCTGATTAATTGTGGGTTATCCCCCGCTCATCCCTCTATACTTAGCCATTAAACACTTAAAACTATTCAGGGATTCACTTTATCAGTTAAAACCTATATCCAAAATTTGAAATACGTTGGATAATTGTGAAAAAAAATCCTATTTAAAGAGTGGGGGATTAATCGCCTGCTCCCCCTATTTAATTAGCAAAAGAACCCCATAATTAATCAGAGGTATGCCTTTTTACAATGAATATGCATCGAAAATTTGAAGCAAATCGGATAATTCTGCGCAAAAAGCCATTTATTTAATTTAAGGGTGTATTTCGATTCAAACTGCTTATTTTCCGATTTATTTTTGACTTCATTTTTATTCTCATATGCATCAAACTGGCAAATTGTCTTATTTAGAAAGTACATAAGGTGCCGTAATTGTCAATTCTTTGATAAATGCAGAAAATATTGCAAAAAAAGCGATCAAAAACGGCATTTTTAACAGATTTTCCCCTGGCGGAAGATCTGTAAACGAAAAAAAGGGTCATACTGAGAAGATAATTGTTTATAAATAAAATTCTAATGAATTGAGCGTAAAAATACATCACACGGCACCTTGTACATCTCTTCAACAATATCCCCAGCAAGTTTCATGTTTCCACTTTTAAAAATGTGTCTGAAATTGTATCGGAAAACTGCGAGTTGTTGAAGGTGGAAAGCGTTTTTTCGAATACACCCTTAAGGGGGTTTATCCCCCGTTCTCCGTCTATACATAGCCATTAAACCCTTAAAACTATTCAGGAATTTACTTTATGAGAAAGATCCTACATCCAAAATTTGAAATAAATCGGATAAGTGTGCATAATTTTTTTAAAATCTAATTTAAGGCCGGGGGTAGTAATCAACCGCCCCCTTTTTAATTAGCAAAAGAACCCTATAACTAATCAGAAATACGTCTTATCATAATTGACCCATGTCCAAAATTCGAAGCAAATCGGATAATTCTGCATAAAAAGCCATTTATTTAATTTAAGAGGGGTTTTCCCCCTCTTCCCCTTATACTTAGCCATTAAATCCTTAAAACTATTCCGGAATTCACCTTATCAGAAAGAACCTATGTTTAAAAATTGAAATGCATCAGATGATTCTGCATAAAAATCTATTTATCTAGTTTGAGGGAGAGATAATTGCTCGTCCCCCCTTTATAATAAGAAAAAAAAAAAAAAAACATAACTAATCAGAGTTATGTCTTATCATAATGAACCCATGTCCAAAATTCGAAGCAAATCGGATAATTATCCGTAAAAAGCCATTAATTTAATTTAAGAAAGGTTATCCCCTGTTCCCCTTCTATACTTAACCATTAAACTCCTAAAACTCTTCAGGCATTCCATACTATATATAAGCCTTATCAAAAAGAACCTATATGCAAATTTGACACAAGTTGGATAATTCTGCATAAAAACCCATTCATCTAATTGAGGACAGATGGGGGGGGGGGGGGTTATCGTCCCTTCCTAAAACTAATCAGGCAAGCGTCTTTTCAGTATGAACTTATATCCAAAAATTGAACCAAAACAGTTAATTCAGCATGAAAAACCCATTTACCTAAATTATGAGCCCCCTCCCTCGATCCCCCTTTCATACTTAACCAATGAATCCCTAAAATCAATAATAAATCCCCAAAACCAATCCTTGTCACTTTTTTTTCGTGTCACTTTTTTTCCGTGTCACCTTTTTTCCTTGTCACTTTTTTTCCGTGTCACTTTTTTCCGCTTTTGTAGTTTAGGTCACTTTTTTTCCGAAAACTTTTTTCCGGTCACTTTTTTTCCGTTTACCACTAAAATGGATAATTTTCTTTTCTTATGCATAAGAATCCAGATTTATGTGATTAATTTTAATCAAATAAGTATATTTTTTGATAAGTATATTTTCTTTTCTTATGCATAAGAATCCTGATTTATGTGATTAATTTTAATCAAATAAGTATATTTTTAAAAGTATGAACGTTATTGCTTTTATACTGCGACTAGGTATTGCATTACACAAATATATTGTTAAAAGATATTACCTGGGCTTTAAAAGCTGATAGTATGCAGAGTACACCGCCACTCATTATTTAGGTCCAAACCACCCCTGTCTTTAAGGGTTAATATCTCTGCTAATTATCAACGAATTTTTTCAAAAATCATCATCAACAATGCTTTTATACTTCTGCTACGATAGGTGCCATCAATGTTCCTCAATATCTTTGCTCAATGCCTTCAAATCCGAATTCGTGTGTAACAGAAAAAGTGTGTTTTTCTCAAAAACTGCTATCTAGAGTAATCGCTATCGTTTTCCTACAAGGTTTAAAGTAACATCCATAACCACTAATTTTTTCATAATTTTAGTTTCAGTAGATTCGGAATTAGATGAGGGGTATATATATTCTTCCACTACATTTTCAATTATATCTCTGAAAATATAAAATTAAAATAAATGTATTTTTGAGTTCAGCGCAACGAAAGCTTTTACAAGATACCCCACACGATATACAAAGGAAAGATTTTTTTTCAAGTAACTTAACACCAAATATATTTAGAAGGATGGCAGTAGCCCCCTCCTCTTAGATATATTTGTAAATGATTAATAATCTGATAATATGTGGGTCAATAGATTTTATTACTTCCTCCAATTTGAGCTTCCCGCGTTTTATAGTTTGAGTAAAATGGCTGTAACAAACAGACCCGGGAGTATCTTATAATGATTACCTTTTCACTTGATAAAGTAAGGAACCCTGAAAAAACGAAGAAATAATCTGCCACCCCTACAAAAATTTTTGCCCTACCTGACAATAAGGTTTAGCTACGGGCCTGGTATGCTGCTTTCTTGTATAACACACTTATCCAGCTTGCAAATACCTCTTTTGGGAGGAAAAAACAAAAATTGAACAGTATTAAATTAGCAGAGGTGCCAAGTATTATGATTTATCCATAATTATTAAGGATACGCAACAAAAGTTACGTTGTTATGGGCATTGGATAAAAAAATTGCTAATTCTGTCAAAGGATCGGTTGAAATAACGCGAATTTCAACATAAAATTGTGGAAAAAACATGAAATTTTGTCAAAAGATCGTATAAAAAAATGCTCATTTCTTCAAAGTTTTGAAAAAAAAAAACACAAATTTAGTCAAAAGATCATGGAAAAGTGCGAAATTAGTCCTAAAGATCTCGTAAAAAATGCAAATTTCATCCAAGCTTGCATAAAAAAATTCGAATTTTGTGAAAGGTTCGGGAAAAAGCAAGAATTTAGTCAAAAGATTACAAAAAATGTGCAAATTTCGTCTAAAGATCACAAAAAACACACAAAATGCATTAAAAAAAACCCACAAAAAGTGCAAATTTCATCAAAAAATCATGAAAAATATTCGAATTTTGTCAAAAAATCACAAAAAAACAAATTTCGTGAAAAAAAAGCAGATTTTGTAAAAAAAAAAAAAAAAAAAAAAAATCGTGAAAAACCTGCAAATTTTGTCAAGAACTCACGAAAAAGTGTACATTTTGTCAAGAAATCACGTAAAACGTGCGAATTTCATTAAAAAATTGATGAATTCTGTCAAAAGTTTGCAAATGAACTAAGTTTGAGATAATTTAGTTTTGACACAGACAGATACCGCTTGGCAGCAGTATGGCTTTATGTCTGTTTATCACGTCTTATTATTGATTTAAATCAGACATGCTACGCAGAAAGCAAAGAAAAAGCTGAAATTTCACAGCCTCATAGACTTCTAACGAAATTCGCATTTTTTGTGCAGCGTTTCTACAAAATTTGTGTTTTTTGTGAGCATTTGATGATAATTGCAATTTTCCATGGTCTTTTCAATGAAATTTGCATCTATCAATGATCCTTTAGCGAAATTTGAATTTTTTCACACCCTTTGTGAAAATTTGCATATTTTCCTTGATCTTTCATCAAAATTTGCATATTTTATGTGATCTTTTACAAAATTCATGTATTTTCTGCAATCTTTCGACAAAATTCGTGTATTATCTGCGATCTTTTGACAAAATTTGCATACTATTTGCGATCTTTTGACAAATTTCGTGAATTATCTGCAGTCTTTCAACAAAATTTGTGTATTATTCGTCATCTTGCAATAAAATTCGTGATTTTTCTCAGATCTTTCAACAAAATTAGCATATTTTCCACAAACATTTTTCAAAATAAGTCTATTTTCAATGATATTTCTACAAAATAGGTCCATTTTCTTCAATTTTTGCCAAAATTCTTGTATTTTCCACAATCTTTTGACAAAATTCACATATTTTCCTCAATCTTTCGACAAAATTCGCATATTTTCACACAATCTTTCGACAAAATTTTAGTATTTTCCACGACCTTTTGACAAAATTCGCAATTTCCCTCAATCTTTCTACAAAATTAGAGTATTTTTCACAATTCTTTGACAAAATTCGAGCATTTTTCTGCAACCTATTCATGAAAACCCCATCTTTCCCACAATCCTTTGACAAAAATCAAGTCTTTTCAGCAATCCTTTAACAGAAATCACATTAACTCCCAGGATCTTTTGAAGAAAATAATATTTTTTCAGTGATCGTTTGACGAACTTATTTTTTCCGATCTTTAGGAGAAATTTGCGTTTTTTTTTTGCAATCGTTCGAAGAAGTTTGCTCAATTTCGTGAAGTTTGTACTACTGATGCTTTTGTTATATTTCATTCATTATCCTCCCCCTCCTCATATAAAAATGTCAAAAAAATTTAATGCATATTTGCATGGATTCAAGAGATAATAAAATTCATCGCCAAAAAAGTGGAATTCCCATTTCTGTGGAAAAGTAGCATGCCTGTTTAAATGTAGCCTGTTTGGTACTGAATCAATGTTGTTGGTAAGGTGAAAACAAAAATATTTTTGCAGAGAGAAAAGTTTCCCTGATTTTTGAGTTTTTTTTAAAGTTCCCTGATATTTCCCTGATTTTTCCAGATTGATAAACTTCCCTGATTTTTCCGTGATTCCCTGATTTCCAGATTCTGTAGCCACCCTGTGTAAAGTCTATGGGTGTTTGATGTTTCCTATATTCAAAATATCTCCTCAGGTAATTAATATTTTTTACCTCTTTTTTCAGTGTTCTCTTCTGAAGAGATATCACTTTTTTTCTTATTTGTCAAAGTATTTCTATAATTTATGCTTTTTAATATTTTATCTTTTAAAAATTGACAAGCTGGAAGTAAAATTTTAACACTTCATATAAAATTATGCATAGACATTAGAAATATTTTGAAAACTAACAAAAAAAAGATGCATCCTTTAAAAAGATAACACTGAAAAAAAAAAAGTTTAAAATATTAATTTCCCAAGCAGATACGCTGATTATAAAAAGTATCAAATGCCCATAGACTTAACATTATGGAGGGGAATCTGACCGCTGAGTAACCAGCTACCTAATTTAAGACCAAGATTTTTTCTAATCCCTCACACATTTCCTAAAGATTAATGCAAAAATATTACTTTAATATGTAAGCAATTATTACTCGATTTTGCTTAACACATGATACATTTTCGATGCTTCAAGACAGAAAATCTTGCTTAAGATGCAAATTTATAGACTATAAGATGTGAATTCCTTTTGTCTTCTCCAGTGTTGCTAACTTAGTGGAATTTTTTATTCAAATAAAATTACACTTCCCAAATAGTAATAATCATCTTAATAACAGATTAATCAAAGAGAACATTGCTAATTGGAAATAGTGGTAGATATTTTAATTAAAAGAGCCTGCTAAATTAGAACAATGAAATTTTCTTTTGATACTGCATGATTCTTTATCTCCTGCTTCATGCATATTTTTTATTGCAATAGCAGACAAGAGATGACTAAAAATTTTATTACTATTCCATTTTTCTTTACACAGTGCAGAGTTTCCCCCAGAGGGTTTCAGAGGGGCGCTCCGCCCCTCCTGCCCTTTAGTTTAAAAAATAGCACCCCTCCTGCCCTTCATCCAAAAACTAGCACCTCTCTTGTCTCTCATTCAAAAAAAAAAAAAAAAAAAAAAAAAAAAAAATAGCACCCTTTTTGTCCCATATTTGAAAAAACGCAGCCCTTCAGCAATGATGCGAACGTGCTATAAAGCGTAAATTACGTAAATAATTGGTGACAGAACGCAAAAAATAGCTCTTACGTGTTCCACAGGACGTGTAATTTTGTCGAAAAATTGCAAAAAAAGTCAAATTTCACTAAAAAAAATCGCAAAATAACGACTAATTTCCGGCAAAATTCGCAAAAAAATGGCTAATTTTGTTACCAAGTCCCGTATAAACGACAGATTTCCTTAAAAGATCGTTAAAAAAAATGACAAATTTTGTCCAAAAATCGCAATAAAACGGAACATTTTGTCAAACAATTCACGAAAAACGACAATTTTCGTCCAAAAATCATGATCAAGCGGCAGATTTCGTCAAAAAATTTGCGGAAACACAGCAAATGTTGTCGAAAATCGCAATAAAACGAAAAATTCTATCAAAAGATTTGCGAAAAACGGCAAATTTCGTCAAAAGATCGCGAAAAAAAAAGCAAATTTTGTCTAAGAGACACACACACACTAAACAAGTTAATGCCAGAAGTGATTTTTTTCAGTTCTAAAAACTAATTTTCTTGTTTCAAAATTGTGTTTTTAATGCTCAAAAAGCGGTTTTTCTTGCTTCACAATAAAGGCGTGTAAAGACAAAATTGCACGGGCATAATTAGAATTTGAGGCTTCCCCTCCCTCTCAACTTTTTCTTGTGACAGCCCAAAAATGACGTTTGTAGTATAAATTTGGCACTCCTAAATTTCCGTGCCCGTGGCGACCTCCTCATCGCCCCCCCCCCCCTCCCCCTGTTCACAATCCTCTTTTGACTGTCCAAAACTTTCTAAATGTGAATCCTGAAAGCATCCGTTTATGAAACAAAAAGAATCCTTTATTCAAGAAAAGTATTCTTTTTGTTTTTCAATAAATCAGAACAATCTTTTAACAAAATCGGCCGTTTTTTCGCGATCTTTTAACAAAATTTGCCGATCTTTCACGAAATTTGTCATTTTTTCGTGATTTTTTTGGCAAAATCTGCCGTTTTTTCTGATTTTATAACAAAATCTACTGTTTTTTTGCAATCTTTTAAAATAATCAACCGTTTTTTCGCGATTTTTTTTTTACAAAATTTATCTTTTTTTTTTGGAGGAGGGGGGAGGGCAAAATTTTTGTGTTTTCTCGATTTTTTGACGATATTTCTGTTTTTACGATTTTTTGAATCACTAGATTCTAGATTCAACTCTATAAAAGTGCCCTGAAGAATGTAAAAAGTGCCCTTTTCAGAACAGTAGCGCCCTGCCCCTTTTTAAACCTGAGGGAAACTCTGACAGTGTATGCCATTGATTCTTTTACTTTTCATACAATATAGAAATGAAGCTTGTTAGTACTGTGTGCTGCAGTTATCTGTGTTACATATATTATATGACTCTAAAGATTATGGTAAATAAAGCAACATATGCAAAATCAATATACTGTATTTTGAAATCAATTTGAAAATCCTTTTAAAAATCCCAACATGATTGAGAAATTTTCTTACATTTTTATCAAAGCCAGTAAGGTAAAAAACCAAGAAATGTGGTGGCATATTAAAAGATATTGTTTGACGGGTGGAATAAGTTAAATAAAAGCTTCACAGATAACAAAAACTGTCAGAGAAAAATTTAATCATTAAATGTATGATTGGGTTGATTTAAAAATAGGGTACTACTAGGTTAGCCCGTCAATCAAAAAAATATCGCCAAATTTTAAGATTAAATGCCAATAATGGATGATCATGAATGTCACATTCAGTGACATTAAATATGATTCACGGGTTTAAGACATCATTAAATGATTTTTATTTCGACTTTTTATTTGTATTTGTATTAATATTATACTTATTATTTGTTTTTTTGTTAATTAAAATAAAAATTATGTCAATATGTATAATTTGGCTATTAGTTTGGCGAAATTGGTTGACGGGATAACAGAGAAGTACCAAAAATAGATATGGAATCACATGCATGCATGTTTCTGAGAAAGAGCAGGAGTGTAACAGAACCTCCTGAACGTCCTTGGAATGAAATACCAGTAGCAGTGTAGTAAAAAAAAAAAAAAAAAAAAGTAGATATATGCTATAGAAAGAGAGCATAAAGAAGTGTGCATATGCTATAATTCTATTTGAGAACAGAAAATGTACAGTCTCTTAAAAAATCCACTACATCCCAGGATACCTGAATATTTGACATTTTGACCTAATGATGAAAAAACAAAAACTTAAACCTTGTTACTTGCATCCAGCTAATTAAAAAGAACACTATTAAAACTCGACTTGAAGAAAATTCTTTTTAACTCTTTCTGGTAATTATTAGTTTTCCACTGGTATGGGTAGTATTAGTTTTAGAAGGTATAATCACAACAAGATTTGATTATGCTCAATGATAATATCAGGGGGTAGACAGGAAGGATGAACATCTCCCTTCCCAACCTAAAGCACTAAAATTTGCCCTCTGAAATATTTGATTTTTTTTTTTTTTTTTTTTTTTTTTTTTTTTATGAAATGAAAATTCCCCACCCCCACACCCTCTGGAGTTGCATAAATCCAGCCCAGAGGGAAAAGTTTGAATTCAACATGGATTTAGCTTCCAATAAAAGCCACACAAACTGAAGTATTCACTCAAAAATTTTCAATAAAATTGCATAAATCGGTAATATAAAGGGGAGAGTGGGACTCTTTATGTATCATTCTAAACATTTGGTGAATCACGCACAAGATGAAGCAATAGTAGCCAAATCTTCAATTAAAAGAAAATTTTGATCTGTATCTGTATAAGCTTGCAATTGTATAAAGAAAAAGATTATTTCAAGAAACAAAAGTAAATTTGCTTCATATACTTTTTATCCTTTCTATATATTAATGACTTGTTTATGCATAGATGGTAATAATTTTCCTATTTATGGAACACTTTACTGGATATTACATACATAATTTAAACTAAGTCTAAAAACAGTAGTTTTATATATACAAGAAAACACAAAACAAGGAAGTGGGGAGAAATGGGACATGACAGTAAAGGGACAAATGGGATATTATCCTATTCCGTTTTTTTAATAAAATGCATGTTAATTGCAAACATTTTTAGAGGATAATATATTAATTATAACATTGATAATGTATTCATTTATTTTAAAATGTAAATAAATTGAATTGGTGATTTTTTTAATGCTATCTATGACTGACTATCATGAATTTTCATTTTCCAGTTATAAAGATACTGGAATTTTATATTGTAGTGCATGCATTATCAAACTACAATCGTTACTTGATTGTATATCTAGCTGACACTAGACTATTTGTGCCTTATTGCTTGTTTTATTTCTGTCCCATACTTTTCTATTAGTGGAGAGGTATGGGACACATTTTGAAACTTATAATTTCTTTAATTATGAAATAGCTTTTGCATGTTATGTTTCTATATTGTTCAGAGAGATTAAAAAAGTTTCACTTTGCATTGAAAATTTCGCTTTTGTGTCAAACAAAATTGATTTTGTTATTTTTGTAAAAAGTGTCCCACACCACACCACTCTCCCCTATAGTATGACTCAGCATAGTAAAATAATCACTATAATCAGGAAAAAAAATATATAGATATATATATTAATGCAGTATCAGTATTTCGCTCTAAATGTCCGTAATTTTTTGTACATTTCACAATCAAAGCCAATAGGCATTATGGGTAACCATTGCTCTTCTCCATAGATTTATAAATTTAATTAACTAAAGTTTCTTTTTCTATCAAACTTTTTAAACAGAATAGTAAACTTTATTCTTTCTACGTGCCTTTAAATAATGAAAGAGCAAAACTAAATTCAGGCTTTTTCCCGGAAGAAAACTAATTTTAGTTATGTTATTCTTTTGTGTTTATCTGCTTAAAAGATATCTTAAAACGATATCAAAACTTTCTCTTGTCCCCCCTAATCTCTTATACAAAAACGGTTTCAATTATCCATTTTGGAAAAGAAAAAAAAAACTGTATGCATAAACATCTTGCTTATTTTTTAACTTTTAATATTTTTTATTGTTACTTTTTTCTTTGTAGGAGGTTTGGCTTAACTCAATTTTCTAGTCAAATATTATAAACTGCCTCAAAAATGAAACAGCCGCATGTTAAAAAAAAATCTAATCTTACTACAATATCGTAACTTGTTTATTATACTCATTAAATAAAATGCATTTTATTGTGTATGTTAAATGGTGTAAACATCAGGGGTGTAGTCATAAAAATAACAGAGGATATACGCTCTAAGCAGAGGGTATACGCTGAAGGCGGAGAGTATACCCTAGAATGTGTAATACTATAAGCTTTCTTGAGAAACAGAGGATCTCCTTTACATCCCTGGTAAACATGGAACAAATTTCTTGTGTTGTACATCTGATTGACATTCCTTTCCTTTACTAAATATATAATATATAACAATTTGATTTGACGAAGCTTTAAAATGTAAATAAAAATTGCTAGAAAATGCTTTTGAAAAGTCTTTTTTCTCGTCATTTTAACTGCTATAAAAAATAATAAGTAAAATAAGCAAAGTATACTTGAGTTAAAAACTCCACTTCATTCAAAAAGGTTTTTAACGCCATGGTAAAATTCTTGAATCAATGGCCGTGTTCAAAAGCGGCTTTTTTTGTGCGCGCGCGCTCAGAAGATTCTGCTTGGAGTAGGTGCTATCGAAGAAGAGAATTTTAAACTTATTCAATTATTGTATTATTTTTATGGTTCAGAATTGGTAAATACAAATACCATATCTCTTTATCCTTTCAAAATATGATTTTCGTAACAGAAATTCATACCTGTGACCACTCAAATAAAATTAAAAGTATTCCGGAAAAGTATCACGTGACCTATTTCATGTAATTAAGCCCGATTAGCATTTAAAAAATGACAATCAACCCTGCTCAAACCTTGACGCGCGCGACGCAAAAAAAATGATGGGCGATTTGATCACGTGATTGTGCGTTTTGTGCTTATCTCTTATTGGTTGCATGTTGTTTGTTGTCAAAGTTGGTAGGTTGACTGATACAATTTAACAATTGGTGATTTAATTTTTTTAATAATTTTATTTTTATTTATTTAAAAATCATTTATCAGTTGCTTTATACTTTTCGTATTAAATAATAGAATACTGTTGATTCTATTGTTGTAATTAATGGAATGCTGTTGATAAACCAAGGTTGAGATATCCACAAGGGGGACTAGCTAAGGGGGGGGGGGGTACCCTCCCAAAACATTGACAAATGTTGTTACACTTTGCAAATTTAAAACTTTTATGTCAAATTTAATTAAAATTTTAATAAAAACTGCAATACATTTTCTATTTTTGATAGAATTTGCAAAAGTTACAACTCTAATTGGAAATATTATTAATTTTTTTACAAATAAGAATTGTATTACATTTTCAAAGTGCGTTAACTTGGCAAAATTATAAAACGAGTTGGCGAATATAAAAATTTGACTTGACAATATTAAGGTTTTCTCCCCCACCAATAAAAAGTCTTAGCGATGGCCCTGTATCCACATATTACAAGATTGATTTGTAATCTACAATACTGGATTGATTTCAATGGAATTTGCATTGTTAGTTAGATAATTTTTCAGAAGAAGTTTTAGTATGTATATATTTCTTATTTAATGATTGTATATTTTAATACCGTGTGGATAACAGGCCAAAATATGTCATAAAATATGAAAAACAAACGACATCCGAAATTATGTTAGTATAAGCAAAACACTTATTTATACTTTTAATAGAAAAATTATAAACATTCTAATCATACTTTATTCATTATAAAACTAGAAGGCAAACTCCAAATATTTCACTTCTTTAAAATATATGTATGCAGATATTCTTAATTTAAAAAAATGTATATCTTTTACATTTTGCTTTTATAATATTTTCCATTTTGATTTTAACACCGTAGAATATCCACGCATGCATTATATTTGCATCCTAATCTCAATAAAAAATCACTTCTAAAATTTTCAAAAAAAAAAAAAAAAAAAGAGAAGAAGAAGAACATTAATAATTATTTTATGCGTATACGGATATTTTCGCAGAAAACTTTTTTTTTCATTTTCTTAATATATATATAAATCACTTTGGAACGATATTAATATCGTTCTAATTATCCTTTTAATATTCTAAATTTGGAATATTAAAACTTTCTCCGCAAAAATCTCATTTTCTCATATTTAAATAAGTATTTTATTATTATAATAGAAATACATGTGCTTCTGTATTATTAATATAAAATTTACATTTAATAAAAATGTCTTATTTATTAATAAAAAGCAACCAAAAAAAAAAAAAAAAAACACAACCCAACTTTTGGCCCGCGCAGGTTTCGAACCCGCATCGTCTGGGTTTAAGCTCAGCACTCTGACCATTCGACCAGCCAGCTCACTTTCATTTGTAACAGATTATCTTTATAATTGGCACTACAAGTAATTACATCCTTGATCTGTTCTCCATCTGTTACTGAGCGAACAGTTGCAGTAACTGGTGGCACAGTAGCGAGGACTGAACGCACATCCCACCAAGTATAATTATCCACTCCATGTCCGTGGCTCCTAGCGTGCGCGTGCAGCGCGCGTAACAGCTGAACACAGCCATTAAACCACAAACGAAAGTTTGAGTTTGAGTGAACAATGCTTTGAGGTTTATAGCTACAATGGCTGTTACCTCGAATGATCCATAAACCACAGAAACAAATACAGAACACTTTATTATTACAAGAAATCCATTACATACATTTTAATACACATCACAAGGACAACACCCGCACACCCATGCCGCTAGCTGGACTCGAACCAGGGTCCAGCGGTGTGGGAGGAGCTCACGCTACCGACCACGCCACTGGATCGGCCCACAAACGAAAGCACAACAGAAACGGCTTGTTTATTTACATTTGAAAATCATTGTTGCCAAAAGATATTTTTAAAATATTATTTTACTAGTTTCTACTATTGCAAATAATTACAACAAATTAGTAAAAGTTTATAGTATTTATTTTACGAAATAAAGAAGTTGTACTTTTTCTGATATTTCTTTGAATTAACAATTATATGACCTTGGTTGACTGATCTGTTCACTGATATTATTATTATCTGTATTATTAACCTTAAGACCGGCTGATCAGTCGCAATGCAAACACGGCATGGAAAATTTATATTTGTATAATGTTTTTATTTTATTTGGATGTGCCCTGTTTTAAATAAAACATAATGTGACTGAGTTTAAACATAAATCAAAAATCAATGTGTATGCTGTATATTTCCATCGTTAAAATATGAGTGGATGTGTCTTGTACCATAAGTTCGCGAGAAGTTTTAGATGTTATTATCGTACATGCGGAGAAAGTGAATTAAATGTAGAAGTAAAACGGAGGTTTTCAGTTTCAACACACTATCTAAGTTCTCACGATAAAACATTTTCTTTTAAATCTCTTTTAGACTATGAAAGTCGTCGAAATATACTCCAAAATTTAAAAGATCACTGTAATGAAAAACTGGCAGTTCTTGGTGAAATCCTTACAAAACAATGCAATTTTGTCGCTTCTCAAAGGATTAGAAGATTAAATCAAATCTGGAATTTATATACTCGTCTGTATTCTGAAACTTCATTGAGACATGTTATATCACAACTCTCCCAAAATCTTCGCGCTCAGAAACGTCCATTCTCGATGTTGTTTGGAATAGCACTTTTTAGCTGGGAAAAAGACAAAATCACAGATGAAGAAATAGAAAAGTATGTGTAAAATTAGTGCAAAAAAGATCAATAAAATTACCAGTAGCGTCATTTCGGATTTTTTCTTAAAGAGGGCAAAATTCTCTTGTGTTGGACATTATAAATTTAGATTTTCTGTTAATTTTTCATTCATATTGTCAAAGTAATATTTTGATTGTTATAATTTATCTATAGCGGACGGTACAGAAACAGTATTTGGGCTTATTTAGGACCCCTTCATAAAATTCCATTTAGTAAAACAGGCCCTTTCACAAAATTCCATTCCATAAAAGCATAGTCTTCATTATTTATTTTTATGTTGTTAGGTTTTAAAATGTGTAATTTGAAAACAGAACAAATTCATTTGAAAGGAAAAGTGTAGCAGTAGGACTTAAATGAGTTATTAAAAATGTTTGCTTTAAATTAACTGCATTTCATCATTCATTACATTTTTTCCCCAAAAAATTAGAATAACTTTTGCCTTTTACAATATAAGGTTTCCTTCCCCTTCCCTACAGAGGAAAAAAACTTAAAACTTATAATAATTGATTAACATGCAATTAGTTGTATGTTGATAAAAAATAAATAAAGATGTTCACCAATCCCCCAATAAGGAATTAGAGAAATTCAGAATTATTTGAATGTTGTTTGGAAAACTGAAAAGGATCATTGCCCTCTTTAAATGATGTCTCTGGTTGTTAGTCACTAAAGTTGTTGTTTAAAAGTGCAATTGTCTGAATGTAATTTATGCTTGTTCACTTAAAATATTGTGTTATAATCATCTGAAAAATATTTATACCCTCTAGTACTCTGCTTTGAGTTTTAAGGCAGTTGAACTGGTGAAAAAATAAATATTAGTCATTTGATTGCCAATCACATTGTTTATAATCACAAATAATTTATTATTTCTGTATAAAATATCAATATCACAAACAAAACTCTTGTGCAATCAGGGTTCGTAAATATCATGATATTTTCGAAAATATCGAAAATATCCGATATTTTGATATATATCTGATATTTTCGATATATATCCGATATTTTCAAAATTTTCAGCTTATTGATTACAAATATTTTTTGATTTAATATAAATTAAAATTTTAATCATATTACAGTTAACATGAAAACATAAACCAATATTCTAAATCTTTTTTTTTTCCTTTGTAAATTTGATGATGCATTTCTTTATCACACATCTTACATATGGCCCATTTGCCACTATTTCCTTCTTTAATTTTACATGTGAAATGATTCCATATAGGATCTTTTATTCTTGGCATAGTGATTGCAATAAAAACTTTAATAAAATTTTTAAGCTTTATATCATTTAAATATTATATCAACAAGAACAAAATAATGACAGCACAGCAAAGACTTGCAACATATGTAAAATTTTGTTCTTAAAACATGTCTATTCTATGCCTACACATTACACTGCCTGATTGACTATTGAGCAATTCAGATTAGCCAATCATCACCCCTTTTTCCAATTCTAGCAGGTGCAATCTAAAAATAGTTTTAGGAGGTGGGGGATATTTTGTAAGCATGTTTTTAATATTTTAGTTATTTACAGATGGGTTAATTTTTAATAACAATTGAAGAGCTCATTTAGACTTTTGTTGACTAAAAATATTTTGAAAATAAAAATTAAATATATGAAAATATCAAGAATCATGATATTTTGAAAATAAATATCAAATATGAAAATATCAAAAAGCTTGATATTTTGAAAATAAATATCGGATATATATCATGATATATATCATGATATATATCCATTGATATATATCACCGAACCCTGGGATGGATAGTCAGTGAGCTTAAGCCCATGAACATATTTAGGTACTACTTAGTTATCCTGTCTGCCAAAAAATGATTGCCAAATTATAAGATTAAATGTCAATAATGGATGATCGTGAATGTTACATTCAATGGCATTAAATATGATATACATGTTTAAAACGTGTCATTAAGTGATTTTTTTTTTTTACTTTTTATTAATATTCTACTAATTATTTGTTTTTTAAAATAAAAATTATGTCAATATGTATAATTTGGCTATTAGTTTGGTGATTGTATAATTTGGCGAAATTTATCAACGGGATAACCAAGTAGTACCCATATCTATTACCAAACTGTAAATAATTATTTAATCGAATTAAATGTTTTTTTTATTTAATTTAGAGGTATGCTTAGTTATTTTTGTCTCATCAGTACCAACTATATTATCTCCATTGCACACAGGGTTCGGTGATATATATCAATGGATATATATCATGATATATATCATGATATATATCCGATATTTATTTTCAAAATATCAAGCTTTTTGATATTTTCATATTTGATATTTATTTTCAAAATATCATGATTCTTGATATTTTCATATATTTAATTTTTATTTTCAAAATATTTTTAGTCAACAAAAGTCTAAATGAGCTCTTCAATTGTTATTAAAAATTAACCCATCTGTAAATAACTAAAATATTAAAAACATGCTTACAAAATATCCCCCACCTCCTAAAACTATTTTTAGATTGCACCTGCTAGAATTGGAAAAAGGGGTGATGATTGGCTAATCTGAATTGCTCAATAGTCAATCAGGCAGTGTAATGTGTAGGCATAGAATAGACATGTTTTAAGAACAAAATTTTACATATGTTGCAAGTCTTTGCTGTGCTGTCATTATTTTGTTCTTGTTGATATAATATTTAAATGATATAAAGCTTAAAAATTTTATTAAAGTTTTTATTGCAATCACTATGCCAAGAATAAAAGATCCTATATGGAATCATTTCACATGTAAAATTAAAGAAGGAAATAGTGGCAAATGGGCCATATGTAAGATGTGTGATAAAGAAATGCATCATCAAATTTACAAAGGAAAAAAAAAAGATTTAGAATATTGGTTTATGTTTTCATGTTAACTGTAATATGATTAAAATTTTAATTTATATTAAATCAAAAAATATTTGTAATCAATAAGCTGAAAATTTTGAAAATATCGGATATATATCGAAAATATCAGATATATATCAAAATATCGGATATTTTCGATATTTTCGAAAATATCATGATATTTACGAACCCTGCTGCATCATAGACAGTTCACTTCCAGAGATGCACTATGGTGGAGGGGAGAGGGGGTGTTGCAAGTTCTTAGAACCTTCAAGGCTCACCAGGGAATCGTTTGGCAAAAATCATGAGACAGGAGACAAATTCTACTATTCAAACTAGTTTTTCCTTTGTTAATAGGATGAAATTATCTTGTGTCTCATGCTTTTTCTTCAAATGGTCTCGATAGCGTGTGGTGTACTCAAGGCATGAATAAATAACCAATTTTGTGAATAAATAACCAAGTTACATATTCATGAATGTTGAAAGGATTTTTCATTTTATGAACCATTAAAACATGCAAATATTAAGAGATTACTGTAATTTTGGATTTTAATATGATAAATAACAACATTCGAAATATTTTTGTGATAATTGGAGCTACGTTTCTAAAACTAATGGCTTATTAATTGCGATTGACCAACAGTAAGAAAGGACACAACCTAAGAACAGCTCTAAATTTTCTAGATCTACTCTACTGAATCATTTTTAATATAAGCTTGTCTGTGTATAGATTGATTTAATTTCTTTTCCTACTTTTACATTCTGAGTGCTTATATAAATGGAACAGATTTATTGTTTTAGCTTTATTTATTTTTATATTAACATGTATATAATAATCAAAATTATAGTTGATTATTTTTATTTTATTTTATCTTTCTATTCCTAGTGATAGATGCAGTTGCTTAACAGTGAGCTTATCAATATTTCATGTAATGTATTTCTGCTAAAACTAGTCAAATGATCCATCTTTAAAATTGTCATACATTTTACAGTGTATTCATAGCAAAAAACATGGCATTTTCATTTTATACAATTTGGTGTTTGAGGATTAACATAATTTTCTTCAAATAGTTATAATTTTGTTTATTTATACAATTTAAAAAATGCATAAAATAGAAGAAAAAAAATCATAGCTACAAATAACTTGTACAGCTTATGGTGGACACTATTTCTGACTGCCCATTTTCATGTTATTTAATTGTAGAAACTATGGTTAAGTAAGATGAAGAATACTATTCAGATATTGTGGTTACAAAAAATTGTAAAAGGGTTATTCCATGCCAAATCAACCAGTGACTCAACCTGAACCTTTCCGATTTCAATGAAACTGCTAGGGATCATTCTCTATGATGATATAAATTAGAGCATACTTTTATTTTTTGTTTATCGCTTTAACTTTTTATACAATTAATTATTTAAATTTTGGAAAATCATCATTTTTTGACTTGCATAAACATTTTCAATTTTCAATTTCTCAAGTTCTATCAAACATAGAAAATTTTATGACCACTCATTTCAAAGAGGAGTTTATAAGATTTAATTTGATATGCAAGTCGACTATGTATTGTTAAAATAAATAAAATTTTTAAAATTTGAAAATTTTTTAGATAGTCATTTTTTAAATTTTTGAAAAAATTGTATGTTTGTTGTAATATTATAAGCTTTAAATTCTGAAATTTTTAGAGTGGGATCTTAATGGGATCAGAAGTTATTACATAAAAACAAACATTACCATTAAAATAGCAATTTAATTCTGTCTATTTTGTTATTTATTTATGATTTGTATGGTAATTTTCAGCTTTTATTTCATAACTCCTGATCCCATTGAGATCCCACTCTAAAAATTTCAGAATTAAAAGCTTTTCATATTACAACAAACATACAATTTTTTTAAAAATTTTTAAAAATGACTATCTAAAAAATTTTCAAATTTTAAATTTTAAAAAATTAAAAATTTTATTTATTTTAATTATACATAGTCGACTTGCATATCAAATTAAACCTTATAAACTCCTCTTTGAAATGAGTGGTCATACAATTTTCTATGTTTGATAGAACTTAAGAAATTCAAAATTGAAAATATTTATGCAAGTCAAAAAATGATGATTTTTCAAAATTTAAATAATTAATTGCATAAAAATTTAAAGCGATAAACAAAAAATAAAAATATGCTCTAATTTATATCATCATAGAGAATGATCCCTAGCAGTTTCACTGAAATTGGAAATGGTCAAGTTGAATATTGAATTTTTGTGGTTGATTTGACATGGAATGACCCAATGCATACAATATTTCATTTATACTAGACAAATCAAATGACCAGTGAAGTTGCGTATGCTTCAGTTTCTCCCAAACAGTTTCTGCAGGGTGTTCCACTCTCCTGCCCTTTAATTCTCTTTGTGCTTTTCTTGACTTTCTTCTAAAATATAGTACTTGTCCTCAGTCAAAAAAAATAGCATAACTTTTTTTTCTATTAAAAAATTGTTTACATAGGAAAAAAGGTACTTTTTGGTTATCCCATCAACCAAAAAACTATCACCAAACTATAAGATTAAATGCCAATAATGGATGATCACAAATTGTCAAGTTCACTTGAAATTAAACACCATTCGTATATTTGTTACATCATCAAATGATTTATAATTCAACTTTTTATTGGTATTTTTAATAGTGTTTTACAAATTTATTTCTTTTATTATTAAAAATAAAAACTAGGTCAGTTTCTATAGTTTAGTCAGAGTTCATTCTAGGCGTTTTTCACAGGGTGCGCCGCCCTGCCTGCCCTTCTTCATAAAATTTTCCGCCCCGATGGCCCCACTGTTCAAAAGCCCCGCCCCGCGAGCCCTATTATTCGGAAAATCGACTAGAGGGACAAAAAAGCGCCCTTAAAATTAATTTCATCGCTTATTTCAAACAAACACTAAACTATTTGTAAACATTGTACAACCGCCCCAGCCCCATTTCACTCCTAATCTCTTCCTTTTCACACGCCCCTTCCCCCCCCCCCCCTTAACCTTCTTTTTATGCAGACACCAATTATTTTCAGTAAAACTCTAGAAAGTCCACGCTGTCATAAATTTCTGCCTCTACTACCACGCTACTGGAAAAATTCGTCCGAAATAACAAAAAAAAGAAAAAGAAAATATCCCCCTTATCTCGCTATTTATTTTGGAGGGAGTGGACGAAGTAGCTCCAGGGGTCGTGAATTGAGATTTCAGAAAATGACCAAACAAACATATGCTTTGTCCATAGCAGTGATTTATAAGCGAAAGAGATGCACAGGCAATGCTGTTAAGTAATTCACAGAAATAGTTAATTTCTTTTCTTTCTTTTTTTTCTTTATCAACTGTGAGAATCAAAGATCAAACACCCAAAAGATTAGTCATCTATATATTTTTCTCAAACTGAAAGAAATGAAAAGCATAAATAGAAATATTAAAATAATATTTGTAATATGTCAGTAAAGGAAGTAATAAAATAAGATTTCATTCTTCCTAGTCTTCACGGAACAAAATATTCAGTTCCGGTTGAATCATCCCGTATGAAAATCATTTTCTCTTTGTGGTGAAGTCTGTTCAAAAATAAGTAAAATTTGGCTTGGTCCAAAAATTTTTGAAAAAAAAAAAGGGGGCATATACTTTTAAATCGTTATTTTTCCACAATTAAACATTAAAATTAATTCTTTTTAAAAATTTTGTAGATTTTGAGATTTATTAAAATAGAATTAAACGCATGAAAAAAAGAACCTGCATATGACGGAATCTTCTTTTAAACTGAAAATTTCTTTTAAACTGTTCATCCGTGCAAAAGGAATACAATAATACGCGAGAAAAAATATATTATACATTAACACCTGCTAAGAAGGGAACTTGTCTATAACGTATTTTTTTCTTTCCAATGCGATCCCGTCTTAGGAGATTTTACTTTAACCATATAGCATTTTTTAGATTTTTGTTTCGATTTCATGGAATAATAATATTAATGATAACTTAAGCATTTATATACAACAAACAAAGGCTCATTAAAAGCAAATATCGCAGCTTACGGGGCCCTTCTGCATAAATAAAAATTATAAACATTGAAAAAAAAAAAAAAAAAAGAACCAAGAAATTAAAATATTTTCTTCTGTCAGAACTATTCCGTAAGAGTAAAAATGAATGTTCTGTATAATTCAATCAGGCCGGGACGGGTTACGGTTGAAATTTTAACTTTTATAACGCGCCGGATTGCTAAATTTTTTTTTTCTAAAATTTCTCTAAAAGTTAAAATTTTGGCTCGAGCCCGGCACGGCCTATGCCAAAATTTTAACTTTTATAACGGGCCGGGTGGTGTCAATATTTTTTTGTTCGGGGCGGTCCGGACCGTATTTTTCTCTATGGATCGTGACGGACCCGGGCCTGGAAATTTCGGCCCGTGCAGACTTCTAGCATGAATAAATAGGGGCAGCACACAAAGCCGGCCTTCTTGAACTCACTTGAATGTAAAATACAATTTAGGACCTCACTTTTTTTTTTTTTTTTCAGTAAAATAAAAATAATTTATAATGTTTCATTGGGGTCTGCCTACATGCGCGGAGGCTATGTGCCAACCCTTCTCTGTATATATATATTTTTTTTTCTTTCCTTTATTGGGAAAAGGCTTTTAGTTTCCATTGAAGACCCTCTATAATCAGCTTGGGTTTGATTTTATCTGCTACGTCACACTTCCACTTTATTGCCGCCACTGGTCATGTGCTACACTAATTTCTTGCATTTTTGACTTTAATTCATCGAAAATTCATTCATTTTAGCTTACTTCACTATAAAAAGGTTTATTTTTATTATCGTAAATAACTAACACTCATTTCATTTCAGATGATGACTCACAATACTGCATACTTTGTAAGAGTCTTAATTGGTGGTTTTATAATATAAACGCATCACTAAAGAAACAAACTATCAAGTGCATTGGAAGTTATTTCTGTTCTTTATCTTCTTGCTCAGCAAAATTCTCTATGACCCGAATTAGCTGGACTAAATTTTTTTTTATTCAAAATAAGTTTCGTTTTCAGCATATTAATTTTGCTCCTATTGAAAGTATCAGCAAATCAGTGGGGTCCTGCGGGCCTTTTTTTAAAACCTACAAATTCTACTTAAAATCAATCCTTTAACCAGACTCGAACACTAAAAAAATATCCCGCAACCCCAATCAAATATACATCTTCAAAAACTCTGAAGTTTTAAACTTTTTTTTAACTACTATTATTTACTTTTTTTTTTTTTATATATATATATATAGAATTTTTTATTTGAAGTAATTAAAGAGATCATTATTGATGCTACATATCTATTGCTTGCGGATGCATAATTTGAAATATGTGGTAAAATTTTCGCATAAATATTTATGCAGTATTTTTTTCCTTTCTTTAATCTATATTTCATATTAAGAAAATTCTCAATTTAAGTAGAAATCAAGTCGGATGAGGCAGAATTTCATTTATTTTTAATGTTTGAAATGGCCCATTCTTAATTCCTAACATAGATGAACAGTATGAAACTTTTAACACATTAAAGAAGTGTTTCGGAAATAAATATCTTTTTTAATTTATTTACAAATGAATTATATCTTGATTGGTAAGTGATTGTTGTCCTGTGGTGTCACTTTTAACAAACTTCCATGCATTGAAAATTTTATTCAAAGCACCAAATTCGATAGCATTTTTTTTTTCTTGGAAAGGTATGTCGAAAACTAGAAAAAACTATTCGACTTTACAGTTTTATTTTAGAGCACAACCAATTACTGCATTTATAAGTAAAGAACGATTCAGAAATTTATTAGAAAGTAGTTAGTTTGAATTTGAGAATAGTTTTAAGGAAAAGGGCAGCACAGTAAAATAAAACTAAAATTTCAAACAGGCAAGGCCGTTAATAAAATAAAGGATCCGGGGTGGGCGATAAAGAAATAAAAAATATAAAGACTAAATATAAGATTAGTAAAAGGAATTCGGTTTCAAACTTTTGTCTAATATAGTACATTTTATTCTCTACATTTTTGATCTTTTAAAGACTTTTGTTGGGACTTTTCGCTTTCTTCGGTGATTTTTTTTCCTGCTTAAAAAAAAAAAATCGGCGTCAATGATATTCCGGGCTTACTATAATAAATGTTGCCCTCTGCATTTTTTGAATTTTTAATGAGATTTTTAGCTTTTTTTAGAATTCTGCAATGATTTTTCTCTGTTAGTAAAAAAAATCCAGATTTAATCTTTTAGCTCAATATCATAAATTTTGTTCTCTTTTCAATAAAGTTTATTCAAAATTCGTAGCGCTTTTTTTTTTTTTTTTTTTTTTTTTTTGACTTTTTAGAGTTTTTGCGAGGTATGCGATTATTTTTTAACATTTTAAAAATAATTGTAATTAAAATCAACTGTTTTAATCTTTCTTCCCAATATAGTAAATTTTGTTCCTTTGACTTTTGAAATAAATTTTCCCTTCTTTTATATATATATTTTTTTTTTCATAATTTTTAAACATTAGTAAAAGGAATCCCATTCCAGTCTCGAAGCCCATTATAGTATATTTTGGAAATATTCGAAATCTATACATCTGTTTTTAAAGGGCTTTTTTTTCCCCCATGCCCGGACAACGATGGATCGATCAGCTAGTAGAGAAATATTTTATAACCTATTTTAATATACATCTTCAACAATTATAATATTCTAACCCCATTTTTCATTTTATTTTAAATTATATTAATTTTTTAGAGTCTTTATATCTGAAAGTAGTAGTCTAAGAATCTGCCGCTATTCTTTAATCTATGGGTTGAAGGGGTATAATTCAAAAATATTGAACTTGCACGCACAATCCTGAAGTTCTGCATGCAGTGCTTCACAAAATATTTTATTTAATAAATTCGTTTGAAAATAATAAAATTAAGATTTTTCTGTCTGTCAGTTGGTTTTATGTAAATTCTTTGAAAACAAGGATCAAATTTAATTGTCTGAAAGGTTTTTCGGGTATAAACCAAATAATTTGTAAACTATAGTTGCCTCTCTCTCTGATTTTATTGCTGTTCGAAGATAAATCCAAGAAAAAGTATTGAACAATTGCAGGTCACTCCCTTGCTCTGCCCCGCTGTGAGGGTTTTTCTGAATAACTACTAAAATGAAGGAGAGAGAAATGTTGAAAACTTTCCGCATTGGTAAATGACGTGTGTTTATCAGTGAGATTTACGACCAATTTGAGGCAACAGAAAAAGTGGAAATATGCTTGTTTTCCGTCTTTTTAGAATATTTAAAAGCATGAAGGAATCGCTCCCCTTTATTTTTAGGGGATTGGTCCATTTTTCATTGGACCAAAAGCAATTGGTGGAAATTTCCCCAGCTTCAGTAAAAACAACAGTTCCAGTATCAGAATTGTAGAGTTCGTATCAAAATTAGTTGAGTGTTAATTTTTAAAAAGGTTTTTTAAGTGCTTATTCAGCGCTAATGCCTTCGGGAAAAAAAATGAGGGATATTAATATGAGACAATTTGGAGAGAAAAAATAAAGTCATCCTGTCACCCAGGAAAATGTAGGTAAGTGTTTTTTCTTTTTAAGTTGCAACGTTATCGAAACTAATGAAATGAACGAAACTTTTGAGAGAAATAAAAATTCCAGTAAATGGAAAAAAAGAGTAAATTTGAAAAGATGAATATTGAATGTTAAAAGTGTTAAATTACTTTTACTCTTTTATTTACTAGGGATCGAACCCGGACCTCGGATTTTAGAACACAAAGGAAAACTATTTTTTAATATTGACCCCTTGGGGACGATCGACACATATACGTGCCGCAAAAAGGCTTAAGAATTCTTGTTTATCCTCACCAGTAAAATTTTACTGCAAAATTTGCCTTATTAAATCGTAGCATTTTCTCAATTCAATAAGGCACATATTTCTGTTTTTAAAAACTGGTGAGAAAACATTAAACATTTCGTAAAAGGCTCTCGTGGCGAAGAGGTTAAGATATATTTATTTAAATGCCTATTAACAAAACCATTTTTTCTTTTTTTCTGAATTATCAATTTCGCATTCAAATTAAGTTTTGAAATTTATTAAAAGCTATACTTTCGTATAAGTTAATGTATAAAAACACCAAAGATTTTGTTATTTACAGCAGTAATTTAATTCAGATTCTTTCAATTGTATGGGCACGTAATTTGATTACATGTCTGTTATGTTACTGTTTTACTTATTTTATTGTCTCATGAAATTTAAAAACAATTATGAAATATCTGCCAGAAACAAATTCTGAGCTGGATTTACTTACTCTTTTCCGTCAAGTGTCTTTTACAGAATTTTTAATCTTTTATCATTGGTTTTTAAAAACAGAAATTTTTGCCTCATTTAATCGGAAAAATGCCCCTAATGCTATAAAAGAAATTTATAAAGATACTTAGTTTGCATTTTAATATGCTTATTTATTTATTTATTTTCATTGGATAGTTGATATTGATCTGTAAGGCCGTTTGTTACTTTTTTCAATTTTGATTGCAGATTTTTTTATAAGAATGCTTTCGTTTTTCGAAACCGGTTATGAAAATGAAAGTGTCCTCTAAAAAAAAAAAAATCTGCAATCACAATCAAAAAAGTAAAAAAGGGTCTTTGTATAGATCGATGTCACATATCCAATTTAAAAAAAAAAATCGTTTAAAAATATTGAAATGCAACCGAGATATCTTTATAAAATTCTTCAATAGGATTAGCAATAGTGAACAGGTCTTTTCAGTTGATTAAAATAGCCTCTTAACTTAAATGCAAACGGATTTATCTTTCATAATCTCTATGCACGGTGGATGATTTTTAAAAATTCATGCTTGAAAATTATTTAAAAAATATTAAATTGCGATATAATTTTCAAACTAATTGCAGTACAGTTTTGAAAATAATTGTATTTGTAAGTGCATATTTTTCTCTATTTGCCGAGGTAAAAATTGATAATATGCTATGCTTAGAAATTTTAAAAATGCAGTGAAAGCGAAATTTAACCGCGTGCTGTTACCGACATCAAATGACGTCAACGTTACGGACGAACACCTTTGTCCTTTATTATTTTTGTAGTTTTATTTCCATCCAGGTAATATTCAAATAGTCCGCAGCGCCGTGCGAAGGGGGCGGTCGCTCCGGGCGCTGAAATTTAGGGAGCGCCAAATTTATAGTACCAACGTCATTTTTAGTTTGTTATAAGAAACAGTTGGGTGGTGGTGGGGGGGGGGATGCCAAATTGATACTTCGCGCGCTCCTTGTCGTATGCGTTGTATAGAGTATCAGTCTGTAAACAAACTGATCTAAAAACTAAATTTCATTTGCAGAGAAAAATTATATTGCACAGTGTGAAGCTTCCATGTAAGAGTATGTCTATGTAAAAGTTCTTGAGTAGATATCAAAAATATTCAAAAATAACTTTTCAATAAATTCTTTCATGACTGATGTTTTGGTGTTTCTCAAAATATAACAGGGAAGGAATTATATTTTCAATAAAAGTTTATTCTTCAAACAAACAACAAAAAATAACAGATAAAACTTTAAAAGTAAAACTGATCATTCTCAAAAATACATACTTCTTTTTTGTAAACATCCTCAGGATAAAAATCATCTTTCACTTTCTCAATGAGCATAAACATATATCTCTAAATGAGCTCAGCACTGGATGTGAACTAGAAACCAAAACAACATCCACCATAAGGTCACATAACTAAAACATCTTTCCTTCAAAAACCAGCTGACTAACCACAAGTATCTTAAAAAACATGAGCAGCTGTAAATGACTCACCTACAGTATTTAAAGAGCTAGTAGAATGAACTAGAAGCAGGAAGTAACGCCCTCTTTAGTTAACAGCTGTTAGAAATGAATACCTAATTAACTTCCTGTGCACGTGTAAGGGGGATGACGTCATCACATCATCATAGCAGGTGCTAAAGTATCAAATAGACAGATGCCCTGTTGTTTTAAGAATACGGCAAAAAGTAAACAAACTCAAGTGGATTTTAAAACATTAACAAGGAAGTGTTTTTAATAAAAATAAAAGATATTTAAAGGTGAGTAAGTTATTAATAAATATATTTAAAATAAAATAAATATATATCTTTAAAGTAATTTATAAGTAAATATTAATTTCTAACTTTAGTTTAAAAAGGTGGATTATTGAATGTGAAGTAATTTGAAAAATAATAGTAGGCCATAGTTATATATATCCCTAAAGTAAACCATGTTAAATTAAACTTAGGAAGTGTTGAGAACTTTAAACTTGGAAGGTTTTCAAACCTGACAAATGTCCCCCCTCTCGACACTTCATAAAAAAAATTCACCCAATTACACATATAGCTTTCCTCAAAGATTCTCAAACCAAAATTTCTGAAAATGAAGTAATTAGATAATTCAGATCAAGTGCTGAGCCAGGATTACACATCACAACACATAAAAATATACATCACTACATAAAAATTAACACTTAAGATATTAGAGCAAATACACTGTTCGTACAATGAAAATTTGGCCACAAAAATTTCTTGCTTTTTGCAACAATCACCAGATACTCTCATAAAACAAGTTGAAGAAACATCAGAACAGTCCTGAAGCATCTATTCACCGAAAAAGTTCAAGATTTAGAGTTAAAAAAAAAAGTCAGTCACATTAATTTGTTGATTAAACAATTTCACTGTAATTCACGAAAACTATTAAATTGAAGATCATTAACTCCACGTGATCATTCATATGACAATTGATGAACAATAATCTGGAAACACTTGAAACTTGTGAACACAGGAATCACTCAGGATCATCACAGCAGAAAAAATTTTTAGGTGTAGCAGGAAAAAAATTTAGTTGTTGCAGGAACCTGATATGACTTTAGACAATACAGACGGTTTCATCCATTCAAAGTCCATTCAGCATGGTCATTCATTCAAGTTGCCTGGCCAGGCCTTTTAGATTCATTCAACATATAATGAACATCAGGTTCCTGTAAATCAGAAAAAAAAACTTCTTTAAGCAATAAAGAATTCAAACAATTTTAAACTTCTGAATATACAGAAAAATTTAGCATCAAGAAAATTCATAATAATTATATTCAATTTTTAACTTTTCATTTGATTATTTCACTTTAACCCTACATCAGTACATTTAATTACCTTAAAATTTCACTATGCTAAAGCTTTTCAATTAAGTAACCTTTTTTTTTTTTTTTGAAATACATAATACCAACAAGAAATTTGTTTCAAAAATATTTCTTAAACACAAAATTCAAAGTATAAACACTATTCTTTACAAAATCTATGCATACATATACATTAAATTTTAAACAAGATAAATACACAAATTTAAGTACTAGAAATATTATTCAATTGTTTATATCAAAAACATTTTCAATAAATCGGAGCAGGTCATTTTTGGTGAGGGGTTTTGTAAACACATCGGCTAAATTAGCCTTACTTCTTACAAAAACTAAGTTAAATTTCTCATAATATACTAATTCACGAATAAAAAATAACTTTATATCAATGTGTTTTGAACGGGAATTTTCAATTGGAGATTTGACAAAATCTATTGCAGCTTGATTGTCAACCCTTAACAATGGTTTTGACTTACGGTTTTCTATAAAGCCCTTTTCTGAACACTCACTAAGTATACGGTCAAACCAGATGAGATTTTTCGCAGCTTCTGTCATGGCTACAAACTCGGACTCCATGGTGGACAGTGTGACACTTTTTTCTTTAAAAGTTCTCCAATCTACTGGAGCAGTGTCTAATAACACCAATTGCCCTCCCATAGAGGTCCGATCATCCCTATTGGCCGCAAAATCCGCATCCGAATATGTAATTAAGTCAAGGTTCTGACAATCAAGTTTAAGTTTGTAATGTTTGGTATGATTTACATACCCCAAAAGTCTGAGAAGCCCACACCAGTGGGTCATACCAGGATTAACCTGAAATTGCGAGAAAATGTTAACCGCGTAACTAATGTCAGGTCTGGTTTTATTTGCAATGTAAGAAAGACAACCAAGAATATTTCGATATGGATACTGAGACATTTCCGATTTTTCATTTTCTGTGACAGGACAATTAACCTTTGAATAAACAGAACCCTTTGAAATTGGCAAAGAGGAAATTGGTATCTTATATTTCTCAAATTTCCTATACACCTCCTCAATGTATTGTCCCTGATGAATTTCTACCACCCCTGTTGATTCATCAAATTCTACACCAAGAAGTCGTCTAGTTCTACCTAAAACTTTAATTTCAAAATGTTCCTGTATCAACTCCAGAACTTTATTAATTACAGCATCAGAGATGCCAAAAATGACCATATCATCCACATATAAAATAAGGAGAACATTTGTTGAAAAAGTATATACACAATTACAGCTATCCAATTTTACAAAACCTAAGTCTGTCAACACCCTATGAATCTCAAAAAACCATTCCCGGCCGCTCTGGCACAACCCGTAAATAGCTCTGTCCAATTTACAATATAAATCTTCACTACCTGGTACCTCAAAACCTTTAGGTTGACTCATGAAAATATCTTCTTTAAGAGGAGCATAGAGATATGCACTTGTTACATCACACTGCAAGTGGACCCACTTTTTAAACACGACAAGCAATGAAAAAAAGAAACGTACCACACTAAAATTCACGACTGGGGAAAACGTTTCATCATATGAAATACCCTTCTCCTGTTTAAACCCTTGTGCAACCAGGCGGGCTTTAAATTTAGCTATATTTCCCCCCTCATCATGCTTTAAGGTGAACACCCACCTACAGCCAACTGGTATGGTATTAGCTGGCAATTTGGACAAGTGCCAAACTCCCCTCTTTTTCATGACCTCAAGTTCTGTTTCCATGGCTTTTAGCCAAAATTCTTTTTCAGGAGATTTAATTGCCTGATTGTATGTCTTTGGGATTTGTACCGAGTCTAGTCATGCCTGTGTATTATGTGAGCTTGGTGTAGCAGACGGTTTACCTTGAATTTTACCTGAAAAATTATTTTTACCAGAAAAATCAAAATTTTCTTTATTAAAATCAATATTATTTGACTTACAGTATTTTTCAGCTTCATTTAATGATCTTATTCTTTTAGTACAGCCCTCCTCATAATAGTATATGTCAGTTCTATTCTCATTGGGACGCTGTGTGGCTCTCCTAATCCAATTTGAAACCCTTGAACCAGAATTATTCAACTTAGCATCATTATCATCATCCGACGAAACCTGCGAATCCTCTCCCATAGTATCTGATGTTTGACTGATAGGACGTGTGGATAGGTCTGATAGTTCCCCTTTTTCAACATCACTGTCACTATCACTATCATCATTAAAGTTTACACTAGGGAAAAGATCATTACAGTTATTCAGTTGATTGGAGCCCAGCACAGCTCCACTTCCCAAACTCTTAAAATTTCCCCTTTCGTCGAATGAGACATTTATTGTTTCAATTACTTTGTTTTCATTGGGATACCAGATGCGATAACCCTTAGTTTTGTATGCGTAACCAATAAGGATTCCCTGTTTGGCCTTTGGCTCAAGCTTATGTCGTTTTTGGGCGGGGACACCCACATATGCAATAGAACCGAATACCTTAAGGTGTTTTAGGGAGGGTTTGTTGCCACTGTACATTTCTATGGGTGTTTTAGTTTGTCCTTTTGGGCATAAACGATTCCAAACGTAAGTAAAATGTGTCATTGCATCTGGCCAAAATTTAGTATCTAAACCACTATCCTGCAACAAAGTACGTGCTCCATCAGCAACTGTTTGATTATAGCATTCAATTTTCCCATTTTGTTGCGGCGTATATATATTTGTCAATTCATGTGCTATACCCTTATTCGAAAAATAATTATCAAAATCTGCATTCTTAAACTCTGCCCCATTGTCAGATCTAAAAGATTTTACCCTTAAATTTAAAAAATTTTCAGCTCGCTCAATATGTCTTTTAGTAACTGCAAAAACCTCTGTTTTATCCCTTAATGGATATAAAGCCACTTTATTTGAATAATCATCCATAATGGAAAGGAAGTACTTTTCACCATTTCTACCACGAACCCTACATGGTCCCCACGTATCAGCAAAAACAAGCTCCAGTGGTTTTTCAGTTCTCTTTTCTTTTAAGGGTTTAAAAGACACTTTTCGAAATTTATTAAGTTTACATGTTCTACATATAAAGTCATTACATTTAATATTTGGCAGACCTTTAACACAATTATTTTTATATGTGTGTTCTATAATAGATTTATTTACATGACCTAAACGCTTATGTAACATTTCAAAATTTTCCCGAGCTTTAGTTACATTTAGATTTTCAAAACTTACTTTCTTACTTTTATATACATTTTTAGGATAAACATAATACATGCCATTACGTAAAACAGCCTGAAAACGAAACTTATCATGTTTGTATACTTTAACTTTACCCCCACCGCCAATGAACCTTGCTCCCATTTTATCTAGACGTGGACCAGATATTAAATTTTTTCTTAATTTTGAAGAATGTAAAACATCATGAAGAGTTATGGTATTTCTACCAAAATTTAACTGTACAGTTCCAGTCCCTTCTACGGGAAAAGTAAGATCCTTCACTGCTACCGACAAATGCTGATTCTCTAAAGTTCTATAATTAGTAAACAGTTCTCTAGACATACAAAAGTGGTGTGAGGCACCAGAATCCCAAATCCAAACACCATCAGAACTTGCTTCACTAAAATTAGACTGTATAAAAAAATTGCACTTACGTGAAGTACTTCTTTGTGGTCTGAAGTTCTTTCTAGCACCAGGTTCATTCCACTGAGAGCTCCTGCCAGCACGAGATTGCCGATGCTTAGAACGTCCTCTAGTTGGAAAGTCCTTGTTCCTTGAAGGCGATCTGGAAAAATCCCTGTTCCTTGAAGGCGATTTGGGAAAACTCTTGCCTCTGCTAGTGGGAGAAACAAAGTTATTTCGATTGATTGAACATTTTGATTGTGTATGACCAAGTCGACCGCATGTCCAGCATTTTACTTTTATCTTTTCCACCATATTGTTTTGCATATCAAAAAGTTCTTTTTCAGAATCTGCTTTGCGAAGTCTAAGACGTGTTTCTTCAGCATTGAGTTCCTGGACTATTTTAGAAAAAACAAAATCACCTTTATCCCATCTCATTATATTATGAACTACTTGATCAAATTGAGAGGGTAAGTAACGCAAAAGTTGAAAACATGCATATATTTCGTCAAAATTTTTATTAAACTCCTGAAGTTGTATGGTTAAACGCTGAAGACGTGAAGCAAAAAGACTGATTTTTTCATCCCTTCCAATACGTGATTCAATTAATTCTGAAAAAATTTCCATATGCTGTGATCTAGTATCTGGTATGTAACTTTCCTTCAATATTTTCCAAGCTTCTACAGGACATTTAGTATTTTCAATTAACTTTCTAAAATCTCTCTCAACATTCAAGAAAATAAAAGACAAGGCTACATCAAACTTATGTTTAATCTTTTTAACATCAGCAGCTGTTACAGTAGTACTAACTTCTGGCAGTATCTCTTCTCCTGTAATTATTTCCCACAAACCTTGATTTATCAACAAATACTTCATGTCGGCACTCCAACTCTGGTAATTAGTTGCGTTTAACTTGTCGATGTAATTATTTGATTGGGCCATTTTAAAAAAGAATTCTAAAATGAAATTCTAAAAAAAATTTCTTTCTTCTTTTCAAATACCTCCTTATATTAAAAGCTTCATTTAAAATCAACAATAAAAATTAGCTTTTCACCATGAAGTAATGCATCAACTTTCTAAAAAAAGACTTCATACAAATCAAACTTCCCAAAAATTCTTCTGAAATTCCAAAAAAAAATTTTCATTATATAGCTCATTTTCAAAAAAAATTTCATATAAAAACCATCTCTCTAAAAAAATTTTTCATTCTATAACTTATTTCTAAAAAATTTCCGTAAAAACAGCTCATTTATTATTTTATCTAGAAAAATTTCTCATATTTTGATATTACTATACCAATACAACAATAACTGCCCCCCCATCTGATTATCTTGTATATTCTATTCATTAATGGAGGCAGTATTTTAAATTTTTAGGCTCATCAGCTGGGAGAAATAAATATATCTCTTAATAAGCAAAAGATATTTCATTAATCTATTCAAGAAAAACACCATTCAGGAAAAACATTCAATAAACCATGCCAACTATTCACTATATAAACACACTCCTCATGGTTGATGGGATACGCCCATAACCACTATCAGTCTGTAAACAAACTGATCTAAAAACTAAATTTCATTTGCAGAGAAAAATTATATTGCACAGTGTGAAGCTTCCATGTAAGAGTATGTCTATGTAAAAGTTCTTGAGTAGATATCAAAAATATTCAAAAATAACTTTTCAATAAATTCTTTCATGACTGATGTTTTGGTGTTTCTCAAAATATAACAGGGAAGGAATTATATTTTCAATAAAAGTTTATTCTTCAAACAAACAACAAAAAATAACAGATAAAACTTTAAAAGTAAAACTGATCATTCTCAAAAATACATACTTCTTTTTTGTAAACATCCTCAGGATAAAAATCATCTTTCACTTTCTCAATGAGCATAAACATATATCTCTAAATGAGCTCAGCACTGGATGTGAACTAGAAACCAAAACAACATCCACCATAAGGTCACATAACTAAAACATCTTTCCTTCAAAAACCAGCTGACTAACCACAAGTATCTTAAAAAACATGAGCAGCTGTAAATGACTCACCTACAGTATTTAAAGAGCTAGTAGAATGAACTAGAAGCAGGAAGTAACGCCCTCTTTAGTTAACAGCTGTTAGAAATGAATACCTAATTAACTTCCTGTGCACGTGTAAGGGGGATGACGTCATCACATCGCCATAGCAGGTGCTAAAGTATCAAATAGACAGATGCCCTGTTGTTTTAAGAATACGGCAAAAAGTAAACAAACTCAAGTGGATTTTAAAACATTAACAAGGAAGTGTTTTTAATAAAAATAAAAGATATTTAAAGGTGTGTAAGTTATTAATAAATATATTTAAAATAAAATAAATATATATCTTTAAAGTAATTTATAAGTAAATATTAATTTCTAACTTTAGTTTAAAAAGGTGGATTATTGAATGTGAAGTAATTTGAAAAATAATAGTAGGCCATAGTTATATATATCCCTAAAGTAAACCATGTTAAATTAAACTTAGGAAGTGTTGAGAACTTTAAACTTGGAAGGTTTTCAAACCTGACATAGAGATCGATCAGACACTCTTTCAACTTGAATTTTTAATAACGGGAATCGCAAAATTTAGTGAAAAATGCGTTCAGTTGCAGAAAAAAAAAATCGCCGCAGCATTAATGCAAAAAATAAATAACCTAAAAACGTGTAAAAATTACAATCTGGGGAAATATAAAATTCTAGAAAGGGAAATTAAGAGGATTATTTTATATTGTCACTGCAAAATATTAGGGGGTTAAAGGGGAAGAAGCAAATACTTTTTGGGGGATGGGGTAGGGGGGGGGAGATTAATTAGTTGGTTATTTATAATTGCATTAATGTGCCCTTTTTTTCCCAAAGTGCCCTTTTATAGCAAAGCGCACCTTGCCTGCCCTTAATCCTAGAATGAACTCTGGTTTAGTTATTTGTATAATTTGGTTAAATTATCAACAGGACATTGAAATAGTACTGGAAAAAATATAGACTTGTAAATGTTAAAAAAGCCTCTAAAAATCAAGGCCAATTAAAAAAAATTTTTGAAAATGCCCTCACACACATATATATTATCATAGCTGCTTGCTTTTTGTTTTTAATTTGGCAGATGTATTTATCTGCAAATATATATGTATAAAAGGCGAGTAAAATGAATATTGAAAATTTAGTATAAATTATGATAAAAGTTGTAAAGTCAAACAGAAAGGTCGATGTGATTAATGTTGTATGTAAAAAAGTCAGATATCTGTCATTTACAAAAGGTCATTTGACCTTTCATGACATTTATAGTTTTAAAGCTGCTTTATTTTTTCATTTGCCAACTTTAATTATTTTACATTTTGATTAGTTGCACGAAGAATGATGAACATTTATTGGAAGAAACATTTTGTTTCAGAACACGTGATGGAATGTGAGTTAATTTTTTTGCATTTAAAAAAAGTTCTAGTAGTTTTATCATTTGGCTTTTGTAATTTCACGTTAATTATTATATTTTATGTGACATTAAAAGTATGATTACCTTTGTTTAAGATCAGAGTTTTTTATAAATTAAATTTTTACAAGTAACTAAATAAAAATAATTTTTTTTAATTTATTTATTTACTGTTGATAATATTTGTTATATATAATTATGAGATTTCATGAAATAAAAATATTCATTATTATAAAATATTTATTATTATAAGGTGATATTCTTTAAAGCATTTCGTCTTGAATTATAAATTTAACTCAGTGTTCACAATTTTTTTAATAAAAATATAAAGTTTTTTTTTAAAATTTAAATAAAATTAATTTTTTTTTTTTTAGTTAAATCAGATTTTTTTAAATTTTATTTTCGTTATAAATCTGACTCAGCATTATTGTTTTACTTGACTTTTCTTTTAATTAAAAAAATAAAAATTATAAATGCACACACTTACATGCAAAGTTAACATTTTAGGTCAAGGGAAAAAAAAATCGGCACAGATATCATATACACACCACATTTGCATGTGTTTTCCCCCGCCAGTTTGGCAAAGCATATCTGTGCCAAGGAGGAGATCCATAAGCTATAAATTTATTAAATTGTTAGTGAAATAAAATAAGAAAAATTAAAGATGATGCCTTTTATTAAATGTGCTGATTAAATGATGCAACTGCATGCATTCAATATGGCTATAAGTATTAGCATTTACAATTCATTGTGAAAATTATATTTACTGTTTTGTTACTTATTAAATTTATTATTTGTAACTGTTTATTTATCACTTCCTTTTTTATTGAATTCATGTTTATTTTCTGTTATTTTTAATTTTAATTCTTTAAATTATTTTTATTATAAAGTATATCAATAATTATTTATATGAAACTGTAATTTATTTATTTTCATTTCCTTTTTAAAATACTAGAATCTTTCATTTTTTTCACTTTAGTTTATTTTTATATTGCAATAAAAAAATCACATGCTGTTATTTCATGCGATTTCCAATATACATTCAAAAATAAAATTTTTGCCAAATTGGCAGAGGAAAAACACATGAAAATGTGGTGGGTATAGAGATGGGAATGCTCGGAAAAAAACCGGAAAAATTGGGAAAAAAACGGTTTTTTTCCGAAGGCTTATTTTTCAATTTTTCCGAACTGGAAAAATTGAAATTTCATTTATGAAATAATATAGTGAAAATTTTGTAATAGCTACATTCTCATACTTTTTATTTTATTTATTTTTATGTTGCGTGTCCCACATGAAAACTTTAATGTCGGTAATCTGATCTCTGAGCAGAAATCTGTTTGAGAAGACTTAAAAAGATCTTTCACATTTTTTTTTTTTTTTTTTTTTTTTTTTTTTTTTTTTTTAACACAAGATCTTTTGCAAAATTTCTCTTGAAAATAGACATTTCAGAAAAAAGTTTAATCTACAAATTGAATCTTTAGCAAATGCAGTGATTGAACAAAAAAAAAAAAATCTCATGCCATATAGCAGCTGAATCTTATCAAGTTGTATATGCATAAATAACCTTATTAAAAATGTCTAAATAGAACTCTAAAAATAGTAATAATTTCTTATTCACAAATTCTGAATATATTTTGTATAAATATATATAAAAGAAATTCACAATTTCACAAAAACAGGATTACATGAAAAAAATCTAGATATATAATTAAATGCAACTTCTTTTTTTAAAATTAATTCATGGGCGAAATTATTTCAATAATATGCCGATTAATAGAAATCAGCACTACTATGTTGCATTTTTCAAGATTTCGTTATAGCTGATTAACTGAATGTTTTTTCAAGGCATTGAATCTAAAATTGACCTCCATTTTATCTCCATAATGTACAGTAATGTTGCAAAATCATGGGCAGTTTGCATTAGAAAAGTACAACTGCGATGAAAAAAAAAAAAAAAAAAATTACAAGTAACTATGTTCCAAATTATGCATTCTCTCTTGATTAAACTTAGAATTTGTGTAGTTTTTTAAAGCACAATAGAAGTTTATCTCTGTATGAAACTGCTTTTGTTAATTCCTCAAATAGCGAGCATTTTTATTTTCTATTTGTAGTGTTCTGTTTTCATAACTTTTGAGTTCCATTCCTAGAAATATGAAATTACCATATGGAAACATTATTGAATATGGTTTCTTACTCAAGAATATAATACCAGATTTCAGGATAAAAACAAAAAAATTATGTTTAATTAAACTTAAAAAAAAATATTTTTCTGGTTTCAGTGAGTAAAAATCTAACAGTCAATATCCTATGCTATTTTTTAGTTGCAGAACTGAGTAAGCCAAACTAAAACTTAGTTTTGTTTGAATTTAGATTATAAAACTATATCAAAACTTTGAGTTGAGATTGGAAAGCTATACCAAAACTAAACATATTTTTTTAAAGGATATGAAATTATATAATTGTAAGAAAAAAATGTAATAATGTAAAAGTATACATTTTTTTTAAACAAACAATGGAATTTTTTGAATACTGATGTTGATAATAATGACAAAACTGCAACAATTTCTTTAAACTAGTATCATTTACTTTAAAACTATACTTATGTAATTGGAATGCATAATTTATTTCATTCCAAACTGCAGACATATTGGCCCAGGTTCTTACATTAGGTCAATTGGTAGTTAAACATTTATCTGAAAAATCATTTCAACAGAGATATGATATAACAAACAATAGTGTTTTAAAAATTCTTAGGCTGTGGAAAAAAAAAAACTGAACTTTTAAAAGCAGGCTTTGCTACTTTCTTTTTATTTTGCATGTAATATAAAGTGAAAATAATTTTCATTTAATACAAATAAATGGGAAAAATGTTTATTATTTAATATTCTCTAAGAAAATAGAATTTATTTGGGAGAAACAGTCATGAAAAATCAATTTTTCCGGGTTTTTTTTTTTTTTTTTTTTTTTTGTAGTGTTCTGTTTTTACAACTTTTGAGTTTCATTCTTAGAAATATGAAATTAACATATGAAAACATTATTGAATATGGTTTCTCACTCAAGAATATAATACCAAATTTCAGGATAAAAAGAAAAAAAATTACGTTTAATTAAACTTAAAAGATATATATATATTTTTCTGGTTTCAATGAGTAAAAATCTAACAGTCAATAAATCCTATGCTATTTTTTAGTTGCAGACCTGAGTAAGCCAAATTAAAACTTAGTTTTATTTGAATTTAGATTATAAAACTAAATCAAAACTTTGAGTTGAGTTGAGATTGGAAAACTATACCAAAACTAAACATATTTTTTTAAAGGAAATAAAATTATAATTATAAGAAATAAGTGCAATAATGTAAAAGTATACATTTTTTATAAATAAACAATGGAATTTTTAGAATACAGTAGACTCCCTCAAATCCGCACAGCTTGGGACCAGAGGTTTTGCGGATTTTAGAATTTTGTGGATTTCTGGTCATCGCTTTGTTTACATTTTTTTTAAAAGTAATTTGAATGCAATTAATAATGAAATCAAAAGTTTAATGAATGCTTACAATATGCTAAAATATTAAAATAAGTAATAAACTAAGATAATAAAAATTTAGATAGTTTTAAAATGATAAAAATACAAAAGCAAAGGTCAAATTAATAATCAATGATGTACAATTAAATATTCATTATAAAGATGAAATGTATTTTTCTTAAATTATGCAATGAAACTTGTCTCATAAAGGTACAGTATTAATTCACATCAAGATCATAAAATAATGAAGCTTTATTTCAGGTTTAGCCAGACTTAATAACTAAAACAGCTTGATTAATACATAAATATGTATAGTGAGATTGTTATTGCCAATGATATCAGCAATATCTTAATTTTTTCAGAAATAAATTATTCTTTCTTCATGAAAAAACATGAATTCAATAACCTTAACAATAATTACAAATTACAAAACATATGGCATTGATATAAAATTAAAAAAGTCAAAATTTGTACCTACATCTCAACTGAATGTTTCATTGTTTACATCCATAAAATAGGTGCAGATTTTAGAGAGTTGCGGATTTTAGGAGTGCGGATTTGAGGGAGTCTACTGTACTGATATTGATAATAATGACAAAACTGCAATAACTTCTTTAAACTGGTATCATTTACTTAAAAACTATACTTAATGTAAATGGAATGAATAATTTATTTCATTCCAAACTGCAGACATATTGGCCCAGGTTCTTACATTAGGTCGATTGGTAGTTAAACATGTATCTGAAAAATCATTTCAACAGAGACATGATATAACAAACAATAGTGTTTTAAAAATTCTTAGGCTGTGGAAAAAAAAAAAAAAAAAAAAAACTAAACTTTTAAAAGCAGGCTTTGCTACTTTCTTTTTATTTTGTAATATAACGCGAAAATAATTTTCATTTAACACAAATAAATGGGAAAAAATGTTTATTATTTAATATTCTCTAAGAAAATATAATTTATTTGGGAGAAACAGTCATGAAAAATCAATTTTTCCAATTTTTCCGTTTTTTTTCAAAAAAAAACCCGGTAAAAAACCAGTTTTTTTCCGCCACTTATTTTTCCGGAAAATTTACATCTCTAGGTGGGTATATGACATCTGTACCAAAAATTTTCATTACACAAAATATATGGAAAACTAGAAATCAAATGTCAAAAAATAATATAAGTATTTTAGTTAAAATAAAAATAAGCTGCAGGACATAATTTTTAAACAAATTTGTAAATAAACTGAGATGTTAACCTTTGCTTTCTGTTTTGTTAATTTGCTTGAGCAGAAAAAGAAGTTTAGCAACTTTATCAGTACATTCCTAATTTCTGAATATACGAAACAACCAAAGGCAAGGCAGAAAACATTTGTTCTACTGATGCAATTTAAGCTATTGCAGTAAAAAATTAGTTGATCCTGAATTGTATAATTTTTTTAGTATCAGCCTTTTTAACCATTCTAAAGGACAAAAGGACTGTGATCCACTATATTAGATTCAAATAAAATTTCATTGAATGGTTCAGTTTTTTTTCATACTTTAATATAAAAGGCATCACCAAAGTAGCACACAAAGTCATGCAATTTTATTTTATCTCAACTTCCAGAAGTTTTCTAAATACCAGTGAGTAAATATTCCTGCTCAAACTTCTTTACTGTTGCAAGATTGCTTTAAAATTTCATTTGAATCAAATTATATATATATATATATTTTTTTAAACTTTAAAATTGTATTTTACTTTTTGACAAAGATTTTAAGCTTAATCTTTCTCAAAGTTGTTAGACTACTTGTATCCTTCTATAGTAAAAAAAAACTAGCCTTAAAAGGAATGACTTCTGGAATGATGCTGATGTGGAAGATTTCCGGAACTAACGAATCCGGGTTGTCCACTCCTTCCATGAGTCGAATAGACCAATCAGGAAAGGGCTCCGTCTATGCATCGCCATATGGGTTACCATAAAGAGAGGAAAGGTTACCATCGCCAACAATCGCCAAGTTTGTCGCCAACTTGGCGATATATCGCCAAATTTGGCGACCAAAATTAGTTGCCAAAAGTGACGCCAACTTGGCGATAACTGTAATATTTCGCCAAATTTTTAATTTCTTTACAACATCAGTCGTTTGATACGTCATTTGAGAGGTTTGCAACTGCTTTTTCATTTAAAGGATGTCTTGTGTGTTATCCTCCATTCTGCTCCCCAGGAGGGACACATTTTTAATTTCTTTACCGACTGGGGACAGTCGGGTTACACAAGATTTGAAAGGTCTGCAACTGCTTATTCATATTATGGATGTCTTGCGTGTCACCCCCACACTCTGCTCTCCCCAGGGGGGTCACATTTTTAATTTCTTTACAACCCCAGTTGTGTGACGCATCATTTGAAAGGTCTGCAACTGCTTATTCATATTATGTAAGTGTTGTGTGTCATCCCCCACTCTGCCCCCCCCCAGGGGGGCACATTTTTAATTTCTTTACAACACCAATTGTGTGACACATCATTTGAGAGGTCTGCAACTGCTTATTCATATTATGGATATCTTGTGTGTAACCCCCCCCCCCTCTGCCCTCAGATGGGGCGGATTTTGTAATTTCTTTACAACACCAATTGTGTGACACATCATTTGAAAGGTCTGCAACTGTTTATTCATTTTATGGATGTCTTGTGTGCCACCCCCACTCTGCCCCCCAGGGGGCACATTTTTGATTTCTTTACAACACCAGTCGTGTGACATCATTTGAAAGGTCTGCAGCTGCTTATTCATATTATGGATGTCTTTTGTGTCGCCTCCCCCTCTGCCCCCCAGGGAGGCATATTTTTAATTTCTTTACAACACCAGTCGTGTGACACATCATTTGAAAGGTCTGCAACTGCTTATTCATACCATGGGATATTGGCGAGCGCAGCAAGCAGGGGTAGCCAATAATTTGGAATCGCGAAGCGATTACGCGGGGGATTGGCGAGCATAGCGAGCAAGGGGGGCGGGGCCCCCCCTAGTAATATAAAACCAAATTATATTAAAGTACATTGTTATGTTTCTTTACATCTTAAATTTGTTTAGAAATAATTTTTAAAAAATTCTGTTTTAAATCAATAACTTAAAAAAATCAATAAAAAGTTATTTTAATCATCATTAAAATCAAGCTGATTTAAATCAATGAACCCTGATTTAAATAGAATTTTCATTTTCCATTTCATTTTATTTTCCATTTTCCATCCAGCTTCTTTCTAAAGAAGTGTTGGTTTCATTTCTACCTATTATAATGTAATTTTATTCATCCAATTTTAAACAGACCTTTGAAGTATTTTATCTTCATAACTGAGTATCTTAAAATTGCAGAATAAATTCAAAAATGCAATTAATTGCATGTATACTATACATATTACTGAGGAAATATAAAATTCTATTATTGAATTAAAAAAAAAAAAAATAGAAATATTTGATGTATTTTTCAAGTAACAAGATGCTAAGTGTAGTTTATTTTACATATATTTCATATGTAGTTGTGCAGGAATTGAACTTCATTCTGAATAAAGAGACTGACTCTGTAATTATCATTCAGTGAAAAATAATGAAAAAAATTGATGTTTTAATTTTTTACTTAAGTTATACTTTATTACCCCTAAAACATTCTGATGAAGTTTTATTAAGATTCAAGTATTATAAAGTGATTTTATGATATTGCTGTGCCTATAAATGTCACACTAATTTCTTTTAAAAATGATTTTTCTCAGTTTATATTTTTTTGACGAATAGATATGTTCAAAGTGATAAAACTTCTATGTAGGTACATTGGTTGGTTGATTTTTTTTGGGGGGGGGGGTTTAGGGGAGGGGGGTGATTCTTTATGGTCTATTTGATAAAACTACATATTGGATTTACAATAAAATAAAAAGGTACTGCTTGATTATCCTGTCAACCAAAAAAACTATCGCCAAAATATAAGATTACATGCCAATAATGGATGATTGTAAGTGTCACATTCACTTCATATTAACTATGATACATGTATTTGTTACATCATCAAGTGATTTTTTAATTTAACTTTTTTCTGTATTTTTGAGTATGTTTTACTAATTTATTTGTTTTTCTCTTATTTAAAATAAAAAGTGTGTCTATTTATATAATTTGGCGAAATTGGTCGACAGGGTAACCAAATAGTACCAATAAAAAGGTTTTTTTACAAATAAGAAAATGTAAAATAATTTCAGATTTTGCTGTAATTTTACATGTATTTGCACAGTTTACTTTTTTTTTTTTTTTTTTTTTTTTTACAAACTAATTAGCTAATGCTAAATCTGTTGTTTAAAATTATACAGAAGTTTTTTAAATTTTTTGAATTTTGCCAGGGAAATCAACAATTATTTCATAGAATCCCTTTCATTCATTGATGCCTTTATTATTATAGAACAAATGTATCTTAAATATTTTTAAAAACAAAAAAGTTCAAAGAGTACTGAGTCCTCTTAAGCAGATTAAATTATCCTATATTTGACATATTTTTTTTTAAGTAAAAATGAATGGAATATTAAATCAAGTGAGTCACATTTATCAATAAATTAATATGTAACAAGACATTTTCATTTCTTAAATAAATTCTTTTGGTGCAATTTCTTTTTAATTTAAAATTTTCAGTTTTTTTTTTTTTTTTTTTTTTTTTTTTAAGCTACTGAAATAATTAAAAAATATATATTCTGAGTTAAAAAATATACATTTTATTTAAAACTTCTTAGTACTTTCAGGTTGTATTTCCCAAGTCCATCGTTAAGAACATTTTAATAACTGATTGCTGTTTATTACAAATATGCCACTTCGTTTTAAAGTGCGAGATCCATTAATTAAAGTTGAAAGAGGTAGCAATCCCTTGAATTGAACTTAAATAGAGAAAATATACATTAACTGCAATTCTATTTATTTTATTATATCACTTTCTCTCATAGGCGACTTTCATTTTAAATGTGTTGTTGGACAGTCAAAGTAGCAGTGTTAATTAAATATGTGTACAAGAAAATGTTTAACTGCCATATCATAAACATCACTTTACTCAAATTTTCAAGATATTTAATCATATATTGGGAATATTGTACAATAGGATGTCGTTACAGGCTTGATTGTTTTTACATAAGAATTTCAATGGATTCTCTAATAGTGATTGCCTAGTAATTGGATTTGGGTAATAATTTTTTCATGATCAAAATTAATACTGATATTCTGATTAAAACTTGAATGAGAGCTGTGGATTGACAGCAAAATTTTATATCTGCTTTATGCTTTTTGATATTTCCTTTGAGGTTTTTCTTATGTACTCCATTATCCTATTGCTATCAGTTCTAAATGGAATAGTATGTACCTCAATTTCAATCATGCAAAAGTTATACACCCAACATCCAATTATTATGCATCTACTATCAGAAAATTTATATAAATAAATCCTGTGCTAAAACAATCAAGTGTGTAATGACACCATATCATACAATATCACCAATATATGGTTAAATATCTTGAAAATCAATCCTGAAAACTTGGAAATAATATCCTACTTATCAATTATTTAAAAGTAGCTTTAAACTAAAAAAATGCCTTTAAAAATAAAAAAGTGTACATTTCCTGACATCAGTGTTGTAAATTTTTTTAAAATCTGGTTGAAATTTTGCATGTTTTATACTAATAAAAGAAAATAATGAAATTGTAAAATTTCACTTATTTATTTTATAGTAATTGCCTAGAAGATATCTTTTAAAAAGTGAGAAACATTAATTCTGAATCTTAATTAAAATTTTAAAAATCTGTGCTTTTTTTTATAGCTGCATTTGTGATTTGGACAATTTTCGTAGTTGCGATGACCATCCAACAAGTCCTATAACTGGTGAAAAACTTGTTAAAAAGCTTATTGAAGATGGCTGGGAAGCAGTCATTCAAAAGGAGTGTATTCAACTTTGGCGTAAAGCCTTTCCTGACTCATATTTGTATGAATATAAAAGTAAGTATTATTAGATCTTGCTAATATTATTTTTAATTTAACAACAACCAAAAGAGCTTGTGTTGTAATATTTTTATGATGCCATTTTGTTTATTAGTTGAAATTGAAATGTCTCATTTTTACATATTTTCTCTTCTTGCCTAGTATAAAAAACTTTAGTTGTGTAAAATTTTAGCTAAAAATTTTAAAGTATCCTATTTTTTTAGCACTTTCCAACAAAGTTGAAAAGTGCTTATGAATTCGGATTTGTCTGACCGCCTGTCTGCACTCTAACTCACGTAAATATACTTCGATTGCCATGAAATTTTAGGACGCTATTGACGTTTACCCTAGCACGAACCTTATTGAAAATGAAGTTTCTACCATTATTAGTTTATCTACAGGGAGAATCAAAAGTTTCCCATTACATTACAGCCTATGGGGAAAAATCGTTTCAAAGGAATTTTACAGATGTTATACCCTGTCAAACATATTAAAATTTATATGCTTTTATGAGGTGCATTAAAATATGCATTCTATAAAGTATGAGATGAAAATGTAGCTATTATTCATTACAGGGCCACACAAAAGAATTCCATTAGATAATGGTAAAAGGGGGAATTGTGTGTGACATATTTTAAATATATTAAACTGTTGCATGTATATTAAAATTGATGTATGTCAATGTGGCTTAGTATAAATTATACGATACTGCCTCCCTTAATAAAAAGCACATAGTATTTACAGAGACACACAAAAGATTTCAAATAGTAATTTTTTTTTTTTTAAAGTACTGTATATGTATCCGATGATGGCTGATGGATGAATAAAATGCATTTCAAGTATGATACGCACATATAAGTTTCACTAAATTTATGCATATTATATGGTGCATATATATGCTATTGTTAATATACAGGGCTACCCAAAAGAGCTCGCCAATGGTACTGAATATGAGCATAAATTATTAAAAAGGTGATTCTTAAATAATTTATACATTTTTACGCTGAACTGCATTAAATTTACCAAGAAATGTTTGCAGAATTTAGATAAAATGATATACAGGGCCACGCAAAGAATTGGATACATGGAGCCCATGAACGATAATCTGTTAAAAAGTGATTTTAGTTGTTTTAAGAGTGTTTTAAAATAAATTTTAGCTTAACACTGATGGATAATAAAGGTACCAGGCAAACTACAAGGCTGAACAAAGTATTCAAGTATGTTTCCATCTATTAGTATTAAATTGCTGAAAGAGAAATTTCAAGCTACTAGGCATTTTTTTTGCTAAACTAAATTTTCCCATTATATTGTATGTATCAGGGTTATTTGGTTTAAACCACGCTGGTTTAAACCGTGGTTAAAACCATGGTTTAAACCAAGTGTTTTTTTTAAAAAAAACCATGCTAGTTTTTTTTTATTTTTTTTAATGTTTTCATTTATTTTACACATTATTAAAATATGCAAAATCCAAGTTATGCGGGAGCTACAAGCACAGCATTTTTTTTTCTTTTTTTAAAAGACATTAATAAATTTTTAAAGTGACAAATACTTTTAATCCGCCCATCTTTTCTTACTAGCTATAAATCTACATGGCAAACTAATTTTTTTAATGTGAGCTATGGAGGAAAAAAAGTTGTTTGTTTTGTTTCTTCTTTAAGCCTTTTATTAAAAAAGAAAAAAAAAAAAAAAAAAGCTAAAAATGCAATTTTACCATTTAAATTGCATCATATATCAAAGCATTAATGATGACATAACATAAGTTATTCTATGCTAATGAACGAATGATTGTAAGTTTTCTCTGTTCTGTAGCTATTGGTTTCAATAACCTTTTGCTTTTCTTGTATTGGAGTTTTACTTTATGATTTTATTCTATTTGTACTATATTTTATTTTAAGAAAGCTACTTACTTATATTGAAGTAAAAAAATATCTAAAATTAGAAAAAAGAAAGATATGATCTAGTTTTCATTTGAGGAAAATAGAAATACACCAAGAACAGGCTCGAGAGCCAAATGTATAAATTGCATGCAATGCAAATGCTGTCAAATTAGTTCTCCCTTATATTTGATGGAATTGTTTTTCAAGATGCCTTAGATGTTAGCCTTAAAAATTACCCCACTTAAAATTTGTGATGAAAATAGGAATGTTAATGATAAAAATATTCAAAAGTCTATGTCTAATTTTAATCTAAAAAGAAATGTTGAAGATATGTTTGAATTGTTAAAGCCTATTGCAGTTGCCCTGGATAATATCTAAAGCAATAATTGTTCCATTGTTGACGTAGTTTATATTTGGAAAAATCCTCAAAAAATATTAAGAGAAAAAAGATAAGTAAAGAAGTCCCGCAGTGTTTTGAGTCCAGGTATAAAATGGCTCTACCACCCATACATGCTTGATATTGTGGTACAGTCAAAGTGAACTGTCTGACCAAGAAAAAAAAGGATGCATTAAATTTTGCAAAACTAGAATATCCATACAACTCTAGCTTGCACTGATAGTAAATTTTATGCCAATCTTCACCTTTTGAAAAACTTTTTTTTTTTTTTTTGAGCAGAATGCAGTAAAGGAAGTTACCTCATATAAAATGAGGAAGACTCAGCAAATTCAAATCAAAAAATTTAATAGCTATGTCTTTACTGAAGTTGTACAACTTATAACAGCAAAAGCCTATTCAGCAAGTGTTGAAAGAATATTTTCAACATTTGGACTGGTATAGACAAAAATACGAAATAAATTGGGATTAGAAAAGGCCTCAAAACTTGTCTTTTTATTTAAAGCTTATAAATAAAATTAAATAAATAGAATTGTTTTTATAAAGAAATTGTTTGCCTAAATATATTTAACTAGGAATAATAAAGTTTGTATTAAAAAAAAAAAAAAAAAAAAAAAAAAAAAATAGTAATTTTTCAAAGCATATGTCTCAATATGTATAAATATTACATTCATTGATAAATCAAATATGTCGATACACATGTGATTTATTTTAGCATTAAAAAAATGCATATTGATGTTTTTTTTTTTTTTTTTTTTAATAAATATATATAGTAAAAGATTAATAATCATTTGTTGATGTTGATATTATTGATACAGTAAAGGATTTCTAAACTAAGCATAGAAAAATGTTTTCTATTTTTGCTTATTTTTTGTTGATTTAGTGAAATATGTTTGTTTACCCCTCATTATGTTCTACATTATCAACCTGCATAATAATTATTTCTTTAATTATTATCTAAAGGCTTATATGAGTATACTAATAAATTAGTAGTTCAAAATTTTTCAAACAATAAATATTTCCCTAAAGAAAGCTAAACTTATAGGTAATTTAATTTATTATAACTTTTATATGCTTTAATTATTTAATTATATAAAAAAAATAAGTACCAATGTGAATGTTTAGTCTTAATTACAAAAAAAAGTCATGACTTTCTAAAATTAAATTTTTTTTTCTTGCAAATGCTTTTTAAGTAATGATGTGGAAAAACCCGGTTTAAACCAAAAAAACCCGGGTTTTTGGGTTTTTTCAAAAAAACCGGTTTTTATACCAACCCTGGTATGTATATTAGCTGTCAGATCAAATACAGGGCTGTTCAATAGTACTGGAATACATATTTGTCTATATTTGGATTTATATCCTTATTTACCTAAATAATGAAATTTTGTTAAAGATTTTGATGGAGCGTTGGAAAGTACTTCATAATCTATACTTAATGCATGATTTTTCTTACTTGTTTTCTTCTTTTTTAGTAATGGGAACTTTCTATGATGTACCTGCCAGAGCTTTTTTTGCAGTTCAAGTAAGGATTATTTCTACTTTTTAATATAAAATGAAATTTTAAAAAATGTGTTAAATCGGTACTACTCTGTTATCCCGTCGACCAATTTTGCCAAATTATACAAATCGCCAAACTTATAGCCAGATCATACATATTGACATAATTTTTACTTTAAATTACGAAAAAACAAATAATTAGTAGAATATTAATAAAAATACAGTTAAAAAGTCGAAATAAAAATCACTTAATGACATTTTAAACACGTGAATCGTATGCCATTGAATGTGACGTACAATTAATGTCATTGAATGTGACATTCATGATCATCCATTATTGGCATTTAATCTTAAAATTTGGCGATAATTTTTTGGTCGACGGGATAACCTAGTAGTACCGTTAAATCTATCTTTTGAAACTTTGCTTTGGTGAATTTGAGTTATTTATTTAAATATGTTTCACATTGTTACTTCAAGGATGAAATTCTTTCACATTTCCTTAATTTTGTAATTTTTTTTTTTTTTCTAAATTTATCTTTTTAATTTTTTTTTTCCCTTGAAGTCTTGTGTCAATCTCTTTCTTTCACTACAAAAACTTAAAATTTTTCTTAACTTATTCCTCTCCCGCACCCACACTTTTTTTTTTGTTGTTACTTTTGTAACAATAAATAATCAAAATTCTTTTTTATTAATACTGCTTCCAACCATTGCACCATCACTTCTCTCCCTCGCACATAACAAGGGTAAACAGTGGTCTGAGAAATTTGAAAAATAACAAATAATTTCATGAAAGTTTAAAATTATATGTATATCAAGTTTTGTGTAAAACTATCTAAAATTGTAGATTTATATGAGGAACATACCTACACTTTGACTTTTATGCATATATATTTGTTCTATTTTTATGTTGGTAATTCTTAACACTTCTTGCTAAAAATAGTAAATTCTTTGATTTTTTATTTATTATTATTTATTATTATTATTAATTAATTAATTTTGTCTGTTTGCCTCTGTTCTAACTTTCATAAATATGCTTTGATCTCCACAATATTTATTATTAAAATTCACTTCAGCCCCCCCTTTTTTTTTAAATACTGCAGATAACATTTAAATATTTAAATAAGGAGTATGTAAAATACTTATGGATAGCAAAAAATCTGTAAGCAATAATATTTGGTGTGTGTTTTAAAGCATTATACTGTTTTGGACAAAATTAAAATTATATAGGTTGAAGTAGTTTTCGATAAAAAATGGTTTCTAATTATTTTACAAGGGACACATACAAGACAAGGTTCAAATACAAACCACTGAATGAATGTCCTTGAAAACTTCTGTGTGCTTCGGTAAATGACTATAAAAACTACATACTTGATTAAAAAATTCCTCCAATATACTTGCAAGATCACTGTATACGATGTATCCAATATGCCTGCACTGTCCCACTTACGTTTCTTATTGATGTTTTAAACATTATCCTAATGACAAATTATCTTTTTGTTTGAAACCGATTTTATATTATAATTATCAGGGTTGGCACGGTTTAAACCAATTGGTTTTAACCATGGTTTAAATTGTGGTTTAAACCAAATGGTTTTTTTCTCAAAAAAACCAATTGGTTTTTTTAGAAGAAATCTAATGACATTTTCTTTTTTTTTCTTTATAATTTACGTGTTTCAAATTATTGGACATAAATAATTTCTACTTGTAACACTTTATTTCATTAATAAGTATTATATATAGTGGGTTTAGGTCTTTTTTTATACATAGGATTAAACCAATTGGTTTTTTCTATAAAAAAGCAATTCTTTTTTAGAAGAAATCTAATGACATTTTCTTTTTTCTTTATAATTAACGAATTTCAGATTATTAGATATAAATAATTTTAATTGTTTTTTAGGAGAAATCTAATGACATTTTCTTTCTTTCTTTATAATTTACGGGTTTCAGATTATTGGATATAAATAATTTCTACTTTTAACACTTTATTTCAGCAATAAGCATTAGATATATTGGGTTTACGTCATTTTTTATGCATAGGATTAAAATCAGTACACATTGGTGAACATATCTATTGCTCTAAAGAAAAACTTCAAACATGTGAATTGATCAAAGATAAAATAGATTCAATATTTAGTATAAAATATTTTAATTTTTTAAATAATGCAGATTATTTAATGCAATTAATAATGTAGCACAGGGCTGTCCAACGCGGCGCCCTTTAACGGTTTTCTTGGCACCCTTTTGAAGATTTAATGTTATTAAATATTTTAGAAGTAAAATTCCTTCATAAAAATTCCTTTCTATAAAATCATTAATATTTTATCAGAAATATTTTTAAAACCTATGTTTGGCATGCTGTTGGGTTTCCATTGCACATTAAAAATTAGAAACTTATTTTGAAGATTTAATCATGCATATTTTTCCAATTATTAGTTATTTTTATGTAGTTTAATTATGATAGTTAAATTTTTAATAGTTGGAAATAGCTCCTTTTAATTTTTAAGAACTAAGAGAAAAATAAATGTTTCCACTTATCCAGCTTTCCTTTGAAGATACATATGTATCTTCAAAGGGATGTACTTAAAAACATTTTTTTCTGTTGTCACACTGGCCTATTGGCTGTTTTATATGGAGGATAAAAAGGATTCATTTGTCTTTTTTGACTTTTGAAGTTTTAGAGATTTTTTTTATATTTATTTCCTTTTCTGCAATTTTGCTTAGAAAAAATAACAAACAGTGCAGAATCAATTCCATCTGAAAGCACTTCCAGACTATCTCTCTGAACCACACACATGGATTAGTCACTATCATGCTTGTCTGTTTTTGTACTTTTCATAAAACTAATCCATGCCTTCAAAATAAATTAAACCATATCTTCACATCCTAAAAGAAATCTACCAATATCTCTGATTTTCATATTTATTTATGTACATTGCAGTTTGCTTCCCAAAACATCCAATTAGTATTATTGCTGTAGTAAGCATTCTCCCACGAGAACCGAATGACTCGTACACATTTGTTTATCTGCTGACGATCAGGTTTTATCCAATTAGCCTGATAGCAAAGAAAAGGAAAATACATCAGATTCGTTGTGGAACTGATACCGGGCAGACGGCCCAAAATCTCTCCACTTTACGTCCAAGCGCAACCGGCCGACAAATGCGCCCCGGACTTACTCGGAATGGCCTAAGCTTCCCCCTTTTACCCTGATATGCTGTACATAGATTTATTTAGCCCAGAATTCCAATAAACTTCAGTTATATTATTAAGTAATGACTCCTATAATTATAATCTACACCCACCACATTTATTTGTTATTACTGTTATTATAGACGCGATTGAAGTTTCTGGCGCCTTCCTAAAAACATCTTTGATATAGACTTCCCATAAAAAAATTCATATGTAATTTGAAATGTAATATGTTTAAGTTCAGAACTATAAGGGGTCTTTTGTTTACCGCTGTACGATTCATTTGCATTATGTTAAGACGCGCATGTGTACTAATACTATGCGATAATATTACCACATGTTTTCAGTCGCGTAAATAACGGCGCCCTTCATTGAGTGCCAAGAGCCGAGATGCGCCCCTGGTTACTGAAAGGTTGGACAGGCCTGATGTAACACAATGATCTTTTAAGATTTTGCACAAGCTGTAAAAGAAATTTTTCTTTTGGGAAATTATCTTGATGAATTAAAAGAAAGACTGGTTGCTAGTTATAGCATTTTTATAATAATTTTTTCCCTTTGCTATCTGCTGAATTTAACGACTAAAATATCAACTTCAAATTGTCACTCAGAAAGAAAAAATCCTAATAAGTATTTGTAATTTATTATTTGAATAATTTTGGAAAAGAATATTTATCAAACTATATCCAAATCAAACTATATCCATTATTAGTAATCAAAAGATTGTTTATAAAAATTTACAGGGCTTTAAAGGTTTACTGTGTAGAACAGTTAAAACTTTCAACATAAGACTGTTTGCTAAAACTGTTTAAATTGAAAAATGATTTTTTTCAATTTTCAGCATAAATTCACTATAATTATTAAATTTAAATTATTTTAAATGAAGTTACACTGCTTATAAACCAATAATGTCTGTTTTTATCAGTAAATATGCATGTATATGTAATAAGAAAGGATGTTTTAAAAAAACCCGGTTTAAACCAAAAAAACCTGGTTTAAACCAAAAAAACCGGTTTTTTTGGTTTTTTTCGAAAAAACCTGGTTTTTTTCCAACCCTGATAATTATATTGTTGTTAAAAGTGAAGTAATGTTATAAAAGGCTTTATGTTGTAGACATAGCCCATCTTAAAGTGATTTCTTTTTCTTCTTTAGACTGATATAGAATATAGAAAAACATGGGACAGATTGGTTATCAAATTGGATGTTATTGATCAAGATCCACAGAGTGACTGTGAAATCATGCATTGGGTTATGCATTATCCGGTAAGTTTTCAGTCTTCTGCACATGGATGTTAAATATTTAGACCAGTTTTAAAACAATTTCTTATTATTACGCAACAGTTGCTTTTAACATTTCAGCATACTATATAATTTGACAGGTTGAGTGGCACATCAGTCATGATGACTGACGAACTTTCTGTTTAGGCCACATCAGCAACTAACAGTATAAAATATGTATAAAATTTAAAAAAATTATATTGTTTTAAGTATATACTGGAAATTAATTTAAATGGAAAAATTATGAAAAAGTATTGAATTGAAAGCATCTGCTGTTTTGATATTTTATTTTCTGCATAATTTTATTTTTAGAGACTATGCGTACTGAAAGCGATAATTGCTGTTAAATTGGTTTATTGAGAAGTGATTTAAAAAAATTTTGTTAAAATATGGATATTTAGTACTTTTAGTGTAGAAAAAAATATTGTCTCCATGAGGTGAAGATTAATTTGTGTTTTCCAATGTATTTGAAAGGGTTAAATCTCAATTTTTCAAAAACTGATTACACCATAGATTATCATAAAGTTTTTGCTTTAAGAATATATTTTTGGTTTGTCAGTATTTATAAAATTGCACCCTGAAAGGACAAAACCATGATGATACAATCTGGATGATTAAACAATACAATGATAGTCTTTTTTTTTTTTTTTTTTTTTTTTGAAAATTTAGGTTGTTGAATTTATATACATATACATATGTGTGTGTATGGTTCACAATTTTTTTAGAACACAATCATTGAAGAATATTTTCCAGGCATCAAATACTGTCAATGCATCTTATGTGCTGTTGTGCACTCCTGGTGTTTCACAAACAATATTATGTTGTCTCTAGGGATGCACCGAATAGTGATTTTGGCCGAATGCCGAATATTCGGTTGACAGGTGAACCGAATACCGAATATTCGGCTAGCTGAATAGTAATTGTTGGGCCGAATATTCGGCTTTCCAAATACTTTTTTAATTTCAAAATTTAAAGGTATTAAAATGTTACTTTTTAAAACAGTTTTACATATTATTTAATAAAAGAAACTTACATTTTGATAAACAAGAGCTTTTTATAAGAGAATTTAGTATTGAAAAAAATCTGCCTTGAGTTATTTAAGAAGTGCAGTTAAGAAACTTTAATTAATAAAATTTTCTACGAATCAAAACAAACATTTTAAAATCAAATAATGAAAAAATGGCCGAAGAAAAATTTTAGTCTGATAATTGTCCTTTTTAAATAACTCAAGGCAGATTTTTTTTCAATATAAAGTACAAATACTTTCAACTTTCAAAGCATGTGAGTTGAAAATATGTTATTTATTGTTAATGTAATAAGCGAACACACAAGTTTTGACCTAGAGTGAGATGAAATATAATGTACTTCTGAGTCAATAAGTTGATTATGATTATGGTTTCATGAACAAAAATTGTCTGCCTTGATAGCTATTCCTAATCTCAAAAGTTTTTTTTTTTTTTTTCTTTTAAAGGACTTTTTTTTGGGGTAAAGCAAGAAACAGATTATTTACTAAACAAAATTTAGAAACTTATATGAGCACGTAATTTATTCCTAAGGAGAATCCTAATAAATCATCATATTTATCCTTCTCATGGTTAATTTTCTTAAGTTATACTTTACAAATAGCAAATAAGTAATGTAAAAACATTCTATTTTATTTAAAAATGATTTTGTTTCTAATTATTTTAAATATAAATTGACAGTTAAAAGTAGAAATAGTGAAAAGTTTTTAAAAGGTTTTATTAAGTATTGGATTCGGCCGAATACTTTGATATTCGGCCATACCTAATATTCGGCCAAGCCGAATATTCGGCTCAACCGAATAGTTTAGTATTCGGCCTAACCGAATATTCGGTAACATGGTCGAATACTGAATAGATACCAAATATTCGGTGCATCCCTAGTTGTCTCCATTGTACATTTGTCCATGATGAATTCTTTTTCCATTTTGTAATATTATCCTTGCCAATAAAAAAATTGGATGGTGATACTAAACATTCATTTTCTATTTCTTCATTTTCTGATTATTCACTATCAGTTTCCTCTTCTTCGTTTAGAATTAAATTATTGTCTTCCTCTGATGAACTAGCTTTATCACTAATATAGTGCTCTTCTAAATTATCAAAAAGTTTTAAAGCTTCTGAAATAGTTAAAATAATTTTACGAGACATTTTAAAAATAATCAAACATTTTATGAGCAAAAAAAGCTGAAAAGAGAGAGCAAACTAAAAAATCTTCATGATTCCCAGAAACCTCCCTTCCCCAAAATTCGTGGGAAATGGGAATGAAGAATGCTAGGGAGAAAAAAATCAGCTAATGGCAATGATTGTATGCCAGTCATTCAGACCGAATTTAACTTTAGAATGCAATAAAACCATTAGAAAATGCAAAAATGACTTATTATATCTCTAGATAGAAAGTCGAACAGTAAAAGTCAGTTGCACACCATTTCACCATTGTAATTTTAAGAGGGGATGGGTTAATAGTAAAATAGTGAATTTTGGTGGGTAACATTGAGCAATGTACAACTAATGGCGGGTTAATAAAATGTTTTAAACTGGTCTGACAGATAAAAAGGGGGGGGGGGAGGAGACCTAGGAAGGCCTCCATAAGTGGATACTTAAAAAAAAATTAAAAAGTTATGAAATATTCTTCACATGAGAATATATGTTTATTAAAAAAAATTCTGCTAAATTTCTATATAGCGTTCATAAAAAAAAGTTTTTTGTCTTTTTAGCAATTTATTCTCAATTGGCAGTACAATCAAACTTCAAATAATTTACTTCTAATATAGATAATCTTTAGGGAAAACTTTTTCTACTTTTAAGCTAGTTTAAGTAAGTTTAGCTTGAATAAATACATTTATTAAATTTTAATTTTTCATGTGATTTTCTTGGTAGCAGAAAGTTTAAGACAGGAGACATCGTCACAGATTTTCTTTTCTTATTTTCAGATTATGTTTCCATTGAACCATTATTTTGCTTTATATTACATTTAGCTTTTTATTACTTAATACAAAAATTTAAGATTATTATTAATAGAAATGAAATAAAAATGCATAAAGACAATACAGGTAAATGATTCTAATTGTTTGATGGTACATTCTAAAATATTTTACCTGCAAATTATTTCTATCCTTGAAGTATCTGTTGCAGACACTTAGGTAATATTCTGTCCCTGAGAGGCTGCAAAGAAAACATGTTGCTGAGATGATGTATTTATCTTTTCATGCCTAATATTCAAAAGTATTTTATTTTTTTACAGGGTTTCTATTGTGATTCTGTAGTTAACTCAATGAGTAATCCTTTATTATATACATTAGTAGTTTCATTTCCATCTTTTCTCTCTTTTTTTCTTTTCTTTTTTTTTTCAAAATGTTTTGAGTATGCATTTTAAGGAGATCTTTCTTGTAGAGATCTGCATGGGCCGGGTTTGGGCCTATTTCTATTAAGGGCATTCAGGCCGGGCTCGGGCCTTACTTCTGAAGACTCAGACCGGACTGGGTCGGGCTTAGTGACTAATCTTTTCGGGCCGGGCCTAACGTATTTTTTTCGTGTGAAGCCAAGACTTATTTCATTTTTCTTAGTCTTCATGGACCAAAATAATCAATTCCTTATGAATCATCCTGTATGAAAATCCGACATGGCCAAGTTTGTTCATAAATCAGTAAAATTTGGCTTGGTCCAAAAATTTTTGCAAAAAAGGCATATGCTTTTAAGTCATTATTATTCTACAATTAAAAATGAGAATTTATGCTTTTTAAAGAATTGTAGATTACTAGGTGTTTTAAAATAGAATTAAACACATAAAAAAAAAAAAATAATAATAAAAAAAAATGACGGAATTTTTTTTTAAACTGAAAACTGCAAATGTCTTTTAAACCGTTCATCTGTGCAAAATGAATACAACAATATGCAAGAAAAAAAAAATATTAAACATTTGCATCTGCTAAGAAGGGATCATATTTTTTTCTTTCCAATGCAATTCTGTCTAAGAAGATTTTACTTTGATCATATACCATTTTTTAGAATTTTTTTTTTGTCTCCATTACATGGAATACGAATCAGTAATACTAATGATAAATGAAACATATACATACAACAAACAAAGGTTCATTAAAAGCATAAATATCACAGCCTACGGCATTTCTGCATAAATAAAGATTATAAACATGGAAAAAAAAATAGAAGTTTTTTTGGTCTGAACTCTTCTGTAAGAGTAAAGATCAAATTCTATAGAAATTCACTTGAGCCAGGCCGGGTTCGGGCTGAGTATTTATTTTATTTTGGGCTGGGCCAGGCCAGGTTCGGGCCTGAAAATTTCGGCCCGTGCAGACCTCTACTTCCTTCTTTCAAAATGTAGTAGGGGTAGGTACACTTATTTGATATTTGAGTAATTAAAAGTGTTACATCATATTAAATAATTAAGAAATAAATAAAATAAATAAATCAAAATAAAAATTATTTCCGTTTTTAAAATTTAAATTAACATATTCCTTTTCAAAATTTCATTTAGCAAATAGAACGATCTTTCATAAATTTAATTACTTAAGTTTTAAGTCTTTTTAAACATCCTTCGAAAATAGTTGCTTTTTCATAACAATTTAATAACTTTCATAATGTTCTTACTTTATTTCTAAAATCTGTAACATTTAACAGTATTTCAAATCTCAGTCTTATCAGTTTAAATAATAATCTTTTAAAATTGAGTCTTTTAAAATTAAAAGTTTTATACAATATTAATTCTAGATATCTTCTATTTCTCATTTTTAATTTAATAATAAAAATAATAAATCGATCTTATAGCGTAATCTTTAATATGAAAAAATTAAATATTTCGCTATACATGACATGCACCATTTTTCCTTTGTTTTATTATGCAAGTAATTAAATATTTTTATTTCCGATTTTTTTTCAATTCTATCTATATTCAATAGATAGATAAAATTTTTCTGGTTATTTTGACATAAATAACTCCTAAAACTACCATGTATTTGCTGAAATATGTTATTTTGTATATTGTAATGTTTTTATATTTTGAATATTCCCACTGTAAATCGGTCCGCCATGACAGTGAAAAAATGTGTTCTTCCCTTCAAAATAGACGCCATTTTTCGTCATGTGTAGGTCAGTGGTGTTAAGGATGAATCATCACCGAAATTTCGAGAACACACTAGAAACGGGTACGCTCAGGATCGTCTCTGATTGGCTGAGCCGAGGCTGGTTTGCGAGGCTAGCGTCTGGAAAACTCATCATTCTACGTTTTGCCACCTGCGATGTAGGACGCGGGCTTTTCGACTTCCTCGCTCGGGAATTTTTTCCCGTGGCGGAGGACTTGAGTTCCAAAAAATCTCTCGGAGACAACGGTACTTCTGAAGTTTATGCCTCGTAATCTGTAGAAGAGATCAACAGTAAAATCAGCAAAACATCATTTTTGATAAATTTGAACAGCATTCCAGTGTTTTAGAGCCTAACGATTTTGTCTCAGAAGAATATTGCCTGCGAAGCCGCATCTTTTGCTTTTTACTTCTCAACTATCTTCACTTGCCGGTATATGATTTGTATCTGCTGTAATATCAGAATTACATCAAATCTGTTCAATTTAAAAGGATATGGCTGTTATTTTTCTACACCTATCGATTTTTATCTCAGAAGAAAATTGCCGATATTTTCTACATTGCAGCATCATCAGTATTTAATACTCATCGATTCTCCTTTGTCATTATCAATAATAATCGTACAATAGTAACTGATTCCACCCACCCACAATAACTCTCTGCGGACTCAAAGTAATCTCTTCAATATATTTTTAAGGACTAACTGTCATAGAGACTGATATGAACAATAGTCGAAAGAACATTCTTAAATTATCTTTATCAATTGTGTGATGCAGGACTGAAACCTTTCTTTTTACTACAATGGTATTTAAATTTAAAATTCCTACATAATAAGATTCTGAATGCAACTAAATATTATTATATATATCTGCTAAAATAAAATAGTTACATTAATAAAAAGGTATGTTTCCTGATTTTCATTCACAAGATGGGTGAGTTCTTTCCTTTTATTTTACTTTAATTCTTTTTTATCATCAGAGTTAATCGGTGTTTTATTTTTGATAAATTTAAATTTCTTTATTTTTGATTAATTTTAATTTGTTTTATTTTATTTTTATTACTTTTCCCACTATGCGATTCGGCCGATTACGTGTGCGCTTTGGATGTTGGAATTTTTGATGCTCCTGTGTTAACTTTATGCAAAATCATCCATGATTTTGAAACATTTTTAATAGTTTTGCATTGAATTTTTTGGCATCCGAAGTTTACATGTAACAAAAAGTAAAAAACTTTTAAAAAAACTAGATCACAATATAGGGACTCAATGTCTTCTGCCTCAATTTACAACTGTCATCCAAAAATACAGCCTGAAAATTATTAGAAAAGTTACAGATGAAAACATAATATTTAGTTTTTTGAAGGACTGTTATTATGATTTTTTAAATGAGTCCTTAAAGATAAATGAAATGGTAAAATTTCTTAGCTTTCAGAGTGTTTTACAACCTTTGTTTATAATTTAAAATCATTAAAATGATTTTGTGGTGCATTTAACTAAAGTTACATTATGAATAAATGCAATAGAATTGTTTTTCTTAAATGAAATATTGTATTTGTAGTGTCTTCTTGAATTAAATTTACCAAATATTTTTAATTATTCATTCTCTTTTTCTAGTTTCCTATGTATAGTAGGGAATATGTGTACATCAGAAGAGCTGTGGTATGTTCATTTTATAATATTTGTGCCCCCCCCTTTTTTTTTAATGACGGTATTAGTTTTATTTACATCATAATATATATATATTAATTAATAAAGAGTAGATCAAAACAAATTTACATTTTTGCAAAATCAAAATTAATAAGTAATTCAAATTTTGGATTATTATTATTATTATTATTATTATAACTATAATTAGGATGAGCGAAGCGAATCCTCTACTAGGCCACTCAAATTACACTTTGTCGTACACTTTACAAAAAAACTATTCAATATTTTGACTTCAAATTAAACACAAAAATAAAATATGATCTGCAGATTTGCAGAATATAATTTTTTTTACAGTAAAATGTTAAAAAAATGTTATTTTAATTATTTTATTTTACATGCACTTTCAATACGGACATATTTTAGCAAATAAATAAAAAATGAAATGCGTATATTTTCAGAAAAAAAATATATAAATCATGGAGTAAGTGATTATAGATAGAATCATGATTAATTTAATAAATAAAATATGTTTTCATCATTCAGCAAAATCGTTTGCACAGATGACACTTAAACATTTTAAAAAAATTGTATTATGAATTATTTTTTTTTTTTTTTTTTTTTTTTTTTTTTTTTGTAAAGTGGCAAGAAAAGATTGAAAACAAATACAATTAATTGCTAAATTTGTTATATAAATGAAAAATTAAAAGAATTGCGGGAACTTGTTGCCTCGATTCAAGCTCTTTATAAATGTAAAACAGCAAAGTTGGCCGATTCAGAAATGACAAATGGACTTCAACCATTTCTTACTTTATCATTTGTATCTAAAGTAATGTTACATTCTTATTTGTAGACCGAAAAATGTTTAGTGAACGGGACTTTAGGCTTTGTTACACGCATTAAAGAAAATCTCAAGCCACCAGACCAGATATCGCGAATAATCATGGATAAATTTGAATACTACAGTAATTTGACTTATAAAAATTGGTGCGTACCAATTCCCCCAATAACTGAATTCTGGAAAAAATGGAAGCATAAACTGCTCAAGGAAAGAATTTCTTCTGCAGTTAGCTTTTGCTGTTACAATTCATAAATCCCAAGGTTTAGCATTAGATGAAGCAGTTGTAGATACTGAGGCTATATAGGCACCAGTTGGCTTAAAAACGTACGTAACGTTGTCAAGAGTGAAAATCCTTCAAAATTAAGCATTCAAAAGAAATTTTCCTTACAAAAAATTCTACAGTATCAAAAATTCTCATGCGTTAACATGTATAAAAACGAAGAAATTAGAATAAAAAGTTTTACAGTTAAAAATTCATAGTATCGACGAGAGCAGATTTCAAATGTTTTTCCAGAAAATAGGATTTTGAAGAAGTAACTTTCTTCAAGCTCTCTTCAAATATGTTATTCTAAAATAGCTATCAAAGATTATTTGATGTTAATTACAAAGATTGAAACATGCATATTTCAAACAACTTTAAAAACACCAGTGGCTACTAGAAATTGTAAAAACATCTTTAAAAAGAATTTTTAGTTGAAAATTTAAAAATATTTTGTAAAAGTTTGCTTCAAAAGTATTTTTTATGCCAGTCTTGCATCATAAATAAAAAAATTCCTGGGAAATTGAAAGTTATTTGGCTGAACTTACATTTGTAGAATTAAACTGCGCCAAAACATAAAATAACGTTTTTGTTTAATAAAGATGCAAAAAATAATATTAAAAAATATTGTTACTTTCATATATATGCTTTATAAAATAATGCTTCCCGAATCCAAACAAAGCATGGCTTTTGCTAGTTATTTTTTAATTAAGAATCTTTATATTTAATAGCACTTTTTCGCATGAAAACATATAATTCATTTAATTCTTCAATTTTCTGGATTCACCCTGTTATGTACTACAGTACACTTCCTCAAATCCACAACCCTAAAATCTGCACATAATTTATGGATGTAAACAGTGAAAAATTCAGTTCAAATATAGGGACAAAATTGGACTCTTTTAGTTTATATCAATCCTATGTATATTTTAATTTGTAATTTAAGTTAATATTCTGAATTCATGTCTTTTCATGAAGGAAGAATAAATTTATTTATGAAAAAAATCAAGATATTGTTGATATCATTGATAATCATAATCTTCTTATCAAATACAGTAGAACCCTGATAATCCGGATCGGTATTTTCATTTTAGGTTTTATAAGTTTGAAAAACAATTGGCAAAAAAAGATTTTTTTTTTTTTTTTTTTTATTCAGAATATGACAATGCAACAAGTTAATGTTATGGAAATTAGCCAATCGCCTCTCAAACTTGAAAAAAAAAAAAAAAGAAAAAACCGATCTGGATTATCGGGGTTCTACTATATATTTATGTATTAATCAAGATTTTTTGGTTATTAAGTCTTGCTAAACCTGATGGAAAACTTCCTTATTTTATGATTTTGATGTGAATTAGTAATGTACCTTTATAAAGAAAGTTTTATTGAATAATTTAGAGAAAATACACTTAATCTTTATAATGAATATTTAATAATACATTATTGATTATTAACTTGACCTTTGCTTTTAACATTTTGAAAATATCTAAATTTTTATCATTTTAGTTTATTACTTACTTTAATATTTTATTATAATATATTTTATTGTCAGCATTCGTTATAGTTTCGATTACATTATTAATTACATTCAAATTACAATATTTTATTACCTTTGCTTTTAACATTTTGAAAATATCTAAATTTTTATCATTTTAGTTTATTACTTACATTAATATTGGGTTGGGGAAAAAGTAAATTCGTTTTTTCCCAGTAGATAGCTTTAAAGTCCCATATCTCGAGTAATACTTACTCAATTAAGTCATACTATACAGCGTTTAAAAGGTAACGGTTTCTAAAAAATTCTAGATATAAAGGTAGCGTCATCTGTTTAACCAGTCAAAAGTTATTGCGTTTTAAAAATAGAGATTTCAGAAGATCATTTTCGTCACATTTTAGTTTTTTACTTCCAAAAAGGGAAAAATTGGCACAGGCTCATCGAAACTTGTGTGGCATTTATGGTGATCAGTGCTTAAGTAAACGCCAAAGTCAGAATCGGTTTCCTCTTTTTCCTTTCGAAAATTTCGATGTTAAAGATGAACCTTTCCCTGGCCGGCCAATCCTTGAAAAATTCAATGAAATTTTAAAAACAATCCAGGTAGACTGATATATTTCTTCCCACGACATTGCTACGGAACTAAACATTAACCATAAACAACTTTTGAACCATTTACATAAAATTGGATACCAAAAAAACTCGATACTTAGGTGCCCCATAAACTTACAGTGAAAAATTTAATGGGCAGAGTTTTCATTTGTGAATTGCTACTGAAACGGTATGAAATCGAGCCATTTTTGAAACAAATCATTATGGGTGATGAAAAGGGAATCACGTATAACAACAATGTGCTAAAAAGATCGTGATCGAAGCTTCACAAATGGTGGCAATACCCGGATTGATGCCTACGAAAGTGATTCTGAGTGTTTGGTGGGATTGGAAAGGAATTTTCCATCATGAGCTGCTGAAACCTGGCCAAACCATCAATTCAACTATCTTCTGTAAACAACTAATGCGATTGAAGTAGGCAATTAAAAAACCCGGTCAAAATTGATCGAAAGGAAAGGCGCTGTCTTCCATCACGACAACGCTAAACCACACGCATCTTTAGTCACTCGGCAAAAACTGAAAGAGCTTTGTTGGGAAGTTTTGATGAACCCATCATATAGTCCGAACCTGGATCCGGCGGATTACCATTTGTTCCGCCCTCTGCGGTACTCTCTTGAAGGTGTTAAGCTGGTTTCAAAAAAGGCTTGTGAAAAACACATTATTCAGTTTTTTGCCCAGAACTCTCAGAAATTCTACTGTGACGGAATTATTGTTTTACCAGAAAAATGGCAAAAGGTCATCGAACAAAAAAGCACATAAATTTTGATTAGTTTTGTTTTATTTATATAAATAAATTCATTTTGAAAAACACGAAAAAAAGCGAACTTACTTTTTCCCTAACCCAATATTTTATTATAATATATTTTATTGTCAGCATTCGTTATAGTTTCGATTACATTATTAATTACATTCAAATTACTGTTTAAATAATGTAAACAAAACAATGACCAGAAATCTGCAAAATTCTAAAAAGCTTTGCGGATTTGAGGAGTCTACTGTATAATCAATTTAACATAAAAAAAATAGATTGGTCCTGTATAATTGGTATATATTTAAAAGGTATTTTTTTTTCAGTTTGTTTTATATAAATTTTTTTCATATAGTTTTAATTTATATATTGTGATTTGTTTTAACTCTTTGAGCTCTGATGGTTGAATTTTCTACCACTTAATTTTAATTTTGAAATGTCACAGTGGCACCATAATATTTGACCAAATTTATTTGAAAAAGATTTAATGCATTTTTTTTCGTATATATTATAAACCAATTTTTTTTTCTTTGCAAAATACTGGTATCAATGTGACACTTGGAATTTTGAAGAAATTTACCCATCGGAGCTCAAAGGTTTTTAAAAAAATTTATTCATTTATGAATTTATTTCCTTAATTTAAAATATTTCTTGGATATATTAATTGCTTTTGTCTGTTTATGTATTTTTTTATTATTATTATTATTATTATTATTTACAAGTCAGTGTTATAGTTTTAGTCAGGATTACATTTTCATGTTCCTGTACTTAATTTATAGAAATGGTTAAAATAATTATCTTAAAGTTTTGAATCATTACTAATTTTCTGATTTGATTGCCTTTTTATTGTTATTATTTTGCAGATAAGTCCAGAAACAAATACAATGGTTCTTGTATCTAGATCTGTTGACCATCCAAAATGCCCTGTAAATGACAAATATGTTCGTGTTCACAAATATAGTTCAAGAATGGTAATCCGACCTCACAGAACATATGATGATGTAAGATTTTCTTGTTTTTATTTTTTACCTTTTTATTTTTTTATAATAGGAAACAATAGTATTATTTAAATTCATAATATTTATTAAGTCTAGCAGTTTTTTCATAACATTATTTTTTAAAGTAATAAATAATCAAGCTTTATGAATGTATTTCTTAATTACTGAGGGGAAAAATATATCATAGGTTTACAAATAAGACAAAAATTTGAATCATATTGTTTTTGCTTTACTATAACAGGGCTCATATCGTCCTTGACAGCCCTTAAAAATGCTTGCATATTTGAAAAGGAAATTTTGGTGCTTAAAAATACTTATTTTCATACAAAACCTGGGAAAAATCCTTAAGAGAGCTCAATTTTGCTCTTATATTATTTCTTAATCAGGGATGAAACATTTCTTCATTCCTTTAAATTTATGATTAAAAAAATAATAATAATTGTCCTTTGCTTTCCCTTTTTCTGAAATTTGACTCCCATTTTTTGTCCCCCCCCCAACCACATTATCAAAGTTTAAAATCTTTCAAACGTAATAAAGAAAAAAAATTCTCTGTTTGTTGCTTCATGGTAAATAAATAATCAGTCCTAAATTTCATGAGATTTTCCTCCTTTCAAAATTTTACTTGCCCTTTTTTTTTTTTTTTTTTTTTTTTTTTTCTTCTTTTTAACAGTATTTAGAGTTCAAAAACCCTTTAATACTGTTTAATTAAAATCTAAAAAAAAAAAACTTCTATTTATTATTTTAGTGTCACAATAAATTATTAGTCATGAAGATTTCTTTTCCCATTTGAAATTAGCATTTTACTTTTGTATCCCCCCCCCCCTTGCACACACACATTTAAACAGTACATAAAATTTAAAGTCTAAAATTCCTTAGTTTTGTTGTAAATTTTTAATAAGGTAAATAAATAATCATCATCTAATAAAATACCTCTTCCCCTAAAAAAAAATTTAAAATCTGCTTCTTACTGTGTCCTCAAAGTTTAAAACATTAAAAATCATTGTTTTTTTTTTTTTTTTTTAAGAAAAACTTTTTTTGCTGCATCTGTTACTTTATTGCAACAAAAAATAATTGATCATACAGTTTTACTCCTTTCCCAATTGAATTTGATATGCCCTCTCCCTTACCAAACATACAAAATTTAAAGTTTTTTAAACTGTTTATTTTATTTATTTATTTCTGCTATTTCTAAATATTTAGTAAGGTACTTTATCAGTCATCTGTTAAACTATAACCCCCCCTCCTCTCTCACACACACACACGCACATACACACCAAAAAAAAAAAATGCTTCGCTCTTTGCCCACTATCCAACTATCTTTTCTTCTTCTTCTTCTGTTCTTTTTATCCCCAACAATAGCTTTATCTTAAGAACTAATGCAGGGATTTTCAGTAGATTTCAGATGCAGTTAGTCCTTGGTATAAATTGGTACCTACTGATTATGTTTCGTTGTGAATTGCCAAACAGTGACGCTGCTGTGCTGCATTATCCATGATTTTAGAAATAGCTCTATCACAAGAACTAATGATCAAATTTTTATCAAACTTCAGATTGAGTTAGTCTTTGATATTTATTGGTGTTGATTATGTTTTGGTGTAAATTATACAACAGTTGGCTCTGATAAGCTGCCTTTTTTAATGATTTCCACAATAACTCTATCTCAAGAACGAATGCATGAATTTTCATCAAACTTCAGACTCAGGTGTACCTTAATAAATATTAACACTGATTACTTTTTGGTGTAAATTGCAATACAAGTGGTGTTCCTGTGTTGCATTTTTCACAATTTCTGCAATGGTTCTATCTCAAGAACTAATGCACAAATTTTAATATAATTTCTGATTCAGTTAGATGTGACACGAGTTGTTGTTGATTTGGTTTTGGTGGTTAATCGCCCAATAGGTGGTGTTGCTATGCTGGAATTTTCACAAATTTCCCAATAAATCAATCTCAAAATGCCTGGATTTTTTATCAAATTTCATATTCAATTGGACATTAATGTAAGTAGTTTCTGATTAAGTTTTGTACAAATCACTCAACAGATAGTGCTGCTATGCTCCATTTTGCAGGATTTACACGATTTTAGCACTTGATGTATCTCAAGAACTGATGCACGTAATTTCATATCTTTAGAATCCTGATGATGAGATAGATTGTAGTTTAATTTTTGGTACTTTGATTGTGAATTTTGAAGTACTAACATATATAAGATAGAAAAAAGTTTTTTTTAGGTTTAGCATATCCAACTAGTTTTTTCTTTTGCAGTATTTGTTATTGTTAAAATTTTCTAAATTTGTACTGCTATACGCTGAGATTTCCCCCCCCCCCTTCTCGACCATTTGAATGTTTAAACTTTTACTTACAAAAATGAAACCCTTTATTTAAAAATGTATATAACTTTTTTTTTTTTTTTTTTTTTTTTTTTGCAAATCTGCTTGTATTTTTCAGATTTTGGTTCTTGAAAGTCTTTAAAAGTCCTTAAATTTTATATAAAGAAACATCTACGAACCCTGTATAGTTTTTGACAGCAAAAATCTATTTTTATTTATTTATTTATTTATTTTTGCATCTAAATTCTTCTCCACATTTGCCTCCTATCACACAAATTTTCATCCTGTATTAGGTAAATGATTCATAATTACTGACCAGGGCTTGAAATTCAATTTTTCGAAGGAGGAGAGTCTCCCTACCAACATTTATAAATGGAGGGGAGTTTGGCTGTTTGGAAGGGAGAAAAAATGCTTAAAACCCGCTATTATTTTATGTGCTATTTAAAGAATTACCAGAATACAGATATAAAAAAAATATCACTGAAGCAATTTTTATCAATAATTATGCGATATGTGTAAAAAAACTTTTATATTGTCTAGTTTTTACTGGTGGTAAATTCCCTCCCGATGCTAATTATTTTTGTCACAGGTCTAATTATTGTTTTAATAATAATTAATAAAACTTCTAATTTAATAAATTTATATTTATAATTAATTGTTATAACCAATGTTAGTTTTCTGTATATTAAATGTGCAAGATACAAATTTAATCATAAAATAATACTTAATTGAGTGTAGAAAATAAGAAGTATCATTATTGTTTGCATTTCTTTAAAAAGGGGGCAAGTCAAATTCATCGAAAAAGACTTTCTTAAAAAATGAATACTTTGTTGAGTAAAGGGATTCTTTTTGTTTAATGAATGGCTGCTTTCAGGAATTGCACTCACTCAGAAAGATTTGGAACTGTCAGAAACTGATTTTAGAGCAGCAAAGAAAAAAAAATAATATATTGAATCAGGAAAATTAGTTTGTTGAACAGAAAAATAAACTCCCCATAATATTATTTTTGGGGGGAGAGGTTCCCTTTGACGAAAGTTGCATTTTTTCACTATCTTTTGATGAAATCTGTCGTTTTTTCGTGAATTTTCTGAAGAAATTTGCCGTTTTTTGGCGATCTTTTAATAAATCTGATGTTTTATCGCGATTTTTTTTTTTTTTTTTTTTTTTTACGAAAATTACCGTTTTTCGCGATATTTTCGGGAAAGTTGTTGTCTCTGGTGAATCTTTTGTCGAAATTTGTCGTTTTTCGCGATTTTTGGACAAAATTTGACATTTTTTTCGTGAACTTTCTGAGGAAATTTGACGTTATTTGGCGATCTTTTGATGAAATCTGATGTTTATCGCGATTTTTTTCTAACGAAAATTGGCGTTTTTCGTGATATTTTGGGGAAATTTGTCGTTTATAGTGAATTTTTTGTCGAAATTTGTCATTTTTCGCAATTTTTGGATGAAATTTGACGTTTTTTCTGAGGAACTCTCGTGAATTTTCTGAGGAAATTTGCCGTTTTTTCGCGATCTTTTGATGAAGTCTTATGTTTTATCGTGATTTTTTTTACGAAAATTGCCGTTTGTCGCGATTTTTGGGCGAAATTTGACGTTTTTCGCAACCTTTTTGACAAAAAGTGCCGTTTTACAGAATTCTGTGACGAAATTAGGCATTCTTTCGTGAATCTTTTGACGAAATTTTCTGGAAATTAGTCATTTTTTCGCGATCTTTTAACAATATTTGCCGTTTTTTAGTAAACTTTTACAAAATCAGGCATCTTGTGAAACATGTAATAGCTGTTTCTTTTGTGTCATCTCCGATCTTTTACGTAATATACGTGCAATATCGCGTCCGCGGCATCACTGTTTCATAATTTTTGGAATTGAATACATTTTTTTTGTGGGGTGGGGGAAAGGCGAAATTCCGAACACAATCACCTCTATTTCGTCGCGGAAAATAGTATGAAACTCGTCTATCAATTGCAGGAAAAAATTGCGAAATTTGTCAATCAGTCGCGGAAAAAATCGTGAATTTCAAAGATTTTTCACTGTAAAAAAAAACTCTCAAAATGTGTCGATTACTCACACGAAAATATCATAAAATTCGCAAAACGGTTGTGGGAGTTGATCATAGTTTCAAAATGCAAAATTGTTTGGGCGGGAGCCTCCCGTTCACGTAATTCTTTTGAGCGGGATTTCAAAATTTCGGGCACGAATCCCGCCATCCCACCCTGAAATTCAAACCCTGCTGACAGTTAAAGAAGTTTAAATAATTAAAAAATATATGCTGGTTTAATTGAAATGGATTATGTGTGTTTTGGATAAAATCATGTTTCTTCAGGTATCCAATCATTGGAAAGTTTTAGTCAGGTGTATGATCTTGGTGAAAACTCATATAATTATTAATTTAGCATATAATTATTTTTTTTTATAGGTCTGATTAAATTTACTTAAGGTTACCTATAAGAAAGAAAAATACATTTATTGTACCATACAAAGATGTAACTTTTATTCTAAATTCTTAAAGAATAACATTTCTTCCACTAAAAAGAAACATTATTTCTTTTGGCTAATTTCTTTTTTTTTTTTTTTTTTACCTTCTCCCCCCCCCCCCCCCCCACTTTAGTCTTTAAACTTGGAAGAAACTTGCCAACTTTGATTGAAGAAACAAATTTTCATTTAAAACTTTAATACTAATAACGATATATCAAAAGTTTTACTTTGTTTTGTATAAAAATGATATAAGAAATGCTAAACATGGTTACTATCTATCTCAATGTTGTGTCCAAACAACACTGTGATTAAACACCTCATAGTTCAAAATATAGTTGACAGTACATGGGATCTCACTAGCCAAATTATACTATGTTCCAATCCATTCTATGATGTCATCACATTTCATATTAAGCAAAATTAAGTTTGTGAAAATCTCGCTAAAATGTCTTTCTTGTTGTTATGTGATCAGGAATTAAAATTCAGCTTGTAGTGAGCTATCTCATATCTTTGACTGAGTAAATGGATCTCAATCTAGTTTCTTGTACAAAAATTATTCATCTTATTATTGTTACAAGTGAAAGTTGTTATTTTTACTGTAAACTGATTGATAAAGAAATCATGAGTTGAAATTTTTCCAAACTGAATGGGAAAGTGTTCAGATCAATTGTTGGAACAGGCAACCTTCATGTGTCATGCAAATGTTCTGCCATGTAAGCTAATTGAACAACTTTGGCAGATACAATCTGGGCTGCTGAATCAGAGGGAAAATGGCTGTATCTGACTCCAGAAATTTTAACGACTCCGACTCTGGACTGGCTAATATACAAGTGTTGCTGTTGGTTAAAATTATGAAAGATGGCATGAAAAATAAGACAAAAATTTCACTATTTTGTTAGTAATTCATTTCTTAGAACTTTGATAGAAAAATTTGTTTTAGTAATTTTTCAATTTTGCATCCCACAAACCCGAAAAATCCAGCTATCAAAAGCTAAAAAAGGAAACAAAACAGAAATTTTACTATTTCGGATCCATGGACTTGAAAAAGGAAAATCTTTACAAATTTTATGTTAATTCTTGTCCTTCACAGCAGAAAAATTTCAATTTTAAAGGGGGAAAAAAAATGTTACTAGTTCAGTAGTAAGTCGCAATCTACTTCAGTTTAAAAAAAAAAAATGGTTTTCATCAACTGTGTACGCCATGACGTGTGGTATATTAGAAATTTTAGTAGCTTGGGTAGCCCGATATAATCCAAAAATAACAATAATTCCTTTTATGAATTTAAAATTACACATAATTGGTTTAATTTCACTTCAAACTGTCTAACAAATAAAATGTTTAAGTCAGAGTCTGCTTGTTTTTTAGTAACTCTGACTCTCTTGCTCAAAAATCGGCCCGACTCCAATTCTGACTCCGCAGCGCTGGATACAATTCACTCAGTTCAGAAATTTTCAATTTGTTTGATCAATTGTACCTTAGACAGAATGTACTGTATTATATTTTCTAATTTACTGTTATTCTATGTTTATATATGCTTGCTTTCTTCTTCAGAATGGTTTTGATTATGTTCTTACATATTTTGATGACCCCCAAGCAGCTTTTCCTACTCCTGCTTATAACTGGATGGCATCATCAGGTATTAATTTATTTACTGAATTTGCACTAACATAATCAGATTCAGCCTCCATTTGAATAGATAATGCTATAACCTCCTCAATAATTAGATAGGTTTCAATTGTTTTATTCTTCTGTATGTTTATAAGATTAGAAAATGTAGTTTAGTTCCTTACAGGTTTTTATAATTCTTTTAAACGCACTATATACTTTTCTATTTTAAGGGTTTGTTTTCATATATTGCTGTATTTTTAATGTTTAGTTGCTAATTTTATAATGCCTTTGATACTGAATTTATTCAGTTGACAATTAATAATAGCAATTTCATTATTGTGTATTTAAGGTTGTTTGTTTTATTAAATAATAAACAATATTAAATACATTATAACTAATTTAATAATGCATAGTTTATTAAATTAGTTACTTTCAATTGCATTTATTATAATGTGTAAAATACGTGCCTTATGATACTGAATTTATTCAGTTGACAATTAATAATAGCAATTTCATTATTGTGTGTTTAAGGCTGTTTGTTTTATTAAATAATAAATAATATTAAATACAGCTGTTTGCAGTTGTTTATAATTTTACTTTGTTTACTTAGTTTGTCTTTTTTATTTGTCATGTATTAACATTCAAAATGTCTATGATTGCTTTTCTAAAATAATTAATGCCTTTTTTATAGCATAACATAAAATTAAAAAATTGTGTGAAACATTTTAAAAAGTTTTTATATTTCACTGTAAACATAACAGTGATCTCAAAAAATATTTTTCCTTACTTGAAAACACAAAACTTTCTGACACATCCACAGTAGAGATGAGTTTTGGCTCATTTTTCGGGGCTCGTGCTTGTCTGAGTCAGACAATTTTAAGTCCAAGCTTGAAAGATTTTTTGTCATTAGAGTCCGAGCTCGATACTAAGAATATACAAAACATAGAAAACAAAATTGTATGATATTTAAAAATTGTTTCAAAAGTGGTATCTCATTTTCAATGCAAATCAAAATCACTGTAATTTTTTAAAAATTACATTGTTATTTTAAAGGTTCGATGCTTTTATCAGAAAAAGGAAACACAGATATGTTGCTTTCTATCAGATAACATGGTAATTTTATTTACTTAAAGAGGAAAGTGATTTCGAAAGAGTACAGCATCCTTAGCATGAGCAGAGTTCATGATGACAAATAGATATAATAATCACTAACTATTTTTATATGAAAAACAATTGTGATTCGTGCACAGTAGGATATTAAATTATCTGCAAACCTCCAGCTAATTCTTGTCTATTAAAACCAGAAAAATCTCTTCGCGTTATGTAATTAAATAATAAATAAACGATCTGATTAAAAATATTTTCAGCTAATTCATTGCTGTGTTTGCTTAGATTAGTGGCATATCAATAGATCGTTGTTGGGTGTTCCATAGACATAAATTTGTAATTATAAAAAATTATTATTTGAAACAACAATGAAATACTAAAATTAATAAACATGATTTCAGCTCCATCATTTTGATCAAAATAGCATTATGTTGATTTGAAAAAGAATAAGTAGGGTAACATCCCCAGTAATTGGCACATTAAGAATTTGTTTTTAAACTTTTTTCAATTTTCATTACAAAGAAATGAGATATTTACTAGGAAATATTTTTAAATCAAAGAATGCATATCTGTGCATATATTTTGCCCACTAAAAGCAAAAAAATTTGAAAAAGTAATTTTATAAAAATATATTTATAAAAAGTTGTTAAAATCACCAGTAATTGGCACCTGGAGCGCCAATGTATGACACCTTGTGATCCAGTAATTGGCACATGTTTATATTAAAAAAATATTTTACATTTTGTATTGTGTTTAATTGCTTTAAATGAATTTACTATAGATGAAGATGCCATATTTCAGGTTTTTGAGAGTAAGAAATCAGCATATTAGTCTGAAATGTGAACACTTTAAAACAATACGATATACTTATATAATTACCCAGTAATTGGCATGCTGTCCCCAGTAATTGTCATATGAAGCTTTAATGGATTCCAATTACTGATAATATTTCATATTTTCAAATAAAAACAAATATGATAAACAAAATTAGTCTATAACTTTAAAAGTACTTCCAAAATGAGTGGTTTAATCTCAAATTCCTTGTGAATTCCTTGTAATAGGTGCCAATTACTTGAAACTAGCAAAATTGAAGCACCATTAATTGGCATCTATCATTAATTCACAAATCCAAGTATTTGTGTTGAAAATACTTTTACACAATTAAAGTAATCCTTTTTAACTAAACAAAACTGTTGTCAATTAAAATTTAAAATATATTGTAAATCAGATAATAATGAATTGAAAAGTATGCCTTCCTTAAGCGAAAGAAGAAGCTTTTGCCACAAAAATGGCTAATTTGATACAAGCCATGATTGTTTCTCTTTCCTGGGCACTACTGTCATCTAGTAGCATAAATCAAAGTTATAACTTTAACGTAAATGAGCATATAACTGGTATATGGTCTTGCATTTTTAAGAGACTGGATATAAATCTTATTTTAGGACATGTTTGTGGAATGTGCCAATTATTGGTGCATGCCAATTACTGGGGTTGTTACCCTATACAATTTTAAGTGGAAAAAAGTTCTTTCAATCTTTTAAGCACATAAATAAATCAAATTTTCCAGTTTCAGAAAAAATGAGTCTGTTTCATCTCTAATTCACAGTTGCCTTAAACGTAAAAGTATGAAACTAATAGAAATGATTATTGAAGTGATTTAGAAGAAAATAGTGCTTTTAATTTTTAATAAATGGATTACATCTTGAGTTATAAACAATTATTTTCTCATAATGAATTTCATTGATTTTTGTTGTTGCTGCTTTCCAAAATGTCAAAACTTTAACTTTGACAACATTGCCTGAAAGATCCTCTACCTTTATCAAATAATGGAAACTGCTATTTGATTTCATAGTTTCTGAATAAATGCAAATGCAGTTTTCATGTGTTTACAAACAAAAATTACTTCAGAAATAAGTGATAAATCACTGGTTACTTAAAAAGGAACCAGTTTAGATTTGAGAATAGTCTGAAGCAATTATTGTATGTCACCATTAAAGTCTTAATTTATTGCTTATATTATTATGATGCCTTCAGATTATTGCAAACATACATCTCTAGGATATTTTTCTGTAATTTATTTGTTAATCTCACATGAAATATGTCAATTGTTTTGTTTTATTTCTTGAAAAATGCATTGAGATAGAATTTGAATAGAATTGTAGTTAAATTGGAAACAATGTACAAACACAAATTTTTTCCCTAAAAATTTCTGCAAAAATTTGCTAAATCATACATGCATAAACACAATTGGAAATCATTTTAAGAAAAATCCAAGAATGAAAATTTAAATGATGGAAAAGAATCATCTATTGTATGGAAGCTGTAGGCGAGACATTTTAACAATAATTTGCGACCATTTTGTTCGCTTAATACTTAGAAAAATTCGGTAAACAGAAGACTTAAGGTGGAAATTTTTAAAAATGCTAAGAAACTTTCATATTTTCCTAGAAGCTAGAAATAAATTCTCAGTTCACATTCAGTCAGCATCATAAAAAATGTAGTATAACTTGTGACAGTTTGCTAAATTCATTATGCTGTTAATTTATGTTTTTAATTGAAATATTTACATTGGTTCTTGGAATAAATGCATATAATAATTGCATTCCTTGGCTTGAATCCTCTTGTCTTTTAAATTACAAATCTACTGACATCACTTCAAAAGTCAATGATTTTGTAACAATGTTTTAATAAATGTAATTTCAATTTATCTCCTGGCAGCAAAATATTTAATAATTTGATCACTTCAAGCGAACTTTCTATTAATTGATACAAAAATATTAATCTTGTGATTATCTTTTAATAATTTCAGAGTTTATACCAGTAAATAAATGAAAAAAAAATGCAACTAAGATTATACATTTTTTCTAATTGCTAAAAAGCTATAAGATTAAGATTTTAAAAACAGTAAAATAGTTTTATTTAACTATTGACATGTTTCAACTCTTCATTGAGTCATTTTCAAAACAAATGAAAATGATATTCTGAAATTCCATGGTCTGTGGTCAGGATTCATACTCATCAGGGGATAAATTTTAAGTTGTAAAAATCAGGCGATGATACAAAAAATTCCCCAAAACTTGGGAAACTTGGCAAAATGACTGACTATTCTAAGAAATTGAATGCTGTTGCTGTTTCTGCATCTTTATGATGTCACATTCATTCATTCAATCACTAGACACACCTTCTAGCATCACAAGGTTCGACTACAGTTCAAGAGTGACTTAAGAAAAATAAAGGACATTTTTAAATTGATATTGGTATTTGTAGCCATCATATTATTCATAATGTTCTTCAAAGATATAATAAAATCACAAAGTGTAAATTAAATGAAGTTCTTGGAGCAAGCTACCAAGTTTTTAAGACCCCTGTCCTAGCTCGAGAAATGCTCGCGAGCTAATGCTATTCCTATGGGGAAACATTTTTCTAATAACTCTTTCGCATTTTGACATTTTTGAATTTTTTTTTTTTTTTTTTTTTTTTGCATTGGATAGTTGAGGTGCATGCCGACAGTGCACCTTTTTTACTTTTTCGATTTTGGTTGCAGATATTTTTTACAAAGTTAGTTTCACTTTCAAAACCGGTTTCGAAACTGAAAGTGCTTTTAAAAAAATATATTTGCAACCAAAATCGAAAAGGTAAAAAAAAGTGTGCTGTCGGCATGCACCTCAGCTATCCAATGCAAAAAAAATTATTCAAAAATGTCAAAATGCGAATGAGTTATTAGAAAAATGCTTTCCCATAAAGATAGCATTAGCTCGTGAGCGTTTCCTCGAGTGAGAAGAGGGGCCTTAAGGACAGCCACACAAAGCATACAAACTTAATCTCTGTTTTATATAAATTAATGCTTTTCCTAAATTCTTTCATGTTGTGTATACAGATGATGTATAAACTTTATTTTTGTAATTATCTTGTTTTTATTTTATTTTGATGAGGTGGAAATTTCATGGCACTGGTTACAAAAATTTCATTAATATTTGACATGGAAAAATTGTACAACCCAGAAAATACATTAATCAGTTTATTTTTTTCTTGGAAAATGAATATAGACCCTGGTGATGTACTGAACTAAAATGCCATCATTCAGTTTTTCATGTGATGCACGTTATTTTTTATTTTACTTGGATGTTTATTTCTATTTTCTAAACCGTCGAGTAACATGTGCCACAGTTTTAATAAGTTGAATGATACTCTAACATCATTACATATGGAATTTTTACGTATTAGAATCTCTATTGTTTCTCTTATAATGGATGAACAATAAATATTGTTTGATGGGAAAAATTATTTTACTTTCGTTAAAGTTTTTATGGATAATTTCTTCTTGATGTAATTTTGCTAGAGCTGTGTTTTTTTCTATTATATTTAATATCAGCGACATGCTCTTTTTTTCTTGTTCTTAAATTTCTTGCTTGTCATTCCAGTATAGTAATTCTTTAATCCATCTGGAAAAAGGATCATGTTGCTGATATTAAATACAGTGGACTCTCTCTATTCCGAACACTCATGGGACTGACCAAAAATGTTCAGATTATAGGGGTGTTCAGTATAGAGGGAGAATCAGAAATGCTTTACTAATACTACCATGTATTGAATTGACAGTCGGTATAAAATATTTAGCATGGTTAAAGATACCATTATGCAATATCAAACTAAATTTAGTCAGTTTTGTATTGTACTATCTCTTTTTTTTTTTTACAAAACATGTTTAGTCATAGTTTAACAGGTCTTCAATGCATCTCTTAGTCATATTGCTTGAATGCTATTATCATTCGTCCTATTTCGTCAGTCTCTTTTGCATCTGCTTCTCCTTCACATTGTGCTTCTTCTTCAATCATGTAGTTCTTGCAAACCATGAGATTTCATCGGTTTCGAGATAAGCTCCAAGTTCTTTTTCAGCATGAAGCTTCTGAAGAATTGATCTTAAGATAGGATGATTCTTTGTTCTCATCTGACAAAAAAATCTTCCAAACATTAATGGTTATGTTCTTGTTTCCCGTTTTCTATTCAAAAATTCTATACTTATTCGAGTTCATTAATCTTTGTATTCTTCTGCAACAAGTTTCACTGAATTTTCATGATAAAGGGATTTCCTGAATTCGGATTCCAAACGCATGTTCAGTTTACAGAGAGATGAGATAAAAATGGGGATCGAAAGTACCGTTCATAATAGCGGGGTGTTCAGATTAGAGGGTGTTCAAAATACAGAGGGATTATCTTACGCTAAGTCTATGGAGTTTCACCAAGACCATCGAAATGCGTTCATAATAGCGGGGTGTTCAGATAAAGAGAGTCCACTGTATAATACAAAAGCCACAGTCCTGGCAAAATTACACAAGGAAGAAAATATCCATATGAACTTCAAGGAAAATAAAATAATTTTTTCCTCCAAACGATATTACCCATCCATTATAAAAGAAACAATAGAAATTCTAACACATAAAAAATACATATGTAACAATACAATATCATTCAATTTACAAAAACTGTGACATGAATTACTCATTGAATTTTAAAATAGAAATAAAGATTAAAGTAAACAAAATAAATATATAGCGTATTTCAGATGAAAAACTGAATGATTGCATTTCAGTTCAATGAACCATAGACCATGCAATTTCAGAATATTACTTTTGTTTTCAAAATGACTCTCTGAAGAGTTGAAACATGTCAACAGTTAAATAAAACTATTTTAGTATTTTAAAATTTTAATCTTATATCTGTTTAGCAATTAGAAAAATTTCGTTTTTGATTTTTTTTTTTTTTTTTTTTTTTTTTTTTAACTGATTCTAAAAGTGAAAGTGTTCTAATTAAAAATACTTGAAAATAAAATTGAAAAAGTAGAAAATGGCTAATGTAGAGATCAATCTCAGCTATCCAATGCAACAAAAAGCATTTAAAAATATTGAAATGCAAACGAGATACCTTAAAAAGATTTCTCCCATGGATTAACGTTAGTGAACAGGTGGTTTTGCCTGACTAAAGTAGCCTCTTTTTAAATAAATGTGCAATGTAGTTTTTTTATAGAAAAGTTTTATACTATTTTCTCTTTCTTTATTAATTAGGTGTCCCTGATTTTGTTGAAAAACTTCACGCAGCTGCTAAAGCACTTCATTATGAACAGAAAAATAATAAATCTAGTCTAGCAAATTCTAAAACGGAGCATTGCACTTCTGGAAATATGGAATATGTCTACATGTAGGTTTAAATTTTTATTGATAGGAAATACTTTTAGCAATTTAGAATCATTTCAAATTTTAGATTTGATTAGTAATAAAGTTAAATTCTGTAAATTTGCTTGAGGAAGTTTTGTGAATTTGAAAATACAAATATGACCATGATCTTTTCTATTTGTTTAGAAGCAATTTTTTTTTAATAATAAATGAAATGCAATAAAATCATTTCATGATTTCCCTGATTTATTAAAAACCGGTGTAGACTTGGATTATTGACTGACAATTTTCATGTTATACTATGCTGTATATATATGTTGCTTATCATTATGTTAAATGAAAAAAGGTGCATTAAAAACTTGAAAATTGAAACTGAAAATGTCTTGTAAAAAGCAAATAATTCACCAAATAAAATTAATTTTATCAAATTTATTTTTGGTAATTTATGCAATGAAAATGTGCAATTATCATTGGAAATTAGAATAATAAATTCCTAGGTATCATTTAAATTATTTTCAACATATAAAAGTTATTGAAGTTGACTGATTACTTTTAGCATTTTTATGTCATGCATGGAATTAGTTTGGCTTATAAAGAAAGTTGACATAGCATTATTTAGATTATACATGTATATGCAATAGCCCTTTATTATGTCACTTGTATCAGGAGACATCTAAGCAATGTGATGTATTCAAAAGCAAAGTATGACCGTCAGCGTTGAAAATATTTATTAAGATGATAATCTAAATGCAATTTTTTATATTATCTCAAAAAAGTTAGCTTCTATGTATGTTGCAATTTTTTTTAATGAAATTCACAATAGACAGTTATATTTACTGGCTGTTATGATGTTAAATGAAGTTATTTAAGAAGCATAGAAAAATTATTATTATTATTTTTTTTTTTTTTTTTTTTTTTTGTTTAAAAAAGATATCGAAAGCCTTTTATTATCTTTAAAGCAAAATTTGTCATCTAGTTGAAATTAATGACCAAAAACTTTTTTATTGCATTGGATCAAAATTCAACTGTTGTTCTTGCAACATAGGCTTTTGTATTGTCTTAATTAATGTTTTTGACTATGAAAACAGGCTAAAGGAATGCAACACTGGGTGCAATCCTATGTGAAATATGCAAGCTTTTAGACCTGTTTCCTCAGAAACTACCTGAGAGATTTTGATGAAAAGTAGAATCCATATGCACTGAATTATGTTCAAGACTTATACTTTTTTTTTTCTTTTTGTTAAACGACAAAGTAAAAAAGTGATTTTGAGGTAAGGCAAGACTAGATGCAATCATAAAGAAAATAAAAAGAGTTTTAAGACGTGTCGTCTTGGAAACTAGTAGATCAATTTTGATGAAATTTTGAATGTCTATTCACTGGATACTTAAGACTGATGGTACTGCTTAAGACTGGTGGCAGACAGTTTTTTTATGAGACTAAAACTTTTTATTTTAGAGCATTGGCAATTTTTCAAAAATTTTCCATTTTCAAAAATGTTTTTGAAACTAATTTAAAATTTTTAAAACTGTTTGCCACACTTGATCTTATATTTATATTCTATGACCCAAAAATTTTTATTGAAATCTCACGAGTACTTTGGCATTAATGGGGCTTTTAGCTGAAAAGTACAATTTTTTGGAGAAGTAAAAAACTTGTACACTTCTAACATATATGAAATTTTTGCACAGTTTTATTAAACATGTGAGTTTAAGCATATATAAACACTTGGATAAAATTTAGTTATACATAATGAATGAGTATAAAATGTTCAGGGTTCGTACAGACTCCTTGGACTCCTTAGAAACTACTTAGAAATGAAAACATTCCCAAGTAGTACTTAGAACTACTTAGATAAACAAAATACTCCTTAGAAAGTCCTTAAATTGTATTGCAGTTTTGCATGCAAGCAATATTGCTCTCGAAAAAAAAAGGAAAAAAAAAATTGCTATTGTAAAGCGCACGGTAAACCCTTTATGCACGTCATTCATCAGAAGCACAGCAGTGACTGGTTGGGATCATACTAATAGCCACCAAAGTGATTTAGTTTTCATGGCCATAAGGGAAAGAAAAGTGAAAAGAATAATCTAGACACATCTCTAAGCTTCTAATTTCAAAAAGTGATTACACTGTTTAATTCCTCCACAGCTAGATATAAAGCTTTGATTTCTTCTTCATAATACAATTCATCATGCTCAATTTTGCTAATAACGGTGGATTCAGGTGCGATTCTTGTCCGGAAATTTAAGGCATCTTCTTCTGAAAATTTGAAATTGGGTTATCAGTTCCGCATAGTTTCCTGCTTGTACGGTTTTGCGCGCAGAAAAAACAGTCGTTGAGAAATGCAAATTTTGTGAAAGGATCGCCAAAAAAGCATACATTTCGTCAATATTTCATGAAAAAAAAATGGCGATTTTGTCAATGTTTTTGTCAATGAACTTTGTCAAAAGATCACTAAAAAACGTGAATTTCCCGTGTGGATCGCAGTTAAAATTTCACGAAATATCGCAGATAAAGTGCTAATTTCATTAAAAAATCATGGGAAAAAATGCTGTTTTTGTTAAAAGATCGCTTACAAATATTTTGTCAAAAGATTATTGAAAAAAAGGCAATTTCATCAAAAGATCACAGAAAAACGCCGATTTCATCAAAAGATCGTGAGGATAAAACGCCGTTTTCGAGAAAAAATCGTATAAAAATGAAAATTTTGTCAAAAAAAGTCAGTTTCATTTTTAAAAAATATGGGAAAATGCCGATTTTGTCAAAAGATCGCAGAAAAACCGCCGATTTCGACAAAAAATCTCAATAAATCGCTGATTTTGCTAAAATATCGCAGGTAAATCGCTGATTTTATCTGAAGATCATGGGGAAGCACTGATTTTGTCTAAAGATTGCGGATATCCCCCATCCCTCTCACGGGAGGGTAACTCGCGGAATCCCTGCGGAATTGGGGCTGTGCAAGTGCATGCCACGTAAATAACAATCAAAGTGACAAGTCCTTAAAATTTTTTGGATTCCTTGGATTTTTTCTTCCGAACTCTGTATGAACCCTGATTTAGAATAAAATAAGTGACAACCCAGTCTTGTCTTCCCTTGAATTTGTACAATTATTTCTAATGGTAAAAAAAAAAAAAAAAAAAAAAAAAAATGAGCATACCAATGAATTCAGAAAGGTTCAAAGCATTTTTTAAGCCCCCCCCTCCCCCCCCCCCAAAAAAAAAATAAATAAATAAAATTTTACTTATGTTTTTCCTTAAAAGTTCTTTATTTTCATCCTCATTACCTGCATCATTTATGCTCTTATCTTGTATCACTTCCACAATAACTTTCTCTTCATCAATAGAAAGTGTGTCAAAGGTTGTTCATTATCATCAATATGAACCAATTGATGTAATTCATTTTCAATAATATATAAATTTGAATTTTTTTTTTTTTTTTTTTTTTTTTTTTTTTTTGTGAAGATATTGAAAAAGAAACATTTCTGACTGCTTGTTTAAAAATCTTGTATCTGTGAATATGCAACAAATAAAGTTATACAATAGTTAAAACAAAAGTTGATTAAATATGTTTTCTGGCATACTAATATCTGATAATATTTCAATATAAAAATACTCTATTTTACTATGAGGTTAAATGTAGCCTCTTTAACATAATCAATATATCAAATGTAATAAATTGCATAGACCAACAATGTTTAAAAATTTGTAAATATCAAAATAAAAGATTTATTTTGTACTTGTATGTACCTTATTTTATATGATTTGCATAATATGAGTTAGAAATCAAATTTATAAAGATCAAAATGTAATTAATAACCAATATTGCACTATTGCACATTTCTTTCACTGGGCAAACTACATAAGTTTTTTTTTTTTTTTTTTTTTTTTTTTGCTAAGTTGTTTTATTTTGTTAAGTTTCTTTTTTTAACATACCATGTTTAAGATTTATAAATTTTATTATATTTGTCAATAAGTTTTATTGAATAATTTTAATAATTATGCATATAAGTATTATCTTTTTTTTTAATGTCATTCAAAAAGAAAAGAAAATTTAAAATTTATTCACCAATTTAATAGTATTTGAATTAAGTCTTATTTACAAATAACTTTCTGTCATAAACATTTAACATATGCACAAACAGTCATGCTCAAAATATTTAAGTCATAACTCAATTCCTTTTAAATATAGCTATTATCCAGCCATTCCTAGTTTTAATTGCAGATTCATTCGACTTTCTAATTTATCTATGTACTATTGCTATAATCTGACACCATCTCATAATCTGAGATACTTTGACAATACTTTCATAAAACAAAACTTTTAATGCTGTTTGTGGCTGTTGACTAAATTTTTAGTTTTCTTTTATAAAGGAATTATAAAGAATAAAATGCAATAAAATAAAATTACCAAAAAAATATGTATACCATTAAATAAAACTGTATATGTTGCTGTTATTCATGTTGAAGTTGTAATGATAATTTTCATTCATACTAAACTAATTATAAGTTGTTAATTTGTGTATTGTATACATTACTAAAATTAATAGTAAAACATTAAAAATATGGTTAAAAATGCCTGACATTTGGAATATCTTTAATATCATCTCCTGAATGATTTATTTTCATTGGGGATACCATGTGAACACTTCACATAAAAAAGTAAGTAAAATTCTTGAGTAAAATTCACTCAAGCAACTAATTATGTGAAGTACCCATAGAGTTCATGAAAGACGTTTGTCTTATTAATGGCGTGAGTTGTCATTATAACCTCAATACAATAGTTTTTCTTTATTTCTTATCATTAATCAGAATTAAATAGGAGAGTAAATGGTACTCACCCGATAATTTCTTCTTCATTGAAGTATCCAAGAATTAAATCCACCATAGGAGAAGGGAACCGGGCGTATGCACATTTTGATCTATACACTGCACTAATTCATCTTGGTAAAGACGTATAATATTATTATATGGTAAGTGTAAAACACACACACAAATTATAGTATACACACTTCTTCATTTTCTACTTTAATTTTTAACACGCGAGAAAAACAAACACAGCAAAAAGGTAGTGCTGACAGCAAGCTACAAAACAGAGAAGAGAAAGAATTTAAATCGATACATACATAAATCATAATATAGAAACAATTATTAATAAAAAAGGAGTCATTTTGAAAGTTTTTACAGTTTTTGTAAACCTGTAATTGTTCGCTCGTAATCACTGCTTCCAAGGTCACTCTAACGAGCACTTAACTTTATTTATGATGCCATGATGACTGTCACTTGTTGCACAACGGAGGAAATTATTTACGAATTGCGCAATGTTTCTATCAACTCCTCCTTAATTTCTGAAGTTGTGTTGTCACTCAGATGCAAGTTCTTCCTGTGAATTTCAAAAAGAGGTTTTGGCAGGGGTTTTGTGAATAAGTCAGCTATCATGATTTTGGTTGGGCAATATACGAGTTTTATTATGCCATCTTGTTTCAGTTGTTTTATGAGATGATATCTAAGTTCTATGTGCTTTGTTTTACTTGAATGTTTTTCAAGCTCTATCATTTTGATAGCCGACTGATTATCCTCGAAGAGTTCTATAGGATATGTTTGTGAGATATTGAGTTCTTCAAGTAAATTCACCAGCCATTTGACTTGATTAGCTGCATTAGCTGCTGAGATGTACTCAGCTTCGGCAGAAGATAAAGCTATGCAGGATTGTTTTTTAGTTGACCAAAGTATGGGATTTTTACCTAGCAAATATACATTACCACTTGTCGATTTTCTTGATTCTGTGTCTCCACCCCAATCAGCGTCCGCGTAGACTTCTAGCGTTGGTTTTGAATTTCCATCTATAACTAGATTAAAGGTTTTTGTTGTCTTGAGATACCTCATGACCCGCTTTACACTGTTCCAATCTTTCATTCTTGGCCTTTCGTTCCTGCGGCTTAAGATGTTGACAGCTGCACAAATGTCGGGTCTGCTCACTGTGGCAAGATATAAGAGTGCACCTATGGCTTGTCTGTACTGTGTGTTGTTTGGTAAAATATTGTCATCATCTTTAAGGTGAGTGTAATTTGTTTCCATGGGTGTACTACATGGTTTTGCTTCTTGTAAATTGAATTTATTAATTAACTCTTCAATTTTTGAAGTTTGGTTAATTAAGTAGCTTTTGTTTACCTTTCGAATGTTCATGGATAAATAATTGCTTACGTCCCCTAAATTCTTTAATTCATACTCTTTATTTAAGTTCGCGATTATTTCCTCAATGGTTTCGTCTTTCCCTGCAATTAAAAGGTCATCGACGTATGTTATTATATAGGTTGTTTCATTATTCCTTTTCTGTGTAAAAAGACATGTGTCAATTTTACTTTGAATGAAATTCATGTTTTTTAGTGTTTCTGTTATTTTATTATGCCACGCTCTCGCGGCTTGCTTAAGTCCGTAGATTGCCTTATTTAATTTACAAACTTTGGTTTCCTGGTTTGGTTCAACGAATCCTTCCGGCTGCGACATGTATATCTCCTCATCAAGTTCCCCATGTAAGAACGCGGTGTTAATATCTATATGCTTAACATTTAAGTTTTGGTGCAACGCCGCTATTAATAATGCTCTTATCGTAGTATACGATACGACCGGTGCGTAGGTTTCGTCATAATCCTCTCCGAATTTTTGCGTATATCCTTTAGCTACTAAACGTGCCTTATATTTTTGTATTTTTCCGGTATTGTCACGCTTTAATTTATAAGTCCATTTACAACCTATTATTCTCTTATTCGGTGGAGGATCTACAATTGACCATGTTTTATTTTTTCTTAAAGAATTCATTTCGCTCTCCATGGCTTCTATCCAATTCTGTTTTACCGGAGAGTTTTCCATTAATTTAACTTCCTTATAATCCTTTGGTTCATTAATTTTGTCGTCTTTGACAATATATATAAGCCTATCAGGAGGTACGCCTTTATTTATTCTATCTGAGCGCCTTAGTTCCACAATTTGTTGTTGAGACGCAGATGGTGTTGTTTTTCCGTTCGAAATTTCTATCTCCACGAGATTTTTACAATTGCGTTTTTCGTCTTCATTTTGTTTTTGTTCAATTTCAGGCTTATCATTTACGTATTTGAATTTATTTTCAAGAAATTTTACCGTTCTCGCGATTTTTATTTCATTTCCTCCTACATATATGCGGTATCCCTTAGATTCATTGTCGTATCCCACAAAAATACCTTCAACAGCTTTATTATCTAATTTTTGTCTTCTGGCTTTATCAATATAAGCGAAGGCTTTGCAGCCAAATACTTTAACGTAACTTAAGTTTGGCTGTCTTTCTGTCCATAATTCATATGGCGTTTTTGCATTAGCTTTTGTAGGCAGTCTATTTTGTAGGTGGTTTGCCGTACAGATTGCTTCCCCCCAGAACTTTAAAGGTAGATTTGATTCATTTAACATTGTCCTTGCCATCTCAACTAACGACCTATTTTTCCGTTCAGCCACCCCGTTTTGACTTGCACAATATGGGACTGTATGTTGATGTTTTATCCCATTTGATTTGAGATAATTCTCAATTTCATCTGATGTAAATTCTCCCCCATTATCCGTTCTGATTTCTTTCGGTTTTTCACCAAATTTGTTGCTTATCAGCGCAATGAACTCTTTGAGTTTTTCATAGACTTCACTTTTTCTTTTCAATAGATAGATTATTGTGAATCGCGAGTAGTCATCGATAAAAGTCAAGAAATATGATTTCCCCCCAATCGTGGGTGTCTGAAAAGATCCACAAACATCCGAGTGAATAAGTTGAAGCCTTTTACTTGCTCTATACTGAGCAACTTTCGGATAGGGTTCATCAGTTAATTTCGCCTTAATACACGGTTCGCAATCTATATTATGTTTACAATTGTTTATCTGGATACCTCTTACTAATTCCTTTTGTGTAATTTCTTTAATCGATGTTAGATTTCTGTGTCCTAACCTTCTATGCCATAGTTCTAGACAATTTTTATTGTTGCACGTTTGTGTAATGTTCGCGTGGTTTTCGTTAGCCAACTGGACTTCATAGAGGTTATTTACCTTTTGTGCTTCTAAGCAGATTTCTCCATTAAGTTTGAAAGAGCATCGGTCATTTTTAAATACAATCTCACATCCGTTTTGGGTTGCTTTGCTGACAGATAGTAAATTCGTTTCGATTTCAGGTACTAGAAGTACATCTTTAAGTGTTATTTTATGAATTTTATTATCCGATGTCAGCGCATTTAAATTTACATCGCCTGAACCGTAAGCGATAAGTTTTTTTCCGTTTGCGATAGTCACGTTTGTTTTTTCCCTCGATTTTATCTCTGTAAACATTGATTCAGAGGATGCAATGTGACTTGAGCTACCGCTATCCACAATGAATGTTTTATTTTCTATCCCTTGTGTTATAAATGCATAATCTTTGTTTTCGCTGTTTCTCCATGTATTGTTTTTTCCTTCATAGCGATTAAACCTGTTATACGATTCCGATGCTTGTTCATTCTTAAAATTGTTTTCACCCCTTTGAAAAACGAGTGATGTAGAATAGTGTTTTTTGTAATTTTTGTTGTGTTGATTTTGTTGTGTTGTGTGTGTTTTGTTTTTATTGTGCCAACATTCTTGTGTGTTATGGCTTCTCATTTTACAAATCGAACAATATTTTGATTCTTTTTTAGCTGGAAACTTTTTCTGAGCTTTAAAAGCTTTCGCTGTATTATCAATACTTTCATAGTTTTCATTTCGACGATTAAACTCGTCAATCAGCTTGTTTTTAATATATGACGGAGTTAATTGTGCTTCTTCTTTACTTTCGAGAGCAGTAATTAAATTATCATAAGACTGGGGCAGAGAGCACAGGAGGAGCGCGGAAATGTGGTGATTATCAATTATTTCGCCTATAGCTGCCAAATGATCAACGAGCTCCATTATTTTTGTAATATGATTTATCATATTTCCATTTTCTGCTAATTTTATACTATATAATTTTCTAAGGAGAAACAATTTGCTTGTGAGATTAGATCTTTCATGAATTTCTTTTAATGCATCCCATGTTTGTCTAGCAGTGTTTAAATTCTTAACATGGGTTATCTGTGAATCATCGATAGTTAGATTTATCAATGCCCGGGCCTTCCTATCATTTTTGGACCATTGATCGGTCAAAGGGGTCGGTGGATTATCGGTTATTACATGGAACAGCTCTTCTTTAGTTAAGAGCATTTCAATTTTAAATTTCCATGTACTGTAATTCGTTGCTGTCAATTTTTCAATTGAATAATTATCTTTTAATGTAGCCATTCTAATCTTATATTTTTATTTGTTTTTTATTCAATATTTTTTTATTTGTGTGTAATTAGTATATCACTATATTATCAAATTGATATAACTTTTTAAATCGTTCTCATAATCATTGAAAGACGTTTGTCTTATTAATGGCGTGAGTTGTCATTATAACCTCAATACAATAGTTTTTCTTTATTTCTTATCATTAATCAGAATTAAATAGGAGAGTAAATGGTACTCACCCGATAATTTCTTCTTCATTGAAGTATCCAAGAATTAAATCCACCATAGGAGAAGGGAACCGGGCGTATGCACATTTTGATCTATACACTGCACTAATTCATCTTGGTAAAGACGTATAATATTATTATATGGTAAGTGTAAAACACACACACAAATTATAGTATACACACTTCTTCATTTTCTACTTTAATTTTTAACACGCGAGAAAAACAAACACAGCAAAAAGGTAGTGCTGACAGCAAGCTACAAAACAGAGAAGAGAAAGAATTTAAATCGATACATACATAAATCATAATATAGAAACAATTATTAATAAAAAAGGAGTCATTTTGAAAGTTTTTACAGTTTTTGTAAACCTGTAATTGTTCGCTCGTAATCACTGCTTCCAAGGTCACTCTAACGAGCACTTAACTTTATTTATGATGCCATGATGACTGTCACTTGTTGCACAACGGAGGAAATTATTTACGAATTGCGCAATGTTTCTATCAGTTCAGACATAGGTCAGTCAGCTACATTAGAAAATGACTTTGAACATGAAGTAGAATCTTCAAGAATTTTTAAATATATTTTTAATATTTTAATATTAATTTAATAAAGTACTTGTTGATTAGCAACTTCTAGTTAGTTTAGTATCAATTTTACTGTGTAAGTCCAGTTTTATATCAGTTTTCATTTACCATGTACAATATTTTTTTTTCTTGTGTATTTTTACTACTATTTTATGTACATAAATTAAATTTATAAAAATCATTTATGCCGCCAATTTAGATGTAATTTTTTTTCCCCTGTATCCTTTCTACAAAGTAAAAAAAAAAAAAAAAAAAAAATGTATATTTATTGCAGCTTTTTCTTTTTTCAGTTTATTTTTAACTTTTTTATGTGTGTGTTTAGAAACAACAATTCTACCTAATAGAATTATTAAAATTATATTTCTTTATATCTCTTTTTTTTGTGTTTCTTTTTTTTTTATGAAATGATTTGTTTGCTAAAATATTATGCTTTCAGCCTTTACTTTTGTTCTTACAAATGTACAATTTCTTTTTAAATAATTTTTATAAATTGTGTCTGTCTTCATGGTTTAAATCTAGACTCTTTTTCTTTGCCAGCTTCAAATTTTACATAGTTAATTAATCAGTTATAAAGACAATTTAATGACTTATCAGTTTTTTTTTTTTTTTTTTTGAGGGGGGGGGGGGACTAAAAATTAAATTTAAATTTGCTTTTCAGTTCTTCCTGAAACATTTTAGAATTTTACTTCGTTATTGAAATAGATTGACAAATTTCCTCATGGGGGAGAGGGGAAATAAACAGGATTTATTCATTTTGTTTTCCTGTTTGACAGTTGTATAATCGTTTTACTTAATTCTTAAGTAGTCTTGTTCTCAGATCGTTAACATTTGAATAACAAGTTATCATATTTCATCATTTTATTCCAGTAACTTAAAAGGTGCTTAACTTTTTTGTGAAGTGTGTTTGCAAATATTCATATGTAAAGTCATTGAGTTAGATCTTTTAAATGTGGTATGGCATAATTCTAAAACTGTTCTTAAGATGTTGCTTTATCTGATTTTTTGCTTTTAATAATCATAAAATGATTTTTTAACATGACAGTTATTCTTTTGAAGTTTTTAACATTTAAATAATAAACACTTTTAACAATTATAAATTAATTGTAAAGAGAGCATGGAGTTTTGAAATATGAGATTTTTACTAATATTTTTAAGTAGTGAAACTATTCATAATTTTAAAAATCTGAATTTTAAAAATCAGTTTTTATTGTGCATGCTCAAAATAATGTAAAGCTGTGGATTGAATTGATATATTAATTTTGTTTGAATTTTCTTGTGTAATATGGACTGTGCAATTTTAACTTATCAATTTTATCTTGTTTTTTCTTAATATATTATTATGTGATATTCTATTCATTTGTAAATAATATTTAACATTTTAAAAGTGTGCAATTACTTTTTCTACTACTAGATTAAAAATTATTCTAAACTGTCACCTAAATTTATTTACCGTAACATATCTGTTATAGAATGATTTTTTGAGTTGTTTATTTTATGTACATATGAATTTCAACCCATTAGTAAAACTAAAGCTTTTATTTAATTATTTTTATTTAAGACTATAAACAATACTTCTTGAAACTTCAGAAATATCAAAACAGCACTTGTTATGTGAAGTAGGGCTTTATGACACTTTTCTTCTGGCAAAACATACATGTGTTTCCCAGAAGTACAAGTATACTATCTTGTCTAGCATTTAAGACTGTAATGTTGTGAGGTTGCATTTCATTAAGATGAACTGTTCAGACACTTCTTTTGGGTGATCTCTTTTGAAATTTCAATAATTTTGACAGCTGGAGTCCTGTACGCTATAATTTTCTTGATATATATACATATATATATATATATTTTACTATCTTAATCTCAATGGAAAAAGCAAATCTATTTGTTCTTTCAGCCACAATTTGAATCCAACATATTTTCATTTTCATCACCCAAAAAATGTCATTTTTTGATGATGATTCCTTTATTGGCAACTTTCTAGTTTCCATTGTCGGTATTAAAAAAAAAAAAAAAAAAAAAAATGGAGGAAGAGGGAATCTGGAGCAAGATTCCAAGAGGATTTTGCTGGGTGAAAAACTAGTTTGGCACACAACCTCTGCCCACCGTCATGCATCTATGAGCAGAGATGTATGCTTCAAGAAAAGCTTACCAAATCTGGGTCTATTTATATGGGAAGTCTGTGTTCATAACTGACTCTCCCTTAACGAAATTCAACAAATGTTGGAACTGTTAGATTTTATCTTCAAGTAAATTTTATTTGTGAAGAGCCCCAGATTTTGAATATATATTTGCTTTACAGCTCAACTTTCAATTTGAAAATCCCTTTGTAGGCAGTAAATAATACCTCTAATTTTATATATATATAGACTACAGCAGTTTCTCAAACCTCTATGCCTTGCATATTCAGTGATGAATTATATGTAATGGCATATTCCCCCTTCCTCCATTTATTCTGTTTTACAAATTATAAATAGAAACAGAGAAAACAACGAATGATTATGAAAAACATACTTTTATTTTCCATCTGTGTACCTTTTTGAGTACAATTTTATAATGTAGCAGATGGATTTGTTTATCCTGCATGTTTGTGGAATTTTCAGTATTAATTTACTGTGGTACAGACAGTCATAAGTTATCTTCAACATTTAATGAAATTTTACATTTTGTTTTAAAAGTGCCAATGAGATTATAGAACTCTTTCATTAACTCACTTGGTTGTATTATGTTGTATGTTGGCTTTTGAAATCATCATTGTCACCTACCCCCCTAAAAGAGAACTAGCCAAAATTTCTGTAGAAACTAAGATCTTAAGAAAAGTGAACTTGAAAATTTTTGCAATCGTGTTTCTAGTATTATAATAAATTATACTATTACATATTCATTATTATTAAGTAACTATTAGTTTGAAACTATTAACAAATTAAACTTAATTGCAGATAATGTCTATTAACTAATATGAGAATTTCTTGAAAATGAGATGAAATGCTATATAAGTCAGATGAAGTGCTATATAGGTGTACAGTATTCTACTACAGTAATGGGGACATTCTTAGAGAGTAATTTTAGTGAAAGCTTATGTTTACAGTTATTATATCAGATTTTAAAGCAGTCTTATAGATATGCATTTTACCACATGTATATATATGTATAACTTTTATTTTATGCACAACTTCTAGGGCTGCATAAGATGAATCAAAGGACCCTATGTTGAGTGCCATTGTTCTAAAACCCCTTTGGGTACACTATTTTGAAGACCTGACCTACATCCAAATTCAATTGCTATCTATTGTCAATTCATAGCATTGAGAGACTGAGCTTTCCACACATATTTAAAATAAACACAGTGTTAGAAATATAAATTTAAAAACAAAGTAAGTGTTACAAAACTCATTAAACAAAGAAGTAAAAGGCAGGTCTGTGGCAAATACATGTATTTGGATAATGAAAAGATTTATGAAACTGTAGAAACAAATTCCTTTTTAAAGCACTTTTGAAGTTTCAGGAAACTTTGTTCACAGTTATTACTTTTGGTAGTTTTAAGGTCACTAAGCTATGAGCCAGTTATTACATGTAAGTATAGTTATATATCATCTTTATCATATTTGTATTTCCTTATTCACATCTTTTACTAGTTAGTCAAATTATCATCCATGCATGTTACTTATCACATTGATAAAGAAAAATGCGTAACTATCACTGAATAAAATGTATCATTTTTAACTTATCATTTGCATTTGGAATAGTTGTTAGTAATTTTGCCTATTTTAATCTCTTCCTTTGTACAGAAATTTGTCTTTTATACTATCTCTAAAAGAAAAATAAGTGTAAGAATTACAAATGACAATCTTACACTCTGTTATAAGTTATATGTCAGTCCTTTGTATATTTTGTTGAAATAAATTTTCAAGAGGAATTGTTAGTTGTTTTTCTCCCTAATCACATGATTTTTTAATGTTGAACTTAAGAGTTAACCCTTTATATCCTGAATTTTTAACAAAAAAATTGCTACACCTGAATAGTTATTTATGTTAATATTTAAGATATCCAAAATAAAATAAAACTAATAATTTAATTTTTAAATATATGTATCTATATATATATATATTAATTAGAACTGATTTAATAAATTCGTAGTTAACTCTTTTTGTAAAATGTTTACAATAATATTTTAGATTAATTGACAAAAAATACTGTTATTGAAATCTTGTAATTCTTATAAGAATGATATATATAAACTTATTGTGATTAGAGATGGGAATGCTCGGAAAAAACCCCGGAAAAATTGGGGAAAAAAACAGTTTTTTTCCCGAAGACTTATTTTTCAATTTTTCCGAACTGGAAAAATTGAAATTTCATTTATGAAATAATATAGTGAAAATTTTGTAATAGCTAAATTCTCATACTTTTTATTTTTTTTATTTTTATGTTGAGTGTCTCACATGAAAATTTTAATGTGGGTAATCTGATCTCTGAGCAGAAATCTGTTTGAGAAGACTTGAAAGGATTCTTCACATTTTTTTCTTGTTTGAAACACAAGACACTTTGCAAAATTTCTCTTGAAAATAGACTTTTCAGAAAAAGTTTAATCAATAAATTGAATCTTTCTCAAGTGCAGTGATTGAAGGAAAAAAAAATATGCCATACAGCAGCTGTATCTTATTAAGTTGCATATATGTATGTAAATAACTTAATTCAAAATGTCTAAATAGGAATCTAAATATAGTAATAATTTCTTATTCAAAAATTCTGAATATATTTTGTACAAGTATATACAAAAAGTTCGCAATTTCACAAAAACTTGATTACATAAAAAAATCTAGATATGTAATTAAATGCAACTTCTCTTTTTAAAAATTAATTCATGTTTGAAATTATTGCAATAATATGCCAATTAATGGAAATGATAAAATTAAAAATTCAACATAAAATTTTGAAGTATGCATTTATTACTTTAATCTATCTTTTCAAGAAGTAAGTATTGAATTAGTGAAAATTTTGACTTCCAGTTTTTGGTGTATTTAAAACTTTTAGAAGGTCCTGAACACGTTTTGATGGTTTTTGGAAAATATCTGTCACTCTGTGAGTCTGTATGTGACAAATTTTATGGGCACTCTATCTTAAGAACTTATGCACATAATTTCACAAAACTTTAGATTCAGTTACACCTTGATATAAACTCGAGATATTTAGTTATTAGTATATATCGCCAAACTGATGGCACTGCTATGCTGCATTATTCATAATTTCCACAATAGTTCTATCTCAAACTAATATATGTATTTTTATAAAATTTCAGATAAAGTTAATCTTTGACATAACTTTGTGCTCATTACTTTTTGGTGTAAATTGCTCAACAGATGACGCTGCTATGCTGCATTATTCATGATTATCGCAATAGCTTTACCTCAAGGGCGATTTTTTTAAAAAATCAAATTACAGTTTCTGATATATATTAATGTTGTTTAGTTTTTGGTGTAAATCCCCTATAGGTGGCACTAGCTGCATTTTTCAAGATTTCGTTATAGCTGATTAATTGAATGTTTTTTCAAGGTGTTGAATCTAAAATTGACCTCCATTTTACCTCCATAATGTACAGTAATGTTGCAAAAACATGGGCAGTTTGCATTAGAAAAGTACAACTGCGATGAAAAGAAAAAAAAAATATTACAAGTAACTATGTTCCAAATTATACTTTCCCTCTTGATTAAACTTTGAATTTTTGTAGTTTTCTAAAGCACAGTAGAAGTTTATCTCTGTATGTAACTGCTTTTGTTAATTCCTCAAATAGTGAGCATTTTCTATTTGTAGTGTTCTGTTTTCATAACTTTTGAGTTCCACTCTTAGAAATATAAAATTACCATGTGGAAACATTATTAAATATGGTTTCTTACTCAAGAATAGAATACCAGATTTCAGGGTAAAAAGAAAAAAATTATATTTAATTAAACTTAAAGTTTCAGTGAGTAAAAATCTAACAGTCAATAAATCCTACGCTATTTTTTAGTTGCAGACCTGAGTAAGCCAAGGTAAAACTTACAAGGAAGGTCTCCATTGGGGGCATACTCAGAATTTTTAGAAAAAAATACGAATTAAACACTTCATGTAGGTAATAAAGGATCAGTCAAAATTAGCGGCGGAATTACATTATTAGATATGTAAAAAAATAAAATAGTTTGGAATAATTGGCGTGAAAAGCTGAAAGCGACGCGGGGTTTGGCGAGCAGTGCATTTCCTCGCCAATAGCAGACGATTTTAACGAATCTGAAAATTGATTTTAATTGACTTCACTGTTAAAAATCTGCAGCATTTACTGCAACGTCACTCCACTACTTTTATAGAATATCTCTCTTCTGACCAATTCTGACCAATTCTGCTCCATAGCACGGTGAATTGACCGTGTCATACACTGTTAAAAATCTGCTGCATTTTGTTGCAACGCACTCCACCGCTTGTATATAATATCTCTATTCCAACCAATGAGAAAGCTCCATTTCACGGCCAAGTAACCGTTTTCTATACAAGCAAAGGAGTGCGTTGCAACAAAATGCAGCAGATTTTTAACAGTGTATTTTTCAATTTGGAACAATTTTAATCAATTTAAATTGTGTTTTAAATGATAAAAGATATTAATTTCATTTTGTTATAAGTACATATAAACGTATATGACAAAATTACACTTAAAGTAAAGTAAAAATGCAAAACTAAAATTACTTAAACTAAACGTATTTAAATAAATTGAACATAGAAAGTTTTTTCTTTAAAAAGTATTCGAAGCGTAAAAGCGTATTTTTGAAAATTTCGTTTTTTCGCCAACCGGAGATAAATCGCCAAATAAATGAAATTTTTATTATTTTTTTAAGGACGTTATAAGGAGGTTCCGCCGAAATTTTTTTTATAAACATATATAACTATATGAGAAGAACATTCTGTAATTTTTTCAGATTTTTCTGAGTATGCCCGTATGGAGACCTTGCTTGTTAGTTTTGTTTGAATTTAGATTATAAAACTAAATCAAAACTTTTTTGAGTTGAGATTGGAAAGCTATACCAAAACTAAACATATTTTATAAAGGAAATAAAATTATAATTCTAAGAAAAAAAGTAATAGAGTAAAAATATACATTTTTTAAACAAACAATGAAATTTTTGAATACTGATATTCATAATAATGACAAAACTGCCATAATTTCTTTAAACTAGTATCATTTACTTAAAAACTATACTTATGTAAATGGAATGTATAATTTATATCATTCCAAACTGCAGACATATTGGCTCAGTTTTTACATTATGTCAATTGGTAGTTAAACATGTAACTGAAAAATCATTTCAACAGAGATATGATATAACAAACAATAGCATTTAATAAAAATTCTTAGGCCTTGGAGAAAAAAAAAAAAACTTTTAAAAGCAGGCTTTGCTACTTTCTTTTTATTTTGTAATATAAAGTGAAAATAATTTTCATTTTATACATATAAATGGGAAAAAATGTTTATTATTTAATATTCTCTAAGAAAATATAATTTATTTGGGAGAAACAGTCATAAAAAATCAATTTTTCCAATTTTTCCGGTTTTTTCCAAAAAAAAAAAAGGTAAAAAACCAGTTTTTTTCCGACACTTATATTTTTCCAGAAAATTTACATCTCAAATTGTGATTATATCTGTAACAGAGAAGTGTTTTAAAGCTGCAAATTTTTCATATGAAATTTTTTAATAGAATGAAAACTACACCTAGATTGAAAAATTAACCATATTAAAATATATTTAGCTTTGACTATTTCACTGTGCTTTTTAAATATGACTGAGCAAATTTATTTTGTATGAAAAGTGTGATCTAGTTTTATTTGCAAATTTTACATTGATTTTTCTTTAATGGTACTTCAAAGTACTGTCCGGATATAAAGGGTTAACAGATAACACATTTTTATTTGTTGATCGCCTAAATATGGAAAATGTTACTAAATTGTTTTGTAATATATAGACTTGTGATTGATTACAACATCTACATCACAATGCTTACTGAAACATATAACAGTAGTTATTGAACTGATTATTATTTCTATGTTAATTACAAAGGTTAAAACTACTTGGTTATCTCGTCGACCAAAAAATTATCGCCAAACTATAAGATTAAATGCCAGTAATGGATGATCGTGAATGTCACATTCAATGACATTAAATACAATACACATGTTTAAAACATCATAAGTGATTTTTATTTCGACTTTTTATTTGTATTTTTATTAATTATACGACTAATTATTTATTTTTTCATTATTTAAAGTAAAAATTGTGTCAACGTGTATAATTTGGCTATTAGTTTGGCGATTTGTATAATTTGGCAAAAATGATCGACGGGATAATCAAGTAGTACCCTTTTATTGAATATTTATTAAAATTTTGATTTTGCATCATCAAAGAACTTCTTTTTCTTCTTGAATAATTTGGAAATACAAAAGCATTTTTATTGACCTATCACTAGAATATTCTTTAATGTAATTAACATTTTTTGTTCTTAAATATCACTTTATAGTGAAAATATACTTTCAAATGACATGGAAAAAGGAATTTTTTACAATGTTGCCATTGCTATCTCTATCATTGTAATGTGACCTTGATATATCTATTTTAAGGAAATAGACTATAGCAAAGATTTAAAAAAAAAAAATCTATAATTTATATGCATGATTATTAATGCCTGGAATCGCTATATAATGAATGTATAGAATTTTACTTTCTAAGAAAATAGACTGGAAAAAAAAAGTTACAAACATAATGAAAAGTTATTTGTTAACAATACACTAAAAATACAAAAGGTAATTAAGAGCCATGCTTGTTGATTGCTTTTCTTCATAATCACTAAGTCTACTCGTAAGTTCAAAGAGGCATCAAAGTAGTTGAAAATGACAATCATTTAAAAAAGTTGTGTATTGTACCACTTTGGCAAAGTTATGCGAAACCATCCAATGCAAATAAGCTGGCATGTTAAATGATAGTGTCATATTCTTGCCAGGGGTACAGAAAATGTTTTTACTCCCAACATATAATCCAATTCACATAAAAATTTCCCCAAACTTTTACAATATGTTATCGCTGATGCTACCTATCGCACCCCCCCCCCCCCCAATCTTCCTCCTCATTAAAAATGTTATTGAATTTTAATGCATTTGTATTGATCTTAAGATTGATAAAATCTAGTACCAAAAAAGCAGAATTCTGCATTTCCATGGAAAAGTAACATGTCTGGTTATAGACTTCTGTATAACCATAGGTGTAGGTTTACCCCTCCCCCCCAAATTTTCTCAATATATGCACAAGTATATATTTTTATTAGATCAATTTTATAAAGTTCATTATACGGATCTTTCTAATTGTAGTGGGAATTTTTTTGTCTTGACTAATTATGTAATTCATTATTAAAATCACAATCAATTGTATATTTTTGTGCAAAATTTCCCTAGATGGCTTAAATTTCCCCCCGATCCTAGATCACCGAATTGGACATATTTTGCACCCCTGCCTCCTGCGTGAGTTACAAATCCCATACTGCTCGCAACTCAAGAATTGCTGCGAAAGTTTAGGTGAGAAATCTAGCCAACCCCCCCCCCCCTCCCAAATCTTCCTCACATACACTTGGCATCAACAGAGTATTTCTTGCTTCCATAATTGAAGGAAAAACTTATTTGTAACAAGCAGGGTTGCCACGCCACCTGGAGAACCTGGAAAACTGGGAAAACACAGGGAATTTTAAATCTCCTCCCAAAACAGGGAAAATCCAGGGAATTTCTTAAAAAAACCTAAAAAGTCTGGAAAACACAGGGAATTCGGTAATGGTAAATTATAACATTTCTAATTAGCCTTCATATACGCATATATTTTTTTGCACTCAACATGGAATAAATGCATTGCAGTACAGGGAAAATACAGGGAATTTTTTTTTCAAGATTAGAGTGGCAACCCTGACAAGGTTCTTTTTAGACAGTGATGTGAAAATATCTTCCAAGAAATGGCATAATGTGCTAGGGAATAATTTCTACTAAGCCAGATCAAACAAGTTGGTCTTGTATTCAGATAAACGCCAAAACAAATTTGGTGATTATGTGAAAAAGTGATCGGAAAATATATCTCTTAATTTCCTTTTGTATTCTCATTCTTTTGTTAATAGATATTTTTTATTGCCTTTGCAACCTTTTTTTTTTTTTACCATCCTCCTGTTAAAAGAAATATGATGGTTAATTGAATATATTACCTCCCCTTCCCCCCCCCCCCAAAAAAATGCACTATTAAAATGCATTTAGTTATGTGTTAATTGATTTCAGAGATATTTCATTTAAATTGTTCAGCAATTCAAAATGACATAATTTCTTATTGATCTAATAATAAACAATTACAGAAGAAACAAGCCAACAAACTCATTTATAATTAATAGCCAGTCAATCAGCCTTTTAACAGGAAAAATATACCTCAATATGTAATGTTTTTAATAAAATAAAATCGCATAAATATTTAAAAGTTTTTCTATCAGTCAAACACAGCTAATAAGTCATCAAATATTGTTTCAATTGATTCATTTAGATTGAACTATTTTAATTTAAATCAAAAGCGTTCCAATCTTTTTTACTGGAAATACATTTAATATGTATGTTCAATATAAATTCCTTTCACTCAATTTAATTTCCATATTTTCTCTTGTGCATTTTGTTCTCTTAATAAAATATAAAAATGAGGTTTTCACAATACATACTTTTCTAAACTTTGCTTTAAATATATTGTTTGGTTATAAATTAAAGTCACTCTGTTTGGATCTATGCAAAGTCCATTCTGTTAGACTGATATCGATGAAACTTGGGGACATGACAAGCGTCAAAACATGTAATGTGCTTTAAAACATTTTTAGAACAAGAGGGACATTGAATAAGTCTTAATGTTTTAAGTAATTTTTCATTTAATATTAATTACTATAATAACTACAAAAAAATTAAATTATTTTGATTGCAATTAAACATTTTTGTTTTTTAGAATGTTCAAACAGAAGAAAATTATTTTTTACAATTAATAATCTGGATCAATTTTACCCTGCAGCATCCTATAGCACATAACCAATTTAGCAAATTAATTTACACCCAAACAATTTCTGAGTTAGGGTGTATGAAGCCAAAGTTAGAAAATACTCTCTCAATTGATATTGAGCTAGCAGGGCTTGATAGCAGAAGCATTGCTAGTTGAGCAAGTTTAGAATCAGGCCAAATTTTCAAATTTATGTCAGATTTTATTTTATTTATTTTTTATTTTATTTTATTTTCCGGAAATGATAATATGCAATACAGTAATAGTGAATTTTTAATACTACATCTAACATTGCATATGTATGACAGATATTTAATGTGAAATTTTACAGATCAGAATAGTATTTGAGTTTTCTGACAAGGTTTTTGACATGACAGTTTAAACCGGATAAAATTACACACTGTCAAAAACTTGCCAACCCTGCTTGGGAAATATATTAAATGGACCATGGAGTAAACAAATTTACAATAAAAAAATAGTTTAATTTTTAATTGATTGATGGCATATGATATCAAATGGGATGAGTCCAAATTTACCAAAAAGTTGAATTTGTTATATTTGCACAGATCCAAATTATGTTAATGTGAAATAGTTTTCTATCAGTTTTTCGCAGTGGTGTTTATAAATTTGATAAAATTTATTATTAATAAAACAAAATTAGACATTTTTACCAATAATCTTTTAATTAAAAAATAAATACTTGTTACAGAGGATATACAATTTCGTGTAAAAATAAAGTCTACAGATATAAGTACATTTATCACAATCATTTTTACTTAAATAATACAGTGTTAAATTCAGGTATTTTTCTTTTGGAGGGATTTCTGTGGCTTCATGAGGGGGGGGGGGGGGGGGGGTTTGATATTTTAAAGTTCCCAGGGGAATATTGCCCTTTTCTATTAAAGCACATACAATCTTCAACATTTCAAAATGTCCCTTCCCCTCTGAATTTAACACTGATAAAAGAATATCAAAATACTATTTTAAATTTGGAGTTGAACTACCAAGATAAGTCCTTATATCATCAATTGTTGATTTAACAAGTTTACTGCGTATGGTAGGTAAACCTAATCGCTTATGAGCTTCATATCTGTGGCAGCCTCCAAAGGAATAGTAATAATTTCCACCTTCTGATCCTGTAACCCAAAGGACATCTATTGGAGGTACTAATTCTCGTTTTGTAGGATCCTGTAACAATATAAAATATGTTTGTTTCAATATGGCATTTAGGTCTTTCTTACACATCATCAAACAATATAAAAAAGTCACTATAAAGTTCTGTCTTATTTTTGAGTTTTATTATACCTTACATATATTAACATCTTAGATGCACTGAAGTAAAATTCATTTTAAAATATTTGTCGACAATTACAGGCATAGTTAGATATTTTTTAGAAGTGAGACAAAAAATTAAACATTGGACCATTACTTTATTCAAATTTTGAGGGATTGGGGGGGGGGGGGTAATATTTTCTTTTCCTGTGTTCTGCTGAGAGATGTCGATGTTTAAATAATATACCTGAATTCAAATATTTGTTTGATCTTCAATACCAGATAATTGTTGTTTTTCTGTTGTAAAATGAGATTTGTGCAAAAAATCTTAAAAATGACTGTTTTATCTTAGGCGCACTTGTCAACCTCCCCTTTTTTTAATCAACAAAACATACTTTTAACCAGAAATTTTATTTAATTTATTAAATCATGTACATTTCAATAAACTACCATACAAAAGGGAGAAACATTTATTTTAAGGAATGTTCTAGCTAAAAATAATTTTCTTCATTTAAAAATACGGGAAGTCAGCAAGTATGGTCTCAAATATATTTCAAAAGCTTACAGAAGGTTAAAAGCAATATTTCTAAAAAGTAACTGTCAAAAATATAGATTTTATTAAAAGAACATAAGTTGCTATTCATGGTTTGCATTAATTAGGATAATTATTAATTCTTTGTTAATATCAGGGGGAGTAAGGGAAACTTAACCAGTAAGGAGATATGAATCTCCACAAATATCTTAGTACCTGATTCATTCTCAACTTGTTGCAGAAAGACAAGCTCACTTTGGAGACAAAACTAAGTTCTGCTATAATATTTGATCTGAATTGAGCGAAACTAATTTAGATGTGTTCAGAATAAAATTCTCTTTTTTGTCGTTTGCTCATCATTTGTTTAAATTATGAGATGTGTGTATAGTATATCTTTTTAATATTTTTTGAACTATTCTTGTTTTATGCCTTATCAATAGTTTTCTCGATTATTAACCATTTGAAAAATGGTTGTTCTCAAATGAGAAAAGATATGTCAGAGACATTCCTGAATCTTTGTGATTTCTCCATTTTTGGAATATTTCTGTTGCCACATTGACAAAAAAGTATTAAAAACTACAAAAAAATAATAATTTAAAAAACAAATTGCAGCTTTTAAACAAATTGCATTTAAAAATACATTTTTCCTCCTATACAACAATATAAAAATTGAAATTGTGTGATGTTTAAAAATTTGCATTACCAAATGTTGTAAAACTAAAATTTTATTTAAAATTTGAAAGTTGCCGTTTGCAGGAGGACATACATGCATTTCACACAGATATGTTTGTCCTTTATAATATAAATAGGGTAGAGATTAGGGTAGAACTAGAGATGGGAATGCTCGGTAAAAAAACGGAAAAATTGGGAAAAAAACGGTTTTTTTCCGAAGGCTTATTTTTCAATTTTTCTGAACTGGAAAAATTGAAAAATAAGCCTTCCGAACTGGAAAAATTGAAATTTCATTTATGAAATATTATAGTGAAAATTTTGTAATAGCTACATTTTCATACTTTTAATTTTATTTATTTTTATGTTGAATGTCCCATATGAAAACTTTAATGTGGGTAATCTGATCTCTGAGCAGAAATTGTTTGAGAAGACTTGAAAGTATCCTACACATTTTTTTCTTGTTTGAAACACAAGACACTTCGCAAAATTTCTCTTGAAAATAGACATTTCAGAAAAAAGTTTAATCTACAAATTGAATCTTTCGCAAATGCAGTGATCGAAGAAAAAAAAAATCTCATGCCATACAGCAGCTGAATCTTATCAAGTTGTATATATGCACAAATAACCTTATTAAAAATGTCTAAATAGGACTCTAAAAATAGTAATAATTTCTTATTCACAAATTCTGAATATATTTTGTACAAGTATATACAAGAAGTTCACGATTTCACAAAAAGAGGATTACATGAAAAAAATCTAGATATATAATTAAATGCAACTTCTCTTTTTAAAAATTAATTCATGTGAAAAATTATTTCAATAATATGCTGATTAATAGAAATGGTAAAATAAAAAATTTAACATAAAATTTGAAGCATGCATTTATTACTTTTTTCTATCTTTTCAAGAAGTAAGTATTGAATTCGTGAAAATTTTGACTTCCAGTTTTTGGTGTATTTAAACGTTTTAGAAGGTCCTGAACAACATTTGATAGTTTTATGAAAATATCTGTCACTCTGTGAGTCTGTATGGGACAAAAATTTTATGGGCACTCGATCTCAAGAACTGATGCACATAATTTCACAAAACTTTAGATTCAGTTAAACCTTGATATAAACTCGAGATATTTAGCTATTAGTGTATACCACCCAACTGATGGCGCTGCTATGTTGCATTATTCATAATTTCAACAATAGTTCTATCTCAAGAATTAATGTTGTATTTTCATAAAACTTTCATAAAATATTCTTCATGTATGTATTTTCATAAAACTTCAGATTAAGTTAATCTTTGATATAACTTTGTGCACATTACTTTTTGGTGTAAATCGCTCAACAGATGACGCTGCTATGCTGCATTATTCATGATTATCACAATAGCTCTATCTCAAGAACTAAAGGAAGATTTTTTATCAAACTACAGATTCAGACAGTTTCTGATATATATTAATATTGTTTAGTTTTTTTGCCCTATAGGTGGCACTACTATCCTGCATTTTTCAAGATTTCATTATAGCTGATTAATTGAATGTTTTTTCAAGGTATTGAATCTAAAACTGACCTCCATTTTACCTCCATAATGCACAGTAATGTTGCAAAAACATGGGCAGTTTGCATTAGAAAAGTACAACTGCGATGGAAAAACCCCCCATATTTTATTACAAGTTCCCATATTTTGTTCCAAATTATACATTCCCTCTTGATTAAACTTTGAATTTTTGTAGTTTTTTAAAGCACAGTAGAAGTTTATCTCTGTATATAACTGCTTTTGTTAGTAATTCCTCAAATAGCGAGCATTTTCTATCTGTTTTCATAACTTTTGAGTTCCATTCTTAGAAATATGAAATTACCATATGGAAACATTATTGAATATGGTTTCTTACTCAAGAATAGAATACCAGATTTCAGGATAAAAAGAAAAATATTTCGTTTAATTAAACTTGACAAAAATAATTTTTTTCTGGTTTCAGTGAGTAAAAATCTAACAGTCAATAAATTCTATGCTATTTTTTAGTTGCAGACCTGAGTAAGTCAAACTAAAACTTAGTTTTGTTTGAATTTAGATTATAAAACTAAATCAAAACTTTGAGTTGAGATTAAAAAGCTATACCAAAACTAAACATATTTTTTAAAGGAAATAAATTACAATTGTAAGAAAAAAGTGTAATAATGTAAAAATATACATTTTTTTAAACAAACAATGGAATTTTTTGAATACTGATATTGATAATAATGACAAAACTGCAACAATTTCTTTAAACTAGTATCAATTGCTTAAAAACTATACTTATGTAAATGGAATGCATAATTTATTTCCTTCCAAACTGCAAACATATTGGCTCAGGTTCTTACATTAGGTCAATTGGTAGTTAAACATGTAACTGAAAAATCATTTCAACAGAGATATGATATAACAAACAATAGTGTTTTAAAAATTCTTAGGCTGTGGAAAAAAAAAAAAAAAAAAAACTGAACTTTTAAAAGCAGGCTTTGCTACTTTCTTTTTATTTTGTAATATAAAGTAAAAATAATTTTTATTTAATACAAATAATGGGGGAAAAATGTTTATTATTTAATATTCTCTAAGAAAATATAATTTATGTGGGAGAAACAGTCATGAAAATTCAAATTTTCCAATTTTTCCGTTTTTTTTCCGAAAAAAACCGGTAAAAAACCAGGTTTTTTCCGCCACTTATATTTTTCCGGAAAATTTACATCTCTAAGTAGAACTATATAAGAAATTGAATAAATTCAGATAGGAAGAAACACTATCACCTTGCCATCTTAAAAATTAATAAAGTATTTAGGAGGAAAATGACTGTATAAATGATATTCTCTTTGAGATGTTTCACCTGTATTTAACTTTCAACTGTAAAATAAACATGTATTGCTTGCAAAAAAGAAGGGGGGGGGGAATATTTTTAATATAGAACTTATTTATAAGTCTTAAATTTTAATCTTTGAAAAAAAACATTTTCCAAATGGTTGTTGTAATTTGTTAAATTACATTTTTTTTTTTTTTTTTTTTCTGTAAATCAAAAATTTTTATTTGTATCAGTTTATACATTTGAACATTCTGGGGAAGTTTGAATCTGTGTAAGTAAGTTATAGACAATTGTCTATAACTTGCATACACTGTGTATACTTCTATAATCATATTATTAATTTGCTCTCAAAAACAAAAATGCTTTTTCTTTCTTTTTTTTTTTTTTTCTTTTGTAAAACAAATGAAAGTGCTGCAAGAAAAGGGGGTGCTATAAAACAACAAATTTCTAATGCATTGGAAAAGGGATGTTATGAATCTTTCTCACGAAGAGGCACATTTTATGGTGATGGTATGGGGGTGGGATTTATATTAGGAAAGTAGCAAATTTTCTAATAATTTCATTCATATAATTTTAATCTTTTAGGTAATATAAGCCCAAAGTACCCTCCGTGGACATCTCTACATCTGAAACACAACTTTCATTTTACAGACGTAACATTTAAACAATTAAGAAAAAAAATTATATTTTCTATATTAACTATGCCAAATTATTACTTTATTATTTCTTCATTTAAATTTTTGAAATGCCCCTTCCCATGTTCTCTATGGTCATGTCACAATTTTTAAAAATAAAAAATTTGTGAAAATTAAAATAAAAAACTTGGCAATTAATATAAGGTTATTTATAAAGCATAAATGAAAACATCCAATTCTTAAAATTTTTTACATAATTTTATAAAATAATTATTAGGATTGGGATATCAATAGAAATACTGTACCCAGTTTTTGAGATAAAGGAATTGCTAATTTTCAAATAAAACATTTGATATTTCACTTTTATTCTTATTTCTGTAAACTATCTTTGGTACTGTGAAATCTTGGTCAGCTGGTTCTAATTTCTCACATGCATTGGAAATTCAAGACATCACATCTTTCCAAAATATGTGCAGCACCTTGTGTATTAATTTTAAAAATTGTGTATTTTATATATAATTGAACAGTACTTGGTCCAGACAAAACTTGAGGCCTTTTACAAAAATTAACTTAATAAAACAAGCCTCTTCTCAAAATTCTTCTTGATAAAATAGGCCCTTTCACAAAATTTCATTTCATAAAAACATACCCTTCATTATTTTTATTTTGTTAGATTTTAAAATGTGCATTTTATAAATAAAACAAGTTCACCAGAAAGCAAAATTTTAGCAGGTAGATTTTTAATATTTTCTTCAAATTTGAATTGAGTGACTGGATTTTATCTTTCAATATAAAATGTATAATTCACAAAAATGTAAAAAATTCACAAAAATAATGATTAAAAATTAATATAAAACTACAAATTATTTTACTTTTCACAACATAAGCATCAAGAAAAAAATACTGCATCATCCCCTGCTATCAATTCCATATATTTGCGGTGAAGAATAGAATAAAAATATATTCTATAAAACAAAATTATTTAATTGTTTTCTTCTCCTCCTACAGTTTAAAAATTAAAGAAATCCAATTGGAATTATCTTTAAAATCATGCATTAGGGGAGAGGGGGGCACCTTTCAACTTTTTTTGCAAAATAATTATTTGTAAAGTAATACTGCTTTAAAAACTAAAGTTCTAAGTGCTATTTACTAACTTCATATTTGAGGTAACCTCTCAATTTTTTCCACGATTTCTAGCCAAACACAAAATACCAAATTTTACATTTTTAGTGAAACATACACTTTGTTAAAATATGCCCCTCCAGCAGGGCAGTTATCAACAGGAGGTGGGATACATTTCAACAGTTGTCCTACAAATATCTTACATTTTGACAAAATAAAATTTATTCACAAAGTAATGTAGTAGATGTATTAATATAGTGGATTGTTTTAGGTTCTATGTATATTATTTTGTTTTTAATTAAATTGCAATGTATGGAAAATGTCATGGCAAATACAACTTGAGCTGCTCCTCTGCTTAAATTTGATTGAAAAGTTTTATTTTAATGTCATTTCATTCCATAACTAACTATAGACTGGGGTGTGGCAGCAGAGACAATCATCTCATCAAGTTCACAACTGAAATTCCAGAATTAGCTAAAACTTGATTGACATATTAAAACACAATTGATCTGTCAAGTCAAAAGAATTATAAACCTGTTTCTTTGAATAAATTCATATATATGTATATTTAATTTTTGAAGAATTTAGAATATTTTAAACCAGTATTTTAAATGTAAAAACTTTGATTAATAAGCTTACAATAGACAGTTATTTACATAGGCCTATCATACTTCATGTAGCCATAAACTGTAAAACTAGCAAAAGCCATGCTTTGTTTGGATTCGCGAAGTATTATGCTATAAGATAAATATTTGAAAGTAATAATATATTTTTTAAATTATTTTTGCATCTTTATTAGGCAAAAATGCAATTTTATGTTTCGGCGCATTTTAATTTTAAAATGTATTTCAACCAAATAACTAAGAATTTCCTCAGATTGTTTATTTATGATATAAGACTGGTATAAATAAAAATATTTTCGAAGTAGAATTATACAAAATATTAATTAATTTTATTTGTTTACAATTCTTTTAAAATTCATAAATATAGTCTGCTTAAATGATTTCACAAAATAAGAATAAATTGTGTATTTGAATTCCTAACACAGAAAAATACTTTTATAATTGAATGTTAATAAGAGAATTCACAAATTTTAATTCATTAAAAATGTGCTATAATATTTCTAAAAAAAAGTATTTTATACATTTTATAAAAGAAATCATGAAACTATACATAGTTAAAGCAATGAGCATAGTTTGAAAAATCTGAAAGCAGTTTTTGAGATATTTTATCAGAATAATGAAAATATATTTTATTTATTTAATGATGATTCTAGCTATAATTACTGACCCCATGATTTAAGTTTTTCTTCTGAAAACGTACGTGTTTCACTTTTTATTTGAAAAAATGCGTTCGTAATGGAAAAACATGCAAAATAAATTAATTAAAATAATAATTTTTTGAAAAGTATTTCTGTAAAAAAATAATATTCTGCAAATCTACAGATCATAATTTATATTTGTATTTAATTTCAAGTGAAAATATTGTATAGTTTTTTGTAAAGTGTACGACAAAATGTCATTTGAGTGGCCTAGTAGATGATTCGCTTCGCTCATCCTAATTATCCTGAAACTTTTAAATCTCACCTTGGTGTTGATCTAAAAGGTTACAAATCAGTTTTCATAAGTGCTTAATTAAAAAATGATAAGGAGCACATTTCATCACTATTGAAATATACCCCCTCAGCTCTGTTGAAATCTGCCCCTCATGCAGACATTTTGGTTAAAGTATAATCAAAGATCTTGGAAAAAGATTTGTGACTGTGACTTATTGATAGTGTGTTTAGAACCAGCATTAAATAAGCTAGTAGGTGAATAAATATCACTCACTTAATTAAAAGATTATTGGTTGATAAAGTGTTTCATAATCATAATTGGCTTTTTTACTTTTGAGGTGTTAAAATTAGTTTCTAAGAACTACATCACCGTCTGAAAACTAAATGTCAACAGCTATGCCTACTAAAAGCTTAATAACTTGCATATTGGCCAATTATTGTGCAGTATTAGAAGTCAAAAATTTCAGCTGTTGAAATTTGCCCCCCTCCCCCCTATTTTCTTTTCTCTTCATTTTAATAAATGACATATAAAAAAGTACAAGACAAGCAGGGACGTAGCTCGAAGTGAATAATAGGGGGGGGGGGTGCTCATATTTTCTCTCTCTCTGTCTCATAAAGATGAATTATTAATACATATTTACATTGTAGGTAATATGTTTCTTATTAAACTATTGTAATAACTTCTAAAATGGTATATCAACTAAATGATATATCATTTATCATTATGATCTTGAAAATTTAAACTTTGTCTCTTTCTTTATGAAAGTGCTATTTATTGATATTTTTTTAATACGTGCTTATGCATTCGTTTTTATTTTCCTGGTTTAAAGGAAAGCTTACAATTTCATTTGCGAAAATCGCCGCGCCGTGTCAAATTTAATATTTATCCCTAGTTAAATAACTGACATTTTTTCTTAACCTATTCAAAAACATGCTTATCAAAATAGAACATTGCTCCCGGCCGGCGATTACAAAGGCCATCAACGACATAAAAAAAAACTATTTTTTAAACTTTAGTAGGATATGTGAAGGTATAAAACTTGCACTTTTTACTTAAAACCACTCTGGCGATCTAACAAGACTTAATTTTTTCTTTAACCCTTAAATCAGACCAGGGGCGTCAAAGAGAAAACTGCGCCTGGGGCAAAGTTTCAATTTGGCGCCCCGGACCCCCAACTTTTTCTTATGAAACGTAAAAAATGATGTTGTATTGTAAATTTGGCGCCCCCAAAATATTCGCGCCCGGGTGACCGCCCCCTTTTCGCATGGCACCGAATCAGAGCCTTATTGCTGCACGGATATGAAAAGAAAGTCAGCGGCTACCATTATTTCAGAAACTGTCATCTAATTTAAATAGAAAATTCTGTCAAATATAACTATTATTATTTCGTCAGCCCCGGTTTCCAAAGATATTTAGTTCGATCCGGCTAGACTTAAAAAAAGATAATTAGAAAATTGTCTTTTTAAAAAGAAGGCCAGCCTAATTCTGGGTAATTCTTTATTTTTGCATAATCTCACAATTGAGCGTTCTTTGATTTCTAACTTTAGTTCCGTTGACTGTTCTGTAATTCTTTGCAAAATTAAACAATAGTAAAATAAACAGTATCATACCTTAAGGGTTTCCATCAGACTCAATACTTTCTCTTCTTCAAGCTGAGATGGAAATGGCCTTATAAGCATATTAAATGGAACTTCATGCACTTCTTTAATATGAGCTCCGTGAATGCTATAATCGGATTTTTCGTCCATATCGTCTGACTTCAGAGACTAACTAAAACTAATATTCATTAAACCTGTTACCATAGCATCGCGAAATAAACTGGAACGCCATAAATTCGACGAAAATAAAGAACATACGTACAACCGGCAATGACGCAACATGGTAAACAGAAAAACGAAAGCGTAAATTCCGCTTTCTTCTTCCCATTCATTTCAAAGAAAAAAGGCTGAAGGAAGCAATGACGTAATGATAACCTTGGATTATAGAAATTTACAAACTTTTCTTTCGTTACGCGGGTCGCGGCCCTTGGCTTATTTTCTTTTGCAGACTAGGATTTTTTAATTGTATTATTCTTTTATTTTAAGGTACATAAAAAATTTAAATGTATTTGCCTAATAAATCAGTAATACTCACTTTTTTTTTCCTGCGGGCCGCAAGCAATTATTTGCAGCGGCATACGAAGAGAAAACTGCGCTTGGAGCAAAGTTTCAATTTGGCGCCCCTTCCGCCCTCGTCTTTTTTGTGACAGGTGTTACAAAATTGAAAAGTGTGGGAACACAAATAAATTGTATTGAATACATATTTCGCGTTTACTTAACAACTTTAAAAGGTTTAATTTTAACAATTAAATAAAATGTAAGGTAAAATTCCACTTATATTTTGGCAAAAGGTATCTAGAACGCAGGTGTGGAATAAATGTATCTGAAGAACAGTATAACAATTTGTTAACCCTTTTGGATTCCAAGAAAGAAGTCATATGCTATTTTGAGAATGTATGTTTTTGTCATTAAAAATCTTCCCAATATGTACATATCTATATTTTTTTACGAGAAAAGAAGGAACAAATCAGGCTGGTAGTATAAATTTCCTCACTTTTTGCACCTGGGGCGACCGTCTTATTCGCTCCCCACTTCGCACGGCTCTGATTATTTGCTATGTTTAGTAGGCCGCAACACACAAAAGGGGTGTCTAAAATAATAAGTATCACAACACAGCAATGTAACAAAGTTAATATTATTAGTAGGTTTTAACATTTGTCGCGGCGAAAAGTGTTATCAACAATTTTAGCACCACTATTTTCAAACAATACATTTCGTAGTAGATTTCTATTGCAATCTATTTAGAAATATGCCACAAATTTTGTTGTTTGGAAATAGTGGTATAAAAATATTTTGGTGCCATTTTTTCTGCGTCAAATGTTCAATTCTAAAAAGCAGTATTAATTATATTATAAGTATAAATTGAAATAATATAACCATGCACAATTTTCAAATATTAATAATAAATCATTTTTTTGGTTAATGCAAAACTTTTTTTTGAAATTGTAGAAATATGCAGTGCAAATTTAAATAATTTGGAACAAAGTTTGATGTTTAAAATGTGTTTTCATCATTGTAGAACAAATAATTCTTCTTATTCAAGAATAACTTTTGAATAAGAAAGCTGCATTAAAGATGCTTTGACATAATTTTAAGTTATTCTATATATAAAATAAGAGATGTCTGCCTGCCTGACCGCAGATAAGGCGGAAATTATAACACCCAGGTCCCTGAAATTTTTGTCACGTGTGGATGCTAACACCGGAAAGCGCACTTCGCAGCCGGATTTTTAAATTTCAATTGAGATTTTTTTTTAATTAAAACTTACTGAGTAAGAGGATATTTGCAGGTTTTCACCAATCCAAGGCAATGAAGCAGCCAGGTTAAAGGCTATTTGTATCTAGCCACCAATCCGCAGCAACGAAGCAGACAGCGAATGAGAGCAGGTGGTAAATATAATTTAATGACTGCATTTCACGGCTGAATGCTATTGCACACGCATTTGTTAATTTTTCCTGTTTTGATAATTTTGTTTTTCCTGATTGATTTACAATCGATCTCCAAAATCCATTCATGACACATAAAAGTAGTACTAGTACATTAGGTAATTACTCCTTTTATGTTTTCTTAGGGTTTGTTCAGATGTGTAGCACACGTCACGCGCGTGCTCAGCAGGGATGTAGTGGAGGGTATACGGGCCTATACGCCGTATATCTTCTGGATTTTTTAGAGGTACACCGTATACCCTCTGTTTCTGAAAAAAGCTATAGTATACACACTCTAGGGTATACCATACGCCTTGAGCGTATACCCTCTGCTTCGAGCGTATATCCTCTGTTATTTTTACGACTACACCCCTTGTGCTCAGAAGATTTTGCATGGAGTAGGTCTCATTTAAGAAAGGAATTTCAAAATAATCCAATTATTGTAGTATTCTTATGATTCAAAACAACTAAAATCAACGACTATATTTCTTTATCCTTCCAAAGCATGGTTTTCGTATCAGAAATGCATTCCTGTGTTCACTCAGATAAAATTTTAAATATTTTCCAGATAAAATTTAATTTTTTTTTTTTTTTATTTTAGTATGAATGGAGATTTTAAATATTCGCAATTTGTTTGAAAACATCTATGGTCCCGGGCAACGCCGGGCGGATCAGCTAGTTATAATAATAAAAGGACACATTGTGATTTTCCATCAAAATACATACCTTTATTTTATGTGTATCTCAATAAATTTTATAAATATATGGATTAATGATTATGAGTCTTGGGACGCATACAAAAGGTCGCCGGGCCACATGCTGCCCGCTGGCCGCAGGTTGTGTATGGCTGGCTTAAATAATAGTAATGCTGCTATTCCATTGCTATGGCTTCCGAACATATAAGCTGAAAAAATATTTTTGCAGAAATATGTATGAAATATTCCTTTTAAAGAGTTTTATTTTAATTCTAAATTAATATTAGTTAAGAAATATCAGCTCTTTCCTTGCAAATTGAATCGGACTTGATTTTATTGATTTTTGTATGGACCTGTTAATTTTTTTCAGACAATGCCAAGGGTATACATAAGAAAAATAGGGGTATACAAGGGTATACATAAGAAAAATATATTGCTACACTTATCCATAGGAGGAGATCATTAACTGCGCTCAAAGTTTTAAACTCCGCCAGTACGAACTGCACCTTAGTGTTTTGGGGTAAGCAAACTCATAAAGCAATCTAACATTGTACTGAGCTGTACAATTACAAAGGCTGTTGTTCTCAGTTGCTTTGCTCAACAAGCGGAAAATGTTTTGACACATTTATAAATTCATTTTTTAATGGAAAGATATAAAATTGGAAGACCTGATTATGAAAGCTTATTATTCATATTATATATTATATATTATTCTAAATATTTAGAATCGAACTATGTTTTCCATTTTTTGATAAATGAATTACCTATTGAGTTATAAGCGATTTTGATCACATGACAAAGACGTTTTTCACCCTTCCTTGTCATTTTTCTTGAGTGTTTATCTTCTTTCGCGACGAAAATCGGTTCAAAAGCCCACTTTGACTTTATATTTTATATTATTTGTTGTTATATTTTCTGAAAGATATGTTGCGATTCCGAAAAAACAGTTTGATTAAATATTTTCTGAACAACAATATCTGCTATTTTCGTGCATTTCCGATCAAAATTAAATTAAAATTTATGTCATAAAGTTGCCTTTTTGGATTTGAGAAGACCATTAAGTTTTTTAAAAAACTCTATGGGTGGCCAGGGCCGTAGCTAAGGGGGTGCTATGGGCAGCTCAACCCCCTCCCCCTGGGAAATATTCCAGGGTCACTAAATGAACTGATGTTTCGAAATTCTGTTCAAAAATCTTATTCAGTTTTGAGGCCCTTTCACAGCTTTGCAGAAATATTAAATTGTAACGAAAATAAGTGTTTCAGCACTCGCTCATCCTATTTGCACATATGAAGCTAACATGATATTTAATGTTGCAGTCTTTATAAACTCGAATTTTTCATCATCCTATTCTTTTCTTAGTATAAAATGAAGTTATTATAACACTTTAATAAGAAACATAGTACCTGCAGTGTGAATATGCCGGAATTTACCTTTCTGCGTCATAGAAAAAGAGAGAGAATATAAGCCCCCCTTACATTTTCTTGAGATCCCCCCCCCCTATTATTCACTTCTAGCTACGACCCTGTGGGTGGCAGAGGGCTCGAAATGGTAAAATCCATGAACCAAAATGCTATTTCAAAACTATAATTATTACCAAAAGAAAAAGAAGGAGAGAGTGAAAAAATTAAGTATAAATAAATTCATTTCTACTCATGCAAGCTGGAGTACTCTTTCATTAAAAAGAAAAAAAGCTATTTCATGTTCTAGTAACAACAACTAAGCACGATTTTCTGTCTTCAAATCATGTCATAAAATAGCAGGCTGAGGAGAGTTTTTTTTATCTGTCTCGTACGTCGTTCACTTGGAATAGGAATTAGTGCAATTTATTAAATATAATGCATAATTTAATTACAATACTCATTTTGCAGCTGTGGATATAGGTGATGGGTTATCACAATGATGTTAAGTGCATTACTCACGTTTTATCCATCTGCGCGTGCCTCGGCCCTGGGTCCACCAATTTCAGGAGCCCCCAAATTATTTGGCTGGTTTTTTTCCCCTTAATCAAATACTTTTCAAATAATATTGTTTTATAAAATATGAAACGCAAATTTAAATATTCTAAATGACTCAATAAAATTTTTAGAAGCTTTTAACCTAGGCACTTTTCACCCAAACAACTTTGTCAACTCATCAAATAAACCTTTTTTTTGTGTGTGTGTGAAAGTGTCGCCGAAAATGGATAGGTAGGGGGGCCAACTTTTTAACAGGCCTTGGGCCCAACTTTTTAACAGGCCTTGGGCCCAACTTCAGCTTGATCGGACTCTGTCCATCTCTTCACATGAAACAGAAATGCAACGGAAATATTTATGATTTTCTGGAACTATAACAAATCATTTAATAATTCTACGAAACGGAACGATATTTGCCATAACTTCATGAACCGGAACAATATTTCTCATAATTTCGCGAAGCGAAATATCGCTGCATTTTGCTCCAATATACACTATATGACAAAAGGTGACCGGCCACATGCGATTTTAGACATTTTGTTAAATATCCAGAAAAATACACGAGGAATTATCCTGATATTCTAAGTGTGTACAGGTCATACATTTATAATACGTAAAATAATACATAATAGTATAGAGCATATACATTTCCGTATAGATTTTTTCCCAAAATCTCATAGGGGAGCGTCCAGGGCCGTAGCTAGAAGTGATCTATAGGGGGCGCTCAAGAGATTATAGGGGCGGCTCATAATTTTTTTTTTCTCTTTCTCTGACACAGAAAGATAAATTAGTGCATATTTACACTGTAGGTACTATGTTTCTTACTAAACTGTTGTAATAACTTCATTTTATATTAAAAAAAGTATAGGATGATGAAAATTTTGAGTGTATAACTGGTGGAAAATTAAACATCATGTTAGCTTCGTATGTTCAAATAGGATGAGGGATTGTTGAATTGCTTTTTTTAGGTACAATTTAGTAATTCTGCAAAACTGTAAAAAGGATCTCAAAATTAAATTAGACTTTTGAACAGAATTTCATTTAAATTTTTCGAAATAGAACTTCATTGAGTGACCTTGGAATCTTTTCCAGGGGGGGCTCAAAATATTTTAGGGGGGGGGGCTGAGCCGCCTATAGCGCCCCCTTAGCTACGGCCCTGGGAGCGTCCCATTTAGATGAGAAAGAACGAATATTTTTGGATAACCCAGCCAAAACTGATGTAGCAAAAGCGTTCAATGGTTGGTTGGTTCGGGTTTCGTGGCACAAAATCCCTTGAGGGACATGCTGCGCCAAGACAAAGACAAAAGGAACAATATCAAGGTGTCTGGATGGGATACCCCATCCAGATATAGCTAGGCAAGTATAAAAGTTTAAAAGATCTAACTATATAGAGATCCAGATAACTAGGTCCAAGTTATAGGAATAAAAAGTAGTGAGAAAAAATTCAAATTTCAAAATAAAATCCTGCATGCTTTAAAAAGGCAAAAAGTGCCCCATGAGGTATTTCCCCAATGAGGTTTGTCAAAATAGGTGATGATGAGTTAAAATATATTCTGTACAAGTGCCGGAGGCCCGGACAGTCAGTTAAAAGATGATGTATGGTTAGGCAATCAAAATGACAATGAGGACACATGGGTGCATCATCCCGGAATAGAAGATGTTTATGAGTTAACCTAGTGTGTCCAATTCTCAGACGAGTCAGTAGAACATCAGTTTTCCGTGGGTAATTTGGAGGCCAGCTAATGATCGTTTGTTTGATACGGTGCAGTTTATTATTAATTTCTGTATCCCAACTTTCTTGCCAGTTATGATGGATAAAGTGTTTTATAATTAGTTTAACGTCTGAGAATGGCATCTTATGATCTAAAGGGTTAAGAGCAAGTTTTGCCGCTTGATCTGCACTTTCATTTCCAGGAATACCCATGTGTCCAGGTACCCAGCAAAATAAAATTTTACAGCCACGGTTTGTTAATTTATCATAAAAATTCAGGATGGATGAGACATAAGGATGTTTGTTAGATGATTTAATTGCGTCAATAGCACTATTTGAGTCCGTATAAATGATGAATGAAGTGTTATGATGTGAAATGTGTAACATGGCTCTCTCTATCGCGATCAACTCTGCCGTAAACACAGAAACTGAAGGGTGAAGCCGGTAACTAAAATTGGTATTATCACAGAAAATCCCACAGCCAACAACATTGCTACTCTTTGATCCATCTGTGTATATATCGGTATAATTCCTGAATTTTGAGCGATGGGCTGCAAATAATTGTTGAAATATGACAGGTGCAGTGTTCTTTTTGTCATAGTCTTTAAAAGGATGGAGTGTGGTGATATTAAGAGTTTCCCAAGGAGGAAACTCATGCAATGAACATGCGCTCACCTTGATATTGCTTAGTTGACTATTGTTAATAATGTTCCTCATTCTGGCTCCAAATGAAGGAATGCATGATGGTCGATGTTGATAGAGAGTGTCGTTGTCTGTATTTAAAATGTAATTACGAAGAGGATGGCCACGGTGAGAGAGAATACGATAGTACAAATCCAATGAAAGCTTTTCACGAATACGGTGTAGTGCTGGTTCATTACACTCGACATATAGGCTTAAAACCGGTGATGTTCTAAAAGCACCAGAGCAAAAGCGAAGTGCACTATGGTGCACAGTGTCGATTTTTTTAAGAACGGAATTACGTGCTGAACCATAGACCTGGCAGGCATAGTCAATTTTAGAGCGGATAATCGAACGGTAAATTTTCAGGAGAGAACTGCGGTCTGCTCCCCAAGATGTGTTGGAAAGCACCTTGATTAAATTGAGAGAGTGCTCGCATTTTTTTCGTAGCTGCAAAACATGGGGCAAGAAAGTGAGTTTTTTGTCAAAATATAAGCCCAAAAAGCGGACATTGTCAACAATAGCAATTTGATAAGTTCCAATGAAAATTTCAGGATCCGGATGCAAATCCCTTCGTCTACAGAAATGCACACATGAGGTTTTGTCTTGGGAAATAATAAAGCCATTTTTGTTTGTCCATTGAATAATACGGTTGATAGCGATTTGTAGTTGTCTCTCGATAAAATGCATATCTTGTCCTTTACATAAAATATTAAAATCATCAACATATAGTGTACCTTGAACGCTTGGTGGCAACTGGTTCAGGATGTCATTAATCTTGATAGCAAAGAGGGTGACACTCAGAACACTGCCCTGTGGTACACCCTCTTCTTGTACATAGAAACTTGAAAGAAACCCCCCAATTCGAACTTGAAAAATTCGAACTGCGAGGAAGTTCTTAATAAAAATTGGTAGGTTACCTCTAAAGTTCAGATTAAAAAGATCACGTAGTATACCATACCTCCAGGTTTTATCATAGGCTTTCATCATGTCGAAAAAGATAGTCACCAGATGATTGCGTTTTAAAAAAGCATTTCGAATATGAGTTTCTAAAAGAATGAGGTTATCAATAGTGGACCTACCACGACGAAATCCGCTTTGGAATGAAGCAAGAGAATTATTAGATTCCAAAACATACACTAGGCGGCAATTAACCATTTTTTCTAAAAGTTTGCAAAGGCTACTAGAGAGTGCGATTGGCTTGTAGTTGTTTGGGTCACTGGGATCTTTACCTGGTTTCGGGAATGGAATGACAATAGCTTTACACCAGGCTTTAGGAAAAGAATGTTCAATCCAGATTCTATTGTAAAAGATGAGAAGGTTATTGAGAGAGGTGGTAGAAAGATATTTTAGCATGGTATAAGTGATGCCATCGTGTCCTGGAGCTGATAAACGACTATTTTGCAGACATCGCAGAAGTTCAGGTTTTGTGAAAGGTAGATTATACTCATAGGAATGGCGAGAATTAAAATTTATGTTGGTAGATTCCGCTTGCTTTTTATATGATAAGAAAGGTTCTGGATAAGAGTCTGATTTAGAATTAGATGCCAGTGTATTTGCTATTGTTTCAGCAATATTTTGGGGTGATGCTATTGTTTGTCCATTGTAATTTAAGATAGAGATGCGGTTTTCTGAATACAGTCCCATACAGTTTTTCACTTTCTTCCAAAGTTCTTTGCTTGATGTACTGGCGTTGATGTTGGAGATGTACTGAATCCAAGATTCACGTTGGCTTTGACGGCGCACTCTTCTAGCTTGAGCCTTTGCTTTTTTGAAAGCGAGATAGTTATTATTATTAGGGTAGCGTCGGAAAATGCCCCAAGCTTTCTGTTGCTTTTTCTTTGCCTTTCGGCATTCATCATTCCACCATGGTTTCCTGTGCCGCGGTATAGAATGTGATTTTGGAATACTAATATCTGCAGCATTGATAATACACTGGGTGATATTATCAAGTGCATCGTCAATGTCACCTGCTATCATATCACTTGTTATTTTAGCATTGTCTGTGAATGTTGACCAATTAGCTCTGTCATATACATAGCGTTTAAAGCAATTATTAGAATCCATGTGAGGAGTAGTCAACGAGATTAAAGTAGGGAAATGATCACTGCCATGAAGGTCATTAGAAACCCAGAAGTTCCAATAAGGATAAATGGATGGGGAGCAGATAGCGAGATCTATGGCATGAAAGGTGCGGGTAGGTTCGTGGAAGTAAGTATGATCACCGTTATTGAGTAGGCATAAGCCATTGTCGGAAATAAGTTTTTCTATAATATCACCACGATTATTATTATCAGAGTTACCCCACAGTTGACTGTGAGCGTTAAAATCACCAAGAATGACGAAAGGAATGGGTAGTTGGAGAATAAGATTATCCAGATGTGTAGACTGAATAGGTTGATTAGGTGGTAAGTAAATAGTACATATTGTTATAAGTTTGTTTATATGGACACGGACTGCTACTGCTTGCAAGCCAGTATTTAAATTGATATGAGTGTGAGGTAATTTATTAGAGATAAAAAGAGCCACTCCACCAGTAGCCCTATCAGAACCTAAAAAATCTTTTCTATAAGAAGTATAGGTGCGCAATTTTGCTTTGTCTTTTAATTTGAGGTGAGTTTCTTGTAAAGCTAAACATAAAGGTTGATTGTCATAAAGAATGTTACGGATTTCGTCATATTTATTATAAAAACCTCGACAGTTCCATGAAATGATATTAGTCATGAAAGAGGTGATTTTATAGAGTTAGTTAGGTACAAATTCTTCAAATACAGTGTTATCATCGGCATCCGAGTCATTGCTATAGGACTCGTCCATAGCCTCGTCCACATACTGTTGTAATTGTTTAGGATCCTTAATGTTTTTTATAATTGAGCTGATGCCAGAATTTTGTTTCCCCTTCCCCACAGTCTTCCGTTGTAGAGAGACTGGAGTTGAGGTTTTCTTTTTAGTCGTTTGTACTGGGGGGTTTTTTAGATTCTGTTTTCTGGGGATATCAGGTTTCTGTGGTATGGCGGTATTCGTGGTAGCTTTTGTTTTTGTTTGTGATTGAGATAACTTATTAGATAGAGCTGTTAATATCTGAAGATTCTTTATGTCATTTATTTTTGCTGGTTCAGAGGAAGGTGTGCTGGTCGATTGTGTTACGGTAAATTTATCGCGTGGATAAGAAACATCAGTTTGTGTAGCCATGTGTCTTACGGATGTTAATTGCTTCTTGAGTAGGCTGGAGTAGGTAATTCCGACAGATGGGGTTCTATTTTCAACAAGTTTACGGGCATCAGGATAGGACAAATTCTGGGTGATTTTTATGGTAACTATTTCTTTTTCACGGTTCCAGTTAGGGCACTTGCGGGAATATGCTGTATGATTTCCTTTACAATTAACGCAGCATTCGGATTTTTCACATGAGGTATTGTCATGGCCGACCTCTGCACAACGTGCACAGGTGAGAGATCCACGACAGTTAGTTTTAGTATGCCCGTAACGCTGGCATTTAAAGCAACGGACGGGGTTTGGTATGTATGGTCGGACTCGACAGCTTAGATATCCTGCTTTAATTCTAGGTGGTAAAGTAGTGCTATTGAAAGTTAGAATAATATGTTTAGTGGGAATTATCTGCTCATTTTTACGGATGGTGATACGGCGTACATCTATGATATTTTGGTCTTTTAAATTTTCTAAAAGTTCATCTTTGGTGGAATATAAAAGATCAGGTTCAGATATTACTCCGCGGCTTGTATTTAAAGTTCTATGTACTTGTACGGAAACAGAAAAGGTGCCTATTGTAGTGCAATTTGAGAGAAATTGTGATTGTTTTGTTGTAGAAACCTCAACCAGCAAATCGCCAGATTGTAATTTTTTCAGAGAATGACCATCTCCCAAAACAGACTGGAAAGTTTTTGCTATCAGAAAAGGTGAAGTTTTTTTAAACGAGCAATCAGAGTTGCTATCAGTACGTTTTACAATGAAAAAGCGAGTAAATGAAGAAGACAGTGCAGTTTGTTGCTCTCCACTAGGGAGAGAAGTAGAAGGAAAAGAAATGATTCCATCCATATTTAAAAAATAATAAAATTCAGACCCCGGCCGCACCACCCTCTCCCGAGCCCTACAAGGGGATGCACATTCGTGCACCAGTGCTAACCAGGGCCCATACGGTCACAAGACAACCCTATGTCAGTCTCCACCCTTAACGAGATGACTAGTAGTTGCTCGATCACTTGATCCCTAAAGCCAGTGACAAAAGCCAGCTGACCAGCCGATTGATGCATACGAGACCAAATGCACCTCCCGTCTACCTGAAGCAGAGGCCAAAGCAGTGTGTTGGTTTCCCTCAACTGCCAGGATCCCCCTTTCCAGGGACACGGGTCGCCACGCACGGCCAACACGTGGGTGGTTTACAATTCTCCATGAGTCGATATACAGGATGTATCGGCTCATGCAGAATTGCCCTCACCTCCGAAGAGGAAACCACAATGAGAGTGAAACAAAGGGGAAAGGAAGACCAGAGGAGTAAGAGGAAAAGGAAAGGAGAAAGATCACTCAGGTGCCCCGGGGTTGTGAAGCCCGTGAATACCTAAAGAAGGTATCCCCCTGGGGGAGCAAAAGCGTTCAAACTGTAGATTATGATTAAGTGGCTTATTATATTAAACTGTGTTTATTTTTATGCGGATAGCATGAATACTCGTAGAAAAACTAAGATTTTCATAAAAACAGTGCCAAATTTTTCCAAGTTTTTTGCTTATTATTTGCAGGGTCCTTAATATTAAATAATGTTTCTTTCCGAAAATATAATAATCAATATTTGCACTATACCCTATAATCAGAATTAAAATATCATAAAAATTGTATGAAGAATGAGCAGGTCTATTAAATAATTTTTTATTGCGCTTGCGTGAACGCTATCAAAATTTTATTTGCATATTGTGTTAGCTAAATGTATAGAGCGACTTTTGTGAAAGTCTCAAAGACTTAGCTTGAAAATTCTGAAAGTGATCGTCGGTAGAATAAGCTCAAAATCCGTTGTTCCCAAAATGAAGCAAAAAAATGAGGAGTTGTATCTAAATGTACGTGCCATATAGTGTATTCTATATTGACATTAATCAATGGTTAAATGGATACAGCCCTTCATCTTTTTGCTTCATTTTGGGAATAACATATTTTGAGCTTAATCTATCAACGATCACGTTTAGAATTTTCAAGCTAGGGTTTTGAGACTTTCACAAAAGTTGCTCGATACATTTAGCTAAAACAATATGCAAATGAAATTTCGATAGCATTTTCACATGCGCAATGAAAAATTATTCAGTTAACCTGCTCATTTTTAATGCAATTTTCATTATTTTTAAATTCCGATTACAGGGATTGTGTACAATGTTGTTTGTCATATTTTCGAAAAAGAACATTGTTTTATATAAAGAAACCTCAAATTATAAGCAAAAAACTTGGAAAAATTTTGCACTGTTTTTATGAAAATCTTAATTTCTCTACGAGTATACATGCTATCCGCATTAAAATGAACACCGTTTACTATAATAAGCCACTTAATCATAATCTATAGTTTGAACGCTTTTGCTTCATTAGTTTTGACTGGGTTATCCAAAAGATGTTCGTTCTTCTTCAATTTGTTGACGGCCCACTTTGGAGTTTCGTCCCCCCTCCCAAAAAAGGGGACGCATCATACTGCACGGGGGGAGTGTCGATAGAGGAGTGCCGGACTGTCAGGCGAGCTGCAAAGTAGCTGTCACCTTTGGATTAAACCGGATTAGCGCATTGGCGTGAATTTGTAAGGAGTATGTAAGGGGCATCCATTTTGTAGCCTGGTGGAATTATAGAATTTTAAACAGTTCTTCAAGAAAACAAAATGTGACTGTAGTGAAGAAAAGACTGTAGTGACTGTTTGAAAAGTTTCTAGGAATACAATTTAACAGACATATTGAAAAAATGGGATATATGGGTAGAAGGCAAAAATGATTAAAACCATAATGTGAGTTAATTTACAAGCATGGTTATACTGTTATCTTTTATTGCATTTTCAAAGAATTATTTTCATTTTATTCCTCTGTCGAAGATTGCCAAACGATTTTACGCCTTCCAAGCCATTAAGAGGCTACTTCAATCAAGCGAAAAGACCCATTCGCTAATGCTAATCCTATAAAATAAATTTATAAAGATATCTTGGTTACATTTCGATGTTTAATTTTTTTTTTTTTTTTTTTCACTGGATAGATGAGATCGATCTGTACAAAGGACGTTTTTACTTTTTTGTTTTTGTTTACAGATGTTTTTAATGAGTATACTTTAATTTACTTAAATGATATTTTATTTGAATGAGCATACTTTGATTTTCGAAACCAGTTTCAAATATTAAAGCATTCTAAAAAAAAAAAACACAGCATTCGAAATTGAAGAAGTAAAAAAATGTCTTGTACAGGCCAATTTTTGCTATCCATTGCAAAATTATATAAAAATATTGAAATGTAACCGAGATACTTTTTTACATTTTTCTCATTTAGCATTAGTAAAAGAATCTGTTTGGATTCGTGACTAAAAGATTTCGTCCTTAAAATAAACTAGCATACCAAATTTTTAAAAATTCCTGTCGGCTAGGCCTACAGGCGCAGATTAATTTTGAAGTGCTCATTTCAACAATAAAAAATAAAATATGATAGAAATAAACCGAGTTTAAAAAGTTTATTTGGACGCTTTTAAAGAATTTTTATTTTATTTATTTATTTATTTATTTATTTATTTGTCAGAGCTGGTTTTATTAGAATCATCTTATGCGTAATTCGGCTCAAAATCCTTTTTTTGACAGCATATTTTGAAATATATTCTGGATTTATCCAACCATCGACCCAGGGCCGTAACTATAAACTTGGGGGCCCCGGGGCAAAACCTCCGGGGGGGGGGCCCAGGGAGGGCAAATTGAAACTTTGCCCCGGGCATAGTTTCTTTTCTCGCACACCACTTTAAATGTACATCTGTTTCATAATGATGTTTTAAATGTACACCTCGCACACCTGTTTAAATGTACATAGTATGATAAGCCCAAAAATGACTAAAAAAATGTAGAATTGGGCAAATCTACTCGGCAGCTCGCTCGACAGGCACTTGGCGGCGACGCCATTTTTGCCGATCCCACTGAAGTTACCAAAGGGAAGAAAATACGGACTTCTGATTGGTTGAATACTTTAAAGAGCATTTTATTTAGGTTCATTTTTGAGTATATGTAACTTAATCATGCGTTTCTGTTTAAAAGCCTTTTGAAAGATTGTGATATTTTTTTTTCCAATTTTATGTATTTATTAATAGACTAGCTGACCCATCCGGCATTGCCCGGGACCCGTCCCGTTATAACCTTAAGCAAACAATTAACACTTTAGATCTACAATTAATCAAAATTAAGCATAGGATATGAATTATTCGTTAAATAATATTTTACAGAAATGCATAAAAAAATGAGTAAATGCTTTAAAAAAGGACTTTGGACCTCAATAAAAACATCAGGGTGTAGGTTCTGAAATGAGAGTCCAAAACTCAACTTTAAATTTATGCATTGAGAAGTTTGATAATAAGTGGGTGAAATATGCATGGAGAACAAAACTTTCAAGGTGCCTGAGCCGAGACCATAGGGAGTCTCAGGCTTTTAAATGGAATGTAAGAACATGGGAATAACTAAGTGAAATAATAGTTCCAAAAATGAAGATTGGATTACGAGAGGGCAGTTTAATAGCAATTTATGGTACAAAATCTTCAAGGGGCCAGGAACTTATTTCGCATGTAGTTGGGTATAAAATATTTTTTGTAGTTATTAAAGTAACCGGAGGACACTAAAGCAATGTGAAAGAAAATTGCAAGCAATCCGGATCATTTTTAAAGAAATTGCACCAACGGCCCGAAGAACGCGATTAATATTCAAAATTGGTGGTAGCTAGACTATGACGGTTTCTTAGTAGCTGATGGATTTAAGAAGTTGTTTAAAAAAAGGAGTTAATTGAACCATTTTAAAGGGATTTATAATAAGGGCCCGAAAAGGACAACTGACAGTTAAAAAGAGGGCCCTAACAGGAAAACATGTTAAAATATCTTAGTACTTAGCTCTTTAGATCTACAATTAATCAAAATTAATCATAGGGTATGAATTATTCATTTTAATAATAATTTATCGAAATGCACAAATTGATTCGGAAAATGTTTTAAAAAAAGGTCCTAGCCGCGGATGAAAATATGAGAATCTTGTTCCTGAAAGAAGAGTCCAAGACTCAAATTTAAAAATTTTGCACTGAGAAGGGGAGAAATTTAAAGAGTGAACTATGTTTGCTCACAAAATGTTCAGGGACCCTTGACTGAGCACTATGATTCCACAGGAGGCTAAAGTGTCTTATATGGAATGTCAAAACATTAAAATATCTAAATGAATAAAGAATCCTAAAAATGAAGATCGGATTAAAAGGACACAATTTATTAACAATTTATTATTACAAAAACTTCAACGGGCCCCAAGGGGCCAGGAATTTATTTTACATGTAGTTGGGTATGAAGATATTTTTTGTAGTTATTAAAATGATGTAAAGACGCTATAACTATGTTAAATAAAAGTGAAAGCAATTTGGTTCATGTTTAAAGAAGCTGCACCAAGGGCCTCATGAAAGCAATTGACAAACAAAATTAATGGTAGCTGAAGTCTGAGAAATTCTTTTGTCGTTCATGTAATAGGTAGAGGACATAAAAAGTTGTCAGAAAAAAAAAGCTAGTGAATTGCACCATTTTTAAGGCAGCTATAATATGGGGCCCTGTAGGGACCAATTGACAGTTAAAACCAGGGCCCTAATATGAAACAATGTTAAAATATTTTAGCACATAGCGCTTTAGATCTTTAATTAGTCAAAATTAAGCATATAGTAGGAACTATTCTTTGGAATGATATAATTTTTTAAATGCACCAATTGATTGGGCAAATGTTTAAAAAGGGGCCCTAGGGTCCGAATAAAAACATCAGGTTTTCTGGATTGGTCCTGAAAGAAGAGTCCCAGACAACTTTAAAATTTTGCACTAAGAAGATCAGAAATATAGGAAGTGAAATATGTTTATTTCACAAAATGCTGAGGGGCCCTGGGCTGGACCCTATGATTCCAGAGGGGAACACAGTGTCTTGTATAGAATATCAAAACATTAAAATATCTAAATGAATAAAGAATCCTAAAAATAAAAATCAGATTAAAAGGAAGCAATTTATTGACAATTTATTATTACAAAAACTTCAAGGGGGCCTGTACCGGGGCCCAAGGGGCCAGGAAATTACTTCTTGTGTAGTTGGGTACAAAAATATTTGTGCAGTTATTAAAATAATGGAAAGACGCTAAAACTATGTTGAATAAAATTGAAAGCAATTTAGATCATTTTTAAAGAAGCTGCACCAAGGGCTCCAAGAAAGCAATTAATATTCATAATTAGTGGTAGCTGAAGTCTAAAAAATTTTTTTGTTATTCATGTCGTAGTTGGAGGACCTAAAAAGTTGTGAATCCGACCATTTTTAAGGGAGCTATGATAGAGGGCCCCATAGGGGCCAACTGACAAATACAATCAGGGCCCTAACATGAAAACATGTTAAAATGTTTTAGTACGTAGCGCTTTAAACCTTTAATTAGTCAAAATTAAGCATAGAGTATGAATTATTTGCAAGAATAATATTTTTTTAAAATGCACCAGTGGTTTGGGTAAGCGTTAAAAAAAGGGCCCCAGGGCCCGAATAAAAATACCAGGGTGTTGGTCCTGACATAAGAGTCCAAGATTCAGCTTTAAAAATTTGCACTAAGAAGGTGAGAAATTTAGGGAGTGAAAAATGTTTAGCGCACAAAAAGATCAAGGGGCGCTTGGTCAGCAATATGATTATCTAGGGGGGCCCCAGTGTCTTATATGGAATGTAAAAATTTGAAAATATCTAAATGGAACAGGTATAGCAAAAATGAAGATCGAAATTAATGAAAGCAATTTATTAACAAAGACTAAAAAGGGCCCTAAACATAGGCGTAACTAGAGAATTTTTCTAGGGGGGGCCACGGCCCCAGCTATTTGATCATTTTTAAACAATAATTGTAAAAACTATTATTGTTTGGAAAACAACAGTAGTGTGACAACGTTGTTTTATAGTAAACTGTTTGATAATTTCCAAACAATAATAGTATTAGTAACTAGTCGGATGTGGCAATTCCAAAACTTTCTTTTTCTGATTTATTTTAAGATTCACTTTTGCTCTCAAACGCACTAAACTGGGAAATTCTCTTATTTAGAAACTATATTAGATCCCATGACTGCGATTTTTTGATAAATGCGGAAAATATTACAAAAACTGCAGTCAAAGTCCGTCTTTTGAACCGAATTTTCCAAAGCGGGAGATCTGGAAACGAAAAAAAGGGGGCAAGCTGAGAAAATAATTGTCGATAAATCAAATTCTAATGAATTCAGACAAAAATAAAGTCATACGGCATCTTATAACATATCATAAAAAATTATCTCAGCAAGTTTCATGTTTTTACTTTTAAAAATGAACCTGAAAATGTATAGAAAAATTTTGAGCTGCTGAGAGCGAAAAAACATTTTTTCTAATACACCCTTAAAGCGTCAAAATTTGCTATCTCAGTGCCAAAATTAAATGGCAATTTATGATCATTGTGACAATTTTAAAGACATGAACTTTCTTCCATTAGTTCTTAAAATAAGACTATTGTGGAAATGTAAAAAAATGCAACATAAAAGCGCCCCCTGTTGGGCTATTTATACCAAAACATAATCAGCAATAACATTTATCAAGCTATACCTGAATCTGAAGTTTGGCGAAGTTCGCTGATTAGTTCTTTAAATAGAGCTATTGCTGGAATTGAGAAAAATTCCGCAATGGAGCGCCACTTATTGAGAGATTGACAACAAAACATGAACAAAACTAGTTCATTTCACGGATTACTGAATCTAAAGTTTGATGAAAATTTCTGCACCTGAGAACCTGAGATAGAGCTATTGTTCAAATCGTGAAAAATTCAACATAGCAGTGCTACCTGTTGAGCAATTTACACCAAAGTGCAAACAACATCGATTCATGTTGAGAACTAACTGAATCTGAAGTTTAAAGGAAATCTGTATATTAGTTATGGATATATAGCTGTTGCGAAAATCGTAAAAAATGCACCACAGCAGCGCACCTGTCGAGCGATTTGCACAAAAAACTAATCAGTATCAATCTATACCAAGAACTACCTGATTATAATTTTTAATTAAATTCCGTGCGATAGTTCTTGAGATAGAGCTAATGCAAAAATCGTGAAAAATGTAGCATACCAGCGCCTTCTGTTGAGCGATTTACACAGAAACCAATACAATATCAGTTCATGTTAAGTACTGACTGATCTGAAGTTTGGTTGATATCCGTGCGTTATAGCTGTTGCGTTAATCGTAAAAAAAGCAGCGTAGAAGCGCCATCTGTTGAGTGATTTACAACAAAAACTAATCAGTATGAATTTGTATTAGGGACTACCTGAATATAAATTTTTATTACATTCCGTGCATTAGTTCCTGAGATAGAGCTTCCACAAAATTTATGTCACATATACACAAACAGACATTTTGTAAAAACTTGTTCTTACTAAAAACTAGGAATCTCTCATCCCTAAAACGGGTAAATCCGTCAAAAACCGGAATTCGAAAATTTTCACGAATCCAATATTTTCTTCCGTAAAGATATAAAAAAGTAAAAATAGTTTTGTTAGAACTGATAATACTCAAAGGAAAGCTCACTTGTTAATACATTCCTGAAACGTATAATCTATCAAAGAAACTAATTGGATGAAACTTTCTTCTGTCTTTAGTTGCTATCAGATTCAAAAAATTTACGAGCAACAAACTTTTCAATCGATTTTAACTCCAACTTTTTCCCGTTCAAAGAGAGTAAAAGGTTATAATTATTTACACAAAGTTGGAGGAATAGCAAGAAAACCAATTTAAAATATCGCGCACGAGCACTAACTTCCCCCCCCCCCCGAGCAAAACGATAATTATTGTCATTAATTATGATGATAATTATCAAATTTATTGATACTGGAGATTAGAAAAGAGCCTAAAGAGTTAAAATAAGACTATAGAGCTAAAACTATAGAGCTATAATAACTATAATATAATAATTATGATTGTTAAATTTAACCATTATAGTTATGTTTCTGTCTTGAAAAAAGTCGTTTTTTGACTAAATGTTTTAAATTGGATTTTGAGTGCGTGAAAATCTGGTACCATCAACATCTACTCTAAATAATAATAATAATAATAATAATAATAATAATAATAATAATAAGTTCCCACAAATTTTTTTTTCCAACTACGGCACTGTGGATATATATCGTGAAATTCGTCCTACAGTTATTTTCTAAACATCATTAAGTTTGATTTTTTTCGATACATTAAATATTTACTTTTAAAATATCAGCCTATAAGATATCTTTTATTTTTTCATTCAAAGGAAGTGTAAATGAGCAACATGAGTTTAATCAATCAACTTTTATTATTTATAAAGTTTGTAGATAAATAATTTTCCCCTTGTCCTTTACCCCCCCCCCTCCAACCCCCGTTTCCTCTTTGGAAAAAAATTCTAAGCTTTATGTATTTATAGCTAAATTTTAATGCAGAATCAATAATTATGTGAAAAATATCAACTTAGAATAGTCAGTGAAAAATAAATTGCCTACTTTAAGTAAACTTTTATTTACAACTTAATCATAAATATTTCTCGTTGATATTGACTTAAGTCAGTTAAACTAAACAACAGGTCAGAGAACAAAAAAGCACACGAGCGTATACTTACGTTAAAATTTGTAATAAAATAATTATTTTGTATTTATAGTTTTATTGTATAAAGCATGAAATTTCTATGATGTTTGGTTCTGAATCCTTTATTTTGTTTTTCGATTAATGCAAAAAAAAAAAAAAAAAAAAAAAAATTATCCTTTTTTAAATAATAATCTTTAGTTTTATTGTAAATGAAGAATTTGCTAATCGGCAAAAGAAAAAGTATGCAAAATGTGCTAATCGGTTGTTAGAAAAACCTTGCTAAATTCGTGATTCAGCTGTCGGTCTTAGTATTATTTATGCTACGGATTGTCTACCTATGGAATGTATGCCTTAGTGGGGTGTGCTTTGTGTGTGTGTGTGCTTGGGGGAAGGTGATCTTTCTAAAAAAATCTAACTCATATTTATGGAAGGTTCAAAGAGATCCACAGAGTACTCTGAACTATTAGGCCGACGAGCGCATTTTTTATCAAACCCAACATCCCATGCAAAAAGAAAAAAAATATGTATATTATGTATATAATATTATATATATATAATTAAAGCAAGAAATTTGTAAAAAATGTCCCTATAGACTTAACTATAGAAAAATCCAAAATCCAAAACGCGCTCGTCGACCTAATAATTCAGATTATTCTGTGGTTCTCTTTGAATTTTCCCGCAAATGTGAGTTAAGTTCCTTTAGAAAGATCCCCTCCCCTGGGCAAGGCCTCCCATACGGAAAGTATTAATACGGGATTAAAGGATATAAAACCAAGCATCATGGAAATTTTATGCTTTTATACAATAAAACTATAAATACAAAATAATTATTTTATTACAAATTTTATCGTAAATATGCGCTCGTGTGCTTTTTTTGTACCCTGACCGCATGTTCAGTGTCAAAATCAAAAAGAAATATTTATGATTAAGTTGTTAATAAAAGTTTACTTAAGGGTGTTCTTAACTGATCCGCTCAACAAGCGAAAAAAGTTTTGACACATTTACAAATTCATTTTTCAACTGAAAGATATAAAATTTTAATGCCTGACTATGGGAGCGATTTCGAATTGAACTTATTTTTCCATTTTATGATAATTAAATTATCGAGTTATAAGCTATTTCGATGACGTAATCACCCGTTTTTCTCCTCCTTTTCGACCGGTTTTTCTGCTTTCGTCAGGAAATATGCTCAAAAGTGTCAACTTTGAAGGCTTGTTATGAAAAATCTATTGTGTTTTTAAAATGAGTGCAATTAGACAGTTTCTGAATAACAATACCTGCTATTTTCATGCATTTCCGAACAAAAATAAATTAACGCATGTATCACAAAGTTGCCCTTTTTGATTTAAGAACACCCTAAGTTGTTATTGTCTCATATAATTATTGATTCTGCATCAAAAAATCAGCTATAAATACATAAAACTTTGAATTTTTTTCCAAAGAGGAAGCAGGAGGGGGGGGGGGGGTTGTTGACAAGGGGGAAAATTATTTATCTACAAACTCTATACAGTAGAAGATCTTTATAACGCAATTCCATATAACGCAATTCTCCATATAACGCAATTCTCCATATAACGCACAACCTTTCAGATGTAAACAATGAATTTTGCCATGAAGGAGCACCTGAATTTTAAGACTGTAAAAAACTGCTACTGTCTGAAAACTAAATTTAATGCATTAGTAAAATTTTACCTCCTTAATTTAGAACTTTTAAAGGAAAAAAATTATTATTACAATAAATGTTTTTGAAAATGAGCAATATAATGAATAAATTGGTTCCAGGTGTATCTGGACCATTTTTAAAACGTATATTTAACAAAATGTTGAATGATCGTAATAATAGAAAAATTTATAATCTGGATAAGGAATGCAGTATAAAGGTAATTCTAATGTATTTTGATGTGTTTCAGACATATTTGTCTATATTTATGAGGTAAATTTGATGACGTGTGATATGTGATCCATAATGCAAAATTCTATATAACGCACAACCTTGTGTTTTTAGGTTTGCGTTATATAGATCTTCTACTGTAATTAATAAAAGTTGATTGATTGCACTCATGTTGTTCATTTACACTTCCTTTGAATGAAAAATTAAAAGATGTCTTATAGGATGATATTTTAAAAGTAAATATTCAATGTATCGAAAAAAAAATCCAGCATAATGATGTTTAGAAAAAAAATATATAGGATAAATTTCACGATGTATATCCATTAATAAATATCATTCATACCCGGGTAAAACCTGGGCTAGTGCATAAAATTTAATGGAGAAATTAGCACCAAATATGTGTCTTCGCAGCTCCCGACCGAACTGTCATAGCGGAACAGCAGTGGGAAAAAAAGAAGAGCGGCCAGTGATTTTCACCACAGCATGCAAGGCCAGTCGGAGAGCTGAACCGCCTCCGTTAAGTAAATGAACTATAGTACCAGCCGTTAATATTTATCGCCTATTCCTATCAATCGCTTATCTCTGATCCGTTGAAATGCTCGATGTACAATGAAAAGTCTCGGCTAGCAGAGATTTTTTTGGAACTGCAGAAAAAAGTTGGGGGACATTGCTGTTTGCTATCACACTGGGTGTTGTGAGGATATTTCGCGAAAAGTTGGAGGAAATGAAGTTTTGGCTCAAAAATCTTTCCAAATGTTGGTGAATCTAATAGTGGCTTTATTCATCAAGTTTTCGATTCAAAACAGTGGCTGGGGGAGATAAAGTTGCTTATAAACAACACAGTCGCCATTTTTTTAAAGAAATATATAAATTAGTTAATGAGTTATAAGCAATTTTGATCGCATGACAACCATTTTTCCTCTTTTTTGTCGCTACCATGTCGCAAATTCGTTTCAAATCATCCACTCTGAGAATCGTCTTCTGAAAGATCTTATCAAAGAATGAACAATATTTCTCACTTACATAGCTTTTTAATCCTGAATCTAGGAAAAAAAGTTAGAGGAAAAAATGACATAAATTAAAAAAGCGAAAAAAAAAGTGACAGAGGAAAAATGTTACTGCAAAAAAGGGACAAGGAAAAAAGTTACCGGAAAAAAAGAGTGACAAGGAATTGATTTTGGGGATTTATTGGTTAAGTATGAAAGGGGGGTGGGGGGAGGCTCTTAATTTAGGTAAATGGGTTTTTCATGCTAAATTAACTGTTTTGGTCAATTTTTGGATATACGTTCATACTGAAAGAACGCTTGTTTGATTAGTTTTGGGAATGGACGATTAACCCTCCCCTTTCCGTTCTAAATAAGATGAATGAGTTTTTAAGCAGAATTATTCAACGTGTGTCAAATTTTGGATATAGGTTCTTTCTGACAAGGCTTATATATAGTATTGTGGTGTCGTGTCCTCAGTTTCTCTTTATTCAGTTGGTTTATTTGTAGAGTTCATCAATAACACCTTTTTAGCTCAAGTTCTTTATTAGAACTATAGATCATCTAATAAAAAAATAAATAAAACGATATTACAACTACATAGAAGCCACACTCCAATATTACATTTCGCTTAGCACATCTAAGCCACCTTACATCTATGCACTCTCTAGTAAATTAACAGAACATGTCTCTCTTCCAACTACTTCCTTCCCTCTCTACGCTCAACAATCCCATCCCTCAGCTCATTGCCACTAGACCAGTGAAATCATTTTCTAGTTCCTTGAGGTCAATTGCAGCTATCTTCTCAGTTTTAGAATGAAGATACTTTCACCCTTTTCACAATGGAATTTCGCTATCTATCTTCTGCCCGTATTAAAGTTGTTAGTACGTCGTCGCAGTATATAATGCCCGAAGAATTTGTGGAATTTAATGGTATAAAAGAGGAACGAGGGATAACCTCTCTTAAATTAAATAAATGGCTTTTTACGCAGAATTATTAGATTTGCTTAAAAATTTGAATGTAGGTTCATTATGATAAGGGGTAACCCTGAATAGTTATGGGGTTCTTTTGCTAATTAAAAAGTGGAAGGACGGACGATTATTCCCACCTTAAATTTGATAAATTGTTTTTATGCACAAATATCCGATGTATTTCAAATTTTAGATATAGGTTCTTTCTAATAAAATAAAATCCCTGAATAGTTTTAAGGGTTTATTTACATATCCTCAATAGCTGTTTGCATTTAAAACTATGGTTTATGTTTCTGCATAGCATTTTTCAGTATTCTATAAATATCCTAACAAAGAAAAAAAAATATCCTTTTTTTTATTAAAATCATTTTTTTAATTCAAATTTGTTTTGTTTTTTTTTTAATTTTTTAAGCTTTCAAATACTGAAGATCTATCAAGAACTACAGGTTTCTAAACAATTAACTTTCTAATTACTAACATAAGCTATTAATAAAAAACTATTATTATTATTATTACTATTACAAATTAATGAATTTACTAGTTCATTCGTTCGTGACACATAACATAGTTTATACATTAAAATTTTCTAACATATATTTTTTTAAATGTTTTATATTGTACTTTGTGATGTGTAATATGGGACATTTATTAGTAAAAATCCAGTTTTAAATGATAAATATTCGGCGTAAATTAAAATGACAATTACAACAAATGATTTAGGATATTACTTTTTTCGCAAGTAATAAATAAATAAATAAATAAATAAATAAGCCAGTTTTAAATGCAAAATGAATTGTAATAATTATAAGGAAAAAGGTAAAATGTGTTATGTTTTCTGGCGTAATTGTTTTCAATCATTAAATTAAAAAATAAAGAAAATTTCTTTTTATTTGTTATTTGCGTTCGATTGCATTCAACTCGCTTTTAAATAATTTACTTGGGCATTTTTGGGGCAAACCTTTACCGAAAAATCCCCTGATCGTCAAATTTCCTATGAGACTAGCCGCCCGCGACATGTACCGGACATCCAAATTTTGAAGCAAATCTGATAATTCTGTGTAAAAAGCCATTTTTTTATTTAAGGGGGATTATCCTCTGTTTCTCCCTCTATACTTAGCTATTAAATCCTTGAAACTATTCAGAGATTCACCTTATCAGAAAGAATCGATATTTAAAATTTGAAATACAGTCGACTCTCGTTAATTCGAACTCGTCGGGACCACAAGAAATGTTCGAATTATCCGAAATTCAAATTATGAAAAGCATGGAATTAAAACGTGCTTAATATGGTACTATTACAAACGAATTAATGTTATAATATTTTTTTTAGGTTTCTTTCGTTTATTATCATTAGAATATGACTTAATATTAAATTAAAACATATAAATACATAAATTAATTAAAGAATTAGAAACAAGCCCAATTGAAGAAAAATTTGAAGCGTCACCGATGGACAGATGGGCACTTCGAAAGTGGATATCAAATGCATGGGATTATATGTATATTCGTTCGGAATAATTTTCACAAAAATGAAAGAAAAAAAGTTATTCAAATAATCTGAAATCCATGAGAAAAAAAGGAGGAATCTAAAATCGGAATTATCGTTAGTTCGAATTAAACCATGTCAAGAGAAAATGAGTTCGAATTAATGAAAAAGTTTAACGTTATTCTGCCATTGAAAATTTCGGGACTTCATGTTTAGTTCGAATTAAGCGAAGATTTGAATTACCGATTTCGAATTAACGAGAGTCGACTGTACATCGGATAATTGTGAATAAAAACTGACTTATCGAATTTGAGGGGGAAATAATTGCTTGCTCCCTCCTCATTTTAATAAGCATAAGAGCCCCCATAACTAATCAGAAATACGTCTTATCATAATAAACCTATGACTAAAATTCGAGGTAAATCGGATAATTTTGCGTAAAAAGGCATTTATTTAACTAAGAGGGATTACTCCCCGTTCCTCCCTCTTTACACTTAGGTATTAAACCTTTAAAACTATTCAGGGATTTACCTTATCAGAAAGAACCTATATTTAAAATTTTAAATACATCGAATAGTTCTGGATAAAAACCGATTTATCTAATTTGAGAAAGGGGGTAATTATCCGTCCCCCCTTTATAATAAGCAAAAGAACCCCATAACTAATCAGAGATACGTCATATCGTTATGAACCTATGTCCAGAATTCCAAGCAAATCGGATAATTCTGCGTAAAAAACTATCAATTTAATTTAAAAGAGGCTTCCCCCGTCTCCTTTTTTTTTTAACAATTAAACTCCCAAAACACTTCAGGCATTATAATATACTGTGTATAATCCTTATCAGAAAGAACCTATATCAAAAAAAAAAAAAAAAAAAAGACACGTTGTATAATTCTGCTTAAAAATCCGTTTATCTAATTTAGGTCGGATGGGGTGGGGGGGGGGGGGGTAATCATATGTCCAAAAATTGAACTAAAGCGGTTAATTCAGCATGAAAAACACATTTACCTAAATTAAGAGCCTCTCCCCCATCCCCTCTATATACTTAACTAATGAATCCCCAAAATCAATTCCTTGTCACTTTTTTTCCGGTAATTTTTTTTTCCGAGTCATTTTTTTCCGCTTTTGTAGTTTATGTTACATTATCGGTCACTTTTTTTCCGTTTACCCACTTGCCTATTTCGTGCGTTTTTTAAAAAAGAATTAATAAAACAAGTTGGAAATTGCACATGAAGCCTAGCAAATGGAATCTAGGAAAAAAAGTGACCGGAAAAAAAGTTATCGGAAAAAAAGTGACATAAACTACAAAAGTGGAAAAAAGTGACGCGGAAAAAAAGTGACCAGAAAAAAAGTGACAAGGAAAAAAGTTACCGGGAAAAAAGTGACAAAGAATTGATTTTGGGGATTTATTATTGGTTTTGGGGATTCATTGGTTAAGTATGAAAGGGGGATCGGGGGGGGGGGCTCATAGTTTAGGTAAATGGGTTTTTCATGCTGAATTAACTGTTTTGGTTCAATTTTTGGATATACGTTCATCCGGAATAGACGCTTGCCTGATTAGTTTTGGGAAAGGACGATTACCCCCCCCCCCCCATCCGTCCTCAATTAGATGAATGGGTTTTTATGTAGAATTGTCCAACGTGTGTCAAATTTGCATATAGATTCTTTTCGATAAGGCTTATATATAGTATGTAATGCCTGAAGAAATTTAGGAGTTCTAATGGTTAAGTATAGAGGGGGAACGGGGGATAACCTTTCTTAAATTAAATTAATAACTTTTTACGCATAATTATCCGATTTGCTTAGAATTTTGGACATAGGTTCATTATGATAAGACGTTTTCTCTGATTAGTTATGGGGTTCTTCTGCTAATTATAAAGGGGGGCGAGCAATTACCTCCCCCTTAAACTAGATAAATAGGTTTGTATGCAGAATTATCCCATGTATTTCAAATTTTAAATATACGTTCTTTCTGATAAGGTGGATCTCTGAATAGTTTTAAGGATTTAATATCTAAGTATAGAAGGGGAATAGAATATAACCCACCTTAAATTAAATTACTTTTTACGCAGAATTATCGGATTTGCTTCAAATTTTGGATTATAGATTCATTATGAGAAGGCGTATCCCTGATTACATATGGGGCTATTTTGCCAATTAAAAATTGGGACGGGTGATTATTCCCCCTCCCCCCCTTAAATTAGACAAATTATTTTTTATCCTCACTTAGCCGATATATGTCATATTTTGGATATATGTTCTTTCTCATAAAGTAAATCCCGAAATAATTTTAAAGGTTTAATGGCTAAGTAAACAGTGGGAGAACGGACGATACCCCCCCCCCCCCCTTAAATTAATAAATGGCTTTTTACGCAGAAATATCTGATTTGATTCAAATTTTGTTTGTGCGTTCATTATGATAAGGCGAAGCCCTGATTAATTGTGGGTTATCCCCCGTTCATCGCTCTATACTTAGCCATTAAACCCTTAAAACTATTCAGGGATTCACTTTATCAGGAAGAACCTATATCCAAAATTTGAAATATGTTGAATAGTTGTGAAAGAAAAAAAAAATATTTTATTTAAAGAGTGGAGGATTAATCGCCCGCTTCCCCTATTTAATTAGCAAAAGAACCCCATAATTAATCAGAGATGCGCCTTCTTATAATGAATATACATCCAAAATTTGAAGCAGATCGGATGATTCTGCGTAAAATCCATTTATTTAATTTAAGGGGGTTTATCCCCCGTTCCCTCTCTATACATAGCCATTAAACCCTTAAAACTATTCAGGAATTCACTTTATGAGAAAGATCACATATCCAAAATTTGAAATACATCGGATAAGTGTGCATATTTTTTTAAAATCTAATTTAAGGTGGGGATAGTAATCACCCGCCGTCCTTTTTAATTACCAATAGAACCCCGTAACTAATCAGAAATACGTCTTATCATAATGAACCCATGTCCAAAATTCGAAGCAAATCGGATAATTCTGCATAAAAAGCCATTTAATTAATTTAAGAGGGGTTTCCCCTGAAGAATTCAATTTGTTCGAAAGTTTATTTTTTAATATTTTACTCAACTCAAAATTAAATACGCATCTCTCACTTTAAACAGTTTATTCTGATGAGTAAACTCAACTCATGTTCTTTCGAACATTAATAATTTCACAAAACACAACTCCAATAAAAACTGTAACATTTTTTTCACACAACTCATTAAAAAACATTCTAATCAAACTCAAAACAAAAAGAATATTGTTTCACACAGCTTAGGTAAAAGCAGAAGAATTAAACAGATAAATTCATTTATCACAAAAAATCGTTTGCACAGAAAACTTTTTACATTTTAAAATAATTAGGTACATCTTGGTTGCTAGGTGACAAAGTCAGTAGAAAATTAAATAGCATTTTATCAAACATACCGCCCCTCTTGAAACCTCCGAGGAGGGTTTCAAACTAAAACACTGCAATTACAACCATTGTAAAAAATATAAATAACAATACAATTAAACACAATATAAATGAGTCACAGTTAAGTTAAATTTAAGCAAATATTTAAAAAATTTTACATAATACATAATAAATAAATAAAGAAATTTTACAATAATGAGCATTTTATCATTACCAAAAAATACTTCTACAATTCTCCCTAATAACCATTTAGACACTGGAAGATCATCTTCCTTTATTACAACCATATCTCCTATTTTGAGGTTGTTTTTTGATATCATCCACTTATGCCTTTGCTGCAATGTACTTAAATAACTATTTTTCCACTTTTTCCAGATGGTCTGAACCATTTTAGTGGTCTTTTGCCATAAGGTTAGTCTATTATCTTCAATATTACTCAGGTCAGATTCAGCAATGGCATTAAGTGGGCGACCAATAAGAAAATGTCCCGGGGTCAAGACCTCCAAGTCATCAATATCTGTACTCAAGGGAGTAAGCGGGCGCGAATTTAAGATACCTTCAATTTGGACAATTATAGTTAACATTTCTTCATAAGTTAATTTAGAGTTGCCCACAACACGTTTAAAGTGATACTTGAAGGACTTGACTCCCGATTCCCATAAACCTCCAAAATTTGGAGCTTTAGGGGGAACAAATTCCCAAGCAATACCTTCAGATATCAAGTAATTAGTAAGGTTCTGGTCTGGTTTGTTTACCAATTCATGCAACCTTTTAAGCTCTACATTAGTCTTCACAAAATTGCCTGCATTATCACTGAAAATTTTTCGAGGTTTGCCTCGTCTGGCAAAAAACCTCTTTAATGTTGCAATAAAAGCCTCAGATGTTAAATCATTGACTAATTCCAAATGCACTGCCTTTGTTACCATACAAATAAAAATACAAACATAAACTTTATGATAAATACCTTTACGTTGACCTCTATATCTAATCAAAAATGGACCACAGAAATCAGTTCCTGTGCAATTAAAAACAAAGTCTACATTTATTCTTTCTTTTGGGAGCTCGCCCATAATTTGCTCTAATAATTTAGGTTTGGCCCTAAAGCATGTAATACATTTATGTACAATTTTTCTACAAATAGCCCTACCGTTTAAAGGCCAAAATTCTCTTCGAACACAATAAAGTAAATTTTGTGGTCCTATATGTAGATATTTTTTGTGATAAAACTCGATAATTAATTCTGTTAATTTGTGTTTAGAGGGCAGTACAATTGGGTGTTTTTGGGCATAATTTACCGTGCTATTTTGGAGACGACCTCCAACTCTGATTAAATTATTTTTATCCAAGAAAGGATTTAATGAAAGTAATCTACTATTTTTTGGTAACTCCTTACCCTTAGATAACAATGTGAATTCAGAACTGAACTCTTTTTCTTGAACAGATTTTATGATAAACTGCTCAGCTTTCTTCAATTCATCAGATGTTAACTTACCTAAATACCTTTCTTTTGGCTTTTTGACATTCTGAATGAACCTGAAAACATAGCTAAGAATTCTTATTAATTTAGCATAATTATTACTCAATTGCAAAAAATAATCAATAAAAGATGAACAGTCTGATATTAAAAGTGAAGTCTCTGAAAAAGTCTTTTTAAGTTCACTTCTGTATAGATCATTATCATTTTGCTCAAGTTCGACAGTATTTAAAGAAGGTTCAATTTGTTGGGTTAGGAATAGTGGACCCTTCCACCATAAGTTACTCTGGAGAAGTTTGTCTGGATCTACACCTCGTGACACAAGATCAGCAGGATTATCAGAAGAAGCCACATGTCCCCAATGACTGATATCAGAAAGATTCTGAATCGTAGCCACACGTGATGACACAAAGGTTTTTAAGTCACACGGCTGTTTTTGAATCCAACATAATACAATAGTACTATCTGAATAATAGTAAACAGATTCTTTAGGAACTTTTAAGGTTTTGGCAACCTTATTCATCAATTTGGCTAATAAAACTGCACCACAGAGCTCCAAGCGAGGAATAGTGATTGTTTTGATTGGTGCAACTCGACTTTTACTGCAAAGCAACTGAGAAATTTGCTCTCCTGAAGAATTTGAAGACACAGCATACAATGCCACACCGTAGGCTTTCTCCGAAGCATCTGAAAAGCCACAAATTTTAATTTGCACTGGATTATTTGTAAAAATGTATCTAACAGCACTTATATTATTGATGGCTCTTAATGATTCTAAAAACTGCAACCAATCATCAAGCTCAGCTGTAGGGAGATTTTCATCCCAATCAATTTGCAGTCTCCACAGTCTTTGTAGGAAAATTTTTGCTTTCGTCACAACTGGTCCAAGTAGACCCAAGGGGTCGAAAATGCGAGCAATATTTGACAGCACACTTCTTTTAGTTACCTTGGTTTGCTCACTGAATGATACACTAAAAGTAAAAGTATCATCATTGGAATTCCAGCAAAGTCCTAGTGCCTTAGTTTCACTCATATTTTCAAAAGTGTAATTCTCATTTTTAAAGGCTGGCTCCATTAATTCTGGATGATTACTAAACCATTTATGTAAGTTCATGCCACACGTATTTAATAGTTGAATAAGCTCAATTTGCAGTCTCTTAGCCGATTTTAGGTCAGCTGCTCCAGTCAGGACATCGTCCATGTAAAAGTCTGATTGTACCACACCAGAAGCATACGGAAATTGAGATTCACCATCTATACCAAGCTGTTTAAGGCAGCGCATGGCTAAATAAGGGGCACTAGTTGTGCCATATGTGACTGTACATAGTCTGTAATATTTCATCTCACCATTTACAGAATCTTTCCAAACTATGCGCTGTAAATCACGTTGACTTTTATCGATAAGTATCATGCGATACATCATTTTTACATCTGCTGTAAATGCATAGCGGTGTGTACGAAATCTAATTATTATGCTAAACAAATCATCTTGAATGACACCTCCATTCAGCTGTATGGAATTTAGGGATTCTCCGGATGAAGTTGCATGTGAACCATTAAAGACAACTCTCAATTTTGTAGAACTTTTATCTGGGCGATAAACAGCATGATGAGGTAGATAATTCGCATGTATTGGCTCATCTGTTTTCTCTACTTCCTCCATATGGCCTAACTCTCTATACTCTGCCATAAATGCGCAATATAACTCTAAAAGATTTGGATTTTTGACTAGCCTATTCCAAAGTGAATTTAATCTATTTTCCGCAAATTGTTTTGATTCTCCCAAAGAACTAGGATCTTTTTTCAACGGCATTTGTACTATGAATTTGCCCGTTATATCTCTCTGATGTGTGTTTATAAAGTGGGTATCGCATGCTAATTCTTCTGTATTTCTCAATGGTGTACTTTCTTCTACTCTTTCAATTTCCCAAAATTTTTTCATTTCGAAATTTAAATCTGTTTCAGTAATTAACCCACAATGTATTTGTTCCTGCTCGTTACAATCGTAAACACTCCCACTTACTATGCAACCGAACACCGTATTTTGCAGTATTAATTTAGAATTTGGTAACTTCATACGACCCACCTTTATCAATTCTAGAAATACTTCAGCTCCTAGCAAAAGATCTATTTTCCCTGGTCTATTAAATTCAGGATCAGCAAGAATAATAGACTCTGGAATTCCTAGCTCTGAAATATTAATATATTTCGAGGGCATAATTTGCGAAATCTTTGGTATGATAAGGAAATCTAACTCTCGGCTATAATCTCCCGAATTATTACTGATCAAGGCAGTAGTTTTATTTTTTACCGCTACAGAGGATCCACTTAAACACGATACCGAAATATTACTTTTTTCTTTTCGAATTCCTAATCTTTCAACTAACTGCAATGTTAAAAAATTGCTCATTGAACCATTGTCCAATAAAGCACGCACCGGAACTTTATTTCCGAATTTATCTCTCATATAAACAATAGCAGTGGAAAGAAGAACTGTTTTAACATTATTCGATCTCACATTTGAAGTACCAGTGAAATTTTGAATTTGGTTATTTAACTCAAATGGTATGGCGTCAGCATTTAACGTTGATTTACTTTCATTCGTCGACAATGCATTTGGCACTTCCTTATCACTTTAATTTTTTGTGTTTCCCACCGCATTGGAATTTCTCTCACGCCTATCAAAACAAAGAAGTACATTGTGGCGTTTATAGCATTTTGAACACGAGAATTTTGAGTTACATTTTTTGACGCAGTGGAATTCTGAAAGACAGTTAAAGCACATATTGTTTTTTTTCACAAAATCTACTCTTTCCTGTACATTAAATTTTTGAAATTTGGGACATTTAAAAACACTGTGATTTTCCTGGTTACATACAACACATTTGCGCATATTTTTCTCATTTAAACTCGCAACCATGGATGTTACCTTTGAAAAGCTATGCTTTGTTTGGCTTTCGTTTTGAAAATTTCGCTTTGTATTTACTTGTTTGGACGCACTTAGTGTACGCGCGTGGTCTCTCAAGAATTCTAGCAATTCAGTTAAACTCGGTAAATTATCCCGCTTAAGATGTCTTTCCCACCACATTTTTGTATTTATATCTAATTTTTGAGCCAAAATATAAGCAAACATAGTAGTAGAAAACCCCTCAACTTTTTGTTCTAAAATCTCTAACGACCTAATACATTCATTTGTTATATCTATTAGATTTAATAATGCTGCTGGGGACTCATTCTGAATAACAGGAATATTTAAAAAACGTTTTAAATGCGCGTAAACTTGTTCTCTCGAATTCGAAAACCGTTCTTCCAAAAGCGACCATGCAACTTCATAATTAGAATCCACGATTGAAATAGACTGGATTATACGAAAGGCATCTCCTCTCAATGAAGACTTCAAATATTGTAATTTCATTGCCCCTGACAAATTAGAATTTTCATGAACAGTAGCCTTAAATATATCCTTAAAGGATAGCCACTCATGCAAATTACCCGTAAATACAGGAAGAGTTAACTTTGGCAATTTAATGTTATTATCAGCCTTTGTGACGTTTTCTAAATTAACAGTTTGCACTTTCATTTTTGATAACTTTTTTGTAAGTTCAAATTCCATTATTTCTAAAATTTCATTAATTTCTTCGTTTTCCTTAATAAAATCCTCAATTTCATCTTCTTTACTTATCTTATAAATAGACTCAAATAACTCAGAAAAGTTTTTCTCTAATTTATTCCGTTTCTCCTTTATGAGAATTAATTCATTTAATTCTAGCTCGGAATTCGATAATTTTTCTTTTAATTTTGTCAAGTTTGTTTTGAAAATTTTCTTTTTTGCTTTTAATTCTTTCATACTCATTTTTAATGAATAAAAATTAAATGGGTGCACTTACCCCTCTTGGTTCTTTAAAAGATGATTTCTAGATACGAAGAAATAGGAAAACACAACAAAATATTCACCATTTATCCTTCAGTTCATTGACGTAGATCGCTGATTTTTCTCCGTGGAAGACGGACCATATGAAGAATTCAATTTGTTCGAAAGTTTATTTTTTAATATTTTACTCAACTCAAAATTAAATACGCATCTCTCACTTTAAACAGTTTATTCTGATGAGTAAACTCAACTCATGTTCTTTCGAACATTAATAATTTCACAAAACACAACTCCAATAAAAACTGTAACATTTTTTTCACACAACTCATTAAAAAACATTCTAATCAAACTCAAAACAAAAAGAATATTGTTTCACACAGCTTAGGTAAAAGCAGAAGAATTAAACAGATAAATTCATTTATCACAAAAAATCGTTTGCACAGAAAACTTTTTACATTTTAAAATAATTAGGTACATCTTGGTTGCTAGGTGACAAAGTCAGTAGAAAATTAAATAGCATTTTATCAAACATCCCCCATCTCCCCTTTATACTTAGCCATTAAATCCTTAAAACTATTCCGGAATTCACCTTACCAGAAAGAACCTACATTTAAAATTGAAATACATGGGATAATTCTGCATAAAAACCTATTTATCTAGTTTGAGAGGGAGATAATTGCTCGTCCCCCCCTCCTTTATAGTAAGCAGAAGAACCCATAACTAATCTAAGATACGTCTTATCATAATGAACTTATGTCCAAAATTTTAAGCAAATCGGATAATTCTGCGTAAAAAGCCATTAATTTAATTTAAGAAAGGTTATCCCCCGTTCCCCCTCTATACTTAACCCTTAAACTCCTAGACTCTCTTCAGACATTTTATACTATACATAAGCCTTATCGAAAATATCCTATATGCAAATTTGACACACGTTGGATAATTCTGCGTAAAAACCCATTCACCTAATTGAGGACGAATGGGGGGGAGGGTAATCGTCCCTTCCCAAAACTAATCAGGCAAGCGTCTTTTCAGGTTGAACGTATATCCAAAAATTGAACCAAAACAGTTAATTCAGCATGAAAAACCTATTTACCTAAATTTTGTGTCCCCCCCCCCCGATCCCCCCAAAATCAATAATAGATCCCCAAAATCAATTCCTTGTCACTTTTTTTCCGGTAACTTTTTTTCCTTGTCACTTTTTTACGGTAACTTTTTTTCGCTTTTGTAGTTTATGTCACTTTTTTCCAATAACTTTTTTTCCGTTTACCTAGCAAATGAGGTGCATTCGTACGATAACGAAGTTTTAAAAATATTCAGATCTTGTTGTTATAGTAGACAGTACTTCGGATATAGTATAGTAATCAAAAAAAAATTTTTTTGTGCTTTTGTAAATATACATGGACATACAACTTTTATTACACCTCAGCAACGTATACCATATTCATAAAAGTGAAATAGATGAATATAATTAAAACACGCCCCAAACAATAAATCCTCGTATATCATTATGTAGGAGAATATTTTTGAGTGGCCGTGTAAATTAATAATATACATTTTTTGTAGCATAGATTGTAAAGACGGATGGACTGATAGACTGAACGACGAATATAAGTGCTAGTTTTTTATATAATTACGGACGCACTTAAAATTATTCAGCTCTTGATGTAATAGTATACAGTATTTCAGATACAGTATATTAGCCAAAATCTTTTGTGTGACCCTGTAAATTTCTTTTATAGAGAAAATAACTTGTAACAGTATTCAGTAACATATATCAATCTCATAAAATTTTAAATAGTTTATTACATATAAAATGTTCACCAAACAATGTTCTCCCTACACCATCATGTAATGGAATACTTTTGTCTGGCCTTGTAAATCAATATCAAATGTTCTTTGCATTTGCACCACAGATTATGCAAAATACATATTATAATATGTACTCATTAGATGCATATCAATTTTATTGTGTTCGAATGAGTGTAACATCATTAAAATGCATTCGAAACTTTTCCCCATTGACCGTAATATAACAGAATACTTTTGATTGTACCTGTAATTAATCTATCCATCCGATTTTCATAAAATTTGAAATGACTTGACAAAATTATGTAACAATTATATATTTTAAATTTCAAACGATTAAAATGCATTTGAAACTTCTTTCCCCAGTGACCGTAATGTAACGGAATACTTTTGATTGTCCCCGTAATTGATCTATGCATCGGATTTTAATAATTATGCATTTTAAATTTCAAACGATTCGGTTGGGTAGTTTTTGTATTGTTATATGCGGACGGATGGACAGAAGGACAAACAGACTGAACGACAACAATAGGTGCTACGTATTTACATAATTACGAACGCATCTAAAAATTTTTTGAAAATAGTCCCTTTGGATTTGAAAACAAACTCAATAAAAGGATAATATACTAAAACTGTAACGTTTAAGTAAATATCTTTCGAGAAACTTAAATATAAATGAATTATATACTTTTCAAACATACCTGGATTTAATGAATGCTTGAAGGAATTCAAAGATTTTAAAAAAATGATCTCATATACCAACTCTTTCATAATTTTTTTCTCTGAAGAGGATTTAATGTTAGTCATAGGTCATAGCGAAACGCACAATAAAAAGGGGGAAAAAAACACCTTAGCACTACAGCAACTAACAACAGAAGCAAGCGAGCATGTGTTTTTGTGTTTTTCCTGGAATTTGAGAGTTCAGCCCCGTTTCCAAAAAAAGAGCAAGAAACAGGTGTAACTAATTAAGACCCCCCCCCCCCCCCAATGTTGCAGTATTGAAAAACCCGAGACAGTGACAGGAAATGACCATTTCTTTTAGCCTTCGACTGATTTCCAATCGTACAAATGAATGCAGTCCTCTTTCAAAAGGAGTGACCAGTTTTGTTAAAAGCTGATACTGTTACCATATGCTGTTGGAGGTGATCGATAAGTAAGAAATAGTTGTAAAAAAGCGAGAAAAGAGACTAAGTCTGAAAAATATAGACTTAAGACAAATGCAAAAAATAGACTGTTTAGCGTCCCACTCTGAGACATGTATAATCTCGCGAAAAAATAAAATTTTTGCGTTCTAAGATTACCACAAGAGTTTAAAATTCTAGGGGGGGCCGTGGGTTGTCTGGGGTGGTCCCGGCCCACCCGGCCCCCCCGCTAGTTACGCCTATGGCCCTAAAACGGGCCCCAAGAGTCAAGGTCGTAACTGAAAAGTAAAAAGGCGAAAATATTTAAAAGAAGAATGGTACCTGAAAACAGAAAAGATTAGATAAAAAGCAGTCAAGCTATTAACAATTTGGCGCATAAAAATTGTAAGGGGCCCTGACCCTTAAAATATTAAAAATCTGAGCCTCAGGTGCATCAGGACCTGTCTTGGATTATCTTCACCTAAAATTTCAGACTTCTATGTGCGGTAGATTTTGCTAACCATCGCAGTCACACACACATACGCAGACATACAAACAGAGCGTATTGTTAACTTATTAGTACAGATAAGAAAGATTTTCTAGAATTTTTTAGATGCTTTTTATATTATTCAATCGATTAGAAGTCCATATTTTCTTCCTTATACTAGCTTCAATGGGGTCAGCAAACATGCTGGCGCGACATGACACATTCGACTCGACATTTTGCTGTCTGCTGTAGAACAACTCCTTTTGCATGCGAAGCGTAAGGAGTGTATTGATGGACACGCAAAAACATCTATTCTAGCACTTTGTTTTATTATTATTATTATTACTAACTTTTAGGTATGTGCTGGGCATTTTATAGGAACTTAGACTAGAAACTAAAATCAATAGTTTTTTTAACCATCGGTTTGGGGCCCCTCAGGCTTGGGGGCCCCGGGGCAGTGCCCCGGCGGTAGTTACGGCCCTGCATCGACCAATACGCATTTGAGAACAAATTCGAAATAAAAATGGGTTAGAAACTAGGCAATTTGTTATTTGAATACATTCTGTATTCTTCAATCATGATCGCTTCCAGAAATTCTGTTCAAAACGTCCACTTTGGCAGCATATTTTGAAATATTCATCAGTTCTTGTAAGTCACAGCAACTTTGAATTTGAATATCTCTGTCAGACTTTTAGATATGGAGATCAAAATTTTTTTGATCAATTCCGGAACGTATAAGAAATAATTTCCTATACGGGAAGCTAGCCTGTTTTGCTAATTACGACTCACCCTCTCTCGATATTTATATGCTTACATATAGATAGATAGATTAATGAAGTTTTTTATTGATTGTAGTTTTGGGGTCTAGGGGTCATAATCGGTGTAGATTTGCAAAATAAATAAATAAATAAAAATGCAGAAATTGTAACATAAGAACGATCGCAATAGGTAGTATTCTATACAAAATCTACTTTCTTAATTAACCTTCTTAATAATTTTCGTTTTCACCCGTAATCATTTAATTTTAATTTATTTTTTCCAGAAAGAAAACAAGAAAATAAAAACAAGTTTTCTGTTCAACATTTAAAAAATTAAGGAAATTTTAAATGTCACAGTATATACAGGGTGAGTCATAAATATCGAAACAATAGGCTATCTCCTTAAATATAGCCCCTAGACTCATGCTTCCAGCTGCAAAAAATTATCAAAAAAGGTGAATTTTTTGATAAATTGCAACTCTATGGGGGGGGGGGTCTATTTGAAAAAATACGAAAATTAATTTTTTATACGGCCCCCGTATGGCAAAATTCCCAATTAGGAAATTATTACTTATCCATTACTAAATTTAAAAAAAAAAAAAATCTCTATATTTAAAAATTTTCCAGAGATATTAAAATCCAAAATTCTCAAAAATTCGTGAATTCGTTTTCATGCCTGAAAACGAAGAGTTTTTAATTCATTTTGAAAGCAAGTGTGGGATTATCCATAAATTATTCGTTATTAAATGTATCGGACGGTAGAGGTCTGCACGGGCCCGGGCCGGCGGAATGGTTCTAAAATTTCTTACGGGCAGGGCCGGGCCGATAAAAAAATTTAACGGGCCTACCGGCTCGTTATAAAGATTTAAACAAAACGATAAAATATCAACTATTTTCATTGAATATGGCTTTAACGAGAATAAATATAAATGTACGTCATGAGCCGATATTAGTTTGACAACATCAATACAGAAATATATCTTGTATATTGTAGAGATCTGCATAAGTCAGTTACTTTGTCTGACCCGAACTGAATATTTTTTAAGATTGCTCGTGCTGGGCCGAGATGAGGCTTGCATTGTTTTTCTACATATTGTCGAGCTGTGCTGGAACCAGACTTAATTGCTCCCAAGGTGTGTAGGAACTTATGTTAACGCAACCTTTGGAAATATATTTTTCATGGTTCTTAAATTCACTTTTCAACAAAGGGAAAGTCTGACACATTTTCTGACTAATTTTTAACTGTAAAGATATAAAATCGAAAACCTGGCTATTGAAGAGATTTGGAATCGAATGGCGTTTTCCATTTTTGATAAATATGATACTTGTATTTACTTGTTGAGATATAAGAGATTCTTGCACGTGATTGCATCTCCCTTCTCACGCTGACGATTCCGAAATATCGAATCAAAATGCTAACTTTGACAATATTTAAATTGCTTGTATAAAAAAGGATAACACCGTTCGATTACATAGTTTCTGAATAAAAACACCAGCTAATCTTATGCATTTCAGAAAAGAAATGAATTCAGAAATGCGTCAGAAAGTAGCTCTTTGGATTTGATAAAATGATATATGATAAATGATCTTTAACCCGGGAGGACACGCGCCGGGCCTTTTAGACCCGGAGTGCATATGGTTTTTGCAATAGTAACCACTAATTTTTTAAAAGTAATCTTCAACATATTTTATCCCAGAATTTGTAAGGATTGTCACCGTCTAAATAAAATAAAGGTTATAATTTAATTTTATTGGTGACAAAGTTAAAATCATTTATACCTGGGTAAGCTCGCGTTCTCCCGGGTTAATAAAATGATATAGAAATATTATTATAAATCTACTCTTTATTATATAGCTTCAAAAACTATGTTTTTAACTTTTTTTTTTTTTTAATTCTTAACCATATTAATTTTCAATAAATCTTTATTTGAATGTTGAAAGTCCAAGAATGTAAGTAATCATTAATGTTGTTTTTGTGTATTTTATGTAAAATATACTGTAAAATCATACTATAAGTATGTATACAGTATTCTTTAAAAAATCTTATTTGTATGATAAAAATTTGATTTTTTTCTAAATAGTGGAAAATTTGTCGGCTGGGCGGGGCTCGGGCCAAACTTTTGAGTTTTACACCGAGCAAAGCCGAGACTTGGAAATTTCGGCTCGTATACAGAACTGTAGTTTAAGCATGCGTGTTTCATATGTATATATATGTCATAATGCATACCTACGTGTAATTATAAATGTGTAAATATTTGGTGTTTTGATAGCGATATATCAGAAGAGAATAATTCTAACTTAATAAATGCTGCAATAATATAAATTTGTTTAATTTGCCAAAAATAAAATAAATAATATACATATATATCTATATCTATCTATCTATCTATCTATGTATATATATGCGCATATATAACACTTCGCTCAATTAGTATTAAAAATTCGTACTTGAAAAATAAATTCAATAATAATTCAGTAATTTTCTGTAATATTTTTTATAAGTATATTATTATCACTATACTTTATCTTTAAGGAGGTTTTGAAAAAAATATATTTTTCCCCACCTATACTTTATCCCCACTATCAAAAAACTAGTCGTTGGGGGCCACCGTAACACTTACCCATCATAGATATTCATAATATAAAATATGAAAATAAAACATGTGTAAACTATTTATAAAATGCATTGCAATTCCAAAACAAAACTTAAACATGCATTCTAATACTTTTAATATACATAGCTCTATATATATGCTCTATAATGAATTGCTGATGAACCCATTTCGACAAATTATACAAAACGCCAAAATACTCAAGTAAGTACCAGATTGCGTAAAAGAAACATCCTTATAACTCCAAAAATAATAATCATATTAACTAAAAATTTACTGCGTCGAATTAAGCGTCTCATTTCCAATTAAAATATATCTTTGTATTGAAATTTGAATGAAATACAGGGTCATGAAAAATCGAAGAATGTGAAAAACAGGATTACAGATATCTCGGCAACTAATAATCCGATCGACTTCGTTCTTTATACAAAATTTGTGTTATTTTATTGCCTTTTATGTCCACTCCTTAAAATAAAAAAATTCGAAAATTTTTATATACCTTTCATCAGAACGAATTTTTCGAGAGTCCGAAAAAAATAGTTCCGGATAATCGAGGTTACTGATATTAAATAGGCTTCGTTCCATTCTTGCATACTAAGTACATACAAAATTTCAAGTCTCTATTTCAATTTGTTCGGGAGATAGAGCGGTTACAGACAGACAGACAGGCACACAGACACACAGACGGACGGACGGCAAAAATTTTTTTCTAAAAACATGTTTTTCGGAATCTCCAGTATCTGAAACGTGTAAATCCGTCAAAAAAAAAATTTCGATTTTCAAAACGATTGCAAGACTTACACTATACTACGTATGATGGGTAAGTAATAGGTAACGCCATTCGATTACATAGTTTCTCAATAAAAACACTTGCTAATCTTATGAGTTAAAAAAAAAAAAAAAAAAAAAAAAAAATGTATCAGGAAGTAGAGCCTTAAGATTTGGATTATATAATAAAATGATCTAGAAATATTTTCATAAATCTACTTTTATTGTACATCTACGAAAATTGCAATGTTTTTAACTTTCTTTTTTTCTTTCGTTCTAAACCATATTAATTTCTTAATTAATCTTTAATTGAACGTTGAAAGTCTAAGAATCTAAGTAATCATTAATGTTTCTAATGTGTATTTCATGCAAAATATACGATAACATCATTCCATAGATATATACGCAGTATTCTTAAAAAAATCGTAATTACATGAAAAAAATCTGAATTTTTTAGAAATAGTAAAAATTATGACGGGCCAGAACAAGCCCGGCCTAGAAAGGAAAAATATAAACGGGCCGGGCCGGACCCGGGCCTGGAAATTCCGGCCCGTGCAGACCTTTATCGGACGGTACGCATACAGCGTACCCTCGTCAGTGCTGACTGTGCGGTCAGTGTCAATTGATGACGGTACGCTGTATGCTACCGAAACCGGTCGGCTGTTAATATACAATATTTGGTGCTTTTTAACTTTGCTAGTTATTGTATTCCAATGACCCTTAGAACCCAAAACTATCCCCAGTTTAACACTTTATACATCTATCTATTTATTTATATAATTCTTTGATGATCATGATAACTTAAAAAATTCTGCGCAAATGTCTTCCGAACTAATACATAAAATCAATGAGCGGAAAATCTCGGTCAGGTTAGCTTATGTTCAATTTTGGACAAAAAAGACAGAAATAAGGAGGGATTTCGAGACTTTACCTTTTCAGAGTTTTAGTAAGAGCGTAACTCAGCTCTTGGCAGGGCGCAGGGTGAATGAAGGACGCCATCATTCACGTGACCGTAAATATGCACAAGACTATCGCAAAGTGTTTGTAAAAATGAACGTCATAACATAATGCAAATGAATCTTACAGCGGTAAACAAAAGTCCACACAGTTCTGGAGTTAAATGCATTAAATTTCAAATTATACAATTTTCTATGAAAGGATTATCTAAAAATTGAAGAGAGAATAAAATACCAGAAACTTTAACCCATTAGTGCCTAGCGTCCCTTTTTAGGGACGCTTCAAAGGGTGCATTCAGCACTGTTTTATGCACAATAATCAAATGGCGATAACGACATCCATTTTTTGATACAATCAATTTATGAAAATACTGTGAAAGTTAGCGTTTTGAATAGATTTCCGCAAGTGACCGCAAGGAAGAAATATCTGCAACCATTTGACAAGAATCTCTTATATCTCAAAAAGGTTATATTTTATTTACCAAAAATGAAAAACACTATTCGATTTCAAATCCCAGCCATTCCCGAAAGAAATTTATTTCGACTCGACCCGGTGTCAAAATTAAAAGTTCAGGCCGAGCCTGACTCGGCCTCTTCATAGTTTCTCAGTTCACGGCCTGTACAAATATCAATGAAAAGAGTGCGGGTGAGGCCCAATGTGGACCGACTCAATTTCGACAAAAAATTCAGGCTTTAATTAAAATACAGTTGAGATACCTTTAAAAAATATTATTGTGTATATATATATATATATATATATATATATATATATATATATATATATAGACATCATTCAAGATTATATGATGTGGATTAGTTTTCTTGGCTTTTAATTTTTTTTTCTCTGTCCTTGATTTTTACGAAGCAAACCTTCCAAAAGATAAATTATGCCATCAAAAAGCAATGTATTTTATAGTTATAACTTCAAATAGATGTATATACCTATTTTTTAACTTCAAAAAGATGTATATACCTATATATACCTATATATTTTTTTAAATAAGTTACTTCCTTTTAAAATTTATATTTTAAAAATTAATATTAAAAAAATCCTGTAAACTATATTTTTTCATTAAATAAAGGGAAAAGTTTTGAAATTCGACAAATGTTGTTTAGAGTTCAATTTTAAACTACCCCACTTAAAATAATAATAATAATCATTTAAATTTTTATAAAAATTTTATGAGAAATTTTAGGATGTGATTTTGATTGCAAATTATATTTTTAACCACCACAGACGAGGGAAAGAAATTAAAATTCTAACTCAATAAATATATTTTTTAAAGGTTTCCTGGAACTGTTTAAAGTAACATTATATCTTGAATAACACACTTTTCAATTTGTGCCTAAAAATTTTTCTTTCCTGTAGTAAATTTAGAAGGGAAATATGATTCAGGACGGAGTTATTTGTTTTATTGAAACAAGGACAAGTCCATTAAAATGAAGAAAAGAAATATATTAATGATATTTTAATTAAAACAATATATTAATAATTATTATATAATAATATAATAATTATATTTATTACATATTATAATACTTAATAATTTTATTAAATATATTTGATAAATTTCTTATCTTAAAAGACACTTAGAAAAATTTCGCGTATAGTAATTTCCGTAAAAACTTTGCAAAAGAGTTTAATTGTAGCAAAAAAAAAAAAAAAAAAAAAAAAAGAAAAAAGAAAAAAAAGAAAGAAAAAAGAAAAAAAAAGTTAAAAATATTAAAAAAAAAAAAAAAAAAAACTTATTCGCTTTTTTTTTTTTTTTTTTTTTTTTTTTTAATTGGGTTTTTTCGCCCAAGAACTTTTTAAATAAACACTATAAATTGGTGATTTCAAGGAAATTTTTCAGAGAATAAAAAAATGAACCTTTTTGGCCTGTTGGATTGGATACTGTGATAGTGAAAAGGGGGTATTTGCAGAAGACTAAATTAAATAAATATCCAACAATTGGCTATTTTCATATTTCATTGTAAAAAATTTTTAATGTCGAAAAAAATTCTTGACAGCTTAAGTTGCAATGCTTCCAATACTATAATATCTTTCACTTTGATTACAAAAAAATATCCCTATTTTCTCCTACTGAATGAACGTCACTATCTTTTAGAATCAAAATGATGCGTAAACCCTTACGAAAATAATAGTGAAAAATAAACTTATGGTGATAAACTTTTATCTCAAAAATCTATGAGATGTTACAGGAATAAAAGTTAATAAGTTTCAATGAAAAATTATGGCAGTTACTGAAAAAGCTTAGCTGCCTTATAAACTAAAAGTATATGTTTTTTTAAATAGTGTGTTTTAACTTTTGGACTGTCCCTGTAAATAAAGTAACCATGCTAGAAACTTCATTTTCAAAAGGAATCGTTCTAGGTTAGACATAAGTAATTTCCTAAAATTTCATGGCAATCCGAGTATATTTACTGAAGTTAGAGCGTGGACTGACGGCCAGACAAACCGAAAGCATAAACATTTTAAACTTTGCAGGAAAGTTTTAAAAGCCATCCAGGCATCAAAATGGCTGTTGAAATAGGTCCTCTCTAGGCAAACCTACTATTTAAAAGAACGATTAATCTTTCTTCCTCTAATCCTCTTCCTGCGTGGTGGGGGAAATCTGATGAATGGTTTTCTTATTGTTTAAGAACAAACCCGTGCCCAGCGTTGCTGAATCAAAAAAAATCATCTTCACGGAAATGTATGGCCTTAATATATTTATGTTTACGCACTTTGAATTTCGGGATAATTCCTTGCGTATTTTCTAGATATTTAACAAAATGTCTCAAATCGCAAGTAGCCGGTCATCTTTGGCTACATAGTGTATTTCGATCCTTGAGTCGTAGTAAATTTTGGCGAAAATAATTATAATATTTATAAATACATGACTTGCATTTATTTAGCATTATATGCTAAACAATAAAAAAAATCCATTGTTTTATATATTTATTGTATTTTTGTGAATGTACAGAGGAACAATAAAGAGATATTAAATATTATTTCAGAATGCAATAAAATATCTTAATTCGTATTTTTCTTTAATATTGGAAAAATTAAAATATAGTTCAAAAGTCTTAAAATTAAACAGGTAATTCCAAATTATTACTTTCATGAATTGATGTCATATCCATCATTCGTTGTAGTAAGAAAAAGTAATTTAGTAACTCTGCTGAAGTAACAGTAGTAAAATGTTTATGGGCCATTTTTTCCATTCGCTTACATTTCATGGTAACGGACTTGACAAGTAACGGATTTAACATTTCAAATAAAGGTAAAAAAAAAAAAAAAAAAAAAAATTATTAAAATGAATTAGCTTCTATATTTTCTAACTTAGATAATAATTTACATACCTTCTAAAACTATTTAGTAAATTTACTTAGCAGCTTACATTTGATCACTTACATTTCATGGTAATGGGCTTGACAGCTAACGAACTTGACATTTCAAATAAAACTATTAGAAATGAACTAGCTTGTATAATTTCTAATTTAGCTAATAATACGCACACCGTCTGAAACTATTTAGTAAACAATATTTAATTACGAAAGTAAAAAAATCAATATTTTAATATTAAAATTTACGGTAACAGTGAAAAAAAATACCAACTTTGATAAAAGCTTATTATTGACACTATTACATTGCTTCACAATTGAAGAGTAAAAAATGGCAAGTAATAGTTACGTGACTATATCGCCGGATATTTGCTGCTAACTGTAGGCAGCATTCGAAACTTATTTTGACTAAAATAATCACAAGGTAACGGACTTGACAAAAAATGAGGGGCAAAAGATTTCAGGTAATTTCTTAAAGAAAATATCTTTTGTAATAAGTTTTTGATTAATATAGAACGCTAACAGTTCGTATTTAAAATAATTAAATCTTTTTGTTTAAAAAAAAATTAGCTCAAAAAAAAAAAAAGATAAAAACATAAAACTTTAAATATTTATAATATACTAGCAGGCTATGCCCGCTGCGCTGGTCAATATTTCAAAATCAATCGTGGATGAAACAAACTGGTGAATTTAAATTTGTATTTTAAATAATTTGGACCTCCAGCAGCACCTTGCTCATTGCTGAAAACGATTTAGACACCATTGTGATATTAAATTATCTTAAACGTCGCGCAAAAACCATCTATTTAGAAGTAACTATTTTAGTTTATTACTAACAGTGCACATTTGGAGGCGAAATGAGACCATTATGGCAACAGGATTTAAAATTTCCCTTATCTGAAGAAATATTAATTATTACAGTCGTTATCATGGTACAACTTCTAAAAAATTTCTTCACAACTTTTCATTATGTGAAGCCAGGAACCCAAAGCTACTCCCATCTAAAAAGTTTATATATATATTAAATTTTGTCCGCGCGATAAAAGGCACAATTATGCAAGAATCATCTTCAAACTCGTCAAGTACATTGAGATGGTTAATATCTCAGTGGGAATTGCAAATGAGCAAAATCGGCCCAAGGGGGTGGTAATTGGGAAGGGTTCAAAAATTTGAATACCATCTTAACATGGCTTTCACAAAACCAGCTCTTACAAAACAATAGCAGGAAAAAAAATAAACATTTTTCGTTACAGCAAGTTGCCAACGATAAAAAAAAACATTAAAATTCTCACTACAACAATTACTTTATTATTGCAAAATGTCTTCCTGAAAAATGAAAACAAAATTATTTGCTCTTTCGTATTTAAGCATTTTCTCTTTAGTTATTTAAGATAAAAATATGTAAATTTCTGTAATTTGGCGAAAGATTTGGCAAAATTGGTTGACGTGATAATCAAGTAGTAGCCAATTTACACTTTTCATATTTCACAAAAGATTCCTACACAGACATCATATACGCAATAGGTTTAGCACGATTATCTTGCAACTACAATGTGGCAAAATCCTCGTTTTAGAATACCAAAGAAATTTATGTATATTTTATTATTTTCTATCATTTTAAACAGCAATTAACAATAAATAAAAAATAAATGTAGAACAAAACAACAAACTTCATTTCAAAAATGAAAAAAAATGAAAGTAAATAAACAACTTATCATCAGATAAACAACTATAGCTGGGTTACCATATGAGGCAAATAATGCCATTTTGGAGCCAGTGAGATACCTCAATGAGTATATGACCAAATCCGTGACAAAATTTCCATTTGTAAAAAACTTTAATCGGTATTTGTACTGCATTTTCCCTACTTATGTATAAGAAAAAACTTTGACACAGATGTCATGTATGCACCACATTGGCGCAAATTTTTTCTGGCGCCAATTTGGAGAACTTGGTTTTTAATTACCAATTTCATAAATATTTTTCATTTATTTTGTATTATTTGAAAAAAAAATAATAAATAAAAAAGTTTAATTAATAGCTATAGAACAAAATTATTTATATTATTTTAAAAAACAAAATGAAAGTTAATAAATAGTTTATTAATAAATAAACAACCATAGTCGGTTTACCATGTGTGGCATAAAATCGCCATTTTGTTCCAATCGTGCGAATGTGGTGCGTATATGACATCTGCGCCAAAACTTTAAAAAGTTGCAATTAAATTATTTTAGAGTTTGGATGAGGAAGACATTTATACTAAAATTTAAACATTATAAGCATTTTTTTTTTTTTTTTTTTTTTTTGCTATAACTGCTATTTATATATTTACAATTAAACATAAAAAAATATCCTAAAAATGCTCTCACACATTTAAAACAGAGTGAGAGAATTTAGATATTGCGAACATCGCTCCGGTTTATACCTTCTTGGTATAAAATCGCATTGTTTGATGACAAAAGTAAATTCAAACATCCAAATAAACGAATAACATACAATTAACAGATAAAACCATTTTTAAAAGTAATTCTGCTATTTTGTCCTGTAAGACACATAATGGTAGAATTCGATTTTAAAAATATTTTTTTAAAAAAATAGAAAAATTTTATTTACGTCTTATCTAATAAAATATTTAAAATTGTAACAGGGTGACTGCCTTCCCTAAATTATAGTATCTATAGGTGGCGCTATTGCCACCTTCGGCAAAATATCTTGAGATATTTTGCCTTCCTTTTCTAAAAAGACATGAAATGAAGTGAAGTAATTGAGTTGGTAGTTAAGATGTAAGATTGGGATGTGTGTTCCAATACATCTCTCTTAGAGATGTTCTTTGTGCTAAGTAATTTTTATGAATATTCAATTGATTGAGAAGCGCTCGTCTTGCGATTTGTATATAGTGTGTTTTGTGCTGTGACGTCTACAATAAAAATGTGTCTGTAACATTAACATCTCTGTTCTATATTTTAAGTACAGAACGACATCCCACACTGGCGCCCAACGTAAAATGGAGTTCTTTCGGAAAAATTTTGTGCTTTCAAAGTCTTTGGGCCAAGTTCGCTGTTGTCATCCTGACAAAATTCCAGAAATTATATTTAAAGTAGAGTAATCCGTACTCACTTCTAAATTATTGTCACCTCGACAATAAAGGAAATTTTGTGTTCTCAAGTGCCGTGTTCGTCAAGAACAATTCATCCTGTGATTTCCAAAAAGTTCTATTATATAATGTGCAATATCAAGTATCAAGATATACTCCAGTTTTGTGCTAATTTCTTTAATATCAGTTATGTGTGGTAGTATCATCGCGACAAAATTCAAGAAAGTATAAAAAAAGGGTAATCCGTACTCATTTTAAAGGTGTTGTCAAATCTACAATGAATCAAGCTTCTGTTCTTATTTTTAATAGTGCTTTCTTCTTCTTCAATCGTGTGTTTTAAGTGCGTCATCCTGACAAAAAAGCAAGAACATGCATTCAAAAAGGGTAATCCGTACCCTTCACATTGGAAATAATTGAAAAATATTGTCGACATGACAATAAATAATGTTCTTCAGTCTTCATAAGCAACAAAATATCTTCTAGTTTTTAAACATAACTGGTGTTTGTGATTGAAACTTCTTTATTTCGTCATATAAAAGCATTCTACTTATAATCTGATTTTGTTCTTAGACGTGTTCGATGCCTATTTACTTTTACGTGCTTTAATTGTTATGTGAATCATCGACAACCTTTATCTAAAAATAGATTTTTATTTTATTTGTTTTACCGGTAAAAGTTGAAATTATTTTTTTGATTGTTTGTTTGTTTCTCTTTTTTTTTGCTGGCCAGCTGCGGAAAAAAGTTTTCATTTTCTTTTATTTATTAAGATAAATGCTGTTTCATATATATATATATAATTTTTTTTTGTTTGTTTTGTTTTATGTTGATTTTGAGTAAGATTATTAAGAAACATTAGTTTTCTGAAATTGAAAGTGATTTCTTTTTTATATTGTTTTTAAAAGCAAGGATTCTGAGTAAGTGAATTTTGTTTTTGTTTTTTAATCTGTGCACAGAGTTTAAAAATGATTTTGATAAATTTTATTATTTCGTATGTTGTTTATTTTTTAGATGTAAAGTAAGTTCTTTATTCATATTTCGAGTTGTTTTCATATTTATGTGTGGTTGAAAATTATTTCGCAAAGAATTACCTATAATATTTCATATATTTAAAATGAATGATTTATGTCATTGGTAAGCTAATTTGGTAAAAAGGTTGAATTTTAACGTATAATAATATTTCTTCTAAATATTTTCATGAGCTCATGATTAAATTAATGGTATATTTTAGTATGTTTTAAATTATTTCCTGCATTTTTTTAACATTTATTTATGAAAATTTATCTATATTTACATGTTTTATTTACCTGTAAGGGGAAGGTAGTCATTTTGTTCTTATTATTTAATGGGTCACGTATCTAATAGTTTTCTAATTTAAGCATAAATCAACAATATCAACAACAATTTGGGAAAAATGGCATTTCTTTCTAAAGGAAAAAAAATCGATTTGTTTAATTTGGGCACAGAATTAGAGTTAGATGTAGATAAAGATGATAAACTATCAGTGTTACGTGAGAAAATTATGAAGTGTCAACTGCTTAAAGACGACGAACAATTTGTTAAAGAGGCATTTATTGCTATCGTGGAAGATCGCAAAAAACAAGAAATTGCAGAACAACAAATGATTCAGGATAAACGTATTGCAGAGGAAAGAGCATATGAGCTAGAAAAGCTTAAGCTACATGCTCAAAACCCTACCGCGACAACAGTACCACAAAATCAAATAGACCAGATGCGTATAGATATTAAAAATATCTTGCCAACATTTATTCCTGAAAAGGATGATATGTCTTTGTTTTTGACAATGTTTGAACGTCAAATGAAAATGCTTAATGTCTCCAAAGAATTTTGGGTTTCTCAATTAATTGCCGTACTTCCGAACGACATTGGTAAACTAATCGCCAGAGAACCAGAAGAAATGTTCAAAAATTATTCTTATATTCGTGACATATTGCTTAAAAGATTTAAGTTGACAGCAGAAAAATTTAGAGTATTATTTAGCCGACATCAAAAACGAGAAAATTCTACTTGGAAAGATTTTTATTTTGAACTTAGAAATTATTTTGAGGGTTGGTTATCCGAATTAGAAATCAATTCATTTGAAAAACTAACTGAACTAATAATCGCTGATCAGATTAAGAAAAAGTGTCCACATGAATATAAAAATCATTATTTAGATGGTTGGGACAAGTTAAATGATCCTGTCGTGTTGGCTGAAAAGCTAGACATTTACGAAAACATTAAACCTTCTTCTCAAAAGTCAGCAAGTTATCCAAAAACGTGTGAAGCGCAGAAACATGTTTTGCCGAAAAATTCAAATGGTCAAGAGTTATGGAAAAATCAAACACCCAAACATGAAACTAACGAACATTTTTCAAATTATAAAAATAATCATTCTACTTCAAAATATACAAATTCAAGATACGAAAACAATGATAAGCGTCCGATTATAAATTGTTATGGCTGTGGTAAACAAGGTTTTGTCAAAGCCAAATGTCCTAATTGTTCTCCATCTACTTCTACGCAGACGCAATCAGCAAATTTTCGTTCCCTTCATCTCAAATCTTGTTCTGTCAATACTCAAGCAACACCTTTGTTATACATAAAGGTAAATGGTGTTACAGGGGTTGCTTGCGCAGATACAGGAGCTACTCATTGCATTGCTGGGGAAATGTTATACAAGATTCTGTGTGACCAAGGAACTGTGTTCGAAGACACCGGTGTAAGCATAACACTTGCTGATGGCCTACGAAAAGAAACCAACGTTCTTCAAGCAACAATCACTGTTGAAATAGAAGGTCGTACAACTAGTACCACGATTTTTGCCTTACCCGAAGCCCAGGGAAATAGAACATTGTTAGGCATAGATTTTTTAAATAAAATGGGGATCGTGCTAGACATGAGAAGCCAAAGTTGGTATTTCCAGAACAATCCTAAACGTAAAATTCCCTTTTCTGATGATCCTTTCATTATGACGCCTGAAATCTCAGCACCATCTGCCACAGTTAACTCGGTTATGTTAAGAGAAACAGAAGGTCAGCATCTATCTGAGATACAAAGAAAAAGGCTTAATGACTTACTTGAAAAATTTTCCAATACCTTTCGACCAGGGGGAGAAGCAACACCCGTCGTCGAACATCATATAAATACCAGAGACCATCGTCCTATTTCACTACCTCCTTACAGGTTATCACCGGCAAAGAAAGAATTGTGTAAAACCCAAATTGATGATCTTCTAGCCAAAGGAATTATTGAAGAGTGCGAGTCTCCATACTCTGCACCAATAGTACTCATTCCTAAGCCAAATGGTAGTGTTCGTGTATGTGTAGACTACAGGAAGCTGAATGAAGTTACTATACCAGATACCTATCCACTCCCTCGTATGGACGATCTTTTGCATCAGGCGAAAACTGCTCAGTTCATGACAACGCTGGATCTGAATGCTGGTTACTATCAAGTGAGTGTCTATGAACCTGATCGAGATAAAACTGCTTTTGTATGCCCTCTAGGAACATATCGCTTTCGAAGAATGCCGTTTGGTCTCCGCAATGCCCCTGCAACGTTTCAGAGGACAATGGATAGCTTTCGCAAAGGACTCCCAGATGTAAATATTCTCACTTATCTTGATGACTTAATTGTTTTATCATCAAGTTTTGAACAACATCTAGCTGATCTTGAAGCTGTTTTTAAAAGATTAGACAAATGGAAACTTTCTGCTAATAGAGAAAAATGCAACTTTGCTTGTACCAGAGTAAAATATTTAGGACACTGGATCACACCAAATGGCCTAGAAGTTGATCCTGGGAAAGTTGATGCTATTGTGAGGATCCCACCTCCGAAGAATACAAAACAACTGCAATCCTTTCTGCAGACATGTTCATGGTATCGCCGTTTTATACAAGACTTTGCAAAAATATCCAGACCACTTAGTAATCTCACAAAAAAGAATGTGGAATGGCACTGGGGTGCCGATGAAGAAAATTCATTTCAAACCTTGAAGCAATGCCTCGTTTCTGCTCCAATATTGAAACAAGCTGATGAAACTAAACCTTTTTTCATTCGAACTGATGCAAGTAGTTATGCTCTGGGAGCAGTACTTCTACAGGGTGAAGGTGCTGAAGAGCATCCGATTGAGTATGCAAGTAGATTGTTGACTGCTGCAGAACGCAACTATCACACCACAGAAAGAGAAGCACTTGCTGTTGTCTGGGCTCTTAATAAATTCAGAGGATATATTGATGGAACAGAAGTTACTGTGGCATCCGACCACCAGCCTCTCCGATGGCTCATGAGTTTAAAGTCACCTTCTGGAAGACTTGCCAGATGGGCTTTGCAATTACAAGAATTTAATTTGAAAATAGAATATATTCCCGGCAAAGCTAACGTCATAGCTGACATGCTTTCTCGTCCTGCTTGTGATCACACCAATACAGAAAGTTGCGATATTTGCGCTATAATAGTTGATATTCCTTCTAAATCATCAAGTGATTTACGTGCTGAACAAATGAAAGATGAAGAATTAAAGAAAATTATTAAAAGTTTCGAAGATGAAGAAAAAACTCTTGACTATACTAACTGGACTGATCGCGGTTATATTATGAATCAAGGAGTTTTATACAGATATTCTCCAAGTTCGGAATCAGAAGAAGCTCAACTAGTTGTCCCATCACATGAAAGGGAGAAAATTTTAAAAGAACACCACGATTCACCTACGGCTGGTCACTACGGTGCTGAAGGAACGTTAAATAGAATATCCAAAAGGTATTATTGGACTGGAATGCGTTCATACATTTCAAACTATGTCAAAAATTGTGCTGAATGCAATAGGTATAAGCCTTCTAATCAAAAACCATCCGGTTTGTTACAAACACCAGTGTATTCACAAAGATTTGAAGTTCTATCAATTGATCTTTTTGGCCCTTTACCAAAAAGTAAAAACGGTAAAAGGTGGATATTTATAGTAGAAGACTGTGCTACAAGATGGGTGGAATTGTTTGCCCTTACGCATGCTACTGCAGCGCAGTGTGCAACTACGTTGCTTGAAGAAGTTATCCTTAGATATGGTCTACCGAGACGTATAATATGTGATAACGGACCCCAATTTGTTAGTAGTGTGATGCAACAACTTTGTTTTCTTTTAGGTATCAAACAAAATCCAACTCCCATATACCATCCCCAGGCTAATCCTGTGGAGAGGAAAAATAGAGATCTGAAGCCGAGATTAGCTATATTAGTAGAAAATGATCACTGCTCTTGGGAAGAAAAGCTTCCAACAATCCGTTTTGCACTAAATACTGCTAAGTGTGACACTACTGGAGAAACAGCAGCATTCTTGCAGTTTGGAAGAGAATTGAGAACAACGGATGATGTTCAGCATGACATTCGTGCTGTAATTCAAAATGATAATTTTGTGCCTGAGATTACTCCATATCTCAAGAAATTCGCAAAATTCACCAAAGAAATCAAAGACAAAGTTGAATCTAAGCAAGATCAGAGGAAAAAATTTGCTGACCGTAGTCGGAAACCGGGACATAGTTTTGTTCCAGGAGACAAAGTTTGGGTTGACTTACATCCAGTAAGTAAAGCCTCTAACAACAAAACGTCGAAGTTCATGCCTAAACGTGATGGACCTTACATCATTTTAACTCAAAAATCACCCACCACTTTTGTCATAGCAAGTATGGACAGTCCAAATGATCCACTTGCAACATGTCACACTTCTGCCTTAAAACTATGTAATGAGTCTGACATAGTGCCTGTCGCACCCATTAGGAAACGCGGTAGGCCACCAAAGAAAGTTACTGGTTCCACACCGGGACGTTCGCGGAACCAGAGGGGGAGGCTGTAACAGGGTGACTGCCTTCCCTAAATTATAGTATCTATAGGTGGCGCTATTGCCACCTTCGGCAAAATATCTTGAGATATTTTGCCTTCCTTTTCTAAAAAGACATGAAATGAAGTGAAGTAATTGAGTTGGTAGTTAAGATGTAAGATTGGGATGTGTGTTCCAATACATCTCTCTTAGAGATGTTCTTTGTGCTAAGTAATTTTTATGAATATTCAATTGATTGAGAAGCGCTCGTCTTGCGATTTGTATATAGTGTGTTTTGTGCTGTGACGTCTACAATAAAAATGTGTCTGTAACATTAACATCTCTGTTCTATATTTTAAGTACAGAACGACATCCCACAAAATACATTTTTGTTAGCCTGCGCGAAAGAGAATAGCGAAATTTTGATTGAAGAAATATTGAAGAGGAAATGGTCGATTAAAAAAGACTTGTAAATTTTATTCAGCGGGAATTTTTCATTTCAAAATGTTGAATTTATCTATAGTAATAACGCATAATTGCATAAATTTACTTTGAATTGCAAATTTTTTCCTTCAGTACTACTTGGTTATACCGTCGACCAATTTCGCCAAATTATACAAATCGCCAAACTATTAGCCAGATTATATAGATTAGCATAAATTTTCATTTAAATAACGAAAAACAAATTAGCAGAATATATATAAAAGTAGAAATAAAATGTCGAATTAAAAATCACTTGATGACATAATTAGAATTTATATTATGCTTAATGTCAAGTGAATGTGACATTTACGATCATCCATTATTGACATTTAATCTTGGAATTTGGGGGTGGATTTTTAATCGATGGGGTAATCTTTCTTTCTTCAGTTTTTAAATTTTAAAACTGAAATTTTTCCTGTAAGTGAAATTGACGAAATGGCGCAAGAAAAATTAAATTAACAATGAAAACATTTACAAAAAGAAATAAAAGAGTTATATCTATATAATTCACGATTGAATATTAAAATATACTCTAAAAATTATCTTCACTTGAAAAAAAAAACATTATTGCAATAATTAAGAACCTAAGTCAGGCATTAAGTCAACGAGGTGGAACCCGTCGAATTTCGACGAAAGAAAATGTTTAGAAAGGAACTGTTTCATTTATTTATAATAAGCCCACAAAATTAGCTACAGTAAAAAATGCATCTTAGATTGGTCAGATTAACTCTCAAACAAATATTATTTTAAGTTAAAAAGAAAAAAAAACCTAATTTCGATAAAACTTAGTTGTTCAAATTATTAAAATTAAACTTAAATCGCATATGTAATCAATAAAATATAACAAAAATCAGTTATTATGATGAAATTATTCATTGAGACTCTTATGTTTGGTATAAAGCAAATGAAAAAAAAATATTCCAAATTGACATTTTCATAGAATTTCCATGTGAAATCTAAACCCGTCATAATTTTCATCATCTCAAAATTTACATACGCTCTTCTCATAGTATTTTAATTTATCATTTTAAAATCATTTGCTTTTTTATATATAAAAAGACGTTATTTCCATCCGCTAAAAGCATACCATTTTTACGGATCCAGTCTTAAACATCTATAGAAAAGTTTGCATATGACGTCATTAGGACGGAATATTACACAAACGCAGAAAAATAATATTCAAGACACTCGGCAAAACAAATGGGAAATGTGATGATTCACAAAACTTCACTTCTTTATTTATAATAGCTCCATGTTTAACCCTTTAACGATCATAGCATTTTCATTGCTAAGATGTCGAAATAAATGAATGACACCGGTAATTAAGAACAAATATATTTCTAAATAAGAAAACGTGATTTTTCACATACATAATAAAAGGGATATCTTTAGATAAAAATACCGGTGTCAGTGTTGCGTATCGGAATTAAAATTTTGTGGTTTCGTGGCGAAACCAATGAACGTTAAAGGGTTAATAAGAAATCCTTCATTTGAATTTTTTTTCAAAATTTGGATAATATCATTAGGTTATACGCGGATAAATAAATGCACTCATTTAACTTTCTAATACGAATTGAGTAAATGCGGTGAAGTCACTCGACTGTTATTTAAAATACATTTTTGGAAAGAGTAATTGTTGTTTCCTTTGTAAATTAAGTTTTCTATAAACTAAAAAAATATTTAATTGATGAATAAAAACTCAATTCGCGTTTGAAATGAAATAGACGCCCTCTCGCGGACAAAGTCTGAAACGAAATAGAACTTATATCGTGAGCATGAAATCAGTGTTTAAAAGGCCGATAAATAAATAAACAGTTCTATAACGCGTGCAACGTTGGGTTCTTTGCATTAAAATTATCTAAAATCAAAATTTTATACACAAAGTTTAGATCTATAATATAAAAAAATACATTTGACTTACTCATGGCAAAATAGCATGATAGCAACACAATGCTTTCATGCTTCAGCTTCTCTAAAGCAATTACTAGATTTTCCAGCATCTACAAATTCTAAAATTGTCGATATTTGTAATTTATCTCCCATAATTAAATAAAAAAGATAAAAAACTGCACTTTAAATAGCTCTTTAAACTGGTTCTATGCTACAGTGCTACAGCATGGAACGTAAACAAACAAACGTAAACAAACGATTATCAGGTCTATTACAACGCCATCTTTCGGTCATTACAAACGCGAATAAAACCAAAGTTCATCGGATTTTATGGCAGACGATTTCTTTTGACATGATATTTTTATTTCAGTATCAACTTTAAGAGAAAATGGTATATTTCTGTTGCCACAATTGCAAAATCCGTACAAAAAACTATAAAAAAATTAATAACTCATAAATAAATTGAGACACAGCTTTCAAACAAACTGCATTTAAAAGTAAATTTTTTTCTCAATACGACGGTGTAAAATTTGAAAATGAGCGATATTTAGAAGTATAAAATTTGTAGTACTAAAAATTGCAAAACTGAATTGCATGGGAAAGTATTGCCATTCACAAAATGACGTATGCGTTACGCACAGATACGTTTGGCCTTTATAATATAGATAGTGCATTTTCGGCTTAAAAATCCTTTGGCGGCAAAAGCAAGATGAAAATGGTACAGAAACGAATAGTAACTCACAACTCACAGTGTCTTTTATAATCAGATCTGCTTTTTTCTGCTGTAAGTTATATTATACGGAAATTCGATAAAAAAGAGAAAGAAAATAATAAAAAGGGACATAACTATCATTCAAAATTCATTTAATCAATTTCTGAAATTCATGTTTTTATTCTAACACCAGGGATAAGTCGCCAAAAGTTGAACCAATTGTTATATTTCGCGTTAATTTATTTTTTAAGCATTACAAATATTTTTTTCATTTTCAAGATAAATATATTTTTATAATATTACGCCTCATTTTAAGCGGTCTTTCTTTATTATTATTAATATTATCAGTAGTTATTTTCTGCTATTATTTGCAAGATATTTGTAATATTTCTAATAGATATAGCCATTTTAATTCTTTTAGCAATTATAATTTTCGCCAAAAACAGCTACTGGCAACCCTTTTGTCAAAAATAACCGAAAAATACGAAATTTACTACGAAAAATCAGAGTTATTCCTGTAAATTTGAATCATAAACCTTCGGAAAAATATTTCCTATCGAATGATACAATCGGCAAAAAAATCCATCGGCTAGTTTTTGAAAACACTCGTTTGGAAGTTTCAGAACTTCTGCTTTATAATATACTAGCAGGCTATGCCCGCTACGCTGATCCATTTTTCCAAACAAATCTTGACTGAAACAAAATGGTGATTTGAAATTTCTTTTTTAAAGCAGTGTAGACCATCACATGGAATGTCCTTCCGCAATGCTGAAAACGATGCCAGTGCCAATGTCATTGCGATATTGCACTATTGTATGCCTTGGACGAAATTTGGGTAATTAAGTACCATCTCTCTTATTTGATCATTTATAGTAGAGTTTGATAGGAAAATGAGACCGTTGTGACAGCAGGAATCAAAATGTTCTCTACTCATCACATTATTTTGTCAGAAAGCATTGCAATGATTATCAAACTCTATTAATTTTCAAATAGCACATTATCATTTGTTAGTTCTTAAACTCCCGAATCTGAACTTGTACTATGTGCAGATCTGGTAGCCTGAATACAATCTCATTACATGTTACATTACATTTTTTAATAACCGTCCTCTTCTGGCAACTCTACTACAGTTTTCTATCTACCTTGGTCTGTTCCAGCAAAGTACATAGCAAAAAAATGTAAAAAAGAGTATTTAACTTGTATATTTATTAGAACAATGAAGTATAAAAGGTGTGTTTTAAAGCTGAATTATTTGGGTAAAATTAAAATTACATCAGTTTCACTGCCTCTTCATTTTTTAAAACCAGTTGCAGGGCTGCCACATGCGACTATTTTTATATTCCATTCGCACCACTATTTTTCTAATATAAATTTCAAAATAAATTTTTCTCGCAAGTGTTGTCAAAGTGTATGTTAAGGATTTCTGTTTAAAGAAAGTGGTGCCAGTTAGAGTTAAAAGTAGTCGCCTGTGGCAGCCCTGCAGTTGCAAACATGTAGCTGTTAATAATCTTGATGCTAAATTTTGTAGAAAAATAAACCTTCAGCTTGAAATCAATTCCATTATGATTTTTGGCGTCAAACGTTAGTATTGCTTAGAACGATTTGTTACAAATGTATCAGACTTATTCCGTGTTTATTTTCAAATGAAAGTGAAGTTTACAATCATCTATTATTGGCATTCAATCTTATATCTTGACGATAGTTTTTTTTTTTTTTTTTTTTTTTTTTTTTTTTTTTTTTTTTGACGGGGTAATGAAGTAGTATTTAATAGTTAATTTTTGATAAAATTCTGTTGATAGGGCTTAATGTTAATTAAAACTGCAACACAAACATCATAAACAAAATTTTTTACTGTTGGTATTTAATGTATATTTTTTTCTTAGCCAATTTTAAAGTATTTTTTTAACCTGAATGATTGATAAATTAACTGCAAATATTTTTTTTTATTCTATATCTTTGATATTCCGAATATTTTTCCTGCACATTGCAAATATTGCTCTTTTAGGGATAGTAAAATAACTACAGATGAAAATACATAATAAGGATAAAACACAGAATTAACGACAACTTGGCGAATGCCTCTACGGAGACTTGAAAAGTACGCCAGTTCTGTCAACTCAAATATCCAGATAGAATTTTAATAAATAATAGGTACTACTTTATTATTCCATAGATCAATTTCGCCAAATTATACATATTGCAAAACGATTCATCATATTATACAAACGAATATAACTTTTATTTTAAATAACCAAAGAATCAATAAATTACGAAAATATTAATAGAAATACAAATAAAACGTCGAATTAAAAAGTAGTTAATGACGTAACAAACGCATGTAACATGTTTAATTTCAAATTAATGTGGCACTTACGATCATCCATTATTGACATTTAATCTTTTATTTTGGCGGCCGTTTTTTGGTCGAAGGGATTATCAAGTACTACCAAATAATATAAAAAAAATATAAATAATAATATAGCCAATAATGTTTTGATCAGGTGTCATGTATGGATCACGTTAGTGCGATTGCAACAAAATTGTGATTTTATGGATTGCGTGGTAATCTGGTTGTTGTTGTTTATTTACTAATAAACTTTGTTTCTTTACGTTTCTTTATTTTTTTCTTTCTTTATTGTTTTGTTCTATAATTATTAATTAAACTTCACTTATTTATTATTGTTTCCTTTTTAAAATAATAGAAAATAATTAAAAATAATATAACATGTAACTGGTATTTGAAAACGCAGTATTTGCCATACTGATGTCAGATTTAAAAAAAAAAAAAAAAAAAAAAAAAAAAAAAAAAAAAAAATGCGCCAAGGTGATGCGTATATAAAAATGGAAAAATGTTTATAATAATGTAAACAAAAAAAGGTAAACAAATAGTTAAAAAATCGCCTTTTCGATTTTTTTAAAAAATAACGCCAAGCAGTCGTTATTTCTGTAGTTGCATCAATAGTAAATTTTCTTTTCTTCGTTTGTTTCATAATGAAAAACCATAAATTTAATAATCTCAAATAAAATAATTTGACAAATTTTCTATGATCTCGTTGATGATCTAGAAATCTTCTTAATACATAAACAAAAAGGCAAAGATGTCATATGCGCCGAATTTGGCGCGATAATTTTTTATGCTAATTTGGCGGAAACATTGTTTTTGAATACCAGTTACATGTGTATATTTAAATTATTTTCTATTATTTAAATAGTAATAAAAATTTATGAAAAAAGTTTAATTAATAAGTATATAACAAAAAATTTATGCAATTTATAAAGTAAATAAGCATTTTATTTATAAATAAATATTAATAGTCGGGTTAATATGTCTTAGACAAAATAATGCCAATTTAAAGTCTATTAGTTACCTCGGTGATATATAATATCTGTGCCAATAAGACTTTCAATAATATAATAAATATGCTATTTGGCGATGCTCAATTATTTAAGATTAGTCCAATATCATTTTTAATATTATCTAACACAGGAAAAATATGAAGAAAATAGAAGAAGAAATGGCTAATTAAAACAAACTTGTAAAATATTTTGGCACAAATGCCTTATGTGCACCACATTTGTGCATTTTTTCCCTTTTTTACGCCAATTTGGCGAAAACTTCATTTTAAAATATCAGTTACATATATAATTTTTAATTGTCTTCTATTATTTTAAAAAGGAAATAGAAATAAATAAATAATGTTTTGTTAATAATTATAAAATAAAACAATTTACATTATTTAAAAAAATAAATAAGAGTAAATAGTTTATTAATAAATATACAATAGCCGAGCTACCATATGAACATAAAATCGACGTTTTGTGGCAATCGCGCCAATGTGGTGCATATATGACATCTGTGCCATTTTTTTCAGCAGGCAATTTTTATTTCAAAATGTTGAATTTATCGATAGTAATAACGCGAAATTGCATAAATTTCATTTAAATTGCATAGATTTCTTGTTCAGTTTGTAAATTTTAAAACTAATTTTCCCTGGAAGAGAATTTGACAAAATGGCGCAAAAAAGTATGTTGGTTGATTACAATTTTCAAAATTGCGGTGAAAAACTTTTGAAAAAGAATGACATTATTTTGCAATATATATGTGTGCGGCAGAATTTCACACTAAAGCTAAAATTTAAATATTTGATTACAATTTTTAAAATATTAACTTATGTTTATTGAATTTACAATTGAATACTAAAATATACTCCAAAAATTATCTTCTTTTGGAAAAAACAACTGTATTGCGTCCTAAAGTTAGACATATGCATTTTTGGCTTAATTCTTTGCCGACAAAAGTAAAAAAAATCTCAAAGAAACAAATATATAACTCACAATTACTTTTATAATTAGATCTGCCTTTTCTGGAGTAAGTTAATTTGATAAAAAAGAGAAAGAAAATAATAGAAAGGAAAATAAATATCGTTCAAAATTCATTTAATCAAATTTTCAAGTTATTTTTTTTTATTCTAACGCAAGGATAAGTCGCCAAATGTTGCATCAAATGTAATATTTCACGTTAAGTTTTTTTTTTTTTTAAGAGTTACAAATGTTTCTTTTACTTTTAAGATAAATATTTTTTCATATTATGCCTCGTTAAATGGTTTTTCTTTATTATTATTAATTATTATTATCAATAGTTATTTTATGCTTTTATTTGCAAGATGTTTGTAATATTTCTAACAGACATATCATTTTTAATTTGTTTGGTAATGATAATTTTCGCCAAAAAATAACTACTGGCAACCCTTTCATCAAAAATAACCGAAAAATACAAAATTTATTACCAAAAGTCATACTTATCCCTGTATATTTGAATGACAAACCTCCGCAAAAATATTTCCTATCGAATGATACAATCGTCAAAAAAATCCATCGGGTAGTTTTTGAAAACACTGGTGTGGAAGTTTCAGAACTTCTGCTTTATAATATATATGACTAGCAGGCTATGCCCGCTGCGCTGGTCAATATTTCAAAATCAACCGTGGATGAAACGAACTGGTGAATTTAAATTTGCATTTTAAATAATTTGGACCTCCAGCAGCACATTCCTCATTGCTGAAAACGAATTAGACACCATTGTGATATTAAATTATCTTAAACGTTGGACAAAAACCAGCTATTTAGAAGTAACTATTTTAGTTTATTACTAACAGTGCACATTTGGAAGCGAAATGAGACCATTATGGCAACAGGATTTAAAATTTTCCCTTATCTGAAGAAATATTAATTATTACAGTCGTTACCATGGTACAACTTCTGAAAAATTTCTTCAAATTTACATTATGTGAAGCCAGGAACCCAAAGCTACTCCCACTTAAAAACTTTATATATATATTAAATTTTGTTCGCACGATAAAAGGCACAATTATGCAAGAATCATCTTCAAACTCGAAAAAAAAAAAAAAAAAAAAAAAAAAACATTAAAATTCTTATTACAGCAATTATTTTATTATAGCAAAATTTCCTCCTGAGAAATGAAAACAAAATTATTTGCTCTTTCGTATTTAAGCATTTTCTCTTTGTTATTTAAGATACAATTATGTAAATTTGTATAATTTGGCGAAATTGGTTGACGTGATAATCAAGTAGTAGCCAATTTACACTTTTCATAATTCACAAACGATTCCTACACAGACATCATATACTCAATAGGTTTAGCACGATTTTCTTGCAACTACAATGTGGCAAAATCCTCGTTTTAGAATACCAAAGAAATTTATATATACTTTATTATTTTCTATCATTTTAAACAGCAATTAACAATAAATAAAAAAGTAACTGTAGAACAAAACAGCAAATATCGTTTCAAAAAAGAAAATGAAAGTAAATAAACAACTTATCATCAGATAAACAACTATAGCTGGGTTACCATATAAGGCAAATAATGCCATTTTGGCGCCAGTGAGATACCTCGATGAGTATATGACCAAATTTGTGACAAAATTTCCATATTTGGAAAAAACTTTAATCGGTATTTATACTGCATTTTCCCTACTTATGTATAGTGAAAAAACTTTGACACAGATGTCATGTATGCACCACATTGGCGCAATTTTTTTTCTGGCGCCAATTTGGAGAAAACTTGGCTTTTAATTACCAATTTCATAAATATTTTTTAATTATTTTCTATTATTTGAAAAAAAATTTATAAATAAAAAAGTTTGATTAATAGCTATAGAACAAAATGATTTATATTATTTTAAAAAACAAAATAAAAGTTAGTAAATAGTTTATTAATAAATAAACAACCATAGTCGGTTTACCATGTGAGGCATAAAATCGCCATTTTGTTGCAATCGTGCGAATGTGGTGCGTATATGACATCTGCGCCAAAACTTTAAAAAGTTGCAATTAAATTACTTTACAGTTTGGATGAGGAAGACATTTATACTAAAACTTAAACATTATACGCATTTTTTTTTATTAACCATTTGAAAAATGGTTGTTGTTTTCGGGAGAATGGACCCGATGATGTTACCACTTTTGAATGATGTTACCACTTTTGAATGATGTTACCACTTTTGAATTTAAATTAAATTCTTTACTTTTAGAAGAATTTTTATTTGAATTTAAATTAAATTCTTTACTTTTAGAAGAATTTTTATTTGAATAGTAAATTAAAATGGTTAAAATCATTGTAATAAAGGAGAAAACTAACAAATTTAAAAATGGGTAGACGGAAATTAACAGATACGGAAAAAGCCGAAGCCAAAGAAATGAATGAACGTGAATATCGCATTCAATGATATTAAACACAGTCAACATGTATAAGTTGCTTATTAGTTTGGCGATTCGTATCATTTGGCGAAATTGGTCGACGGGATAACTGAGTAATACTGTATTTGGTTTGGCGCAAAAACGTCTTTCAATGCAGAAAATGATAAAATCAAAAGATTATTGAGCCGCTGAAAACCAATTACGTGTTGAAAGGCGATCACGAAAAAGGAAGCAATTTAATGCCGAACCGATTAATTGTAAAACATCATGTCGCCAGGGCGACCAATCCACTAGCCATGGCGTTTTACTATCGGTCGGTTCTAACCAGGAAAATTTGAGTGCCAATAGTGATTCTAACAAGCCGGAAAATGTTATAGCTATTACTCTTGATTTTCCACCACCTAAAAAGAAAACTAAAAAGCAATCGGCTTGGGAAAAACTGGGAAAAAACTTTTTTGATTCGATGTCTGATGGACCCATTCACAGATGCATGTGCTGCGATCGATTTTGGTTTAAAACCTCCATCACCAAAATTCTGCTCTGTAAAATCAAACAATATATGCCAAAGTCTTACAAGTATAACAGTATATGCCAAAGCTGTATTTTAATAATGATTACTTTTGCACCAACAATGTTAAATAGTTTGAAATGTTTCTTTCGTCGCCAACTTTTATGCTTGGCGACAATAGAGTGATATAACTTAAACGAACCGTACCTTCAAATTGCAGCATGTATAAAGTCATTTATAGCAGTGGCACGGATAATACACAATAAAACAACTGGTATTTAGCTTAAAATGATAGATGAATGTATCGAGTGAAACATTTTTCAAATGGTTGGGGTAATTTCTTAAATTACAATTTTTTATTTATTTTATTTTTTTTTTTATTTTTTATTTATTTATTTATTTATTATTTTTTTTTTGCTATAACTGCTATTTATATATTTACAATTAAACATAAAAAAATATCCTAAAAATGCTCTCACACATTTAAAAGAGAGTGAGAGAATCTAGTAATTGCAAACATCGCTCCGGCTTATGCCTTCTGGTATAAAATCGCATTGTTTGGTGACAAAAGTAAATTCAAACACCCAAATAAACAAATAACATACAATTAACAGATGAAACCATTTTTAAAAGTAATTGTGCTATTTTGTGCTGTAAGACACATAATGGTAGAATTAGATTTTTAAAATATTTTTTAAAAAAAATAGAAAATGTTATTTACGTTTTATCTAATAAAATATTTAAAATACATTTTTTTAGCCTGCGCGAAAAAGAATAGCGAAATATTGGTTGAAGAAATATTGAAGAGGAAATGATTAATTAAAAAAGTCTTGTAAATTTTATTCAGCGGGAATTTTTTATTTCAAAATGTTGAATTTATCTATAGAAATAACGCATAATTGCATAAATTTCCTTTGAATTGCAAAATTTTTCCTTCAGTACTACTTGGTTATATCGTCGACCAATTTCGCCAAATTATACAAATCGCCAAACTATTAGCCAGATTATATAGATTAGGATAAATTTTCATTTAAATAACGAAAAATAAATTAGCAGAGCATATATAAAAGTAGAAATAAAATGTCGAATTAAAAATCACTTGATGACATAATTAATATTTATATTATACATAATGTCAAGCGAATGTGACATTTATGATCGTACATTATTGACATTTAATCTTGGAATTTGGCGATAGACTTTTAATCGACGGGATAATCTTTCCTTCTTCAGTTTCTAAATTTTAAAACTGTAATTTTTCTTGTAAGTGATATTGACGAAATGGCGCAAGAAAAATTAAATTAACAATAAAAACATTTGCAAAAAGAAATAAAAGAGTTATACTCATATCTATAAAATTTATGATTAAATATTAAAATATACTCTAAAAATTATCTTCACTTGAAAAAAAAAAAAAAAAAAAACATTATAGCGACCTTTAAGAACCTATGCCAGGCATTAAGTCAGTAGTGCATTTTCGGCTTAAAAACACATTCTTTGGCGACAAAAGCAAGATGAAAATCGTATAGAAACGTATATGTAACTCACAACTTACAGTGTTTTTTACAATCAGATCAGCTTTTTTCTGCTGTAAGTTATATTATACGGAAATTCGATAAAAAAAAAAGAGAAAGAAAATAATAAAAAGGGAAATAACTATTATTCAAAATTCATTTAATCAATTTCTGAAATTCATGTTTTTATTCTAACACCAGGGATAAGTCGCCAAAAGTTGAACCAATTGTTATATTTCGCGTTAATTTATTTTTTAAGCATTACAAATATTTTTTTCATTTTCAAGATAAATATATTTTTATAATATTACGCCTCATTTAAGCGGTCTCTCTTTATTATTATTAATATTATCAGTAGTTATTTTCTGCTATTATTTGCAAGATATTTGTAATATTTCTAATAGATATAGCCATTTTAATTCTTTTAGCAATTATAATTTTCGCCAAAAACAGCTACTGTCAACCCTTTTGTCAAAAATAACCGAAAAATACGAAATTTACTACGAAAAATCAGAGTTTTCCCTGTAAATTTGAATTTTAAACCTTCGGAAAAATATTTCCTATCGAATGATACAATCGGCAAAAAAATCCATCGGGTATTTTTTGAAAACACCCGTTTGGAAGTTTCAGAACTTCTGCTTTATAATATATATGATAACAAAAATTTAAAGATTTATATCTCAAAAATTTTTGTTGATTTTTTTAATTTTTCATGTTAGAAATGTTCAATATAATCTTCTTTAGCTAATGCATAGCTCAAATCAAACTTTAAATATTAATTTATGTTTGAATTTTCTTCTTTTTACTCTGGGACAACATATGTAAGCGAAATTTGAAAATGGTCCTTATAATTGAAATATTTGTTTTACTCTAAAAATGAAAGAAAAGGCATAGAACCCTAAGGATGATTTTTTTTTTTTTTTTTTTTTTGAAAAGATTCATCTAAAATGTGAAGCCGTATGAAATTTTGTACATTGACATTACAGGTCACATTTTCTTTAAAGGTGTATATCGATTAAAACTGCTTATTTTCCGATTTATTTTTGAATTCACTTTTGCTTTCAAACGCATCAAACTCGCAGATTCTCTTATTTAGAGACTTTATAAGGTGCCGTGTCTGTCATTTTTTTTTTATAAATGCAAAAAATATTACAAAAAAAAAAAAAAAAAAAAAAAAAAAAAAAAAAAAAAAAAAAATGCAGTCAAAGTTGGCTTTTTGATCCGAATTTTCCGAAGCGGGAGATCTGAGAACGGAAAAAAGGGTCATACTGAGAAAGTAATTGTTTATAAATCAAATTCTAATGAATTGAGCGCCTATGAAATGACAATGATGACAAATTTTAATGAAATGACATCACACGGCACCTTATACGTAGCAAGTTTCATGTTTCTACTTTTAAAAATGCGTCTGAAATTATATTTTCGAGTTGTTGAAAGTGGAAATAGAGCAATTTTTAGAATACAGCCTTAAATGAGAGGCATCATTTAGGGAGCCCAAGCCCAGGGTAGAACTATTACCCTCCCCCGTCAGTTTTTTAATACGTGTTTTATTTTCCTTTAACCCTTTAACGATCATAGCATTTTCATTGCTAAGATGTCGAAATAAATGAATGACACCGGTAATAAAGAACAAATATATTTCTAAACTAGCAGTTACCCGTGACTTCGTTCACATAACATTTAAAGAAGAAATAATTGATCAATGAAGTAAGCAAAAAATTTCGATGATGAAAAGCATGTGTAATTAACTTTTTATCGCGAATTTATGGTAAAAAACTTCTGATAATCCCTATTTGCTAATTTGTTTGCTGGTTAAAATTTTCCTTTCAGCGATTAATACTATAGATAGAAACATTCTTGAATTCTTTTGTTCAGCCAAGTTTTCCAAGTGCCTTTAATACACGAAAGTATCTTTCTAAAATTTAGTTCAAACAAAAATATTTCTCATTACTACCTAAATTACATTTTCAGAAATTATCATCCGAAGACAACCTTGTATCCAGTTCTTTGCGGGACCCTGTATGTCATTTTATATATATACTACAAACATTTCTTAGATTACTAAATGCAGTTCAAAATAAAAATGCATATTTTATTTAAAAACCACCTTTAAGTAAATTACGCTCATATTCAGTAACCTTTCCGAGAACTTTTGTGTAACCCTGTATATCTAAATTTAACTATTTATACTATTACCATTTATACTCTCCATTTAATATGCATACATTTAGCGAAACTTAAAAGCACATATCATAATTCAAAATGCATTTCATCCATGCAACAGTCATCATCCATCATATACAGTACTTCGAATAGAATATATAATATTTGAAATCTTTTGTGTGTCCCTGTAAATGCTATGCACTTCGTATTATGCATGAAATAACTCACATTAAGAGCCTGCATCAGTCAAACCAAAACTCAAAATCCTATCACAAACCTATGCGTGTTGCCACTAGGAAGGCGTATCCCGAACCCAAAGATTGACACTTTAAAAGACCAATGATATTTTCCAAGCTTGTAATTAATAAGAAAATGGTCATCTCACGCCACCCTTTACCTCCAGGCGATAAAAAGGGGATAAGATACCCCAGGAAGAAAAAAGTCATTAGCAAATGCTAAAAACTCTCGCACCTTTTCAATACTGATAGCCCGAGGGATATGTGCATTTGGATAGTTTCTTCGAGATAATTTCTGACCAAAACACTCGGATCCGTTTTAAAACAAGTCGACATTGACTTTTTTGTTAGATAGTTTCAAGTGAAATTGAATCACTTATATGTAATTTTAAAAGACAACATACAGATCGTGATTATTATGTCAGAGATTGCACATTAAACATTTTCCAAAGAATCTCCTCTACATTTAAATATTTTTAAATGGTTTTTTTAGCATTGAATAGCTGAGATCATTGAACTGTACAAAGACCGTTTTATATTTTTCGATTTTGTTACGAGTATTTTATAGTGGCTTACATCAATAGAGCGAAATCCCAAGATAGAAATTTTTAAGATATCTCGTTTGTATTTTAATATTTTTAAATGATTTTTTTAGCATTGAACAGCTGAGATTTTTCGATATAAAGACCGTTTTGTACTTTTTTGATTTTGTTTACAGGTGTTTTAAAGAGGCTACTTCAGTCAAGTGAAATCCAATGGAAGAAATTTATAAAAATATCTCTTCTACATTTTTATATTTTTAAATTATTTTTTGGCATTCGATATCTCAGATATTTCGGTACAAAGACTGTTTTGTACTTTTTCGACCTTCTTTAGGGGAATTTTAAAAAAGCTACTTCAGTCAAATGAAATCCAATGGAAGAAATTTATAAAAATATCTCTTCTACATTTTAATATTTTTAAATGAATTTTTGTCATTGGATAGCTGAGATCTTTCGGTACAAAGATCGTTTTGTACTTTTTCGACTTTGTTTAGGGAAATTTTAAAAAATCTACTTCAGTCAAGTGAAATCCAGTGGTAGAAATTTATAAAAATATCTCTTCTGCATTTTAATATTTTTAAATTATTTTTTGGCATTCGATATCTCAGATCAATCGGTACAAAGACCGTTTTGTACTTTTTCGACTTTGTTTAGGGGAATTTAAAAAAATCTACTTCAGTCAAGTGAAATCCAGTGGTAGGAATTTATAAAAATATCTCTTCTACATTTTAATATTTTTAAATGATTTATTTGTCATTGGATAGCTTAGATCTTTCTCTACAAAGACCGTTTTGTACTTTTTCGACTTTGTTTAGGGGAATTTTAAAAAAGCTACTTCAGTCAAGTGAAATCCAATGGTAGGAATTTATAAAAATATGTCTTCTACATTTTAATATTTTTAAATGATTTTTATGTCATGGGATGGCTGAGATCTTTCTGTACAAAGACCGTTTTTTATATTTTCGACTTTCTCTAGGGGAATTTTAAAAAAGCTACTTCAGTCAAGTGAAATCCAATGCTAGAAATTTCTAAAAATATCTCTTCTACATTTTAATATTTTTAAATGGTTTTTTTGTCATGGGATATCTCAGATCTTTCAGTACAAAGACCGTTTTGTACTTTTTCGACTCTGTTTAGGGGAATTTAAAAAAAGCTACTTCAGTGAAGTGAAATCCAATGGTAGAAATTTATAAAAATATCTCTTCTACATTTTAATATTTGTAAATCATTATTTGGCATTCGATATCTCAGATCTTTTGGTACAAAGACCGTTTTGTACTTTTTTGATTTTGTTTACAGTTGTTTTAAAGAGGCTACTTCAGTCGAATGAAACACAATGGTAGAAATTTATAAAATATCTCTTCTACATTTTAATATTTAAATGTTTTTTTGTCATTGAATAGCTGAGATCTTTCGGTACAAATACCTTTTTTTTTTTTTTTTTTTTTTTTTTTACAGCTGTTTTAAAGAGGCTACTTCAGTCAAGCGAAATCCTATAGTAAAATTTAATAAATATGTCTTTTCGACATTTAAAGATTTTTAAATGATTTTTTGTCATGGGATAGCTGAGATCTTTAGGTACAAATACCATTTTGTATTTTTTTAAATTTTGTTTACAGGTATTTTAAAGAGGCTACATCAGTCAAGTGAAATCCAATGGTAGAAATTTATAAAAATATATCTTCTACATTTTAATATTTTTAAATGACTTTTTTTTTTTTTTTTTTTTTTTTTTTTTTTTTTTTTTTTGTCATTGGATAGCTTAGATCTTTCGGCACAAATACCGTTTTGTACTTTTTTAATTTTGTTTACAGATGTTTTAAAAAAGATACTTCAGGCAAGTGAAATCGAATGGTAGGAATTTAATATTTTTAAATGGTTTTTTTGTCATGGGATATCTCAGATCTTTCAGTACAAAGACCGTTTTGTACTTTTTAGACTTTTATTTGTGGAATTTTAAAAAAGCTACATCTGTCAAGTGAAATCCAATGGTAGGAATTTATTAAAATATCTCTTCTACATTTTAATATTTTTAAATTATTTTTTGGCATTCGATATCTCAGATCTTTCGGTACAAAGACCGTTTTGTACTTTTTCGACTTTGTTTAAGGGAATTTTAAAAAAGCTACTTCAGTCAAGTGAAATCCAATGGTAGGAATTTATAAAAATATCTCTTCTAAATTTTAATATTTTTAAATGATTTTTTTGGCATTGGATAGCTGTGACCTTTCGGTACAAAGACTGTTTTGTACATTTTTGATTTTGTTTACAGGTGTTTTAAAGAAGCTACTTCATTCAAGCAAAATCCTATAATAGAATTTTATAAATATGTCTTTTTACTTTTAAAGATTTTTAAATGATTTTTTTGCATTCGATGTCTCAGATGTTTCGGTACAAAGACCGTTTTGTACTTTTTCGACTTTGTTTAGGATAATTTTAAAAAAGCTACTTCAGTCAAGTGAAATCAAATGGTAGTAATAACAAAAAAAAAAAAAAAAAAAAAAAAAAAAAAAAAAGAATATCTTCTACATTTTAATGTTTTTAAATGTTTTTTTGGCATTGGATATCTCAGATCTTTCGGCACAAAGACCGTTTTGTACTTTTTTGACTTTGTTTAAGGGAATTTTAAAAAAGCTACTTCAGTCAAGTGAAATCCAATGAAAGAAATTTATAAAAGTGTCTCTTCTATATTTTAATATTTTAAAAATATTTTTTGGCATTCGATATCTCAGATCTTTCGGTACAAAGACCATTTTGTACTTTTTCGACTTTGTTTAGGGGAATTTTAAAAAAGCTACTTCAGTCAAGTGAAATCCAATGGTAGAAATTTATAAAAATAGCTCTACTATATTTTAATATTTTTAAATGATTTTTTTTGTCATTGGATAGCTAAGATCTTTCGGTACAAAGACCGTTTTGTACTTTTAAGACTTTGTTTAGGGGAATTTTAAAAAAGCTACTTCAGTCAAGTGAATTCCAATGGTAGAAATTTGTAAAAATATCTCGTCTACATTTTAATATTTTTAAATGATTCTGTTGTTATGGGATAGCTAAGATCTTTCGATACAAAGACCGTTTTGTACTTTTTCGACTTTGTTTACAGGTGTTTTAAAGAGGCTACTTCAGTCAAGTTAAATCCATTGGTAGAAATTTATTAAAATATCTCTTCTACATTTTAATATTTTTAAATGATTTTTTTGTCATTGGATAGCTAAGATCTTTCGTTACAAAGACCGTTTTGTACTTTTACGACATTGTTTAGGGGAATTTTAAAAAAGCTACTTCAGTCAAGTGAATTACAATGGTAGAAATTTATAAAAATATCTCGTCTACATTTTAATATTTTTAAATGATTCTGTTGTCATGGGATAGCTAAGATCTTTCGGTACAAAGACCGTTTTGTAATTTTTCGACTTTGTTTACAGGTGTTTTAAAGAGGCTACTTCAGTCAAGTGAAATCCAATGGTAGAAATTTATAAAAATATCTCTTGTACATTTTAATATTTTTAAATTATTTTTTGGCATTCGATATCTCAGATCTTTCGGTACAAAGACCATTTTGTACTTTTTCGTCCTTGTTTAGGGGAGTTTTTAAAAAAAGCTATTTCAGTCAAGTGAAATTCAATTGCATAAATTTATAAAAATATCTCTTCTACATTTAAATATTTTTAAATAATTTTTCTGTCATTGGATAGCTGAGATCTTTCGGTGTGAAGACCGTTTTGTACTTTTTTGGTGTTGTTTACAGGTGTTTAAAGAGGCTACTTCAGTCAAGCGAAATCCTGTAGTAGAAATTTATAAATGTATCTTTTCTACATTTAAATCTTTTTAAATGATTTTTTGGCATTGGATATCTGAGAGCTTGCGGTACAAAGACCGTTTTATATTTTTTCGATTTTGCTATGGGGGTTTTAAAGGGCCTTACTTCAATCAAGCTAAATCCTATGAAGTTTTGAAGTTCATATAAATATATATTTTTCTCTTCTACATTTTAATATTTTTAAATGATTTTTTTTAGCATTGAATGTTAGAAATTTATAAAGATATCTCGTCTACAAGTAAATATAAACTGATGATTACCTCAATCAAGTAAAATCCCATGGTAGAAATTTATAAAGATATCTTTAAGATCATTTAAAAGTCATTTCTAAAGATCATTTTATACTTGTAATTTTTGTTTCATTATATAACTGATATCTTTCTTTACAAAGAACGTTTTATATCTTTTCGACTTTGTCACGGGTATTTTATAATTACTTACTTCAATAGAGCTAAATCACATTTTAGAAATTTTTAAAGATATCTCGTTTGTATTTTAATTGTCTTTAAACTTTTTTTCGGGGGGGGGGGGGGTATTAGATATCGGAGATTTCTCTGTACAAAGATCTTTTTACATTTTTTAGATTTTTTACGGGTATTTTAAAGTGGCTTACTTGAATAGAGAGAAATCCCATTATAGAAATTTATAAAGATATCTCGTCAACATTTTAATTTTTTAAATGATTTTTTTAGGATTGAATTTCTGAGATATTTCTGAACAAATACCTCTTTATATTTTTTTCGATTTTTTTTACGGGTATTTTAAAGGTGTTTACTTCAATGAAGCGAATCCTATGACAGAAATTTATAGAAATATCTCGTCTATATTTTAATATTTTTTTTTTTATATTGAACAGCTGAGATCTTTCTGTACAAAGACCGTATTACAATTTTTGATTTCGATACAGGTATTTTGAAGTGACTTACTTCAGTCAAGCGAAATCCCATTGTAGAAATTTATAAAAATATCTCGCCTACATTTAAAAAAAATTATTTTTTTTTCTCTCACATTGAATAGCCTTTACGATTTCATTTATTTTAAAGAAGCTACTGCAGTTAAACGAAACAATGCTTTCGCTTTAAAGCTAATGCTATGAAAAAAATTTATAAAAGTTTATCGTCTGTGTTTTAATAGTTTTAAGTATTTTTTTTTCTTACTTTGCCTCGTTGATATCGATTTTCACAAAGGCCATTTTCTATTTTTCGATTTATTTTACGGGTATTAAAAAAAAAAAAAAAAAAAAAAAAAAAAAAAAAAACTTTAATCAAGCGAAACAATTTACTAGCTTATAATAATTCTTTCGACGATAATCCAACGGTCGAAATTTATAAATAAATCTCGTCTGCATTTTAATATTTTTCCCCCCTTTAATAGCTCAGAGCGATCTCTTCAAAGGCCTTTTTCTACTTTTTTAATTTTCTTTACAGGACAGTTTTATTTTCGGAACCGTTTTCAAAAGTGATATTATCCTCATATTTAAATTCTACAATCAGTATCGAAAAAAGTAAAAAGCGGCCTCTATACTAACCATCGTCAGCTATACTATGCAGAAAAAAAAAATAATAAAAAATTGGAATGAAAATATGGCATCTTTATAAAAATCTTCCGTAGGTTTAGTATAATTGAGCTTGTCTTTTCGCGTGACTGAAAAAAACCGTTATTCTAAAATTTAGATCAGTTAGACTATGACAAGTTTTGGAATATATACGTATTATTTAGTTAAAATAGTACAAGAACTTTAAAAATCATTCGTTTATCTTTCTGAAAGGGAAAAAGAAAGGAAAGACAATTTATATACAATAAAGCATAAATATATCATTTACGGATCTGAATTTTACCGCAACAGAATATATTTGCTAAAGTATTGTAAATTAGTCATAATTTTCGATAGAAGTGTCAAAATAAATATATTTCTATCTTTTAAATTAGTGTTATCCAATTTAATCATGAATTGCATAATAATTACTTTATATTTTAGAGTGGGTATACTGCAAACTTTTATTGATTAAAATAGAAATATTTATGAAATATTTATGAAAAGGAACATTTAAACTAATTCATTAAGAATTGTCTAAAAGAATGATACAAAAAAAAAAAAAAAAAAAAAAAAAAAGATATAGAAAAATTTAATACAAATGTATTTATTCGCGAATATATCTATTCATTTTTAATGTCAGAACCATTGTTATTTTCTTTCTGCCCTTTCTTCTTTTCCCTTTGTCGACTGCAGATGACAAAAAGTTAATTCTGTTATGTTTTATGAATTAACGAATATATCACTTTGATGTTGTACGCAATTAAAGAATCTTTTTTAGAAATTAAACTTCAAATATATGAAAAAAAAAAAATAATAAAAATGGTAAATCTGTTTTTATTCGAAATCAATAATGCTTTTAAAGTACATTTGAGAGTAGATGCCTAGTTAAACAAACTTTTTGAAATCAACATGTATTTACATCATTTCTGAAATTCATTTCTGATTGAACTTCTTGCGTGAGATATCATGCATTCAGAAAAGGATGTTTTTATTTTTTCATCCTAAAGCAGCAAACAACATTTTACTAATAGCCACAGGCAAGATTTTACACCTTCGTCCCTGTAAGACTCCCTACAGGGTAAACCCATATCGTCTTTCACCCTAATTACTCTTAAAGCGTCTCACTTTTAAAGGCGGAGTTAAACACCATTTTCGACTCTTTTAAATCAAAGTGCTTCAACTTTTTATACAAATAGCATAGATTAAATTTTTTTTTAAATCAAAATAAAAAACATTTTCTGAAAGCTAAATAATTAAACTCTGCATGCTGTTTTACCAAATTTTAAAATGTCAAACAGATTTTTCGTAGTAAGACATTAAATGTGAATTTTAAAGACTATAAAATAACGCACTTGTATCGCCTTAAAATTCAAAAAAGAAATAAAATTTCAGAATGACGTGCATACTTTAAACCTACAGGTTTTCAAAACAACAAAAATTATTAAATTTGAGCAAAATGCAAAGGAATGAAAGCGATAAATTTCTTCCATTGAAATAACATTAGCCGTTCTATCTCGGAGCGTTACTGATGTAGGGCCTTAAGCCTCAGCAACGTATATCAATTTGATTATACATGAAATCGTTTACCATAATTAAAATATGTCGGAAACTGTTCCTCCCTTTATTCTTATGCAATGGAATTCTGTGTAACCATGTAAATGAATAATAAGTGTCCTTTTCACTACATACTTTACAAAATGCATATTTTAGCGCACTTTGTAAATGCATATAAATTTGAATATGTTTCACAGGGTGTAACATCGTTAAATTTAATTAAAACGATTTTCCCATAATGCCGTAATGTAAGGAAATATTTTGACAATCCCTGTAAATAAACTAATCATGGTAGAAACTTTATTTTCAATAGGTATTCGTGCTAGGTAAACGTTAAGAACGTCCAAAAATTTCATGGAAATCGGAGTATATTTACTAAAGTTAGAAAGCGACCAGACAGACAGACAAACCGAAAGCATAATGACTTTTCAACTTTGTTCGAAAGTGTTAAAAAATCGAGCCAAAAATATATAATCAGTAGTTTTATTTTCCGCCTTTTCCCCACAAAAAATTTCTTCCATTGATAATTATGAGTTTTGCATAAAAATATTCATTTGTATGTAACTTATAACTTATTAATTAATATAGGTAAAAAATATTTCTGATTCATTTTAATTATGACGTCATTATTTATCTCGCTCCATTAGCTACTGATATTCATACCCCTTGTATTTTTAACGACTGCTATAAAGTACCTGTTTTATTTCAATTATGACGTCACATTTTCATAAGTGAACCATTTTATTAAAAATATAATTCTTTTTCATTCTTTTTACTTTTAATTTATGTCGCCATATTTTACACAAAAATTCCCATTAACTATACAAATAACCTTGTTAAATATATTATAAAAAATACACCTTTTATTTTTATTTCAAACATGACGTCATATTTATTTTCTTTTAAATTATTTTATTATAGTTGTTCGCGTGGAAGTTTTTTATTAAAAATTCATTGCCGCTGAAAAATTATTATTCCAATTTTTTATTTTCTTGGCAACAGGAAAGGAAAATGGTTAAATTTTATCTGAAAAATGCCTATTGATTTTGTATGAAAAATAATCAAATTTTGAATTATTATGGGAAATATTTGAATAAAATAAATAAAAATTAGCCTATGTTCATTCCACTCCTATAATCTATCCATATGCAAAGATTCAAAGACATTAATCCATCCGTTTTCAAGCCAAGTTCATTCCAATTTTTCGGACACACTTTCACATTTATGATATACTAGCTGTTACCCGTGACGTCGTTCACGTAGCATTAAAAAAAACATAAACGCTTTAATTAAACAAAACGGTTCATTAACAATAATTTAAAATATATATAACATTTATCTTATAGAAGGCTATGCAGTAGTTTTTTTATAGGGGACTTAAAGAAAATGAAATTGTAACCACTTATACTGTAGAACAACTGTAACGCACCCCAAATGTACAGAAATCATGTTGTAGTGCATTTCAGAATTCCATATCAAAGAAAAAAAAATCATGTGTTAAACCTAGGTAATAAAAAAAATATCCAACATTTCCATAATGCATAACTTCACCGGGACATTCTTTTCTGCAGCTATGTATATGATCTATGTGTTTGTAAATATTCTAAATACAATGTTAAAATTTTGCTTAGTGAGAAAAAGTATAACGAATATTAAAATTCATCTTTAGCAATTTCTAATTATAGACAAAAAATTACTTGATTTTTTTTTTTTTTTTTTTTTTTTTTTTTTTTTTTTTTTTTTTGCAGTTCTGTATGTTATGTGCAAATATGTATACGATCGCATATTTAGCTTAAATTATTCAAGCAAAAAACCCGATTCAAATTATTGAATTCATATTTCCGGGAATTGCTATTGCACTGGTGACCAATCCAGTTTATTGTATAGTCCGATACATGATTTACTTAAATTCTACAAACATCTCTTATTATACCAAATGTAGCTCAACTTCAGGATGCATTAGTTTTCCAAATACATACGATAATTGAAAAAGCTCTTCGGCAATCTTTTCTAATAGACCATACTTTGGATACAATATCTGAGATCTGGACACAGGTCCAAAATCTTTTATGCGTCTCTGTAAATGAACAACAAATGTGATGCAAATGATACTTAACTGCAAGCTTATTGTAGTAAATTTCAGTATTTATCATTGTATTGATTATCTCAGTATATTAATTTCATCATGTTTGAAATAGCGCAACGCAATTAAAATACGCTGGGAATATTTTTTTCTCGGTAGACTATTATATTACCGAACATTTTTCTGTAATCTTGTAAGTGAATGTTAAATCTTTTCACTCCATTTTCTACAGAAATCCTATTTTAGTGCACTTCAGAACCTGATATCAATTTCAATATTATTAAAATAACCTTAATAAAATAACATTATTAAAATACGTTGCAAATGGTTTTTCTTCACAGACCATAATATATTGAAATACTTTTGAGCTCCCTGTACGCACACTATAAGTACTACATTTAACATATTCGATAGTAACCATGTTCTTCTAAACCTTAAAAATGCATGTAAATTTCATTACATTTAAAATTATGTAACATTATCAAAATACACCACAAATGATTTTTTCGCCTTAGACCATAATGTAAAGTTTCCTTTTGAGTGCTCCTGTGATTCAGCTATAATTGCTACCTGGTCCATTTTCAATGCCGCATATGCTATGGTAAATCTCAATAACATATGTTATTTTCGTATGAATTCCACTATATTTACCCAAGTTGAAAAACGGACAGACAGACAGCAGACCCCATGCACTCGGCATCCGGTATACAGACAGGTTGAAGTCGTAAACACTTTTAGACCATGTTAGAAAGTGTCAAAAAGCGGGTAGTTTCCGTAAAACGAAAAAAAAAAAAAAAAAAAAACTGTTAGGAAAAATATACTACAAAACTGTGTTTTAGGTGGCATTTTTGTATAATTTGTACATATATGCTCTGCATACCATAAAAATTTATAGAAATTTATTATAAAAAACATTCTTAAAAGTCACAACATGTTTTTACTTTTTAAGAGCTAAAACAAATGTGCAATTAATATCCATTTACAAACCTGTTTCCAGTACACTTTGAGCACATTATGCCAAATTGAGATATTGACTGAGGGAATGTATTTTCTCACAATTACATTAAATCTTTAGATTTTAAGCCCGAAAGTGCATTTTTAAAGTGATATTTATTTATATTTTCAGAATTGAACAATTTTCAGAATTGAACAATTTTCAAAATTGAACAATTTTCAGAATTAACGCACAAAAATATTTTTTTTTTTTTTGATTAGTTGAGCTTTTCTTACTTTCTAAAAATGATAAAAAGTTTTTTCATTGATCATTACGTCATTTACGATATGTATAAATTATTAATATTTTCTAGTCGTTTAATATTTAACCTTTAAAAAAACTTATTTCATTTTAAAATTAAATATTAACCACGCTCAGACGATAAACTTAATTTTCTTTAAATAATAACTTTTGATATCATAATTCAATCTCATTTCATTGCAACATCAGAGATATTTATTTTATTTTCAATATGTGACGTCACAGTCGTCTCTTTTTAGCACTTACTCAAAATTACATTGAAAATTACATTAAAAATGAAAATTGAAAACTTATACTTTGTTTCATATATGACGTTACATTGATATTTTTAAAATTCTTAATGGAAAGTATTCCTCTGACGTCACAATTGGTAAAAAGTTGAATTTTATAGCCTCGAACCGAAAGAAAGAAAAAGGTTCAGTTTGATTACGGATTAATATCTGGAAAAACTACTAAAATATTTATATTCTTGTAAAGTGTGAAGTTATATTCTTGTAAAGTCTTCTAAGTGTAAAAGAAATTTTATATAATCGTTTGCGTGATATAAGAAGAAAAACAGTATTCCTCTGACGTCACAATTGGTGAAATTGCGGTTTTTAATCTCGAACCGAAAAACAGAATAGGGTCCATTTATTTATTTCATTTTATTTTATCACGTGAAAATCTTTCAGTTGAAAATTAATTACAGAAGAGAAATAATTATTCCGGTTTTTTTATTTTTTGGCAACGAAAAAAGAAAGATAATTAAATATTATGGAAAGTTTTTCAATTTATTCTGTATGAAAAATAGTGAAATATTGAATTATTAAGAAAAATACTTGAATAAAATAAATAAAAATTAGCCTATGTTCATTTCAGGCCAATAATTTACCTACATACAAAAATTCAAAGACATTAATCCATCCGTTTTGAAGCCAAGTTCATTCCAATTTTCGGACACACTTTCACATTTATAATATATATAAGGATATATAAGGATAAGGATAAGAAAACGTGATTTTTACATACATAATAAAAGGGATATTTTTAGATAAAAATACCGGTGTCAGTGTTGCGTATCGGAATTAAAATTTTGTGGTTTCGTGGCGAAACCAATGAACGTTAATTTCTTTCAATTAACGTTCGTTAATTTCGTTAATGAACGTTAGTTTCTTTTGTTTTTTTCAACATATTATACCGAAAATATTTACATTCTCAAAAATTACTTTTCCCGCGAAATTATCTCGCACATTAACTGACTCATTTTTAAATGCAAAAGCATGACATTTGCAGACATTACTATTAAATTGATTTATAATCGAATAACTCTTTCCAGTTCTCGACAAATGAAATGCATCTTAAGTTATACGCGATTGTGTTTTTTTTTTTTTTTTTACTTTTTTTTTTGTCTTTACAAGAAGAAAGTATTGGATTCGTGAAAAATTTCGAAATCCGGTCTTCGACGGATTTACACGTTTTAAGGGTCAGAGAACCCGAAAAACATGTTTTTACAAAATTTCTATCTGTGAGTCTGTATGTGACAAAAATTTTGTGGGCGCTCTATCTCAAGAAGTAATGCACGGAATTTCACAAAACTTTAGATTCTGTTTGACCTTGATATAAACTAGATATTTTTAGTTTTTGGTGCACATCGATCAACAAGTGGCGCTGCTATGCTGCAATATTCACAATTTCTACAATAGCTATATCTGAAGAACTAGTACATGGATTTTTATAAAACTTTAGATTTAGTTAGTACTTGATATGGTGCTGATTACATTTTGGTACAAATCGTTCAACAGATAGCGCTGCCTTGGGGCATTATTCGTGATTATCGCAATGGACCTTATGCACGTGACGTCATACGCCAGAGCTGGCGGTATGCTAACCTGTTATTTTAGTCACTGCATCGCCAGAATGCCTGAATGCGCAGGCGCAAACATAGCTAGCAGACGATTTCAGCCTTTCTGGATACATTTTAACAGAAAATTTACAAATTTAAAGAATTTTCTTGCAAGCAGAACAGCAATTTTGAATTTATATTACAATATATTAAGTATATGCTGTTTCAACAAAAAAAAAAAAAAAAAAAAAAAAAAAAAAAAATTCCGGTATCTCTAACAAACAAGCATTAATAATTTGCACTCCATAGACTGCTATGCTAAACACCGCCAGTAAATCCCGCCAGCAGACGAATTTTAGCCTCAAGCTGCTTGTGTGCATAAGGTCCATACCTTTACCTCAAGAACTAATGCACAGAATTTCACAAAACTCATCTGAAGCAAAAATGCGCGTTATTTTTTATAGAAATTTTCGGAAATGTTTAAACTCCTTGAGACTGTGTGAGGAATGTATATAATATTATGCAGTTTTTCTATCAGTTTACTTATTTAAGTTTATATATACATTCACATATTTTTTATTATCATTTATGATATTTCAATACAGTTTCTACTGCAAAGTTAAACCAATTTTAGTTATTAATACGCATTATTCGATTTATTTAAATTTTATTATTCCAAACCAATGACCTAAGATATGAAAGTCAATGTTCCAACCAAACAATGTACAGTCGAGTCTTTATATAACGAAATCCACCGTTCCAGTAAAAAATTCGTTATATAGAGAAATTCGATGTATAGAGAATTACGTTAAAAATCGTATTTAATGTGTGAAATTTGAACAAATATTATTTTTGATCTTTTGACTTAAGAATTTGAAATGTTTAAAAGCAAATATTAACCTAACATTTTATTTCTTAATTATTTAAGCTGTTTCAAAAAAGAGAACAGACATTTATTTGAAAGCTTAATGAAAAAAAAAAAAAAAATGCTCAAATTTTAGCAAGGGATGAAAATTGTAGTTAACATCTCCCCCCATTTGAGGACCTCTCTTATTTGCTTCTCATTGATTCCTCTCTCACATGTGTTTTGAGAAGGCTGTGGAAAGATATGTGGGAGGTGGGATGAATTCGTTGGATTTAAAGAACAAGGAGAGAAGTAACATATATTAAAAAAAAAAAAAAAACAGGAAAAAAAACAGGAAAAAAAACTCAGCACTGACGATAAATCAAAAATAAGTGATGGAAAATTGATTCCATATGATTTCGAAGCTTTTTAAAACTGAATAAATTAAGACCAATTTATGAAAAAATTCGTTGTATGGAGATAGGTATTTCGCTATATAGAGACTGTTTTTAATGTAACCATGCGAAAAAGGGACCGTTCCTACTAAAAATTCGTTATATAGAGAAATTCGATGTATGGAGTTTCGTTATACGGAGACTCGACTGTATTTTGTGTTTTAAATGCATCATTCAACGACAGATGGCAGCACTTTATTGATTTATGTTTTGTCAAATTTAAATGTCCTCATTAAAGCCAAACAAAGCAATCACGTCGAACAACAGGGATCGAATTTTTTGACGTCAGCCGTGCATTTTTTCTCAGGATTTTCAAAGGATCTCCACGAAAGCCACTGAGCTCGACATACAGAGCTTGATGAAAGCTGTTAAAATAAGTTAACAAAGTTGGCAACATAAAACCTGAATGACATGACGTAATCTGCATGTTGATTTGTTTACAAATTTCTGATACGAAAAATTTTTTACGATCGCAAAACTGGGGAAATTTTCCCTCGTAAATTATACATTTACAATAAAGCTAACAAACAAGTATCTGTAATTTTTAAGCTATATAATGAACTTGGTATATGGTTATTCTTTTGAACTCTAGATTTTTCACAAGTGCCTTACTGAGTAAAGCTGCCCTCTGAGTAAAGCCATTATTCATTATAATATATGAAATATAATAATTTCGGTATGAAGGCTTTGGTACTCTCTCAGCAAGATGTACCTGTATGATGTTTTATGTAGTTTCTTGCGGGCACTTTTCGGATTATTCATGAAGCACAACGAAAAGAACACGAATTCTAATAAATTAAGAATTTATGTGAAATGTGGTTCTAATACTATGATCCCTGTTGATATAGAGACAAATTGGACAATTCATAATTTAAAACAAGCTATAAGTACTAATTTATGTATGAAGGAAGAGGAACTTCGAATTATTTTTGCTGGCAGAGAGTTACACGACAGTGTAAAATTAGAGGTAAATCTAATTAATAACGTTCCCACTTGGGGGGAAGGGACAATCTTTATACTTATGCTTCTAGCTGCCCACATTAGCCCCCGTCTCCTCTATAGAAGGACAATTTTCATAAATTTTGAAAAGAAAAAAAAAAAATACTAAATACCACTTTTATTACTTAAAGTACTTTTTTTTTTTTTTTTTTTTTTTTTTTTTTTTTTTTTTTTTTTACAATAAGTTGCTCTTTTATCTATAATTTGGTTGATATATTACATTATTTGATAATGCAGTTATTTACTAATACATTTAAAAAAAAGTTTTTGTCCACACTAGCCCCAATACATAGTATGGATGAGCTAGAATATTGATTTAGCCAATATAATACAACTCTTAAAAGTATTTGTAAAGCTGTAACAAAATTAATTTGAACCTACAGTACAATAAATATATTAATCTTTATAAAGTATATAATTTAATTAATATCATACCTAGAGATGAGAATGCTCAGAAAAAAAAAAAACTTGTTTTCTTTTTTTCAAAAGGTTTATTTTTTAATTTTTCCAAACTGGAAAAATTGAAATTTCATTTATAAAATAATACATTGAAAATTTTGTAATAGATACATTCTGATACTTTCTAAAGTAGAAATTAACCCGACCAGCAGCAAAAAATACAAGCCAACTGGATCCAAACTTTTATTTTCTGCTAAAATCATCAATTGCATATATGTTACGGCTAAAACCAAAATTGGCCAACTCCCGAACTGGCCAACTGGTTGAACTGGTTTAAAAATGACGATCCAATTCGGGAACTGGCCAGATGCGATTGGCCAGTTTACAAAATAGATATAGACACTCAGCTTAATCCTTTCTAACATAGTTGAAAATTCTATGAATTCAAATAATTCAGCTGTCTGCCTGCTGTGCTCTAACTTGAGTAAAGGCTCTGGTTAACTTGTAATTGTTATCCTATTTGGTTTATCAATTAATTTCGGTATTGATAGGGAATTGTGTACTATTTTTGGTTAATTTACTGGGATACATAAAAATATTTCATTTCAATATAATCAATGGGAATCATTTTTACTGTGCATTTTAATGTTGTTACATTATTTTGACTTTAAAATAAATGACTTTAGACAAACGTGAAAAATGAGAATAGACTTTCACTTTACGTTTTAATTTACTTTACGTGAAAATTAAGAATTTGTTTTTAAAAGAATGTACTTATTCAATATTCACACAATGTAAAACACAACAGGAAATGAAGAATGCAATACAATGAACCTGATTAATCAAAATCCGAAGTCACAGATGACGGATTAAGAGTAGATGCAGCAGAAAATATGATGAGCAAATCAGAAAATAAAATTCACAAAAAATTCAGTTTATCAAAATATATCAATTAGGTGGGAAATTATCAAGCATACCAGAATAGCATGGAAAAATTCTTTCCTGTCGTGTGCATGTCAGTGCCATCTACTGGTGCCGTCGTGAAACAACTTGCTTCTCTAAATAAGAAACAACTTCTAAGAAGTTTCATGACAGCCCTGCATCTAAAGGGTAGCCTTAAATCCCCAATTTGGATGTTGGCCAAGAGGTGTCCCAGTGAGTTCATGAATTGGCCGGCCAAAACCCGAAATACGCTATTGATTTCATGTATTTTGAGTTTTGGCCAGTTCTGTATCTTAAGTTCTAGGATTGGCCAGCAGGGCCATAGCTAGAAGTGAACGATAGGGGGGGGGGGACTCATAATTTTTTTTTCTCTCTTTCTAATGCAGAAAGATAAATTAGTGCATATTCACATTGTAGGTACTATGTTTCTCATTAAACTGTTGTAATAACTTCATTTTATGCTAAGAAAAGTATAGGATGGTAAAAATTTTGAGTGTATAACTAGTGCAAAATTAAACATCATGTTAGCTTCATATGTGAAAATAGGATGAGGGAGTGTTGAAACACTTATTTTAGATACAATTTAGCAACTTTGCAAAACTGTGAAAGGTTCTCAAAACTAAATTATATTTTTGAACAGAAGTTCATTTAAATTTTCAGAACATTTAGTGACCTTGGAACTTTTTCCAGGAGGAGGGGGGTCAAAATATTTTAGGGGGGGGGGCTGAGCTGCCCATAGCGCCCCCTTAGCTAAGGTCGTGTTGGCCAGGCTCTGGGTTTTGGCCTTAACATGTATATTATTTTAGAATTGAATTATTTGGAGTCCTTGTGATTAAAATGGTAATAAGAATTTTAACAAAAAAACTAAATTTGTATAAATTTTGTTAAACTTTCTTACTTTTCTTTCTTGAATGTCTTTGAATAAGTTTTTTCTAACAATTAACTTTTTGAATAATAAGAGAATTATTGACATTTTGTAAATTATATTTCTAATGAATTCTTTAATCAGTTTTTGTTATATTATTTTTTTTTCTACTCACTTATTTTTTATTTATTTATTTATTAATTTTTTTTTTTTTTGCTTTGAAATTTTTGAAGAATTTCGTTAATTATGTTTTGTTTTAATAGAATTATTTTTTAATTATTATTTAATATTATTTACTGATGCAGGATTGTCCTGCCTTTTGGTTTCCTAAGGCTGCATTATATTAGATAAATCATTGTTCATTTATATATTATTTTAATGTTTATATATTTTGGTCATACATAATTACTCAGAAAACTTTTAATTTTTTCAGCTAAAATATGCTGTATTTTTTATTTATTTTGTAATAAATATATTACATGTATCTACAGGAATGTGATGTTGGTGAACAGAGTATCATTCATGCTGTCCGTAGTCGAAAAGAAGCATTAAATGTAACTGTTGAAGAAAAGTGTCCTTTAAATAAAACTCCTTTTTGTTCATCTGACTGTAATGAAACAGGTATTTGCTCTTCATAACTACATTTTTATCAATCCTTAATTCCTATATGTATACTTTAAGCAAATGAAAATAATCATTTCCAGATTTTTATCATATATAGTGCCACTTGTTCATGTGTTTGGTTACAAACGTGTTATTTTGATTTTCCATTTAGTTTTAATGCTGAAACACAGAAATGACGACTCCCAGCCCTGCAAGTTGTCATAATGTATCTCAAATTGGAAAAAAAAAAAAAAAAGATTTGAGAAAAAAAGAACACCATACTTATACCTACTGAGATGGAAACCTATTTAAAATAGAACTTTTATTCAGTCTTATGTGATTCTTTCTTGGCAAATTTTACTATTTTATGGTAACATCTGAGAAAACGGATTCCTTTTTTAAATAGAAACTTTGTCAAAAAATATCCAAAGATGAAAAATCTGTAAGTGTGTTATCAAATGTAGTAATCCTGCTCTTATGGGTGAACTTCCCTCCCTAGAAGTCTTGGAACTTTCTAAAGCAGCAACCCTAATGAAGGTTTTCTTTATGAGAGCCACACATTATGTCTTACTGCTGTGCTAGCAGAAAGAAGATTTTTTTTCTATTCTCATAGTCGCAAGATGTGTTTTTGTTCTTGATGGAAAAAAATATTATTTCTGTAAAATTACATTGTTAGCTTCTTTATGATGTGTTTAAAAAATGTCTTTTCTTGTTATTATAAGATAAAATATCATATTTTAAAGATATTGTGAAAAAATGTTGCTTAAATTTAAGTTTTAAAATAAATGTGATGAGGGTAATATTGGAAAATATGGCAATGTATGTAGTAAATCGTACTTCCCTTCATAAAACTGTTTTTAACTAAATTTATTTTAACATAATTATTCTAATAGGTTAATATATCATGTGAGATGTAAATTTCCAGCTGGGGAAAAAAATGTTTGAACCAGGGATCTCTTGACTGAATCCCCTATGATCTGTGTTATCCGAGATGAATCTGACATTTTTTATCTTATCCGGGATAACTGAAAAGGTAGAGCATTGATGACTTCAGTCAAGAGATCCCTGGTTTGAATCCTGGGCTTGGCATTTTTTTGCCAGGCCCTGAATAGCTCAGATGGTGGAGCATTGGCAGCTTCAACCAAGAGATTCCTGGTTTGAATCTTGGTCAGCCTATTTTTTTGCCCAGTTGGAAATTTATATCTCATATGTTTTTTCAAAAGTTATAAAAGTGGAATAATTTTATTGGATGCTTTCTTTATTTTATGAAACATACATTAACATTAGCTTTTTCATTTCAAGTGGAAAATGCTGCTCCCCAAAAGAGCCATTTCTTTGTTTATTGTAATGATCCTTGCAAATCCTTATGTCCTGGGAAGTTAAGAGTCCGATGTGCTACATGTAAAGAAGGCACTCTTACTGTATCGAGAGTAAGTACGTCTTTTTAAATAAAAAATATTTTTTTTAAGAAGTTTAATTAAGTTAAATAAAATGTTAATAAAGTAATGATACATTAAAAATAAATATATAAACTCAATGTGTAAAAATGTTAACATTGACCAATGTTAATTGTGTATCTAAAAAAGTAGAAAAATTTAGAAACAACTTCTTCAACATTAAAATGCATAACAGCAGCAGTTCATAAGCATTTTTATTTTAAAAATAAACTCAAACTTATCCTGCTGATGAAACTGCATTAATATTAAAATAAACTATTTCATTATTTAAGTTTAGATTAATTAAGTATTGATCATTTAAACACTCATTTAACAAGCAGTATCCAAATGTATTAAAAGCATTTGCATTTGGCAAAAGAAATACACTGTTTAGGCTGGAAAATGGAAGTATAGACAATCACCTCATTGAGTTCATGGATAAAAATCTAGGATTAGTAAATCTCAATTTACATATTAAAACTCAATTGGTCTGCCAAGTCATATCTTGGTGAAAAACATCTAAAAACTCTAATTTGTCAGTTGACTTGTAGGTTTATCATTGTACTTTCCTGCATTCAAAAGTATGAAAATATAGAGGGTTGGGAGCAGGAAAATATAGTGGTAAACCTACGAATCAACTGTTAAAATTGGGTTTTTAGGTGTTTTCCACCAAGATAAGACTCTGCTGACTACTTGCGTTTTAATATGTGAATTGAGATTTAACTAATCCTTGGTTTTCATCCATGAACTCGATGAGGTGATTGCCTATGCTGCCACCTCCCGGTCTATTTCCAAACTGTATAATGCATTTGTTTTTTCACACAAAATACTTGAACAAATTTCTTATTATCTTAAATCTTATTTTATTTTTTTATAGATTTTCTACTGATATTTTGCATCTAAATTTGGTTGATCTTTTATTACTTACATAAGTAGTATCATTAGTAGAATTTTCAAAGGTTTTAAGTATGTGTTTTAAGTCAACCTTATTTCTAAGCTTATTTTTTAAATTTAAAGTAAAAGCAACTCCATTCAAATGGTTGTTTTTATTTTGCTCTTTAACAGTAGAATTAATTACATGGGGATAGCATATTTTTCTTGAAATTTTTTGATTGTACATTTATTTGTTTCAAGTTCATTTAAGCTTAAAACATTTCAATGTAGGATCCAACATGCTGGGATGATGTACTTATTCCTGGTCGTGTGACTGGCTTGTGTCAAGCTGAAGAATGTGATGGAAACATTGCTGAATTTTTTTTTAAGTGTGCCAAACATCGTTCATCCCCTAATGACTGGGCTGTGCCATTATATTTAATTAAAAATAATTTTAAAGAGGTGCCATGTATTGCTTGTACTGGTGTCAGGTATATTAGTTTTTATTTGGTATTGTAATTTATTTAAATGAATTAATTAAAGAGACATTAAATTTTATTAAAATAAATTATAATAATTATTAATGTTGATTTATGTAAAATTTAAAACTTTTTTTTTTCCTCTTCTTGTCAGTCCAACAATCTTAGTATTTTCATGTGCAGATGGTCATGTGATATGCATAGAATGTTTCCAGCAATATTGTACTACTCGTTTGAATGAAAGGAGGTTTATTCAAGATCAAGTTGCTGGTTATTCCATAGATTGTCCAGGTAAACTAGTATTTATGTGTCATTCTGATTTATTAATCGTTTTTGTTTAAAGATTATTTAAAAAGATGCTGATTTTTTTTGTTGCTGTGTATGAATTTTTTATTATTCAGTTTCTTTAAAATGTTACTAATTATTGAGGGGTATTTTATATAGTCAATCAGATTATCATGTCTATCTGTTTTCCAGTAATGTTTGTAAAAGCTTGAAATTTAATAAATATGCTTTTGTAATGTTAGATTATTAGAAATTTTTAAATAAAAAGAAGTAATATAATTAACAATTCATTTTATAACAACAATTTATTAAATGCTCTTTGTTGTTGTTGTTAATGTAGTATTATGAAAATAACTACTAAATTTCCCTTTTAAAAGTAAAAGAAATTTCAATAACGTATAACAACATATATAATATTTCGTAAACAGCCAAAATAACTTTTAAATCTCAATAATTTTGAATGCTTTGTATTTTAAGTATATCCACTTTTGCACTTTTAATTGGTTGCAATCAATTAAAAAAAATAAAAAACTGCATCTAATTTTTAATTTGATCATATGTGCTAATTATTCCTTAAAATTATTTAATTTTTGCAAATTTAAAATGACTGAGATATTTTTTAATTATAAGAAACTGAATGCTTCATGGATTAAAATCCATTCTTTCCTTTGTTGAACAGCACAAACAAACAATTAGAAATAGCATTTATTGTGTATTGTCCTTGATAATAATTAATTTTAGATTTTGAGAAAAAATATGGAAATTCCAATTTTGCAAATTATGTGTGTATGTGTACATATACACTATATTGCCATTGATTATGGGACACTTGCGATTTTAGACATTTTACTAAATATCTAGAAAAATACATGAGGAATCATCTCGAAACGCTTAGTGTATAAATATAATAGTATAAGTCATACATCTCCGTGAAGATTTTTTCCCGAAACTCCAAAGGGGACCGTCAACAAATTAAAAAAGAATGAATATCTTTTGAATAACCCTGTCAAAACTAATTTAGCAAAAGCGCTCAAACTCTAGATTGTGATTGAATGCCTTATTGTAATAAGCCTTGTTCATTTTTATGCAAATAGCATGCATACTCGCAGAGTACTTAAGGTTTTTATAAAAATAATCCCAAATTTTTCCAAGTTTTTTCCTTATAATTTTCAGAGTTCTTAATATAAAATATTATTTTTTTCAGAAAATATGACAAGCAACATTGCACATAGTACCCTGTAATCAGAATTAAAAAATAATGAAAATTGTATAAAAAATGAGTTGGTTTACTAAATAATTTTTTACTGCGCATGCGTCAACGATATCAAAATTTCATTTGTATATTATGTTAGCTAAAGGTATAGAGCAACTTTTGTGAAAGTCACAAAATCATAACTTGAAAATTCTGACAATAATCGTCAATTGAATAAGTCGAAAATCCGTTATTCTCAAAATGAAGCAAAAACAAGAGGGATTGTATCCATATATTCATTGATTAGTGTCAATATAGAATACACAATATGGGATGTACTACTGCATTTGGATAAAATCCCTCATTTTTTTGCTTCATTTTGGAAACAACGGATTTCGTCTTTTTTCTATAGACGATTACTTTCAGAATTTTCAAGCGATGATTTTGAGACTTTTACAAAAGTTGCTCTATACATTTAGCTAACATAATATGCAAATGAAATTTTGATATCTTTGACGCATGCGCAGTAAAAAATTATATAGTAAACCTACTCATTTTTCATACAATTTTTATTATTTTTTAATTCTGATTACAGGGTACTGTGTGCAATGTTGTTTGTCATATTTTCTGAAAAAAAATATTATTTTATATTAAGAACTCTGAAAATTATAATGGAAAAACATGGACAAATTTGGGACCATTTTTATAAAAACCTTAATTACTCTGCCAGTGTGCATGCTATTTGCATAAAAATGAACACAGTGTATTACAATAAGGCATTCAATCATAATCTAGAGTTTGAGCGCTTTTGCTACAGTAGTTTTGACAGGGTTATTCAAAAGATATTCATTCTTTTTTAATTTGTTGACGGTCCCCTATGGCGTTTCGGTAAAAAATCTTCACGGAGATGTATGACGTATACTAATATATTTATACACTAAGAGTTTCGAGATGATTCCTCATGTATTTTTCTAGATATTTAGTAAAATATCTAAAATCGCAAGTGTCCCATAATCAATGGCAATATAGTGTATATAATATACATATTTAATACATACATATATATATATATATATATATATATATAATTAAAATGCATATTATTAATTTTACCTAAATTTTCCAATTATTATTACTTTCTTTAACCCTTTAAAGTTCACTACTACTTTATTTTTAAAAATTACTGAAAGAATTTCAAAAATGGTTTTTAGACATGTAGCTAATAATAAATATGCATTCAAAAATTTTTTTGAATTTTTAAATTTCAAGAAATGTGTGGTTTCCTATGGAGACCAATGAACGGTAAAGGTCTATTTATCTTTCCTAAATAAACCAATTCAAAAAATTATTTAAAATAAAAACAGAAAATTTAGCAATATAATATAAATACACTGAAATGCTAATATAACCAAAAAATTGATTTATTAAAGTTTTTTATTTATTTATTTATTTATCTTTTTTACAGAAATTTATAAAAAAAATTGCATAATTTTTTCACTCCTTATTTGAAAAAGTTTAGATTTTTAACATAGAATTATTTATGCATATGAGATTATTTGTATTTATAAAAAAAAAAACATACATATTATATAAGTTATTACTTATACTTTTGCTAAGAAATGAACATACAAAAGATATAAACCAATCTCAAAAAATCAAAAAGTTGCCATACTAATAAAAGTGATGATTATAAGAAAAGCAATATGTAAATATTTTAATTAATAAGAGATTTAAAAAATATTTTAATATATATATATATATATACATATAGAAAAAATTCACGGCATATTTTATCTACATACACAAAAAAATAATAATAAAGCAAAAGTTATATTTATACATAAATGCACAAAATATAAGTAAATTCAAGGATACAAATGATTGTTTTGAGGATTGGCTCACCGGTTATTAAGGTTGTAACTATTATTTCCAAACCCTGTGGAATTTTTGAAAGCATGTGTCTTTATCACTGCCTTTAGCAATCATGCATAAGCCAACGTCACAGTTAGGGCACATCCAACTTGTTCTATGAGGTTTACTAGTTGTGCTGCAATACGCACATCTTCTAGATTTGCATTTTTGGGGAATGTGGCTAACACTTTTCAGCCTGTCTTTTTCTGAAACCTTTTTTTTTTAATATCTTAGTTTTACAGCCCCCGAAGATGGTTTAGGTGACATTTTTGGTAAAGAAATGCATCTTTCAGCTTGTTTTTGATGTCCTATCGACACAAGAGCATTAATTAGATAGAGTCAAAAAAATTTCATATTATTATAATATGGATTATTTTCACCATGAATCATAGTGTGTTGAATATATGAGTTGACAACTGTCATATCTAGGAAATGAAAAAACATCCTATGCCACCATTTTTTGCTTTTCCTGTCAATATCGTACATAGATTTCAATTGATCAAAGTAGTCAACAAATCCCATATTTTTGTTATATTCTATAATAGCATTCAGACAAGTTACTTTAATTTTTTCTCCATTTCGTTCTTTTCTTTCAACCTCACAAGATTTTGTGGCCGCATCTAAAGTTGTTAAAATATGCACCGTTCGTTTATCCTTCCATTTTAGGCAAACAATATCCTCATTACTAACAGACCAATCAAATTCTCCACGCTTCATTTTTCTGTCATCTTTTAAATTTTTTGGCAAATTTTTCCTTGAAATATTTACAGTTCCACAAGCATAGATATTTTGGGAATCGAGATATTTCAGTAGATCATAGGATGTAAAGTAATTGTCAAAGAAGACTGTATGATTTTTCCCTAACAATTTCTGGCTTAAATTTTTAACTACAGCTCATATTCAAAATATTAGAATAATTGAGAAAAAGTAATAAGAAAAAATTATTTGTCATTTATTTATTTTTTATACTAAGTAAATGCAATTAAATTTCTTATAAATTAAATCTGGGATGTTTAGATAAGATTTTAACATTTATAAAATATAAAATACAGCAAAATAAATTAGGTATACAGCTTCCTTAAATACACCAGAATATTAGAATAAAATTTAGATTGGTTCAAAATATTAGAATATTTTATTTTACGCAACAATATTACCTTATGAATATGAAGTAAATGGTTGTTAATATTTTGTAGCATCCCCTTTAGCTTTCATAACAGCGTACAATCGATCTTGCATACTATATACAAGGTGTTTACAAACATTTCTATCAATATTAGCCCAAATAGACTTTATACGTGCCACTAACTCAGTTTTACTTGAAGGAGGATTTTCTTGAAGTTTTTTCTTCATTATACACCATAAGTTTTCGATGGGATTAAGATCTGGTGAATTTGGTGGCCAAGGAAGTACTTTAATGTTGCGTGGGCGGAACCAATTCTTAGTTGACACCGAGGTATGCGGGGACGCTAAATCTTGTTGAAAGATGAAATCATCTTCAAATAAATCTTCTGATGATGGAATCATGTAATATTCTAAAATTTCTTGATATATCAGAGAGTTAACCTTTTCGTAGACGATGCATAACTTTCCAGGTCCTTCTGCACTCATACAACCCCAAACCATGACACTAGCAGCAAATTTTACGGAACGTTTAAGGCATTCTTTATCAAATGCTTCTTGCTTCATTCTCCAAACTCGGGTACCTTGATTACCATATGAAACACAAAACATACTTTCATCACTAAATAATATATTTTTTCAATCTTCATTGCTCCATAAACGTCTTGATTTACACCAATTCAATCTTATACGCTTTTGTCTTGCAGTCATGAGAGGTTTTGTTTTCGGTACACGAGATTCAAATTTAAATTTATGGAGACATCTTAATGTTGTCGATGTAGAACCTTCAACTCCTTCTTCTTTTCATTTTCGGTGCAAGAAACGCACACTTTTAAAACGGTTTTTCTTAACTATACGCTTCAGTTTCCTGTCATCTCTAGCAGATGTTTTTGGTTTTCGGCCACCATTTCAGCGATTATTTTGAAATTTTCCAATTTTTGAATATTGTGTTAGTATTTTACTAACGCTCGATTGCGAACAATGTAAATAATTCGCTATAAAACATTGATTTTTACCGTGCCGATACAAATCAACCATACGAAGTTTAGTAGATTCAGGAATATCACTCACACGGCCCATTTTAAGACGATAAAGAAACAAACTGAAAAAAAGAATACTGATTTTAAATAAAATAGTCTGAATTTAATCAATGATGCCACCAGTTAAGAATTGGTAATAATTAAAGGAGAATTAATGTGAAATATTCTAATATTTTGAACCACTTGAATAAATATTCTAATATTTTGACTTTTCAAAATAATTTTTTTTGCAATTAATCTTTTCAAAAATGATATTAAATTTAAGATAACAAGTAAGTTTAATCAACAATAAGTTCTTAATAAAAATATCGTTTGCATATTTTCATTAAAAGACATTAAATTACCAAACGATATTTTCAATTTCTAAAAAAAAGGTAATTATTCTAATATTTTGAATATGAGCTGTACTCTCTCACCAAGATTTCTTTCTACATCATTGGTTTTTCCCGTGTAAATTTGAAATTCGCATGCATAGCCACTGTAATCACACCTCATCCACACTTTGTAATCTCTTTTAATGGGTTTTTTGGGCATATATTGTTTCAGAGATGATCTGCCCTTGAACTTAATCATGCTTTCATCAATTGACTGCTTTTGTCCAGGTTATAGAGCATTTAGAAAAGTTTCTGATAAATAGTCAATCAATGGTCGTACTTTATGTAGCTTGTCAAATTTTTTTTTCCGTTATTTTTTTTTTTTCCTTAGGCTGTTGTCATTCAAATGCAAATTTCTTAAAATCCGAATAAATTTTCTAACTGGCATCAATTGAGAAATAAAATTGTCGTGCAAAATCTCATTTGTGGACCAAAAATCTCTGTAGCTGGGTAATGTTTTAATTCCCATTATTAAATTTATCGCAAAAAAATTTATCATTTCCTCGAGAGTCGCTGGAATGAAAGCACCTCCTTTTTGGGTTCCATTTAAATTAGTTTGATAAACTATAGTTTCTATGAAACTTATGGAGAAAATGGAAATAGGAGTGGGATCTGCTAGAGATGCTTTGTCTTCTGATGGCCCCATTTCTGCGGTAAATTCCATATTTCGTTTCTTTTCTCGACCTTTATTTTTCCATAAGATTTTTGAACTTCTGGAAGGCCCTGGCAAATTTCTTTCATCAATATTTGCATCATCATCAGATTTTTGAATTGAATCTGAGTGTTCACTGATATAATCTTCTGCATCCACTCTCGGATGATACATTAGATTCATCATTGGAAGGTAAATTTTTGAATAATTCCAAAGCATGTACAATATTTAATCTTTTTTTCGACATTTTAGGTTTGTAAAGTAAAATTGTATCCAAAAATAATTAAAAACAGTAGACCATAAAAATTGTTATGAAGTTTTAGTATAAAAGGAGAAATCACCGACTTTAACGAGAAGAGAATCAAAAACAAAATGTTTTATGCATTTCTGTTTCTTCCTTTACCCCCCGCCCCTAAAAAGAATAAACAGAAGTAACATGTGATTCAGGGTTGCTATAGTCATTCAACTAAAAAATTATTAACCATGCTTCTATTCTCAGTTGCATAAACAAAGCGAAACATATTCTCACCTGCCACTCTCTCGTGTATCAAAATCCGACACTTACTGGAGTTCGGTTTCCTGGAGAAACCAATCATTTCCCCTAACATTTTGATAAATCTATTTTTTTTCATCTAAATAATTGAGTGTCTTAATTTATAACCAGGAAAAAGTAGAGTACATCCACAAGCCAAAATTTAAATTTAGATAATATATATATTTTTTAAGAATGGATGGAATTTATGAAACATAAAGTGACAAATATATTTTGTTTCGTTTGAAGATAAAAGTCTTAGGATTTATTTTGGTGCTCGAATCTAGCTAAAAGAGAATGTTTTAAAGTTTCATTTAATCGCAATTCAGTATAAAAAATACGTAAAATAAGTTTGAGGAAATATGCTGAATGTGTGGTTTCCGTAGAAAACCAATGAACATTAAAGGGTTAAATATCAGTAGCTTATAAAACTAGAATATAATACTAAATAATTAGAATTTTATACTTAAATCTTATTTATTTGAAACAAATGATTAAGTGAGGAAAAAAAAATCATATAAAATGTTGCATTCCTCTCTTTCCTCTAAATATTAAGTAAAACAGCACATTAACAATATTTAACTTACCTGACAAAAATGTGTTTAAGTTAGCAAATTAAAATTATCATAAAATAGTTGTTTTTCTTTTTCAGCTGGCTGTCCTGATTCCTTAATTAAAGAGCCACACCATTTCAAACTTTTGGGTGAAGAACAAGTAAGAAGTTATTCAAAATGTTTGGGTTAATTACTGTAAGATGTTTGAAAGCTTTTGAAATTAAAATCTTCACACTGAGCCAAGGTCATTTAAATAATTCTGGAGAGTTACCATAGATTAAATGTCCACTATTTTTTTTTTTTTAATTATTATTATATATATTTAAGATTGTTCTCTAAACTAAATTGCTGGTAATAGTGTATTTAGATTTCAATAATATTATGTATTCAAACTATTTTGAATGTTATCAGCTTCTGTTAATGTACAATAGTTTTAAATGTAGTGTGTAGTACAGGAATGTTTGTCTGAAGAAATTTATTTTGATTTTAGTATTTTTTTAAAAAAAACTCCTATAAAATTAAAATTTAAAAGTGTTTTTAGAATCCTTTTAAAATGTTTTATAATTTTAAATGGGGGGGGGATATTTTGCTTAATTAATGCATTTAATTTTACATAAATGAAGTTATGGATAACAGCTTGTTTGTATTTTATTGTAATCTTAGATTTATGAAATGCCTTTTTGAAAATATTGAATTATGCCATTATATTGTTTTGAAATTTTTAACAATGTTATGACATGTAACAAGATAAATCATCTGTCTTGAAGTGGCTTGAATCACAATACCTCGAGAAATTTTTTTCTGAATATTAAAAACAATTATGAAAATACTGAACACAGGGTTCCTATGAGTCAGGGAAAAACAGGAAAAAGTCAGGGAATTAAAAAATTTATGCAAATAGTCAGGGAAAATATCAGGAAAATATATAAATATTTGAAGTGGTCAGGGAATTTTTGATGTACTACATTCCTTTAGGATCTTGATTTCATTGTAAATGAAGAAATTTGGAATTAAATATTCATCCAATCTAAAAAATTTATATGCATTTTATCATTTTATGCAATTTATATAATGACAGCATAACAGAAAAAAACAGTTAAAAATCTAAATTTGTGATGTGCTTTTTTTTAGTGTTTATCTAGATTAAAGTTGTTCATCCTGCATGGTTTTACAATTGTACATTAGATGAATTTTTATTGACAAATGTCAGAAAAATTAAAAAAAAAAAAAAAAAAAAATATCCTTGATTTTTTCAGATTTTCCTTGATTTTTTTAAAACCAGAATTGTGTTGGAACTCTGTGAGCAGCAAACTTTATACTCCTTTTGGTCTTGTTTTTTTAATTCCGAATCTTGGGACAAGAATTTCAACCGTGTGTTTCTCTACTTTTAGCAGATTATAATTAAAGCTAATTTGATTTGTGTTCAACCAAAAACTTTATTTATGCTGTAAAAAAAAAAAAAAAAAAAAAAATAAAATAAAATAAAATAAAATAAAATAAATAAATAAATAAAGATAAAGTCAGTATTTTGTTATAGTATGCTAGGTATCAACGTTTTGGTGCTGAAGAATGTCTCCTGCAAGCTGGTGGTGTGTTATGTCCTCAGCCAGGTTGTGGTGCTGGACTTTTGCCTGATCCTGAATGTCATAGGGTTGTTTGTGAACAGGGATCAGGTGGAGTTGGATGTGGGGTAAATATTTTCCTTTTCTTTAAATGATTAATTAATAATTAGATGATGTATATGTATTAGGATTGCCATGGTTTAAACCAATATATGTGTCCTTAAATTAAAATTGTATAAAATAATTGGATAGGGATGAAAAAAAAGTTAGTTTCTCATTTTAAATTCGAATTCTGTTGAATATGCATCTGTTTATTTATAGTTAAAATATGTAACAGAGTATTTTAAAATCATCTATAATACATTCACATCCATTACTTTGGATCAAATAAGAAAATAGAGAATAGTCGCTTGAGACCTAACAAGAAAAAAACCATATAAAAAATGCAAAGTTATTCCACTTAAAGTTTATATAGCTAATATCATATGTCTGGCAAATAAATTGACAAATTGATCATAACAATTTAAGATATGCATATTGAAAATTTAGAATCTGTAATTTTATTCTTGAATAAATTATTAAATGTGCTATTTTTACTTTAGTGTATGATAAAATAATAAAATTGACTGAATTTCCATAGAAAAGTATAAGATGGGAAAGAAAATGTTGTTATAGAAATCTAGAGAAATAAATCAAAATAAGTAAAAACTATACATTTAGTTTTTGTAACCTAGCCAACATATCAATCAAATATCGAACTAATTGTATGTGTTTTGAGACATTTATGGTGGGACACATTTTAGATTTAAATTTTAGCATCTTTATAAAGATGCTAAAATCTTTTCATTGCTACACTTATAGCACTATCCTTGACATTTCAGTAAAAATATGTCTATAAAAAGTTGTGCTTTTTGTTATACTTATTGCTTATTTATTTTAAATTTTAGTTTGTTTTCTGTAAAATCTGCATGCAAGGCTTTCACATAGGACCTTGTGAGCCACAAGAAGATTCAAATTCACAAGATAAGGTATTTTTATTTATTAAAATTTCTAGCATTGTTTTTAATTTAGATCAAAAATGTCATAGATTCTAAACAACATTTTAATTAAATGATCTGTTGTACATTTTTAAATCAATTAATTTTTTTTTTTTTTTTTTTTTTATGTTTTTGTAATTTGCCCATTTCAAATGTTATGTACTCTTCATGTTAAATTATTTTATGATTAATTTTAGAATTTACCAGATTTATATTGTCCTTTTCAAGATACTTTTAACCATATGTACAAGTAAATATGCATTTTCAAATCTGCATAAAATATAAATTATATTAATGTAATATTATGGTTAATTTAATTTATATAATTTTTTTTTTTGGTGGGGGGAGGAGGGTATTTTTTTATCTTGCATGAGAGATCATGCATCTTTCTTGAGAAGTTTATATACTTTTAACAAGTTTGCGTGTTTTTACTAGGTGATCCACCTAGCATTACTTGGGCCCATGATAATTTATATTAAAAAGGACAAACATAACTGTGTGTAATGCTGACATCATTTAGCAAATGGTAACACTTTTGGAGGAAATTTTGGTTTTCAGTTTTCAATATTGCAACTTTTTAAACTTATACACACCACACATTTTCAATCTTTACACTGTCATATAGGGAAAAATCTATTTTCAAAGGCAGTTTCTTTAAAAACTGTATCTCAATTTATTTTTGAAATATTATTATTTTTTTTTTTTTTGTAGCTTTTAATTTTGGTTCTTAATGATCTCTACTTCAGTACTTCATTTCTGTGGAAAGTAAAGGAAAAATAGATAATGTACATGTGACATGACACACTTAAGAAAAAATGTACTTCTCAACTTGCTGTATGCAGAAATTAACAATTCTTGCAGAGTTAGTAATGCAATTAAAGTTTAATTTGTCAATAATTTAGACAATTGAGTTTTATAGAAATAGTATTTTGGTAACTTTAGTATAAAATAATATTTATTTAAAAGTTAAACTGACTAATATAAGATGCATCTTTATTTTAAATAAAAATGCATCTTATATTAGTCAATATCAAATATTTTATAATAGGTTTATTATAACATCAATAAAAATGTCCCTTCTTAAGCATTTTCTTTTGTCAAAATTCAATGGGATCTATGTTGTATTCTTAAATGAAACTTAAATTTTTATGACAACAATTTAAATTCCAAGTGAGTGAAAAAAGTTTGGGCCAGGATTCGAATCAGGGATGTGTTGGCTGATGCGGCATAGCTCATATATTTGAGCTATTTTGGATGAATAACTGGGGGCTAATTTACAAAGCTTACCTTTTAATGATTGCAGAATCTGTTCTGATACCCAAATCAACTTAGAATAATTCAAAAGATTTTTTTTTTTTTTTTTTAACTGCTGTAAACGTTGAATACATGATTATTAGATTAATTTTTAACATGTTTATTTAATTAGTAAATAAATCACAATTTATAAATTTTCAAATGGTTTTTTTTCACTCACTTTGAAATTTACAAATATTGTGATTTATTTATCAATTAAATAATTTTGTTGAAAATTAGTCTACCGTAAAATCCTGATTGTAAGGTCTCTTCAAAAATAAGCTCCTTTTCCACTTATAGAAAAATTTGAGGTAATTTATTGCTTACTAATAACAACAAGTAAATAATCAATTTTTAAAATTACATCCCTTTCATCAAAATTTCTTATTTCTGCTGTGACCTCCATCCAGCAAAGTTTAAAATTATTAGTTTTTTTTTTTTTTTTTTTTTTTAATTCCTGCTCTATTTCTTATTTTTTAGTAAAGTGATTTATCAAAAATCTCATTTACATGATCTCATATAACTCATCTAAAATTTTCATCCTCTTTGAAATTTATTCTCCTTCCTTTCTCCCCAAATGGTGATAGTAGTGTGTATGTGTGGGCAGAGGAGGGGAGCTTAAATATTTAAAAAAAAAAAAAAAAAAAAAAATTAAATCTAGTTTGGTTGTTTTAACCTCTGAAATACATATATATTTTATGATTAAATCAAAGAAAAAATAATTTTTTTTATGTATTACATAATGTACTGGGGGAGAGGGGGACAACAAAAACAAAGGAAAACAATTTTACAGGGGAGAATGGGAAAAAATTTAGGTGGTTATTTAAATATTTTTACAAAATCACATATCAAGCAAAAAATTAGATAAAAATTACAGATTTTAAACTGCATGAGATAAAAGTTGTTTGAAGAGAGGGTGATGATATGAGGGTCAGGATACAGAGGAAGAGATTTTGGGAGGAGGGAATAATTTAGCTGATAGATTATTTATTGTAACTATAGTGTTTTTGTACAGCATATTGTGTGTTAAGAAATTTAATGAGTTTTAACAGTTAAATTATGCATGTTTGGTATCAGTGAGATAGGGTAAAGGAGAAAGCAGTTTTTTTTCTTTTGTGTGTATGTGTGTGTGTGTGTGGGGGAGGTTTTGATGATTGATTAAATATTGTTGCAGTAACATAACAAATAAAGAAATGCATCTGAAAAAAAGTAAAGTTTTTAAATTTTGCTTAAAGGTTTTTTGTTGGCAAGATTTTTGGGAGAGGGGGAGAAAAGGGAAAAGAATAGTTAGATTTCCCCCCCAAAATCTGAATGCATTTAAAATTTGGAAGATTCTGACCCTGTATTTACTTCTAAATTAATGATAGAAGGAGGCATTAAATAACAATTATCAGCCATTTTTCCAAATTTAATTGTTTTTGAAAAAGGGAGGCCTTCATTTGGGATTTTACATAATAATAAATTTCTATAATTTTATATCTTTAACTTGATTTTGTCTGAAACAGATGTCTGCTAATTCTATGAAAAATCAGGGAAGGAGATGGGACTGATATTTAGCAGTAAAAGGCTCAAAATAAAAGATATCTATATTTAGTAGTAAAATTACTCATAAAGATTTTTTTCCCCTCATTTGGTCTTTTTTAGTAGTGAAAATGAAAGTCCATGTTGTCTAAACTTTTTGAGATTTTCAACATTCTTAAATATAATTGTTAAAAAGAATGTGAGATAAAAAAAATATCGATATCTAGTTTAAAAGGGAATACATTTTTATCTTGATTATGGCTCAGTTCCATTATCGTAACACAATAAGTTATAAAATATTAAAGTATGTTTTACTTATTCTTATTATATTTACTGGACATTGTTATCATTTATTTAGATGAATTATGCTATTAGTGATGAAAGAGCATCTACTTCTAAATGGGATGAAGACAGTAAAAAGACCATCAAAATCATTTCAAAGCCTTGTCCAAAATGTAGGACACCAACAGAACGAGATGGTAACATTTCTTTCAGTTTTTTAAAGGCAGGCAGATTGTTTAGACATTATAAACTTTTAATTCATTAAATACATTTAGCAATTCTTCAATTACTTGCTAATCATTTAAATATTTTCTAATTTTCATATCTTTAATTTTTTGATTTTCTACTTTTAAGGCTGATAGTCACCCAGCTTCCAAATTCTCCTCGGTAATAATTTTAAGCCTATGAGCATTTGGTGCATTCTTATATTTAAAATATCTCTTTAGGAAATTAATATTTTTAACTTATTTTTTCTGGGTACTCTTCTTAAAGGATGTCCTTCTTTTAATTAGTTCTCAAAATGTTTCTAAAATCTAGGCTTAATTTTATATGAAAATTTAAAATTTCACTCCCAGTTATCAATTTTTAAAACAATAAATATTAATTTAAAAGCGTAAAAAAACATGTAACTATATATAAATTACTTAAAAGGTGCATAATAAAACATATAAAAACTTACAAATACATTTAAAGTATTTTTAAAAAGTTCAGAACGTTTTCAACCATCGCTTACACGGTCTTCGTCAGTGAGAAAAATTCTAAATGACAGTTATTGCTGTTTGGCGTTCTCAGGCTCATCCAAAACAGTCCATTTTACACTGAGGGGGTGGGGGGAGTGAGGAAAGGAAGTAAAAGGGGAATAGAATAAAAAGTATTGAAAATATTTCAAAAAGCACAGGTTTAAGTATTATTAATAAAATTTCTCCATATTGCATGAATATCATAGGAAAGTGCATCATTACATTATTTCTTTATTTTCTTTATTTCTTTAAATGTATTTTTAAATTTTTATATGTTTTATTATGCACCTTTTAAGTAATTTATATACAGTTACATGTATTTTTAGCTCACAGGCTATTATAGCCTGAGAGCTTATGTGCCCGTCCGTTCTGTATGTATGTGCGTATGTGCGTAACGCGATAACTCATGATAAAAAATATCGGATCCACTTGAAATTTTGTATATAGGTATATCCTGATAAGGCGCTTCCCTGATTAGTTTTTGGAGTTCATTCGATATGTATAAGAGGGGGAACGGGGGGCTCATGCCCCCCGTTAGTTGATATAAATGGGATTTTCATGCAGAATTAAGTTTTCAAAATTTAGATTAGGATCATTCTGATGAGGCGATTCCGTGGCTGTTATTAGGTGTTCATTGAATAAGTATAAATAGGGGGAACAGGGGTTCTAATGCCCCCCCCCCCCCCCCCCCCCCGTTAGTTGATATAAATGGGATTTTCATGCAGAATTAAGTTTTCGTTCAAAATTTAGATTAGGATCATTCTGATGAGGCGATTCCGTGACTGCTATTAGGTGTTCATTGAATAAGTATAAATAGGGGCAACAGGGGTTCTAATGCCTCCCCCCCTCTTAATTTATATAAATAGGTTTTTCAAGCAGAATTTTCAGATTTCGTTCAAATCTCTGAATCGTTTTGGAAGTTTAATGGTTAAGTATAAAAGAAGGGGATAACTCCTTTTAAATTATATAAATGCTAAATGGGTTTTTATTAAGAATTATCTAATTTGCTCTGAATTTTGGATATAGATTTTTTATATGATAAAGCATGTCTTTGATAGTATAGGAGGTTCAATGATTAAGTATAAAAAAAGAGGAAAGGGGAGAGCTGTTTCCCCTTCTTAATTTTTTTTTCGAATGGAATTAACCTTTGAAAATATAAGGCTTTAATGTACAATTAGTATTTGTATCCTGTGAGCTCAATGCCATCAGTTTAACTGGGCAGTATTCTTTTTATTATGTTTTTAAATTAGTAAATAAGGTGAATTCAGCACTGTTTTCGTTCTCAACTTCAATTGTAAAAAATATTAAATTAAGCATAGATTTTAGAAATATTTTGACAACTAAGAAAAAAAGTGATATACTTTAAGATAAAAACACTGAAAAAAAAGGTTAAAAATATTAATTTCCTGAAGAGATATTTTGAATATAAGAATACATCAAATGCCCATAGACATAACATTACTGAGGTGAATTCGGAATCTGTGTGACAAGCACTCGCAGCCTTAACATTTTGGATTGTGATTATTAGTTCATACTGTGTTACCGATTGCGTGAGCTCACTGTTTTTCCAGAACTTTCTGCGATGTTATCACATTTCATATAAAACAAGATACATATCGTTTTATTATTGTTGTAATTTTTTTTCCCCAAAATTATTATTGTCAGTGTAAGGGAGATTGACAGTTGAGAATATTTGTTAAGGCATTTAGAAGAACGAAATGATCATGTATCCAGGTTCAGATGTACGAAAAAACCCCACAATGATTGCTAAGTTATTTTTTATTCATACATATGATACTAGGGGGGTACGCATACAGTACTCGGAGAAAATCTCCGAACAGCGATTAGCAAGTTTACCAGACGAGAGCAGAGAGACGAGTGTCGTCGTACATAGCAACAAATTGCCACTTTTGGCATGATAGAAAATCGCCAACACACACAAGTTCGCCCATGCACAATGGATAGTATATGCCAAATAACAGTTAAAATGCAGCCGGCAAGATAAGAATTCAATTTGGATTCCTAGCTAGGATGGGAAAGAAAAGGTTGCCAAACGATAGAATGTTACACGTGTTGTTTTGTCTAATAAAGAGGCACACCAAAGGGACATGAGATTTTTACTGCGCAGATGTTAAATTCTTTTTAGGTTTTTGTTGAGAAAGGAAAAAGAAGCGTAAGCATAAATTTTAACCGCGAAACAGAGATGATGTCCAAATAAGGTAATGCAGAATTGCTTCGATCGGAAATAGCAGACATCTGGAAATAGCTTTAAACGGTTGATTAATATGTGAGTGTATTTCTCACAAAGTTAAGCAGCTGCCGATTTTTCGGTTAGAGAAAAGCTAGCCGAGGGAAAAAAATGGAAAGTGAATGAAGGACATTTAAAACTGATTTTGAATTGAACAGAGACAGGGGGGAAGGAATAATTTAATAAAATAACCAATATATAACGAAATAATCGTTATATATATCACCCGGTGCACCACAAAAAAAAACTTTTGCTGTCCAATGTGCATAGGCTAGCATAAAATATTATAACATAAAAACATACATAAATGCAAAAGTTTTTTTTTTTTTTTTTATCTATATATGTAGAAATTTAACGTCATGATAATGGAGACTTTTGTATTCAAAAACAGTCAGCAGTTCTAAAGTCTCTATATTTTTTATATTTGTATTTCATGGATCCAAGGTAGTACTGTATTTTATATGTATAAGTTGAGTCGACTCAGACAGTACAAAAATCTTACTGCAGCTTTGATTGTTATCATGACATAAATAAAATTTTGAAACATATACACAAAACATGAAACTAATACTAAATGAATATAAAATGGCAATACACAAAAATAACATAATAGCACTATATTTTTCAAAAAAATTAAAAAGAGTAATATGATGTATATTAAAAAATAAAAATGTTTTTGTAAAAAGTGTTTCATGCCGAAGCATAGGATGACAAAAAAAGAGGTGCTCCAAGCACGCCCATAAAAAATATGCGTCACCCTGAATCTTGTGTACAACACAAGTATTATGGCATCGGCTTAGGGCCTAGCCTTAGATGAGGAGGGAATTGTGATGCTCCCCCGAAGGCACTAGCGGTCTTCTGAAGGAGCCCACGTCGAATTACATGAAAAAAAATTTGAATTGATGTGAATTGGAATCACAATTCAAAAATTTGAATCGAAACTCCAATTCCAAAATTTTGTCTCTCAACACAATGAAGCTTGAACCCTTAGGGCATTAATTTTGAACGGGAACAAGACTTCAAAGGGAAGAATTCAAAAAGAAAAAAAACAAAAATGTATATCATATAATAACTAATATGGGCAGACAATCCTAGAGTGAAGAGAGACGAAAAATGTGTCACAATCGAGTGGGGTGATGAACAAGTCATATATAAAAACTGTGTTTAGTTTAATTACATGAATCTTTTGTTTACATTTCCAAACTACAGTACCTGTTTATCTAACTATAATATGTTTGACTTACTGTACAAGAAATGTTAAGTGGAAGGTTAGTTAGTGGAAAAATACTGAATTAATGAGTATTGTCAAAGAAATTTTAAGTGTACTGCAAAAAGAAAACAAAATAAAAGTAAATAAAATTTTAGTGAGTTTGAAGACATATCTAAGTGTTAAAGGATAACAATGATACCTAATATTGTTCCTAAGAGATCTTCAGAGCAACAATGATGGACCAGCCATGATATTGTTAAAGATCAGTCAAAAACAACATACACACAACCATGAGCTCTTTGGTTGGATATGTGGTATCATAAAACAAGACATAAAAATAATAAATAGTGATTTACATTAGCTTCTGTTTCTTAGATTGTATGTGTGAGGTTGATAAAACGTATTAAAGTTAGTGTTGTTTATATGACTTGACGCATCAAATAAATGTCCATAACGAGGAGGTGCAAGTAAAAGTCTATCAATATGTACCCGAAATGCTGTGTTATCAGGAGTATACAACCTTTTAATTGAGAATGACACAGGGGAATGTTTACAAGTGACAATATATGGACCAGTATACCTAGCTTTAAACTTGTCATTTGATTTTAGATATACAATATCTTTTAAGAAAATGGATCTTAATTTAGCTTTCTGACCGTAATATTTATATCTTTTATCTTGAGCAGATTTAATGTTGTTATAGGCTTTGTGATATATCTTACTCAAATCATCAAGTAATTTGTGTACTTCAATATGTTTATCAAGAAAGGGTTGGTTGCACGACTGATCAAAAGTGTCAAAAATTAGAGAAAGTTCACGTCCAAAATGAAGAAAATTAGGAGAATATAATGTAGTTGCATGTTTCGAACCATTATAAAGTGATTTGTGTATAAATACTGCATTTTCGAATGAATGACCTTCTTGTAAAAGAATATTAACTGAATATTTGATTGATTTATTGATTCGTTCTGCAATCGCATTTGATTGTGGTCTCGAGGCAGAACTGTGTAATACCTTAATGCCCATTGTATCATTAAAAATGTTATATACCTGAGAAGTGTACTGGGGTCCTAAGTCTGATAAGACAACCGAAGGTCTCCCAAAGGTGGTTATGTAAGAGAATAAGCATTTAACAACCTTACTCGCAGATATGTCATTAAGTGGAAAGAGTTCAATATGTCTTGAAAAATGATCAGTGATAGTTAAAACATATTTTCCATTAGCAAACGGTCCAAGGAGATCTGTACTGATAGTGTGACCAGGGTACCTGGGAGTGTATGTGGGCTGTAAGGGTGCAGGTGGAGTTTGGTGATGTTTAGTTTGAAGACATTTGATACAGGATGCAACAAAGTTTAAAGTGTTTACATACATACCCTTCCAAAAATATCTACCTGACAAGAATTCATAAGTTTTATTAAAGGCAAAGTGAGATAAATGTGAAATTGTTAAGACTTTGCTTTTAAGTGAATTTGGAACAATAATGTGATACGAAAAAGTGTTATTAAAAATATTTTCCTTCTTTAACATTAATACTTTCGAATCAGGATGAATGAAGTAGTTAGGAAATTTTTGAGAAGATCCATTCTTTAAGATTTCTTTATAAACAACAGACAAAGTAGGGTCATTTTGTTGTTCAGTAGCAAATGTTTCATTCGAAATTTCTAATAAAGGGTCAGGATTTGTTTGTGTACCAGAAATAAGGCAGTTAACATGCATATTAGAATCAGTCGAGCTGGAGTGTGGAGTATCACATTCTACAATAGGTAAGGGTTGAGTGTCATGAATAAGTTCAGGGTTTGTAGCTAAAGTCTGTTGATTATTTTCAAAGTTACAGCGAGATAAATAGTCAGCGAGTACATTCTTTTTACCTGGAATATGTTGAAATTTGTATGTGTATTCTGAGAGATCCATGAGCCAACGAGAGATAATATCAGCCGGGTTTGTAGTTTTGTTGTACTTTTCTAATGGTTTACTATCTGAAAGTATTACAAATTCTCTGTTGTATAAATAATATTTGAAAGCAGTAACTGATTTATGAATTGCCATGAGTTCTAATTTAAGTGCAGGATATTTTTTTTCTGATGCTTTTAAAGATTTTGAAAAGTATGCAACAGGTAATAGTTGTTTATCATGTTCTTGTAGTAAGACGCCAGAAATGGCAATATTTGACGCATCAGTATTTAAATAGAACTTTTTGTTCCAGTCAGGTAATCTAACCATGGGTGGATTAAAGAATATCTTCTGTATGGTGTCCATAATTTTTTGATGTTTGCTTGTCCACTTAAATTTGGCTTTTGGAGTAGTTAAGTTTATGAGAGGTTGTACAAGTTCAGAAAAGGATGGAACCAGAGATTTGTAAAATGTAATGACGCCTATGAGTGCTTTTAATTGACGTTTAGTTGTAGGTGTTGGAAAAGATGTTATTTTTACAATGTTCGACTGAACAGGAGAAATAGTTTGATTTTCTATGTGAAATCCAAGATAATCTAAACTGGTTTTGTGAAAAGTGCATTTGTTAGGGGACAGCGTTAAATTATATTTTACTAGTATTGCAAGAATTTTATCCAACTTATCACACATTTCTTGATATGAATTGGCACCAACAATAAGATCATCTTGGTAGGTATAGACACCTTCTAACTGTAATTCATCAAGTAACGAGTCCATTAAAGCTTGATAAATTGAGGCGCTAGATTTTAAGCCGAATACTAATCTCTTATACCGAAAAGAACCGAACATTGTAGTGAATGTGAGCTGATTTTGAAATTTTGCAGGCAAATCAATCTGATGATATGCCTGATGAAAGTCGAGAGAAGAGAAAAAACGATATTGTGAAAGATTTGAAATAATAGTTTGAATTTTAGGAAGTGGATATGACGAACCTTGAATTATAGTATTAACCATTCTGAGATCTAATGCGAGTCTATATTTCTGTATACCTGTACCGTCTGGTTTCTTTTTAACAAGAAGCATGGGGCAGGCCCATTCGGAACAATGACGTTCAATGATTTTGGCATCAAGTAACTGTTTGATTTGATTTAAAACATCCTTTTGCACAGCTTGGGGGAGAGGGAAAGGGAGAGTCTTTATGGGGTAATCATTAATGAATTTTAAATCAGGTACAATTTTATCAGTATGACCAAGTGTGTCTAATGATTTGGAAAAGGCAGGATAATAATTAAGTAGCAATTTAGTTAGGTTCCTTGCTTCATCAGATTTTAAGTGAGAAAGTTTAAAATCATTAGCCGATAACTCCTGCTTTCTTTTTTGTAAGATTTCATTAGACGCCTGAATATAATTTACAAAGTGCAGTTCTGAGTTATTTTGCTTGTCAGACATTTCAGAAGTATAGTCGCGAATTTCCTCAATCTCAGATAATTGACCTATTTTTGTGTGTTTAGGGAGATGAATGGTCTTTTCAGAAGTGTTTTTAAGTGTTATTGAGAAGAAATGATGTATTTGTGAAGTTTTCTTTCTTTTCTTGGATAATTTATTCATTTGAATAATGGCATCATTTCCTATTAATTCTTTTGTTTGTGCCAAATATTCAAATAGATAATTTCTGTCATTGTTGATGTTATTGGAGGTGTAAACAGAGCACCATATTTGTTGTTGAGGTTCTACTATAATTTTTCGAGTTAAGAACACCGCTTGATTCAATACAACATCACTCAAAGAATTGCATGATTTTGATTGTTTCTCTCCAGAAGATTCTTTACTGGTTTTTAAAGGAACTGAGAAATTATTGTTGACATGGAGACACTTGTTAAAAGTATCGATGACAACATTGTATCTAGTTATGAAATCAAAACCTAAAATGCCTTCAAAACTGGAAGACTCGGGTATGTCAACAATATAAAAGTGATGTGAAAACGCTTTTTGTTTTAGCTTAATGGATGTTCTGATGCAGGCGGAAAATGAGACGTCAGAATTGACAGTTTTAATATTGACGTCGGTGGACAGTCTTTTATATTTTAAGACAGGTTTAAGTTGGTTGAATAATTTTTGTGAAAGTAAAGATATACTACTACCAGAATCAGCCAATAAAGTAATATCATGGTTTGCTATAGTGGCTTTAACAAGAGGGAGGGATGGTGACATAGTGTTTACACTACAAATTATCTGAACATTATCACTTTCTGTTTGTGTACTGATGTTATTTGCTATCTTAATAGAGTCAAAAGTTTGGGAAGCTACTGAATTAACTAGTCTCGAACTTGAAATTTTAGGTAATACAGGGTCAAAAAGAATAGTTGCTGATGTAGAAGTATTAGACTGAGACACAAGACCATCAGCATAGAAATTGTATCTCTGTTTCAGTTTTCCTGAAATTGTGGCGTGGAATTTGTGTAATTGTTTTTTCTTTGAGTATTTGCTCTTTTCCATTTAAAACAAGAGAGAGCATCATGATTGTTTCGTCCACATAACTGACAAACAACTGGTTTTCTTTGTGAAAACTTGTGTGGGGAATAACGTCTAGTGTAGTTTCGATTTTTGTAATTTTTTTTGAAGCGTGAAACACCTGCGAAATGTTTAGGTCTAGTCTGGAGATTTTTTTGCTCAGTTTCGGTTTTAGTATCAGGAGGGGCAAACGATAATGCATTTATTTTCTCGGAAATTTCTTTCAGTTGCGATTCGATGAGATTTTCTGGTCTGTGTACCGAAGGTAAGGAATGTAAGATTTTTTCATTCCTTAAAATTTCATGAAGGGTTTGTGCTCTTTCTACTGCTGTTTTATAATCATTAATGCCTTCTTCCTGTAATTTTATTCTAATATTTGAAGGAAGGGCTTCTAGAAATTTCATAAGTTTAATAGTGTTGCGTGCACTTTCGTCGTTGATATCTGCATAAACAGTCGCCGCAAGAACATTTAGTCTATGAACTAAGTTTTTTATCGTCTCAGAAGGCATAAGTGCTAAACTGGACAATTCAACAGAAGCAACACATTTACTAGGGGGGGCGAAAAATGACGCAAATTCCTTTTCCAACAAATCAAGGTCTGTTATCTTTTGCAGGTCGGGATTTTGGGCTAGAAATTTTTGTGCAGGCCCAACTAACTTTCCCTTTAAGATTGCAATTGTTGTTTGTGGGTTGTATTTATTAATTTCTGCACAGACGCGAATTTGATCAAAGAAAAATTTAAGTAAATCTGGATCTCCATCAAATTGAATGATATTTATCGGAATTTGTTTTGCCGCCATGATTAGTTTTTTTTTTTTTATTTGTTTACGCTCACAAGTTTTAGAGAAATTGTTACACAGACCGAACTTATACCCTAAAGCACATTGAAAACAAGAAAATTTCCTAGCAAGTAAACTACGTAAACTAGCAAAATAAATAGATCTTAAAATATACCTCACTTTAAAGATATCTTATTTAAACCTTTTATAACAGTAAAGCAAAGAGAGCACATACAAAATTAACACATTTAGAAAATAAATTAAATAAAATGGCAAAATAATTACACTTTGAAACATATATCTATATATTCCTTCACTTTAACAAAGTACTTACTTTAGGTAATGAAGCAAAGAAAACTCTATAGAAAACCGCAAAACTGTTAGCAAGCAAGAAAAAAAAAATCCTTTAACTTCTTTACACTATGAAAAAAAATTCCTTTTTTTGTAACTTAAAACCTTCTGATTTATTTATAATTTTTTGATGAAAAAGGAATGTTCTTATTTTAACCTTGTAATTAAAGTTCAAAACTGGTTAAACACATTTAAGCATATTAGAGAATCTAAATACAAATTAAAAAAACAAACAAAAGGGGTGGGACGTAAAATATGAAACACTAGCACATAAATGTAATAACTGGTAAAAACTGCATAAAATGTCATAAAAATAATAACTAGAAATGACAACAGTTACCGTGCTTTCGCAATTTAAAAAAATTTTGCAAAAACACAATAACAGGATTAAAAATAGTGATATTGAATTAAATATGATTTAAAACACCAAACTGCAATATTGACTATGGTGTACTGACTGTGGAAGCAGAACATAAAATAAACAAAATACTTGGGGTAACTTACAGATTTAGTTTTAAAAATAAATAACTGATTACTAATTTAATAAGACAAGAACTTAGGGAACTGGGGCACGATCTGCTCCCACATTCAACGTATAGATTATTTCGAAATTGCTTTTGGTTGTTTTACACTTTTTTTTATCACTGAAGACTAGTAGTAAACTTATATTGTAACCAGGTAATTGGTTATTCACTTGTCTAAGATGGTGACACCTCATTTAGAGAATTTTTGTAATTCTCTTATTTATTTATTTATTACTTTGTGCACTGATAACTGATATCTACGATGAATTATTTCTGATGGATTTTCTCAGAATTGAAGACAATCACTATTTTTTTTGCACGATGAACGATTTTACGATGCATCACACCACATGTATACTGTTATTCACTAAATTTTCTATGAGATTATATGAACTTTCTGTAGATTACATTCACTGAAAACACACAAAACACTCTGGTATAGAAGCACACCACAAAACACCACTGGTATAGAAGCACACAATGCGCACATACAGCCCTCGATATCTGGCGGCGATGATCAAACACAAAACGGTGCTAGTGGAAGAAAAAAAGGGCGGGCGCCCCAGCGCTCAGGTGATACTTGGCCGCATATTTCTTTTGAAGATGGAATTATAAGGGGAGACGCTCCGCAGCCCTTTGGATAGAGATCACAGGGGAGAGAAAGGGGGTGTCCAGGAAAGGAATCTCAGGACGGGAACAGCACTTGTCGACGCCGATCGCAGATGAAGTGGGGGAAATCACTTCCACATCTGTTGACTTTTAGCAGGCAAGACTACTAGCAGTTGCGTTTTTTTCTTTTTTACCGGGGATGCAGAGAAGAGAGAAGAACCAAAATTATCACATTCGCCGTAAAGTCGGAGTTGATTGTACCCCCCTCCATATTTTTTTTTTTTTTATGTGGGGAAAAACGAAACTGTCAGGCACCAGAGGTTTTGTAAGGGAGATTGACAGTTGAGAATATTTGTTAAGGCATTTAGAAGAACGAAATGATCATGTATCCAGGTTCAGATGTACGAAAAAACCCCACAATGATTGCTAAGTTATTTTTTATTCATACATATGATACTAGGGGGGTACGCATACAGTACTCGGAGAAAATCTCCGAACAGCGATTAGCAAGTTTACCAGACGAGAGCAGAGAGACGAGTGTCGTCGTACATAGCAACAAATTGCCACTTTTGGCATGATAGAAAATCGCCAACACACACAAGTTCGCCCATGCACAATGGATAGTATATGCCAAATAACAGTTAAAATGCAGCCGGCAAGATAAGAATTCAATTTGGATTCCTAGCTAGGATGGGAAAGAAAAGGTTGCCAAACGATAGAATGTTACACGTGTTGTTTTGTCTAATAAAGAGGCACACCAAAGGGACATGAGATTTTTACTGCGCAGATGTTAAATTCTTTTTAGGTTTTTGTTGAGAAAGGAAAAAGAAGCGTAAGCATAAATTTTAACCGCGAAACAGAGATGATGTCCAAATAAGGTAATGCAGAATTGCTTCGATCGGAAATAGCAGACATCTGGAAATAGCTTTAAACGGTTGATTAATATGTGAGTGTATTTCTCACAAAGTTAAGCAGCTGCCGATTTTTCGGTTAGAGAAAAGCTAGCCGAGGGAAAAAAATGGAAAGTGAATGAAGGACATTTAAAACTGATTTTGAATTGAACAGAGACAGGGGGGAAGGAATAATTTAATAAAATAACCAATATATAACGAAATAATCGTTATAGTCAGGATGATTTTTGTTTTGGCAAAACCCCATATTTGTGATTAAATAAGCTGTTTGTGATCCCAAATTCTATCTCAATTTTTATTTTCTTGATGTCTACACTCGTCTGAATTTCTCGGTCCAATTTAGCTACATCTTGTATATTGCAATTATTGTTGACACTCAATAAAAGGAATAAGATGCAGATAGATAATTACATAAAATAAACATCTTTCAATTCAAAGTTTCTAAATATGAACATTTACCAATTTCATGTGCTTCTGAACAAAAATGAGTTTTAAAAAAATGTCAGAATACAGCCCTTTGGATTTGAGATCAGCCTTAAGTGAAATAATGATTGTGTTGCATAACCATTTTTCATTTCATAAAATTTCTTCCATAATAAGCACACCATACACTTGTACATTCTGTTGGTGCATGTTGCTGATGAAAAAAGATTGAAAAAGAATATCCTATTTCATTAAAGATTATTAATTCCTTAGTTGTGTCAGCTTAAAATCTCATTGAAGTCAAAAACTGCCATTTATTTATTATTTTATTAAATTTTTGGGCTGTGAAGCTTCATTATGGAGAGGATTTTTAATCTGTTATTTTTTATAGCTATTGGCTTCTGTCATCTCAGTTTTAGGTATACATTCATCTAGATTCATATCAGTTTTTACTGCAGTACTGAATTATCAGTGTTAATATTTGTTCTAGATACAGTACACGCCTAACATTCTGCATAGGTTGGAACCAAGTGCTTTATGTATTTCTCAAATTTTCAGATTTCATATCATTCATTGTTTTGTTTACATTTTAAAATTTCATCAAAATAGCCACATCTTTATGAAATGATTATATGTTTAAGTAATAAAAATCAATGTATGTAATGAAAATATAAATAATCCATTAAAAATTACTCATATAATTACCTTTGTTAAATTATAATAATTACTAGCTGATCTGCCTGGCGTTGCCCAGGACCATAGGTGTTTTCAAGCAAATTGTGAATATTTAAAATCTCCATTCATTACTAAAATAGAAAAAAATATATATACAGTGAAACCTCCAAATAAGGGACACCTTTGGGACCGGAACTTTTGTCCCTTAAATAGAGGTGTCCCTTATTCAGAGTTTTTATATTATTTTTAATTAATCATTCTGAAGGGTGTAAAGAAGCAAAGCATTAAAGATGATGCCTCTTAAATGACCCGAAGTGTATAAATTATGTTAATCAGACAAAAGGAAGAAAAGAGAATTTATTAAAAGTTTCAGTTAATTACTAAATCATTAAATGATTTGTAGAATTATTTATGCGTATTTTTTATGCAAACTGTGTACATGCAGCAAAAAGTATAAAAACTTTTGAAAAAATTTTACTTCAAGTAACAATCAAAAGGAATTCTTTTGCAAATTTCAATTTTTCAGTATAAACCTTTCAAATGTTCATTTACCATACTTATAAATTTTAGTTCTTCATTACCGGCAGTGTTTACCAAAAAAATAAAAAAGTATTTAACTGTTTTGTGTATTTTAAGGCAACAAATCTCTCAACTGCTCTACTTAGCAAGCAAAAAACTTTTGGGTGCATTTACAAATTCATTTTTTAATTGAAAGGTATAAAATTGGAATGCTTGACTATGGAAGCGATTTGCAATTGAACTGTATTTTAAATGTTTTGAAAAATAAATTACCTGTAAGTAATAAGTGATTTTGATCACATGACAAAGCCTTTTTTGCCCAAAAACACTTTTTACCCTTTCTTGAGTAGTTATTTTTCTTTTGCATGGAAGTTTGATTCAAAATGCCCACATTGATAAATTCCGAAAGATCTATTGCATTTGCAAAAAGAAAAAATTGGTCAATTACATATTTTCTATACAACAACACTTGTTAGTTTCAGGCATTTCTGGATAAAAATTAATCAAAACATATGTCTTAAAAGTTGCCTTTTTTGGGTTTCAGAACAGCTTAAAAGCATATGTAAACTTCTTTTTTTCACAAGTTTCTTTTATTCTCCATTTTTATAATCATCCTCACAATTTTCATCATTACTTTCAATGTTTCAATGCGGATAAAAGCACTAACGTTGAATCAGAAATGTGGGTAAATAAATGGCCGTTAATAGTGTCATATGCCTCTGTATCAACATGACTGTCTGTCTGTTTTATAATTTCACAAAAATCTGTATTTTCATTTTCATCACAGACTACTTCATTATATGAAATTCAAAAACCAGTTTCTTTAATCTCATTTTGAAGTGTCGTTTAAATAGAGTGTCCCCTATTCAGAGGTAAATACATTACACGTCCTATACCAAGGGACTGGGACCGGAAGTTTTGTCCCTTAAATAGACGTGTTCCTTATTCAGAGTGTCTGTTATTTGGAGGTTTCACTGTATATATCTGAAGAATATTTTAAATTTTAAAGTATTTTAAATTTTATCCGAGTGAACACAGGTATGTATTTCTGAAACAAAAACCATGTTTTGGAAGAATAAGGAAATGTAGTCAATTATTTTAGCTGTTTTGAACCACAAAAACTGTACAATAATTGAATTATTTAAAAAAATCCCAATTTGTTGCTAACATTCAGCCATGAAATGCACTCATTATATCTCATATTTACTGTCAACTCTCATTGGCTAGCTGCTTTGTTGTCGCGGATTGATGGTGAAATGCAAGTAGTCTCTAACCTGGTTGCTTCGTTGCCGTGGATTGGTGGAAAGCTACAAATATCCTCTTACCCAGTAAATTTTAAATAAAAAGAAATCTATATTGAAATTAAAAAATCCAACTTCAAAGTGCACTTTCTGGTGTTAGCATCCACGCATTACAAAAATTTCAGAAACCTGGGTGTTATAGTTTCGGCGTTATCCGTTGTCAGCCAGACAGACATTTGTTATTTTATATATATATAGATTAAAAATTCTAACCTAAAATGTTAAACATTTGACTAATGGTAGTTGTTCATTAGTTCTTCATTAAAAGTGAATTCTTCTGTTCCTTTCTCTGATTCAGTATCTAATGAGTGTTTTAAAGACTGCATTATCCCACATATATTTCAGACATGATTGTGAATTCATTAAAAAATACTTGAAATTTCAGCAAGTTTATTTAGCCAAGAAAATTTATTGCAGGGAAGTCCAATCCTCTCATTATTAAAAATATTAATTTTAATTACAATGGAATTTCCTTATGCGACCATCTTTTCAAGTAAACGAAATTTATTCCCATAGGCTCAATATTGATTTTATCTCCATTCTGAGACTATTCCAGTTGAACTCCCTCCGTGAGAAACCAATTTTTTTAAAGAAAAGGAAACAAATTTTGTTTTTTCCAAGTTGCTTGAAGAAGGTTTTATTCAATAAATGATTTTGGCGAGCGCATTATTCATCAAACTTTTAAGCTAAATTAAGTTTTTTTTTGTATTCGGATAACTTTTACATGTTTAATTCCTTTTGTGCCTTTTTAGGCAATGAATTTTACTCTGATGACAAATTATAAATGACGGTTAACAAACACTCTTGCCAAATTCTGTCAAGTAACTCTGAAAGAGATAAATAAAGGATGAAATCGTTGTTATTTGTTCCCATCCAAAAAAATTTGCATTTATTTACTGAACTTCGAAAGTACATGAAAAAAGAAAGTTATAAAAGATAAAAAGGTAAAATCAAAGCAAGCATCAATGTATTAATTTTTTTAACTCGACAGCTATTTTTGTAATTAAATTTTGTTTTGATACTTAAATTTTTATATTTTTTCCTGATATGGAAAATAAATTTTAGTAACATTGTTATCTTTTTTCAACAATTAAAATCTAAACTTAAACATGTCCTCCATTAAAAGACTATCACTAGGAGCAACCAATTTTTATTGAAATGAAAAGGGGTTGCTTTAGGGAGATTTTACTGTATGTTTAGCAATCATATGAAATTGATATTTTAGTCTTATTTGATAAATTGAACTAATAGAATAACCGAAATTCCAGTATTGAAAGTGAAATAAATACCTGATGAATTCAGGTACATTACTTGAACACAATCATCACTGTAATTATTAATTTATTTGTAATATGTTAAATGATTAGTGCTTCCATGCACTAATCCAACATGGCCATCTTCTCTTTTTCTTTCTCTCTCTCCCCTCCTAAATATTAACTGAAAATTTTATTATTTATGTTGCAAATTATATAAAGTATTATTTATTTGCATAACTTAGAATAACAAATTGTTGAGAGCTCATTATATTTTCAAATAAAATCAACAAAATTTCTATGTTCTTTGTTTCATATTTAGGTGGATGCATGCACATTGTTTGTACAAGATCCCAATGTGGATTTCATTGGTGCTGGGTTTGTCAACAAGAATGGACTAGAGATTGTATGGGCAACCATTGGTTTGGATAGATGTGTGTGTTTCTTCTCCTATGCTCAAGTTTTCAAAAAGAGTTTTATTATTTGTGAAAGACATTGCATTCTAGCTGTTTTCAATTATTGTATATTATAAGACTTTTTTTTGAGTTGATGTTATTTATTTAGATATTAGATTTTTCTTTTCTCTTTTTTGTGTCTTCATAAACTGTATGTATGCTGAAATTTTGGCTTAAATGATTAAAACCCTTTCAATTGTTATCATCATGTTTTGATGATGATGATATTTTGAAAACTGTATTTTAATTCAAATAATAAACACTATTTTAACCTGAAGTTTTAAATAAAGCAATGATACTGATTTATAAAAATTTGCATTTTTATGATCTTGTACCTAAAAATATTAAAGAATTGACCTCAGTAATTAAAAATTGACTTTCATTGTAATATAATTTTTTTGAAAGCATTAGAACATGTTAAAAGTGTTTATTATGTTTATAAAATGTGAGTTTTAAACTAATTGATACCAGTATAAATCAAATATAAACAATATTTTATAACAATACAGATATAAACAATGTACTTTTTAAATATCAGCAGAATAAATATAAACTTAGTATTGTTTACTATTTAAAAATTCGTTTGGTACTTTTTTATCTATAATATGTTCATCTATTTAGTCACTAGCATTATGATGAAACAAAAAATACTTAATGCACAAAGTATGTTTATTAAATTATCAACAAATGAAAATGTCAGATCCTCAGATCTGTTGAAATTTGCCACCATTTGAATGTACAATTCAGAAATAACACTTAATCGAGGACTCAAGTACGTAAAATGCACATGTTGTTTGATGATGGTAAAACATCATCCAGTTTAGGATAGTGCACAATAAAGATACTGCTTTTTTAAGGTAGAAGTAAAAACTTTTTCACTAAAAGCATTTAGAGTTTGAAGGCTATTCTGTATGTTGATTTTTGTTGTAAACATCACACAAATCATTTTCATTATTTTAATGCAATGATTCTACATTGGTAAAGAAATCATATTAGTTATAATTTTTCACAAAACTATAATTTTCACATTGTTAACAAAATTCTCGCTGTAAAGGAAAAAAAAAATTTATTCTTATTGATTTCAATTTTAAAAATATGACAATCCCATTATTTTATTTTGTCTCCTCACCCTTTTCTCCCTCTATATATGGATGTAGATGGATGGGTGACATTCTTTTACAATAAAGGTATTTTATGTATTACTGACACATTAGTGAGAATTACATTATTAGAGTTTTGCAGCTGAAATCAATGTTTTCATTTATAAAATGTACATTTAAGTTTGTGCAAAATACTTTTTCAAGAAGTATAAACTGTGCTGCTTGAAGATTGTACATTGTTTTGTGTTGTAACAGATTTTTAACTGAGATAAAATTTTGTAATTTTATTAAAAATTGGGTTAATTTTTAACATTTTTCAAAACACAACTTAAAATTCAGATTCCGATACGCACAAAAAAGAACCTATTTTGAATTAAATGAGATGCACATTTGAAAAATGACATACATCTTGAACATCACTAATCTCTATGAATCTCGTGTCAAGAACCAGACAACATTTTATTAAAAAATACTGTAAATAGTAATTTTGCTCTTCTCAGCCTATTTAATTCCAATTATGTTCAAATGGAATATTACAAAATTTATTGAATTTAAAACCTACATCTTAACCCGTTTATGAGATCAGGTATCTGAGTAGAAGAAAATCAAATCCATTTATGAAACTCATAAAATTTGAGTTAAAAAATTTAAACTTTTCGAAAATACTCTGTAACAAATAGTTTCTGACATATTTTTAGTTTATTTCCAATAATTTTACATTAAATTGATTGGAAAAATCAAATTTGTCTTACTTTGAAAATATTTTATTGATTTTACATATTTAAAATACCTCATTATACAAAATAATGATCTTTATTATTATTATTATCATTATTATTATTATTATTTTTTTTTTTGGTGGGGGGGGGGGGGGGGGGTTAAAAATTGGCTGTCTCAATAGTAATTTTATTATTATAGTCTGAAGAGGGTTAAGCGATAATAGTCCTTATTTTGAGTTTGGGGAGAGAAAAAAAAATATTAATCTTAAATGTAATTTTTTAAAATTTTTTGTTTGATGACTGTTTTCTAATTTTATATTAATGGAATCACAAATGAACTGATAAATGAAATTTGTTCCTATTTTGATACTTGTAAGAATTTATTAGTATTTAAAGTATTTCATTATACAAATTAAAAGTTGACTAGCCCCCTAGTTATTTAATTATTAGAGTCCTAAGAAGATTAAATAATAGTATTAGTCCTTATTTTGAGTTTGGGGAAGAAAAAAAAAAAAAAACATTTGTCTTAAATGCAATTTTTTTCATTTATTTATTTGATGACTGTTTTCTAATTTTATATTAATGGAATCACAAAGAAACTGGTAAATGCAATTTGTTCCTATTTTAATACTTGTAAAAATTTATTTTGAAATAAATTGAAAAAAAAAAAACAGCTAATTAGTTTTTTGGCTAATTTTAATTTAACTAAGTCTTAATATAACTGTTTTTTTTTAAGTTGCTCTTTCACAAAAATAAAAATAATTCATGGAAGTTTATAAAATCTAGAAAAAACCTTTTTGATGCATCAAAATGTATATACATTAATAAAGATACAGATTTGTTTTATTTTTTTTGGTTTATACATACTTTGCTGCACCAGATGAAAAGGAGCTGATCTTGTATTGTCCCTGAAACTTTTGTCTGTGACATTTTGTTTTAATAGAATTGAAAAACCTTTGAGCAGGTTGTGATATTGCTTTTTACAGTTTTCAAATATTGTGTAAAGCTGTTTCTAAACATAGTACCGTATATATTCGCATATAAGTTGAGAAATTTTCGACAAAAAAAAACCTTTAAAGTAGAGGGGTCGACTTATACGCGAGACCTAAAAAAAATATATATATATAAATAAAATATCGGGAAATAGTTTGCTAGGGAATTGGTGCTGCCGCACTCCCTTTTGTTTGTACAGTACAAAATCCAAAATCCGGAGCCCACCAAATTTCGACAATTCCGAATTACTTTTAATCTATTTGTCAAAAAAAAAAAAAAAAAAAACTAACCTACCTGATTGCAGAAAACAAACAAACAAACAAAAAAAGTTCATGATTTATATCAAGAACACATTTCCAATACTAAAAAAATGTTGTCATGTTGACTTAAAATGCTGATTAAAGTTAACATTAAAGTAAGTTTATAATAGGTAATATGACATACTGTTCTTTTTACCCTCTCCAAATCAACAGCAAACTATGTTGGAACGCCATTATTTCTGGCTGCTGGCATGCCGATACTTCAAAATACACGACTTTGTAGTGTTCCTGAGCTGTGATCTGACAATCACCAGTTATTTCGATATTCACGGCAGTTGATCGGAAGTTTGACGTCATGGCGTTCGCCATGCATTCAGTACTTTTCAGCCAATAGCGTTTTACATGATTTTCATTTTCAATGGCAGAACTTGTTATACAAAAAATATGTCTTGTTTGTATGTATAAATTATTTTCCTCACCAAAAAAATGAGAAAAAAAAAATAGTGCTTTTTTTCTTTTTTGGAGGGAGGTCGACTTATACGTGGGTTTTAAATTTTTCCTTATTTTTAACAACATAAGTTAGGAGGTCGACTTATATGCAAGTATATACTGTAACTATATTTAATGACAGAATTTTGCCATTAAATAACAGGGTTCTTATGAGTCAGAAAAAACTTGGAAAACAGGGAATTCAAAAATTTAGGCAAAAAGTCAAGGAATTATTTTAATATTTGAAGTAGTCCAAAAAAATTCATGGAATTTATGTTCTACTTTCCACCAGAATCTCAGTTATCACTGTAAAAGATGAAATTCTGAACTAATTATTGGAAAGTTTAGTAGCTATGTTTTCAGCCTTCAGTTTATCTAAATTTTTGGATGAAACCTTTAATTTTCTGACTAGCATGATGAGTCCACTGAAATCGAAAATAATTTTTCTTTGGTTGGATCTCGTGTATATAGTAAAAAAAAAAAAAAGTATCTAATCCATTACATTTTTTCTATCTGTTATATTGTATTATTTGGTAATATACTTATCAATCAGCAATTGATTTATATTTTGGCAATTCTATATATTTACAATTAGGCCATTCTTAGGTATATTCTTAAAAGAAAATGCAATTTATATGTTAAATAGACTAAATCTTATATTTTATAAATATGGAAAAAAAGATAATCAGGAATTTATTAAACAGCAATAAGACTGCAATTATTATTATTGTTATGACCAAATCTAACATTTCAGTTTAGAATTTATTCTGGAGTTTCATACATTAATATACTTGCATGGAAAGAATATTCTGATATTTAAATTCCTGAGAGTATATAGAAATTGTTTTCAATTACCTAAATATGTATGTTAGAAAATTGCTTAACTGTCTGTCAGTCGCAATTCTCAAATGTCGGAGTTTGGGAGCAATGTGCTTGACAGGTGATTGTTAGAAAGTCGCAATGGAAATTGACTCAATTCTAATGCAAGTACTGTATTTTCGGGTGTATAATCCGCGGCTTATACAAGAAAAAAACCTTCCAAAAAGCCGCTGCGGCTTATATATGGTGCGGGTTATACAAAGATTTTTTTTTTTTTTTTTTAATTGGAAATTGTAATATTTTTTCTACAACTTTTAAACCTCAAAAATTTTTTAAAAAACATCAAAATTTGTAATTTTTTTTCGCTATGCTGCAAAATTTAGAGAGTTCTCCCATGTTTGTAAAGGCTTTTTTTTACTGCTTAATACAGTTATTTCTGGGTTTGGAAGAACTGTCGCAACTATCGCCAAGTATTGCACTAAAAGATCTATAATAGCTACCGTATATACTAGCGTATAGGTCATGAAATTTTAGACAAAAAAAGAACATCAAAGTGGGGGTCGACTTATACGCGAGACCTAAAAAAAAATCTATAAATAAAATATCAGAAAATAATTTGTTAGCGAATTGGTGCTGCAGTACTCCATTGTGTTTGTAGAGTACAAAATCCAAAATCAGGAACCCTTCCAACCTCCGCGATTCTGAATTTAAGATCATTTAAGATTTAGTTTATTTTTCAAAAAAAAAAAAAAAAATCTACCCTATTCTGTTGCAAAGAACAAAAGAAAGTGTGTGATTTATGTCATTTCGGAACGATTCAGAGCAGCCGGTCTTTTCCGAAATGAATCCAAGGAATCGTTCCTTTACAGAGTAGTTTATTTCGGAACGAGTTCAAGGAATCGAATTTTTCCGGAGTCGTTTCATTTCAGATAGTGTCCGAGGAATCGCTCCCTTTCGGAGTTGGTACCCTACCCTGTTGCAAAGATAAAAAAAAAGTACGTGATTTATGTCAATTCAGAACGATTCAGAGCATTCGGTCTTTTTCGAAACACTTCCGAAGAATCATTCCTTTACAGAGTTGTTTCATTTCGGAACGAGTTCAAGGAATCGAACTTTTCCGGAGTTGTTTCATTTCAGATAGAGTCCGAGGAATCGTTCCTTTTCGGAGTTGGTGCATTTCGGATCGATTCCGAGGATTCGATCCTTTTGGGAACCAATGACCTAAGATATGCATACATTTTATGTCCAAAATTTTGAATTTATCACCGATTTTTTTTTTTTTTTTTAAATTTTCGGAAAAATTCAGAAAAAATATCACGCTTGTTTGGAAAAAAAATGCTCGTAAACGCCGCATCGCTTGAAATTTTATCTTAAAACACGTAAACGCCGCGGCCTTTCTTCCGAAAATTACGTTACTGAAAATCTTCATTTTTTAGCCAAATTACTGTAGGTATTTTGCATCATGAAAAAATTTGGTAAATTTGCTTAAAAAATTATGACTAATGGCTTCTAATTTTGAACCCTGATCGAAATATACGGTTGTAAACGGTGTATAGCCCGCGGACTATACACCGATGCATCTCCGCGGGTTATACACGAACGTTTTTTACTGCACTGGTCGATTTAGTGGTGCGGGCTATACACCTGAAAATACGGTAATCAGTGACCATTATTAGTATGTATAAAGGAAGAATATTTTAAATTTGAATGAAAAAAAAAAATCCCTTGTTTATTACATTTAAAGTAAGTAACCCTGTGCACTTTAGTGACAGAAAGAAGATAGAGTGAAAATAATTGTGCTGTATCTGTCTGGCCTATTGCGACTGATGGAGGGTTAAGCGAAAAGAGATTGCCATTGTTTGCAATCAACTTATGGTTTTATATATTTATTTTTATATTCCTCTATAATACTCATTCATTGAGTAACTTTACCATATTTAATAGAAATATTGACTTATATTATGTTCATATTGTATATATTACTATATTTAGTTCTTTGTCTTACAACATTCAAAATTTTGTTATTAGTAACAGATTGTTACTATTTCTTTATGTTCTGGTCAAAGCATTGTTACACAAAATATAGGTTGCTTATTATATCATCATCTTAAATTTGTAATCACTTTAAAATTTTAATTCAGCATTATTTTGTTTTTTAATTTTTAGTTGAAAACAGTTTAAAAAATACAAATTAATTTATGCACTATATTCCAATATGACGCATACTTTTTTTCTAAAACATATCACTTCAAATAAAAATGTTTTAGGAAAGTCCTTGTAAGTATAACATACAGCAGTGCAATTACTAAATTTCATCTAAAAAAATATTTTTAAAGAATCATATTTCTAAGAAATTGGTAATTTAAAATTGAGCTGGCATTTCTAGAAAATTTTAAAATATTTAATTTTATTAAAGTTTTAAATATTTTTTTAAACAAATCTACATTTGAGGCCATGATTTCAAAATCCGCCTTAACAGGAAAGAAAATTTTTGATTGACAAAGTTTTGTTCCTTAGTTTGTAATATATAAGATGAGTTTTGAAAATAAACAAAGATTTTGCCATAAATATTCAATAACGTTAGTTTTGTTGCTGTTTTCAGTGCCTTTTTTGTTTTTTTTTTCAGTGCACGTTTAGAATAAATGAATAGAAATTGTTATTTTCTGTTTTTGGATAAGACAAATCTAGAAATTCAAGTGTTTATTCATTTTACCTTTTTATTTAGTGAGAATTTTTGTTATTTATTAGAGTTTTCAATAGGATAAAAGAATTGAGCTGGTTTATTTCGAGAAAATACTTGAATGCAGCAACTGTAATAAGCATATAGATATGGACTGTGATACTTTTGATTTGAATGTTAAATACTCTGTAACCTATTTTATTTAAGAAGAAATAAATATTTTGTTCTGTTTTCTCTTATTTTCAATATCAATTATGAACTGTGTGTGAACAATACAAAAGGTTTCAAAAATCTTTTTACTTTTAACAATGTTAAACTACTAAAAACAAAACTAATTTGTGCAACAAATTTTGTTAGTTCTTTAATGGAAAGGAATTAGGCTAAAATAAATACATATTTTCTTATGTACAGCTAATTTTAATTTATTTTTAAAAATGTTTAAAAACAGTACTGTAGCTCAGTAGTTCCAAAACTTTTATCAGCTTATTGCTTCCTAGAAAAATGTTATATTTTTTATTTGCTCATGATTATTTGCAGAGTTATTCTTTTTTTTTCAATTAATGATTTGATTTTAATTATGTTGCTTGATATGCATGACAAGATTTTCCAAAATATATATTCTTTGGTAAAAAAAAAAAAAAAAAAAAAAAAAAATATGTTATTTGGTTAATAATTAAATAAGATGTGCACATCAATCCATTTATTCTAAATTTATTAACACAATATTTGGAAACACAGAGAAAAATAATGTACCCTATAATTATTAAAATAAATATTTGGTCAAATTAATGCATAAAAAAGAAAAATAATTAAGGAGATCAGAGAACATGCCAATTATCAATAATTTGCTTGATGTTTGGTTTTATCATGAAGAATTACAGTAGAATCTCATTAGAACAAATGTCATTTTAATAAGTATTTGGATTTAAAAAAAAAAAAAAAAAACATTGCATTGTAAATATATTAACTTTAACACATTTATTGAAATCTTAAGGATGTTCTTAACTGCTTTGCTCAACAAGCGCAAAACGTTTTGACACATTTACAAATTTATTTTTTAACAGAAATATATAAAATTGGAATGTCTGACTATGGAAGCGATTTCAAATCGAACTTATTTTTCCATTTTGTGATAATTAAATTACCTATCCAGTTCTAAGCTATATCGATCACATGATCACCCGTTTTTCTCCTGCTTTTCTACCTATTTTTCTGCTTTCGTCGGGGAATGTTCTCAAAAGTGTTAACTTTGCAGGCTTGTTATGAAAAATCTATTGTGTTTTTAAAAAAACAGAAAATTGAGTGCAATTAGACAGTTTCTGAATAATAACATCTGCCATTTTAATGCATTTCTGAATAAAAATAAATTAAAGCATGTGTCACAAAGTTGCCCTTTTTGATTTAAGAACACCCATAAAAAGTTTAACAAACACAGAGTTCCTAAAAAAACAATCTTTATCAAAAAATTAGAATTTGGAAAGAAAACTTTATTGTTTTTACTGTTCCATGATTTAAAAATTTTCAAAGCATTAGATTCTTTTATTTGCCTTAAATTCATTTTAAAAAAGGAGGGCATCTGCAGAATTTATCTTTGTAGTAATCTTATCTTCACAATAAGCAATAAGTAGTTGTACCTATTCATGAATTTCTAATCTGTTACAAATTATATTTTCAGTTAACTCTATTTTTTTTTCTTTTATGAATGAAAACAGGAAAAGTAAGCAATCTTCATTAAAAGAAAAAAAAAAAAAAATTAACCAGTAAGTGTTCTAAGAAGGCAGGTAAATGTGGCGGCAATTTTGTGTTTTACAAACAAAAAGAAACTCTCTTTTTAAAAAATAGTTTATTCTAGAAAACAATTGTTTTCAAATATAATGTTGAAAAAAATTGAAGTTAAAATCAAAGTCAATTTATTTCTGGAATGTCTGTGGGAAGCATGATACCCACATTTCTAAGCTGAAATGATATAAACAGAAATTATCAAAGCATACATGAAAAATAGAGAATAATAATATTAAGTTTTTGCTTTGTTAAAATTGTTGTTAACTTCAGAAAAGAAAAATTCTTAACTTTTTTGTATTAATAATAAAAGTTGCAATAATTGTATGTATCAGTATGGATTTTTCAGCTTTCAGATATGCCAGATAAATTATAATTTCTCTATAGCTATGATTAAAATCCTGAAATTTAATAATTATCTTATAATAAATAGATTCACAATAATATACTGTATATACATTATATGGCCACAATGACTGGTCATTTGCAATTTTAGACATTTTGTTTTTTATCTAAAAAAATGCATAAGGAATTATTCCGAAACTTCAGGCATGTAAATAATACATTAGACGTCATATTTCCATGAAGTTTCTTTTTTCCTGACACCTGATAAGAGGCTGTCAACAAACTGAAGAAAAATAAATATTTTTTAGATAACCTCGTAAAAACTAATTGCAAAAGCTTTGAAACTGTAATACATGATAATAAAGGTTCTTACATAAAACTGTGTTAATTTTTATGCAAGTAGCATGTATACTTGTGGAGAAAATAAGGTTTTACTTACTCATCATACATAAGGTAAATATTGTAATTTTTTTTTAAATCTAAAGAAAAATTTTGACAGATTTATGTGTTTCAGACACTGGAGATACTAAAAACATATTTTTAGAGAAAAAAAAATTGTGTCTCTATGTGTGTTTGTGGTATATGCAGTGCTGTAATTGAGTGGTAACGCCGTTCCCAGAAATATTTGGTTTGCTACTGTAAAAAAAAAATTCGTGCACAAGCACGAATTTTTTTTTTTTTTTTTCTAGCAAAACGATAATTATTGTTATTTAATCTAACGATAATATCAAGTTTATTGATATTGGAGATGAGCCTAGTATGTTAAATCCTCTTCTCTAGTCTATGAAACTTGTATCCATTTCAATGTTTCAATCTGAACAAGTTCTCAGCTAAATGTATAACATAATGACAAACGCGAAAAATTCACTCCTTATTGATAAACCTGTACCCTTATATTCATGAGCGGTATAGAACCATTCTTAAAAGACTTTTTCCGGAACTATATATGAAATGTTGATTGCGATCAGGAAGAAGATTAGTAGACGAGATAGCTTGTAGTAAATGTGAAATCACAGAAAACTAGTGTTGAATTCAGGGTTGGTCCGGGGTGGGAGGGGTATTATTCCCTTCAGAGCAATGAGATATCCCTCCACAGAAAATTTGAGTTTTTATATTTTCAACAGTAAAAAATAGGGATGCAACAGATATCTGGCATATCCGGCTGATTTTTCAATATCCGAAATAACATCGGATATCCGAATCACAATCACCGGATATCCGACTTCTCTATCGGATATCCGGCAGAATGCAACAAACCAAATATATATTAATAATAGTAATCGTTTGATCCCAAAAATGCGAAAAACTTTTGTTTGTAATGCAAAAGATGAAATACTATTATAAGTTCCCTATCGATGAATAAAAGGTAATTCTCAAAAGTTTAAAGAATTGCCAGCTTTCCAATTATTTATATTTAAACTCTGTAACAAATTTAAAAGTTTACGTTTATATCTTTTAGAAAATTGTATCTACTTTCAGATTGTAAAACAAAATTTGAAGTCAAAATAGGAAATGAAGCTTTTGTGCAAAAATGTATAAAGATAAAAAACCAACATTGAGAAATGCACAAATAATGCCTGAAAAGAATAGAAAACAGCCGTTTCGAATCTACTATCGAGATTCTTCATCAGTATAAGACTCAGCATGCTAGAAAAAGCTAAGCTGAGCGAAGCGACAGGGAAGCACAGTCTTATATGCCTATTACAGGAGCGAATGGTAATAGATTCGAAACAGCTGTTTACTACCTTACATGCATTTCTAAACGTTGGTTTTCTATCTTCATAAAATTTGAAGCTGTTTATTAAACTGTGATTTTACTAATTTTCTTTCTTTCTTTTAATTTAAACAATGGGTTAATTGGTTTTTAAGTTACACAACTAAACAAACCTATTTTTAATTTCAAAGAAGAAATTATTGTAATAAATTTTTTTGACGAATTTGCGTGTTTTAGGGATCAAATATGCCCAAAAACATGTTTATTCAAAACATCTGTCTGTCCCAGTGTTGCCATCATACTATGAAAAAGTGTATGAAGTTATGCATAGAATGATCCAAATATTTTGTGCATATTTTTGACTATAACCAGCAGGTTCTTCTTCAATATGGAAACATTTCGCTATAAGGCGGTGCTGTAATTGCAATTTTTGTGCCATTTTCATTGTTCTACCATCAAATACTGTATGAAGTTATGCATAGAATTGAACCTACTTTCTTTGGATACATTTCTGGGAATGACTGTCTGGTCTTCCTTCAATTTGAAAATAGTTTGCCCAAAGATGGTACTGTAATAATGATTTTTGTAAAATAATTTTGATTTTTCAGAATCCTTACAGAGAATTGGCGGTTCGTGCAACGATGCAAACTTCGTATCTTTCTAAAATTGGCTATTCGCAAACAACTGATGTTTAGCAGAACAGAAAAGAATATTGATTTTAATAAATATCATGATCGAGATTAACTCATTCTTAATCTAATTAACTGACTGCAGCAAAAATTCTAGATGAAAATAAAAGTTGGCATAGTACTGAACTAACAATATTGAAGTAGTATTAATACAGTTGACTCTCTCTACAACGAAACTCTATCCAGCGAATTTCTCTATTTAACGAATTTTTTGTAGGAACGGTCAATTTTTTTCATGATTACATTAACAATAATCTACATATAGTGAAATATATATCTCCATTTAACGAATTTTTTCAAAAATGTTCTTTTATATGTTCTGAAAACGCTTCAAATTCTTTGTAGAGTAAATTTTTTTCATTGATTTCTCGTTTATAAGTCATAGCTACCTGGTCATAGCTAGCTAGTCATCCTCTACCTTATTCCTTATGTCTAAAAAAAGGCATTCAACCCCTCCCCCCCCCACAAAAAAAACCATTATTTTTGCATGGTTATACTTGACTTTGTTTTAGCCAAGGTGAGCTTGCGTTCTTGGAAAAGAGTGAAACATTTGCTTGCTATTAGAACGATTTGCAATAATCACAAAGCATCCTAAAAGGTAAAACTATTCCATTATCATCTTGAAAATGGTGTTTATTTCTTGGTTTGGATAGTAAGTCAGCAATAAGGAAGGGGTGAGGGGGCAATTGCAGAAAAGGTTGTTTTTTTTTTCAGCAGGTTTTCATCTATCTAAACTAACTCTCATTACTTTTAGAGTTTATGTTTGTTGCTTGTGGCGACTTGGAATATTTTTTGTTGTGAGAGATCATTTGAATGAAGAATTGTTACTAAACGCAGGGTCGTACTGGCATAACAGAGAGGGCGGTGGCAAAATGGATAACAAGAGCGCCAATCGACTTACAAAAGGGCGAAAATCCTTACACACACATATATGATATATATAGTAAATATATACTACATAAATTATGCATATATATATATATATATATACAGAGTTTCCCCTGGAAGGTTTCAGGAGGCGCTCCGCCCCTCTTCCCCTTTAGTTTGATAAATAGCGCCCCTCTTGTCGTTCATTAAAAAAAACGCCCTTCTTGCCCCACATATAAAAAAACGCAGCCCTTTAGCGATGATGCGGACACGTAAATTGTGCAAAAAATTGGCTACCGAACGCAAAAAAGTAGCTCTTAAGCGTCCCACAGGACGCGTAATATCTTCAAAAATCGCGAATAAACGACTAATTTTTGACAAGATTCACGAAAAAATGGCTAATTTCGTCACAAAATCCCCAAAAATGGCAGATTTCTTCAAAAGATCGTGAAAAAACGACAAATTTTGTCAAAAAAAACCCTATTAAAACAGAAAAATTTTTCAGACGATTCACGAAAAACGACAACTTTCGTCAAAAAATCGCGATAAAACGGTAGATTTCGTCAAAAAAATTCTAAAAACGCCAAAATCGCAATAAAATGGAAAAATCTGTCAAAAAATTACCAAAAAAACGGCAAATTTCGTCAAAAATTCGCGAAAAAACGCAAAATTCGTCAAAATATCTCAAAAAACGGCAGATTTCGTCAAAAGATCGAGCAAAAATGCAAATTTCGTAAAAGGGACGCACACACAAAAAAGTTAATGCCAGAAGTGAATTTTTCTGTTCTAAAAACTAATTTTCCTGCTTCAAAATTGTGTTTTTATTGCTCCAAAAGTGAATTTTTCTGTTCTAAAAACTTATTTTCCTGCTTCAAAATTGTGTTTTTATTGCTCCAAAAGGGAATTTTTCTGCTCCACATTCAGGGGCATTCGAAGAGAAAATTGCACAGGCGCATAATTAGAATTTACGCCCCCTCCCTCCCAAGTTTTTCTTGTGACAGTCGAAAAATGTCGTTTGTAGTATAAATTTGACGCCTCCTAAATTTCCGCGCCCGGGCCGCTAAAGAAACGCGAATTTCATCAAAATACAGGAGAAAAAAGCGCGAATTTCATGAAAGGACGGCGAAAAAAACGCAGTTTTTTGCGATCTTTTGACGAAATTTGTCAATTTTTGCGGTTTCTTGATGAAATGTTTCTTTTTCTTTTTTTTTCGAGATTTTTTTGTCGGAATTCACTTTTTTCCCCCATGATTTCTAAACGAAATTTGCATCGTTTTACGATCCTCTGGCAAAATTCGCGTTTTTGCCGCAATCCTATAATGAAACTGGCGATTTTTTTTCACTAATTTACGAAAATGATTTTTTTTTCAATTATTTGTCAAAATTTGCATTATTATTTTTATTATATTTTATTTAAGATTTTTAGAGTTACGACCGACTTTTTTTTAATTTTCGGAAATGACTTCCTTAATTTCTCTTAATTTTGGAAAAAAATCAGACAGAATCACAGACGTGATCCTAAGGGGAAAAAAAATCACAGCAAATTTTCTGAAAGGTTATAACGGAGGTGGGAGAAAAGAGGGGGGGGGGATTCCACTCCCGTTATGAAAACTATGTGCTTTTTTTCGCGACCCTTTTTTCGAAATTTGCGTTTTTTGTGTTAAACTTCAGAAAATTGGCGGTTTTTTGCGATCTTTTGTCGAAAGTTGAAACTTTTAAGATCTATTAACAAAATTTGCCATTTTTTCGCGATCTTTCACGAAATTTGTCGTTTTTTCGCAATTTTTTTTAGCAAAATCTGATGTTTCTGCGATCTTTTAACAAAATTGGCCGTTTTTTCGCAATCTTTTAACAATATTTGCCGTTTTCTTGTGATCTTTTAACAAAATTTGCCCTTTTTTTCAATTTTTTGACTAAATTTTTGGATTTTTTTTCTCGATTTTTTGCTGAAATTTCTGCTTTTCCACAATTTTTTGAACCGCTAGATTCTAGATTCAATTCTATAAAATTGTCCTTAAAAATCAAAAAAGTGCCCTTTTAATAACAGCAGCGCCCTGCCCCTTTTTAAACCTGGGGGAAACTATAATATATATATATACACAAACAAAAATAGCTCTCCGCAGAACATTGCACTTAAAAAAATCTTGATATTAGACAAACGTTGACAATTTAGAGGGTTTTTTTAATTATTATTCAGAGAGTTTATATGTAATACAATCTATAAAATACAAATAATTATGGTGTAACAATATTCCAAATCGTGGTAAGAAGTACGTCTATTTTATGTGAATTATTATTTTTTTAAAGGATCTTTTTTTCCCTTCTTCTCTTTAATAATATATAAAATAGTTTCAAATTAAGTACAAACTATACACACATGTCAAAAAAATCTTTATCATGAAATCAGTTAATAAAAGGACAATGTGACTTTTTTTCATAAACTATTAAAATCAAAAAAGAAAAAAAAAAATACTTTGTTCCAGACACGCTATATAGAAATTTTTTCGCAGTACAAATCCCCAAAAATGTAAAATGCCGTATTTACTCGTGTATAGGGCGCACGCGTGTATAAGGCGCACCCCTACTTTACAAGTAAAAATAAAGATAATGCCCTTTATCAATATAAATTATTCTGCAAATGTGTGAAAATGTAACAGATTTACACTTGAAAATGAATTTAATGCACCATACACCAAATAACCGAAGATATTTTTGTCGTAATCTTATAAAAAAAACTTAACCTTAATCATTTTCTTTACCTAAATTTTTTAAAGTTATATGACAAATCGGAAAAAAAATTTTTTTCATTGAACACAAGAAAAAAATTAGACGAAAATTCAAAATCCAAAAAAAAAAAACCTTTTTCTACATTTCTAATACATTTCTGCCAATCCCTATAACATGAAACAATTCTGGCTTTCAAACAATTATTTATCTTATTCCACTGCATAAATTGACATTTTTTATCTTTATAATTTTCAAACATTCTAGTTTCCATTTGATATTCTCACCATTAACTAAATCCACTGAAAGTACGTATTGTCAACAGGCAAACCATTAAAATTTAGAAATATAGGTTTTTAATGACTATGTTTTAGTCAAGACTTTGACCAAAGTTTGATTAATTACCGGTCAACTCGAGTAACATGTGTCCATTTCCATTCATCCTGTGTAAGAGATTTGTTTTGAAAATATAACGATGTACAAACACATGTGGTGGGCACTTAGTACATCTGGACTTAATTTTTTTCAGGGGAAAGAAATGTTCCTTTAAAATGCGTTCCGAGAATTGTATTATACCGCTAGCAAGAAAAGAAGTAATCCAATAGAGTTTCGAATACAAAATTTTTAGTGTATTCCCATTTTATTTAAAACAATTAAAAGATCTAAAAAAATTCTTGCTGTTTTTTTTTTTTTTTTTTTTTTTTTTTTTTTTTTTTTTAGGAAAGTTAAAATATGCATTTTGTTTAAAAAAAATAGTAAAGAAATCATTAGAGGGGGCTCTAAAGGACGACAGAGGGGCTCAGCCCTCTCTGCCCCCATCTGGATACGGGCCTGAGCAGATCAGATCAGTATAAAAAAAAATTTTAGATTTTGGAATTTTTTTCCTAAAAATTATCGAATTTTCAAAGATCTATAAGAAATTACCCATTTTTCTTACAAAAGGAAAATTTACATGAGTTTCCATTGCAAACTGTCCTGAAAATTTATTTCTCCGTAATCTGATCCATATTATCATTTAAGAAATTAATGATAATATAGTTCATTAAGACCTATATTATCATTAAGAAATTATAGATTCAGTTTATTAGAAGTAAGAGAACCAATTTATGTGTATGTATGGGGCGGTGTTATTAAAAAAACAAAATAATAGTTTCTTAAAGTTCATTTTACAGACGAGCTGAAAAAAAAAACCTGATCAAGGGCGCCAGCATTACAAAAAAGACGATAATAGTTTTTTTTAAAGTTGTTTTTATATAAACACGGAAAAAAAATCCGACCAAGAGCGCTGTGATTATAAAAACATGATATTTGTTTTTTGAAAATTATTTTTAAAGAAACACTGAAAAAAAATCTGACTACGGGCGCCATGATTACAAACACACGATATTAATATTTTGAAAGTTATTTTTTACAAGAGGCTCTGAAAAAAAGTTGACGAAGGGCGCAATGATTGCAAAAAGCGATATTAGTTTTTTAAAAGTTATTTTTAAAGAGGCACTGAAAAAGATCTAAACAAGGGCGCCATGATTACAAAAACATGATATTAGTTTTTTTTCTTTTACAGAGGTGTTGAAAAAGTCTGACCAAGGGCGCCATGTTTCCCAAAACACGATATTAGTTTTTTTAAAGTTATTTTTACAAGAGGCGCTGAAAAAAGCTGACCAAGGGCGCCATAGTTACAAAAACCGATGTTAGCTTTTTAAAAATTATTTTTGTAGAGGGGCCGAAAAAAATCCGACCAAGGACGCCACAAATCCAAAAACAGGCTATTATTTTTTTTAAAGTTATGTTTAAAAAGGCGCTGAAAAAGACCTAAACAAGGGCGCCATAATAACAAAAACATGATAACAGTTTTTTTTTAACAGAGGTGTTGAAAAAGTCTGAACAAGGGCGCCATGTTTCCCAAAACACGATATTAGTTTTTTCAAAGTTATTTTTACAAGAGGCGCTGAAAAGAAGTTGACGAGGGGCGCCATGATTACAAAAACCGATATTAGTTTTTTTAAGTAATTTTTGTAGAGGCGCCGATAAAAAATCTGACCAAGAACGCCACAATTCCAAAAACAGGCTATTAATTTTTTAAAAGTTATGTTTAAAGAGGCGCTGAAAAAGATCTAAACAAGGGCGCCATAATAACAAAAACATGAAAATAGTTTTTTTTTCTTTTTACAGAGGTGTTGAAAAAGTCTGACCAAGGGCGCCATGTTTCCCAAAACGCGATATTAGTTTTTTGAAAGTTATTTTTACAAGAGGCGCTGAAAAAAAGCTGACTAAGGGCACCACAATTACAAAAACCGATATTAGTTTTTTAAAAGTTATTTTTGTAGAGGCGCCGAAAAAAAAGCTGACCAAGGGCGCTATGTTTCCCAAAACACGATATTAGTTTTTTTTAATTGTTTTTACATAAACACTGAAAAAAAATCTGACTAAGAGCTCTATGATTATATAAACTCGATATTAGTTTTTTGAAAGTTATTTTTACAAAAACATTGAAAAAAAACTGACCATAAGCGTTATGATTATAAAAACCGATACTAGTTTTTTAAATGTTATTTTTGTAGAGGCGCTGTAAAAAATCTGACTATGGGCGCCACAATTCCAAAAACATGATATTATTTTTGTTTAAAGTTATTTTTAAAAAGGCGCTGAAAAAAATCTGAACAAAGGCACCATGATTACAAAAACACGATGTTATTTCTTTATAGTTTTTTGTAAAAAGTCGCTAAAAAAATCTGAACAAGGGCGCCTCTGACAATAGGACCAATTAAAATGAAAATCTATTCTTTTAAATTGGCATTCCACCTCTTGTATTTCCACAAAAAGCAGAATAAATATAAAACTACAGCGCTTCCACCTATGCCCTAAATGTTTGGCAGAAAATATGCTGAATACGTCATTACTTTTAATTTGCCAAATGAAAATATTAGAAATTTTATGCTTTTCGTAATGCACAACTTAAAATGCTTCCATTATAAAAAAAAAAAAAAAAAAAAAAAAAAAAAAAAAAAAACTTGACGGGGGCGCACCGGGCATTTGCCTTGTTGCCCGGTGGGCCAGTACGACCCTGACTAAACGTCATCTATGCTGGTGTTATCTTCTACTGCATCTGCATAAAAACTCCTTTGGGATAAGCATAATGCTTTCTTATAAAGTACAAAATTTTTTTGCCGTTTTCTATTCAATGAATTTTTTGTCTGAACGATGGATTTCGTTATATAGAGACTCGACTGTATTTGTAAATATTTTTTGAAACATTCAGATATATGGAATAGAAGAGAGTTTTGGGATTGGTGCATCCAACTAGTTATTTTCATGATTTCATTATAAATATTTAAAATTAAAAGTTTTTATTTATTTATTTATTATTATTATTACTATTATTATTTTTTGCTTATAAATTTGAAAGTGATTTAACTTAAAGTAAAATTAAATGTAGCTTAAGGTAAAACAGTATTAAATAATTAAAACATGAAAAAAATCATTAAGTAAACCCATGTTTGGAAATAACTCTTCAACCATTGGTATATTCGTAAGCCTTTTTGTTTACATTATAAATGGAAGCTATGTATTTCTTTGTGAAATTAATTTACAGTTATAAAATAAACATATTAATAAATGTGTAAAATTTGCTCTGTAAATTATATGCATTTCTTGTACAAATTATTAGCAATTATCAGCATTTCATTGTAATTATTAGCCATTATCAGCATTTCATTGACAAATAAGCAGAATCTTGTGGCCAAGACATTTCTGTTACCAAAAAAAAAAAAAAAAAAAAAAAAAAAAAAAAAAAAAAAAAAAATCCCTTTTTGAATTTTTTTTTTTTTTTTTTTTTTTTTTTTTTTTTTTTTTGTTAAATGGCGATCAAATTTCAGGACTGACTGACTATTTTTGTGATATTTTCCGCTATCAATTGGCAAATCTCACAGCTTTCTCTTACGGCAATTATACAAAATTCACGATTGGTTTTTTGCATTTGATTGAAAAACTGTGCAATTTTTCTCACAATTTTCTCACTCGCTCGCCTCGCAAACTTTTGCAACTTTTTTCTTGAGACCGATTGCCAAATTTCACAATTTTTTTCTCTCAACTGAATGTGACAAATTTAACTATTTTATTCTGCGACTGATTGGAAAATTTCCCTTTTTGTTTTAGTGACATTCTGCTGAAATTAATAATTATTTTCCTGTGTCCAGCTGAAAAATTTGTGTTTTTTCTCTGTTACCTGCTGATGATTTTCATGATATTTGCTTGTGACAGGCTAACAAATTTCACAATATTTTACTGTAAATGACTGATGAATTTCACTATATTTTCCCAGTGCCCAAGTTCCCTCAAACTTAAAATTTTCTCAGACCGATTGACTATTTTTAAAAATTTATTTTTGCCATGGTGGACAAAATCAGCGATATTTTTTCTATGACCGATTTCCGTATTTTGTGATTTTTTTTTTTTTTTTCTAATTTATTTTGTCTCTTTGCCGAAACAAGAAATTTCTAAAAGGGCAGTAATGGTCACTAGAGTCTGAGCTCTATCTAATTAGCCTGGAATCAGCATTAAACAAAATGAGATTAAATCTTGTGTTGCACATTGGAAAAAAAAAAAAAAAAAAAAAAAAAAAAAAAAAAAAACATGTTTTTTTTTACAATTAATGGTTCAGCATTAGATTTTTTTTCATTTTTCGAAATCATCGCACATTTTGTAATCAATGGGCTTGATAATCATACTTCTTTTTTCATTTAAAAGATAATTATTCATACGATGTTTCTGTTTGGATTCGTTTTTTTTTTTCCATGTCTGATAATTTGCATCTGTCCATTTTGTAACTTTTTATTTTCTTCTTTATTAAAAATGACATTTATTTCCTATTCAAATAAAAATTCTTCTAAATTTAAAGAATTTTGTAAAAAAAAAAAAAAAAATAAAATGAGACATCCATTGTCCAAAGCAAGATGTTTAAATGTTTCCCATTCAGTTAATGAAAATCAGTAAAAACATTATTTTTATGATGATCAAAACATGACTCATGTAATAAGAGTCACATACTACATATGTCATGGATTTCCTGGACCAATAATAAACAAAATAAAATGCAGACCACAAGGTCCATTCTCAACCGATAACATCAACCGCTTTCCAAATGATTGAAAAAAAAAAAAAAAAAGGCAAACTTTAAGGAAACACATTTAGAAACAATAAATAGTTTATGTGCATAGTTCACAGAAATTAGGACATGACCTTTTTAAATAAACCATTTCTCATGGAATAGAAGAAACCTACTGATTATGCCCTTTTCAGAATTTCATATGGATTTAAAATTCCATTGCATAGAAGAACATATTCAATTAGCTAAAATGTCAGAAATTACAGTATTGACGATAATTCCACTAAGTGGTATGCAATCACCGCAGGATATTGACAGTACAATCATCTAAATGTATTATTCTTGCAAGTAAATTAAAAATGAATGCCTATCAGATTTTACAAAATAAATAAATTAATAAATAAAATAAAATAAAAATGTGTAACTTACAAAAGATTCTAAACCACACAAAATCGAATAAAATCTAAATTAAAATATTCATTTAGCAACTCAATTATTAATTGTTCATAACTCTGAATGACAATTGAAAAATAGATATGATATATATAAGGCTTGATTCTTTTCATTTCTTTTAATTAAAATAGACATTTTGGATAATTATCTTGAGTTGTTGATTTAAATTATTTTAATGGAATTTTGTCATGCTGGTATAAATTAAATATTTAAATAACATGTAAAAAATAATAGTTTTTTTTTTTAATTTCTTCCTTCTCATATAGTTTAACACCCCTGCATTTACAAATGTTATGAGGAAAACTCTCTCTGCCTGGGAAAACCTGAATTTCAAGCCCTGATAGTCAAAGATATATAGTTTCTGTAAATTATATTCCAATACGTTTAAAAGTTGCAATGGTGTGTGAAACAGGTTTGCAATTTATTCTTTGAGATGGCATTGCATAAAGAAATGAACAAACATTCACCATAACTAAAAACATATTCAGTACCAGATATCCGAATCCGGCAGGCAAATTGGATACCGGGTATCTGATATCCGGCAAAACCAGTATCCGTTGCATCCCTAGTAAAAACGCACCACTTCTTCCCCAGAACTCTATAATCCTCCCCCCTACCCTGGAGCCACAGAAATTTCTTGGAGAAAAGTGTTTGCATTCAACACTTCAGAAAACCCTATCATTGTCGTTCTTTATGAAAACTTCTGAGATTGACTGCCAGCAATTAATATATATTAATTAATTTCTGTTATTTCAATTAAATTTTGATCCATGGTAGAAAATGCTACTATGAGATTGATTAAATGTTGTATTTAGATGAATTCTATCCAAGCACAAAGCTACAATATTTAGAATATTATAATTATTAATTGAAAAACAGTCGTCTTTTTGCTAAGTGTTTCATTGGAATTTGGCTATTGCCTTAGCAGTAATTTGGTAGCATCAACATCTACTCTATGAAAAGCTGAGTTTCTGCAAATATTTTTTTTCCAATTACAGCTCTGATAAGGGCACCACTAAACATGGTGCACAAATTTTGATGGTTTCCAAGTATGTTGTAGGGGTCATACCGCTAATTATTCTGGTGAAAAGGTTTCTTCAAATGGGCCTTGGTTTTTGAGAAATTGGGGGTCAAAGTTCAGCATATATTTCAAATACTTATTAATACATGGTCTGCATGTGAATCCGTGGCAGCATGCTCGAAAGGTTGCTAGTTCAAATCCATCCTCGTCCATTATTTGTTTTTTTTTCTTCTTCTTTTTTTTTTTTTTTTTTTTTTTTTTTGTATTTTTACATGTTACAAATTTTAAGAATTTTTACTACAAAATTGCTACAGCCTTTGATATTTTCTTAATAAATTACATTTACATTTTTTAATTTTTTCATGAAAATTTATTTTTTTCTGCAATTTTTAAACTAATATTTCTATTTACAAAGCTGCAAAACTAATTTATGCCTACAACTTTTTTTTTTATTAATTATTATTTGCGTTTTTTATTTTGAGCACAATCCTGAAATAATTATTTTTCTTTTTCCTATCGCTTTTTTATTTTCTAGCATTTTAAATGAAAACTTGCCTTTTTTGTATAAATAATACAAAATAATTTTCGGTGCAATTTTAAAAATATCTTTAGGATTAGATTATTCAAATAATGCGTATCTTCGAAAGAATAATAAAATATTAATGCAGTAATGTTAAAATGCAAGTTGTTACCAGTTATCCAAATTTTCCATTTTCCAATTTTTTGTAAATACATTTATCTCCAAAGTTCAACCTCAACATAAGTTACCGTTTGCACAAATAAGAAATGACAGATTACATCTATTTTTATTACAAATCAAAACACTCTTTCCGTGATTCAACTGAAGTGCAAAAATCGTTTGTTAATGAGATAAAATTTACAATACATATAAAAATACTTTTTTTAAAAATTGTCTGCTTTCCTCCGTAATATGAGAATAAATGAAGATTTCTTTTTATTGATCTTATATTTGCACGTGTACAAATGAAGATTAAACTTTTTTTTTTTTTACTTTTAATATATTTTTAAACATATTTATCACAAATTAAGTATTTAAGTAATATAAATTATATTAAATGCAGTATTAAATTATTTTAAAATCCATGCACAATATTGTGTAATACACATTTGAAAAGCAAAAAAGTGACTAATTAATCTAAAGATATTAATATTTAAAGTAGTGAGATTTTAAAATATTTAAATTTTCTTATACTTTTTCAAAATTTTAATTAAATACAAATTTTTATTTATTTATTTGTTACAAAATGTACTTTTAGTTGCACCCTGAGGTGCAGTCAATTCACCATATTTAAAAAAAATAAATAAATAAATAAATAAAATAATTAAAAAATGTTGACAAAGTAAACTGTCCTCTTCAGAAAATATCAAAAGGTTCAAAGCTGTAGAATTTTCAGTTCTGCTTATAATTTGCGAAGTGTAACAAATATAAAAATAAGTAAAAAGCCGAGGATGGATTTGAACCGCAACCTTTCGACTCGCAAGTTCGCGCGCTACGGATTCACAGGCAGAGCTTGTACTAATAAGTATTTGAAATATATGCTGAGCTTTGACCCCCCCCCCCCAATTTATCAAAAATCAAGGCCCATTTGAAGAAACCTTTTCACTAGAATAATTAGTGGTATGACCCCTACAACATACTTGGAAATCATCAAAATCTGTGCGCACCATGTTTGGTGGTCCCCTTGTGAATACATGTGTCTGTAAACACTCTATCTCGTGAACAAACTGAGATAGAGACTTGAAATTCGATGTGTGTTTAGTATCTAATAATGGCAGGAAGCTTACTGAATGTTAATAACCTCAATTATTTGGAACTATTTTTTTATTGAAATATTTGTTCTGATAAAAAGGATTTAAAAATTTTCATAATTGTTTATTTCAAAGACTCAATATAAAAGACAATAAAAAAACATACCTTTTGCATGATTAGATAATTAGTTGCTGAGATATTTGTAATCATATTTTCCACACTCTTTGATTTACCCTGTATTTAAATTTCAATTCAATTATACATTTTAATTAGAAATGAAATATTAACCTGATGCAGTAAACTGTTAGCTACAATGATCTTTTTTAGAGTAATAAGGATGTTTCTTTTATGCTGTTCGGTACTACTTAATTATCCCATCAACAACAAAAAAAGCCAGACTATAAGATTAAATGCTGACAATGGCTTTTTGTAAATGTCACATTCACTTGACATTAACCACGTTACACATGTTTGTTATGTTATCAAGGGATTTTTAATCCAATATTTTATTTGTTTTGTTATTTAAAATAAAAATTATGCCAATTTGTATAATTTTGCGAGTAATTTGTCGGCATAGCACTGCGATCTGTTGGGCGATTTACACTAAAATGTAAAGAATACCAAGTCATATTAAGGAATAACTGAATCTGAAGTTTTATGAAAATCAGTGCATTATTTCTAAAAGTAGGGTATTGTGGAAATCATAAAAAATGCACCATAGTAGCATTATCTGTTGACTGAAGTACATCAAAAGGTGGAATACATCAATACATGTCAAGGACTAACTGAATCTGAAATTTGATGAAAATCTGTGCATTAGTTTTTGAGATTGAGCTATTGTGAAAATCATGAAAAATGCTGCATAGAAGCCATCTGTTGAGCTATTTACACCAAAATGTAGAAAACGTCAATTCATCTCATGGACTAACATAGTCTGAAGTTTGATGAAAATCCATGCATTAGTTTTTTAAATAGAGCTATTGCGAAAATCATGAAAAATGTTGCATTGCAGCGTCACCTGTTGACCAATTTTCACCAAAAACTAATCCAATAAAGAGACTAACTGAATACAAATTTTTATTAAATTACATGCATTATTTCTGTAGAGAGAATGCCCACAAAATTTATGTTGCATACAGACATTTTGTAAAAACATGTTTCTTGGAATCTCTGACAACTAAAATGTGTAAATCTGTCAAAAACAGAATTCGAAAATTTTCACGAATCCAATAGTTTCTTCTTGTAAAAATGGAAGAAAGTAAAAATAATAAATATTGGGAGGAAAAATGTCCAGGTGAATGAAATAATGTTTTACGGCATGTGCACGAATGCAATCTAAATACACTCATGTCCATAAATTAAGGATAATTCAGAATCATATGGAAATTACACTCAAAAGTAAAAATTTCACTTGCAGAATTATCACAGACATCTTCAAGACTAACATGCAGATTTCAGAAAGCCACCAGATGGAGGTAAAGATGAAAATAAGGAATTTTGCTTAGTGGCCACTGGCCGGTAGGTTGTCTTTTTTTAGTAGCCAGTTATTGGCTAGTGAGAATAATTTCTTTAGTAGCCAGTAAGTACATTTATGTTTCTGAATATTTAATTACAAGATATATACGAGCTTAGACTAAATAAGTAATATATGAACTATTAAAAATATTTTAATTTATATTGTTTGGAATAAACTTGAGATACTAACTTCCATTCTATTTTAAATTAACAGCAAAGTTATATGCAACATGCTTATGTAGTTAGCTACACAAGTCCAACTATGCTTAGGTACTTGCGTAGCTAACGACATAAATATAAATAAACCCCAATCCTCTTTTTTGTAATTATTTGTCTAAAATTAAGATGTAACCTCCCCTCCCCCCCAAAAAAATAAAGTTTATTTACAAACTAGCAGGTTTGATTAAAAAACAAAACAAAAACTGAAATTCACAGCAAATTTTCTAAAAAAAAATAAGGAAGAACTACTCTTATGAAACTAATATTAGACTTTTTTCCACAATCCTTTGACATAATGTATGGTTTTTTTTTTTTCATTTTGTGCGATCTTTTGATAAATTTGCGTTCGTTTTCGCAACTTTTTAACGAAAATCGCGTTCGTTATCACGACTTTTTGATGGTATTGGCGATCGTTATCGCGATTTTTTGACGGTATTCGCTTTTTTCGTGTGTTTTTTGATAAAATTCGCGTTTTTTGCATTCGTTTTTACGTTTTTGACAAAAATCGCGTTCGTTATCGCGATTTCTTTTGATGGTATTCGCGTTTGTTAACGCGGTTTTTTGTGGGTATTCGCATTTTTTGCGTGTTTCTTTGATAAAATTCGCGTTTTTCCCGTTCGTTTTTATGTTTTTTGACAAAAACCGCATTTGTTTTCGTTGATTTTTGGCAAAATACGCGTTTTTTTTACGTTAATTGCTTTTTTTGCAATTTTCTGATATTTACAGTTTTTTCGCGATTCTTCGACGATATTAGCGATTCTTTGATGATATTTGCGTTCTTTTTGCGATCTTTAGACGATGTCTTCTCGTGATATTTACACGAAATTCATGTTTTAACGCGATCTTTTTTCGAAATTCGTTTTTTTTTCAATTTTGTCGTCGAAATTCGCAGGTTTTTTTCCGCGATTTTTTTCACAAAACACCTTTTGGAGAATCCTGCATTTGGCCGGTACTTTCCACATTTTTAGTCGCCAGTTTTTAACATTTAGTCGCCGAGTGGCGACTGGCGAGTGCTTATTTTCATCTTTAGATGGTGGCGATAGTACATCATAATAACGAAAGTGCGAGAGAGGCATATATAAGGAACGGTGGCAAAGAAGTAAAACTTAACAAGCATTTTCTAAGGTTTTCAGAGCCAAAACCGAACAATTATGGCACAGAGGATACTATGTAGATATTTTACGTAGTAGAATTATCATCTGTTTGGAATGTGGGCATACTCAGATGGAAGTATCCAAGGAATTTGGAATCGCCCAAAGTGTAATCTCTAGGATTTGGTAACGATTCAAAGATGATGGAAATGTCAGAAGTTACAGTTGTCTCTGAGTTACAACCACAAATGAAGACCGTTATTTGGCAGTAACTGCAAAAGCAAACAGACGGAGCACAGCATCAGACCTGTTTCGTCAGCTATCTTCAGCCACAGGTACGACTCTTTCATGGAAAACCATGTACAGATGTTTGGGAAATATTGATATATATGCTCGCAGACTTGTTAGATGTGTCCTGATCACGGCAACTCGCTGTTGCCTGCGGTTAGTCTGGAGTAGAGAACGTGCAATGTGGACATCATCATAGTGGGCTTGTGTAATGTTTTCCGACGAGTCGGACTTTCATATGGAGAACGCTAGATATCCGTTACCACCAAGACATTGAATGACATCGTTATGGTGGTGCAGGATTGCTCGTTTGGGGTGGAATTATACTGGGCTTTAGAACAGATCTACATGTTCAAACAGGAACCATGACAGCCAAATTTATCAGACATCATAATGGAACAACACGTACATTTGTTTAAGAGTGCCATGGGAGAATTTGTGTTTATGGATGATAACGAGCGCTACCTCACCGAGCTAACATTGTAAATGAATGCCTTCAAGCTGAGGAAGCACCTGTATGGATTGTCCAGCATTTTTGCCTGACTTTAATCTGATGGAGCAAGTACGGGATATGCTTGGCCAACAGGTTGAAGCCCATCAACCACCTCTTACATGTGTGCTGGAACTTCGGAGAGCATTGCTTGCTGAGTGGCATAATCTTCCCCAAGATCAGCTTGATAATTTGATACTCCGCATGCTTAGGTGTTGTGCGGACTGTATTTCATCATTTGGGAGACATACAATTTATTAACCATCATACTAATCATATAAAGTTTTTTTAAGGGTGGGAGTACCTTTTGAAATTGTTCTAGGGAGCAACAATTGTAGATTTTAAGAATGTTATCATACATATATATTCGTTTTTGTTCTTTTTCTTTTATTTAATAAATGGGCTTGATGAATAAGTCACGTTTATTTTATCATTCCTTTTTCACGTGTTGTCCGTACCTTTATTTGTTGTAACAGGCATTATCCTTAATTTATGGTCATGAGTGTAATTTGCTGTATCCAGCAATATTTTATTTTTGCCTATCATGGACATGCAGTGTTCATATGTGCATTTATTCAATGCAGCTTTAATGTGTTTCATGCATTTTTGAAATTGCTAACTGCTAGGTCGTTATATCCAAGGATTTTTTTTTCTCATGAATACACAATGTTCATATCTACATAAATTCAGAATTTGAATTGTTCAATGTTAACTCATATATAGGTAGACACTTTAAAAGATTGAAGTAATCCAATGCTCTTTTCTAAAAGTTGTTGAGAAATGAAAATTTCAATCATTACTCTAATTTAGAAAGGTAGTTTAAAAAATCCATATTTTTCAATAAATTTATATCAAAATTGTTTTTTTTTTGCTTTATTTTGATATAAAAATGAGCGGTACTACTCTGTTATCCTGTCGACTGATTTCGCCAAATTATACAGATTAACGTAATTTTTATTTTAAATAATAAAAAAACAAATAATTAGTAGAATATTAATAAAAATACAAAAAGTCAATATAAAAATCACTTAATGACGTTTTAAACATGTGTATCGTATTTAATGTCATTGAATTGACATTCACGATCATCCATTATTGCCATTTAATCTTATAATTTGACGATAATATTTTGGCCGACGGAATAACAGATTAGTACCTGAGCTTTCCTGTGTTAAATGTCTTTATTTATCCAATAATTCCAAGATGATGAGAAGTAGAAAACAGTCTTGTGGCAGCCAAGAAAATGGACCGTTCACGTCAGTTTTCAGGTAAGCATATGTCGGGTTATTAATACATGTAAAAAAAATTGCCAAGTTGGGTGTCTCGCTTGTTCTAGAATTGTGCCAAAAAATCTGGTAACCAGCAACAGTTATTAGTTGATACAAAAGCCTCCCTCAAATCTGCAACCCTAAAATTCACACATTTTTAAGGATGTTATAATCACAAAATTACACTTTTTTAGATTTAAATCATTTCCATACATATTTCAATTTGTAATTTTAGTCAATATTACTGAATTCATGTTTTTTCATGAAGGAAGAATAAGTTTATTTCAGAAAAAATTCAAGATATTGCTGACTCAGTGGTAATCACAATCTTTTTTTCAAATGTTATGCATTAATCAAGCTTTTTTAATTATTAAGTCTGGCTAAACCTGAATGGTACCTTCATGAGGCAAGTTTCATTGAATAATTTAGGAAAAATACATTTATTTTTATAATGAATATTTAATCATATTATTGATTATTAACTTGATCTTTGCTTTTTAAAGTTTAATCATTTTAAATTATCTAAATATTTATTATTTTAGTTTATTACTTACTTTAATATTTTATTAAATTGTAAGCATTCATTATAGTTTTGATTGCATTATTAATTACATTAAAATTATTGTTTAAAAAATGTAAACAAAGCAATGAGCAGAAATCTGCACTACTTCTGGTCTCAAGCTGTGCAGATTTAAAAAAGTCTACTGTAATAAAAAAAAAAAAAAAAAAAAAAAAAAAAAAATTATTTTTTTAAATTATTTAATCATGGATTTTCAAAATGCTGTTTTTTATAAATAGATTGAGAAAAAATAATTACTAGTACTGTAGACTCCCTCAAATCCACACAGCTTGGTACCAGAGGTTGTGCAGATTTTAGAATTTTGTGGATTTCTGGTCATTGCTTTGTGTATATTTTTTAAAAAGTATTTAAATGTAATTAATAATGGAATCAAAAATATAATGAATGCTTACAATATACTAAAATATTAAAATAAGTAATAAATTAAAATAATAAAAATTTAGACAATTTTTGAAATGATTAAAATTCTAAAAGCAAAGGTCAAGTTAATAATCAATAATGTACATTTAAATATTCATTAAAAAGATGAAATGTAATGATTTTCCTAAATTATTCAATGAAACTTGCCTCATAAAGGTACATTACTAATTCACATCAGGATCATAAAATAACAAAGCTTTATTTGAGGTTTATTCAGATTTAATAACTAAATTAATAGATTTCTTCGTTTCGCTTTGGTGAAATTTTGGGTAAATTGATGACGTTATAATAAAATATGCTTTAAAAAAAAAAATACTAACCGACTCCAAAAAAGAGGATGAAGCTTGGCGACAACTTGGCGGTAACGCATATGAATGCATAGTTTTTATATGCTTATGATTTGAAAACGATTGCAACAATGAAAGATTATTTGCATCAAATCATTATTTTTTTTGTCAAATTTACATTTTTTTATCTAAAAAAATTCTAATCACCAGAATTTAATAAAATTAAAATGGGACCACATGGGTATCTTATATTTTCAAACAAAAAAAGAATTATCAAAACCGATTCATATTTAAAGAATTTATGAGTGGTCGAAATCATAACCTACTTCTTGAAGTCGGTTAAAAATGAACGCTTCTAATTGGACGACTGCTTCAAAAAGGATTTGAATTTTTAATGTTTATATTTTTAAAAAGTTCTAATCGCTAGAATTAGATGAAATTGAAAAGGGATCACACGGGCATCTTACACTTTTAAACAAAAAAAGAATTATCAAAATCAGTTCATATTTACGGAAGTTATGGGTGAACAACAAATACATACAGGTCGAAATCATAACCTCCTCTTTGAAGTCGGTTAAAAAGCTTGATTAATACATAAATATATTTGGTAAGATTGTGATTACCAATAATATCAGCAATATCTTGAATTTTTACCAGAAATAAATTATTCTTTCTTCGTGAAATAACATGAATTCAATAACCTTAACAAAAATTTTAAATTAAAAAATGTATATGGAATTGATATAAAACTAAAAAGTCAAATTTTGCACCTACGTTTGAACTGAATGTTTTATTTTTTTATATCCGTAAATCATGTACAGATTTTAGAGAGTTGCGGATTTGAGGGAGTCTACTGTAACGATAATGCGTGAATGCTTTAATTCTCAGATTCAATTAATTTTGAAAAGCTATAAACACAGTCACACTCATCAATTAAAATATTTTAGATGTCAATAACGATTGCTCTTATATAACCCTTCCTGTATGACAAGTATAACATAAATTTAAAGAAAAAGGAATGTTACAGTAAGTTTGTATGATTCGTTAAGAACAAGAGACATTTCACAGATGCATTTCATGAAGGCTTTTTAAATTTCTAAATTCTGAAATACTAGTCAAAAGATAAATTACAGTAGCTATTTAATAATGATGCAATAATTTTATTTAAGGCTACTGAAAATTCATTTGAATATTACAATGTACAACAGATGCAATTCCATGGCAATTACTCAATTACAGAGAATTAACCTAAATCTGGCAGAGATGTCATATATGCACCACTTTTGCACGTGTTTTTTCTCCCGCCAATTTGGCATAGCACATCTGTGCCAAAGAGAAGATCCGTTAGTTATAAGTTTATAAAATTGTTAGTGAAATAAAATGGGAAAAATTGCAGATGTGAAAGAAATGTGCGAATTAAATAATACAACTGCATGCATTCAATATGGCTATAAGTATTAATATTTACAATTCATTGTGAAAATTATGTTTACTGTTTTTTTTACTTATTAAGTTTATTATTTGTAACTGTTTATTTGTCGTTTCCCTTTTTATTGAATTCATGTTTATTTACAGTTGTTTTTTATTTTAATTCTTTAAATTATTTTTATTATAATGTATATCAATAATTATTTATATGAAACTGTAATTTATTTATTTATATTTCCTTTTTAAAATACTAGAATCTCTTTCATTTTTTTAACTTTATTTTATTTTTATAGTGCAATAAAAAAAAAAAAAAAAAAATCACATGCTGTTTTTTTATCCATTTTCCAACATATATTAAAACCAAAATTTTCGCCGAACTAGCAGGGGGAAAAAACACGTGCAAATGTGGTGCGTATATGACATCTGTGCCCTAAATCCATTACTGAACCTGAGGTAACTTATCCTCATCATTGTTTACTATCACAGCATTTGAATTTGGTATATCTTGGCTAATTAGGCTGTTACACAACTTCTTTTGAACTGGAGGTTTTTCATTAATTACTTGGATTCGTTTTTTTATGCAATCACTAAACAATGCATCATGCATTTTAACAAATTCACCGTAAAAATACCTTCCAATACCTAACACACCTCCAAATCTCCATTCTTGTAATGTTGTTTCAAGTGCATCCCATATATTTTCAGTATTATGTAAGATTTTAGACCTTTTATGATAACGCATACGATCTACGAAACTTTGCAAAAAAATATCTACCACATGTGACAAATGAACAAGTGCAATGTCATCATCCTTCATATTTTCAGCATCAAATCCAATTTGCAAAAGAATTCTCTTGATGGCAATCGTTCTTATTTCGTCAACTTTTTTCTGGGAAATATGAGGTTTAAAAATAAGTCGTTGCTTAGCCAAGTATTTTCTCTTGCGTAGTTTTTCTAAAAAGCTACGTGTAGGATAATTTCTAGGGTATTCTGGCATACGAGGTATCGGACCAGTAGATTTTCCTTGTTTTATTTTTCTACGGTGATCAACTAATCGCCGATAAAATGTTCTTAATGCTATAACATGGCTTCCTATTGGATCACAAACATCTTGGGGTTCCTTATCTCTCGCTTTACAGTTACAAGAGTTATCAAAACGAACACGTTTTTTTGGAGGCATTTTCACAAAGGCGGAATGTTTCAAATCAAAACATACTTGTACAGAAATGTAAAATACAATCAGGAAAAGGAATCAGGGAAATTATGCAACAAAAATTTAATTGGTTGGTAAGGTTGTTCATTAATTTTCGTTTTGTTTGATTTGTTGGTTCATTGGTTGTTCGAAACAGGTGATTTTTGTAGGCTGTGTTTTAAGACTAATCACGCTGCGCGCGCGAGCTCAGGAGATAGGAACATGGAGTGGGCTCTTGTCGCGGACGGGGTATCGGTTCACTACTCGCTAAGGCGCTACAGGCAGAGGCACTGTAGTGGTAAAGTCGTAAAAAAAAAAAAAAAAAAAAAAAAAACAGAGGATATACGCTCTAAGCAGAGAGTATACGCTCAAGGCAGAGGGTATACCGTAGAGCGTATATCCTACAGCTTTTTTGAGAAACAGAAGATATAGGGCAGTTGCAATTGACGTCACGCTGGAGGTAAAAGACTAAAATACGCAATCTTGATTGGTTGAACTACCCTTACCTCCACTTGAATACAATGGTTTATCAGCTGATTGCAACTTCCCTATACGATGCTCCTTTAAAAATCCAGAAGGTATATACCCTCCACTACATTCCTGGCTGTAACTGTGCGCTCAATAACAGATTAAGATTATAACAGATTATATTACAGGATTCAAATTATACTAAAAAATGACTGGTGCCATTTGGTAATTCTGGCAATAAAATTAACCGCTTGCAGACTGCAAACTGAAATGGTTAATGCACCAAAAAATAAATTGTTGTTTTTAAACTCTTGAAGCCTCAAATGAAATATACGTAAACTATATTTTGACACTATAGAAATTTCATTAATGACCAGACATTTGTTGAAATACGCTTTGCGTCTTTTACTCTCTAGTCTTTTCCCGGTCATTGTTTGATAAGGGCGTCTTTAATCTATGAGACTGGGAGGCGGCAGTACAGACAATCATCTCATCAAGTTCATGGATGAAAATCTAAGATCAGTTAAAACTCGATTTGCATATTAAAACGCAATCGGTCTGCCAAGTCGTATCTTGGTGGAACCCACCTAAAACCTCAATTTTAGCCGTTGACCTATAGGTTTAAAATTAAGTTTTCCTGCTCCCAATCCTCCATGTTTTCATACTTTTGGATGCAGGAAAACATAACAGTAAACTTACGAGTCAAGCGTTAATATCGGGTTTTTTGATATTTTCCACAAGATATGACTTGGCGGACCGATTGCGTTTTAACAAGCGAATCAAGATTTAACCAATCCTAGATTTTCATCATTGAACTGAATGAGATGATTGTCTATGCTGCCGTTTCCCGGTCTATATTTCGAAGAGCATTTTTCGCAAGACGAAACTCTTTTTATTGTCAGTTTTCCAAATTGATACTTTTTCATGCGAGCAATATCTCTTGTCCTTTTACTCACGCTTAAATAAAAACAAGAGGGTAAGTGTGATCGCAGATCGCAAAGAGGGTTTCGTTTAATGTCTCCTTCAAAACACTTTAACATTAAATGAACAAACGAAAATTGTCAACAGAAAAATAATCATTCCTTGCATAAATGGCAGCACCATTATATTTAGGAATGCGCCTCCTTTAAGGGGGCTCAAGGCTTGATCGATACGGAAAAACATGTAAACAGAGCTCTCATTTCGAGCCCATATAAAAACAAAAGTATTCAGTGTAATTAATTTAAACTTTCTGATATTTTAAAGGTATGTTTGTAGTCTTATAAAATTATAAAATGAAGTACTTCAATGTAATATAATAAGAAATATAGCAAAATTTATGTAACACAATTTTCAAAAAAAAAAAAAAAAAAAATATGTGTTATATCACCACCCGCAAGATATCTTAACGTTGAATTGACATAAGAACCTAATTTTTGCTTTAAAATGATCCGGAAACTTTACTCTATAGAATGAATTAAGGATATAACTATCACTCATAAAAAAATATATATATTATTAAAAACTCTCAAATTTGAAAATTTAAAACCCCCCTAAAAATAGAATTTTTTTTCATTAAAAATACTCAAAATATTAAACTATCTAAAATATATTAATCCATTCTATAGTTAATGATGTTATATGCATGCAAAAAAATAAAAAAAAATTAAGCCATTCTATCAAATAGTTTATTTAGATCTTGGTGTTAGTCGTCAAAAATCAAGTTTTGAGAAAACGCGACTTAAAGTTGAAATTATATGGGTACGGCTTTGAAAGTGTTGATACATAAATGCTTATAACTCCGTTAAAAATGCAAATATTTTTATGCGGTTTTTTGCATTGAGTTCAGAAATAATCGAATAATCAAACTAGATCATAAAAAACCCGGTTTTTTGAAAAGTTTTCAAGCCCTGAGCCCCCTTAAATTATCCACTTCCTATTTCAAATTTTTATATTTAACTAATAATATTTATGGGAGAACTTCGTCAAAAATCACATTTAAAATGATAAAAATCGCTGCAGGTTTTTAAAAAAAATTGCGACCCTACTAATTCAACGAAACCCTTATGAGCAAAAATAAAATATTGCAAAGCTTAGCATAAATTTAAGGGCGACCAAACTGGTCACCAGAGGCGGCTAGTAATTTTAATGAATGCGAATTTAATAAGTTAAAAAAAATATTTCATTTCGTGCGCTAAAATAGATGATAAATATCACGGAGTAAGAAGTAGGAGGGAAAAGTAGTGTTAAAATTTTGCCATGCGGATTTTTTGACGATAGGGGGCGACACCGCTGAATGTGGGCTGTCGATCGGTGCTTCTGCAATGCTTTTCAATGGAAAAAAATGCTCATTTAAAACTTTTTTTTAAAGAAAAATCTGAATTTTTAGAAAGTTGTAGAAATGAAAATCTGGTTAATTGAAGTTTTCTTCACAACATACATATATTTTTTAAAGGTATTTGGCGTTTCATTTTCTTTTTTAAGCCATTTAAAATACGAGATCATTCTGACAAAAACCAAAGGGCAGGCCATTTAAAAACATTGAATATCGCGGATTAAAATGACTGTTGTAAGTAAGTTGAATATCGCAAAGAAATAGACTTATGAATTTTAGAAATTAAGTATTAATCAAATATTTTGGAGTAAATTTTAATTTCGCGTATAGTTTTTATAACCTTAGACCATTTTAATAATCCATAACTTTGGATATTTATACAATTAATGCATGTAGAATTAAAGCAAATTTTTATTTTAATTATTTGGAGGGAAAAAAAATGTTCTTAGCTCATTCAAAAATTTTTGCTTTTAAATCCCCATCTTTCCCATCCGGACATTCAGGCCCATGTGAAAGGGGAGGAGGGGGGTCGCCCCGTCCGAGAGATTGAGGGAGCACCAAATTTATTCTACCAGCACCATTTTTTTCCTGTTATCTTTACAAGAAGAAAGTATTGGATTCGTATAAATTTTCGAATTCTGGTTTTCGGCGGATTGTACACGTTTTAGGGGTCAGAGATCCCCAAAAACATGTTTTTATAAAATATCTGTCTGTGACGGATATTTTGTGGGTGCTCTATCTCAAGAAAAAATTCACGGAATTTAATAAAAAATGATATTTAGGTAGATCCTGATATAAAATATTGCTTATTAGTTTTTGGCGTAAATCGCTCAGCAGGTGGCGCTGCTATGTTTCATTTTTTACGATTTATGCAACAGCTATATCTCATGCACGGATTGTAATAAAAATGCACATAGTATAGTCTGATAGATAGTCCCTGTTATAAACTGATGCTGATCAGTTTTTGGTGTAAATCGCTCAACAGGTGGCGCTACTATGCTTCTTTTTTTTATGATTTACGCAACAGCTGTATCTCAGGAACTAGCGCACGGATTGTATTAAAAATTTATATTTAGGTAGTCCCTGATATAAATTGATGCTGATCAGTTTTTAGTGTAAATCGCTCAGAAGGTGGCGCTGTTATGCTGCATTGTTTTACGGTTTACGCAATATCTGCATCTCAAGAACTACGCACGGATTGCAATAAAATTTTATATTTAGGTAGTTCCTTATTTAAACTGATCCTAATCAGTTTTTGGTGTAAATCGCTCAACAGATGGCGCAGCTTAGCTGCATTTTTTTATGGTTTACGCAACAGCTGTACCTCAAGAACTACGTACGGATTTTAATAAAAATTTATATTTAAGTAGTCACTGATATAAATTGATGATGATTAGTTTTCGACGTAATATGCTTAATAGATGTTGCTGCTATATTGCATTTTTTATGATTTATGCAACAGCTGTATCCCAAAAACTAATGCACAGATTTTAATTTAAAAAAAAAAAATGATACTCAAGTAGTTCCTGATATAAATTAAAGCTGATTAACATTTGGTGTAAATCGCTCAACAGATGGCGCTGCTATGCTGCATTATTTACAATTTCCATAACAACCATACCTTAAGAACTAATGCATGGATTTTTATAAAATTTTGTATTCAGTTAATACTTGATATAACATTGTGCTGATTACGTTATGGTGCAAATTGCTCAACTGGTGGTGCTGCTATGGTGCATTATTCGTGGTTATCGCAACAGCTCTATCTCAAGAATAACTACACAGAATTACACAAAACTTTAGATTCTGTTAGACACTGGTATAAAATAAATCTGATTAGTTTTTGGTGTATATCACTTAACAGGTGGCGCTGTTAAGCTGTATTATTTACAAGTTCCACAATAGCTATATCTCAAAAACTAGTGCATGGATTTTTATAAAACTATAGATTTAGTTAAGCCCTGAAATGGATTAATGTTATTCAGTATTTTGTGTAAATTGCCTTACAGATGGCGCTGTTATGCCGCATTTTTCATGATATCGCAATAGCTGTATCTCAAAATCAAATGCATGAATTTTCATCAAACTTCAGATTCAGTTAGTACCTGATAAAAAATGAATAAGAAGTAATAAATACTACTTATAAATGCTATAAAAATGCATAAAAAATCTTTGGCTAATTAATGTTTTGTAAAATGCACAAGTCTTTTGCACATTAAATAACTTTGTATTTAGACACAAAACAAAGTCTGTGTTTTATTATTCCACATAACATTTAATAAATATATACATTAAGATCTATATACAATAACAAAATTTCAATTTAAATATAATTATAAGCAAATAGCTTTATATTAAAGCCTAAAAAACATCATTCACTTGTTGACTCGGAATAAAGAAGGTGGGTTAATTAGGGCCATTTTTCACCCATCAGCACCTAGGCGTTTTTTCATTACACGACATTTTTTTCATTATTATACCTCATAACAAGTAAGAAAGTAATAATATCTTGAATGAAAGTTCAATAATTGATGGAAAAATAAAATATAGATTTAAGTAAATATTATGGGTATTAATGAGCATAAACACAATTGTCATTAGTTTTAATCCATATAATCAATAGTAAATACAACATTAAGCGTAATATTAAGATAAATGGAGCTTACTAAGATTATTATTTCAATACATGAAGTATCGGGAATAATAAATAACAAATAATAATAATAATAATAATAATAATACAGTTTCAGACTTTTAGGACAATGTGTTTTAGATTATTTTCGTTATTGATTGCTTCACCAGAATCACTAATGGACCATCCAGCGACCATCCAGCGTCTTGTACAGTATCTTATACTATAATGCGAGCAAAAATTGTGTGTGTGTGTGTGTGGGTAAATTTTATCTGAAAAACGGCTCTAACGATTTTCGCAAAAATTTGGATTTTTCCATTTTCGGGCACGAGAAGACCATTGGGCTAGGTCACATGTTCGAGAAAATTCGATTATTGGATCGTTTTGGGTCATAATGGGTCAAGATCAAGCTATTTATATCTAAAGAACGGCTGGATCGATTTTAAAGAAATTTTCTATCCAATCGTTTTTTGGCACAACAAAACTATTAGGCTGGGTCACATGTTCGAAAAATTTCGATTAGTGGGTCAATTTTGGGTCATTATGGGTCAGGCCATTTTTATCTAAAAAACGGCTCTAACGATTTTGACCAAATTTTATATTTTATCGTTTTGGATTACAAGAAGACCATTGGGTTAGGTAACATGTTCGAGAAAATTCGGTAAGTGTGGGTCATTTTTGGGGTCATTGTGGGTCATACTATTTTTATCTAGCGATTTTCTCACGCAATTTTGACTAAAAATTGCATTCTATGGTTTTCGGGCACGAGAAAAAAATTGTACTAGGTTACATATTCGAGAAAAAATTTCACTTGGTCATATTGGGTCATTAAGAGTCTGGGTCAAGCTATTTATATTTAAAGAACGGCGTGATGGATTATAACGAAATTTTGTATGTAACAGTTTTTTGACATGAGAAAACTAATGGGCTAAATCACATGTTTGAGAGATTTCGACTATGAGGGTCATTTGTGGGTCATGATGGGTCATAATGGGTCATGGTCAACCTATATCTAAAGAACAGGTGGATCGATTTTAACGAAATTTTGTATGCAACATTTTTTTGGCACGATAAAATCATTGGACTAGGTTACATGTTCGAAAAATTTCGATTAACGGGTATTTTTGGGTCATTAAGAGTCTGGGTCAAGCTATTTATATTTAAAGAACGGCGTGATGGATTATGACGAAATTTTGTATGTGACAGTTTTTCGACATGAGAAAACTAATGGGCTAAATCACATGTTTGAGAGATTTCGATTATGAGGGTCATTTGTGGATCATGATGGGTCATAATGGGTCATGGTCAAACTATATCTAAAGAACATGTTGATCGATTTTAATGAAATTTTGTATGCAACATTTTTTTGGCACGATAAAACCATTGGACTAGGTTACATGTTCGAAAAATTTCGATTAATGGGTCATTTTGGATCATAAAGGGTCTGGGTCAAGCTATGTATAATTAAAGAACGGCAGGATCAATTTTAACGAAATTCTGTATGTAACAATTTTTACAAACGAGAAAACTAATGGACTAAGTCACATATTCGAGAGCTTTCGATTATAAGGGTCATTTGTGGGTCTTAATGGGTCAAGGTCAAGCTATATCTAAAGAATGGGTGGGTCGATTTTAACGAAATTTTATATACAACATATTTTTGGCATGAGAAAATCATTGGAAGTAGGTCACATGTTCGAGAAATTTCAATTAGTGGGCCACTTTTGGGTCATTCTAATTTTATCTAGACAATGTTTCGCGCAATTTTGATTAAATTTTGCATTTTATCGTTTTCGGTCACAAGAAAATCATTGGGTTAGGACAGATTTTTGAGAAAATTTGATCAATGGGTCATTTTGGATTATTAGGGGTCAGGGTCAAACTAACTATATCTAAAAAACGGCTCAATCGATTTTATCTAAATTTTGTATCTAATGTTTTTCGGCAGCTAAAACTAAAGAGCTAGGCCACACGTTCGAGAGATTTCGATTATAAGGGTCATTTGTTGGTCATAATGGGTCATGCTAATTTTATATAGAAAATGGTACTCACCATTTTGACTATGCTTTGTATTATATCGTTTTTGAGCAAGCGAAAACCATTTGGCTTGGACACATGCTCGCGAAAATTCTATTAGTGAGTCATTTTGGGTCTTAGAGAGCTAGGGTCATTCTAATTATATATAACAACGACTCAATCAATTTTACCCTAAATTTTTAAACAAAACGTTTTTTGTCACGAGAAGAGTATTGGGCTGAGTCGCATGTTAAACAAATTTATATTAGTGGGTCATTTCGCTTCATTGCTGAATGCTGCCAAGCTAATTTTACCTAAAAATGGCTTAAACGATTTTGATTCAATTTTATATTCTACTGTTTTTGATTACCTGAAGACGATTGAGCTATGTCACATGCTTGATCAAATTTGATTAGTGGCTCATTTTGGGTAATACGGGTCAGGGTCACGAGAATATGGCAAAAGCCAATAACTTGGTGATATTTGACAAAATATTGGCGACATATGGCCAAAAAATCGACTATAAAAATTACGAAAACCAAAACACGTATTTGGAGCCAAATGAAAAGAATGCCTCCAAATTTGGCTATATCTAGCAAAAAATATTGTCTTTCAGAATGTAAAGAATTTTTTTATACATTCTTAAGAGGATTCGAGATCCATGGTTAAACCAATCAGAGTCGAGCTAAAAAAGTGATTTAGATCGATGTCCTTTCGTTGTAAAATTTAAAATAAAATAAAATTTATAAATATGCGCATAAAAACATAGTTTTCTTATTGATTGTTTTTCTAAATAATACTATTATAAACATGTTTTACAGTAATAATACAGAGTTAATGATACAGTGAAAATACTATATCGAGTTGAACACAAAGTTAATTTTGACCGAGCTAAGCTCGGTCTCCCCTGCTAGTATAAACATATTCGATATTTGGTTTTTTAATTTTGATTGAGCGATGGTACATTACAGTAGTATTGTAAGACAGTAACCATAATATGAAAACAACATGCACCCAACAATCTATGACACTTTTGCGTATTTTACACTGACAGTACCATTATGTTATAATGTTTCGCTGTGTTTTTCTCCAAATATTATAGGATTTTAGAATTTGTGCGCTGAAAAATCAAATTTTGGTTACGAGAGCTGTCCCTTAGCATCATCTGTTGAAAACTGTTGCTGCTTAATTAAGAATCTTGGAATTTCATGCAGAAGTTTCAAACAATCCCGGTAAAATCTATCAATATTCTCAACATCATTTGGCTTCCGCCACTTTCTGATATTATATGAATATTTTTTTAATGTGTTGTAAGTATGTTAGCGTAATTGTTCTTTGTTTCCGCGAAGCAAGGAACGATGACATCGAAAATGTAATTTGAAGTAATGACGAATACCATATGCTTAACAAAAGGTCTTCCTTTGTATAGCCAGAAGGAATGTCTCTGAAAGGAATAGTTCACACTCGTCTGGATATAAACATACGTGCTATCGAAAGCAATCATCACAGTATCATTGTTGTCATCCGGAATAAACAATCTTCCTGCTGAAGGCCTCGTATATTTTTCAAAAACTTGTGTTCTGGAGATGTGTTCCATTCTATGGTATTTTAGAACAACGTTCTCAATCAAAGTCTGGTTTTCATATTTTACAGAAGATATTATTATTTTTCTTATATTGAATAATGTAGACAGAACAGACAAGTTTTAGAAGTAACATTGCAAAGTAAGTACGAGATGACCTCTTTATTGAGGAACGTATTTTGGACTTTACAAATTTAAAGATATAGTTAAAATCAGACATAAATATAACCATGAGAATATAATAATAGATTTCGAAAAAGTGTCCCAGTGTATCAAAATCGAGGCCTTCTTTGCTACATTTCTGATATTGGTTTAAATATTTTCATGCATCGCATTTCTTACATCGATGTATTCTCACTTACAGGACTTATATCTTGCAGAGTCAATTTACCGATCAGTAATATGTGTTTTACAGCATCGTTTTCGCGACAAAATATAGATATTAGTTTCTATAAAGGCTTGAATTTCAATAGCTTTTGCTACAATAACGAGGCAGTTCTTACCTTTACATATTATACAACAAGTATTAGAGTTGTGAAAATGAAATATTGATTAAATGTACATTAGGTTTCTTATTTGTGGTCTCATCGACAGTAATCGTTGACGCTCAATCTCTTATTGTTACATCAGAAGAAGAAACAGAAGTATTTAGAGCCTGGAGAGAACGAAATGCATATTATTTGTATTTAGAGCACTATTTAGAACCACTTGGTAATTCTCAGTTTTTCGAACATTTAAGTATCAATATAACTTTATTGTTAGACCAGATACGAAAAGTTTTCTGTGAGACTTTACAGCAATGACATTGGTATCCAAGCATTATTTATTAGTAATTTCTTTAATAAATATTTACGAAAACAATTTTAGAAAACAACATTGACATCTGAACAACGTTAATACTTTTTAAGTACGGCAAAAGTAGTCTGAACGCGCTCCGATAGTAGTGCATTTGATTCTCTCACATTATACATTTTTTAGCACTTTCCAACAAAGTTGAAAAGTGCTTATGCGTTCGGTTTGTCTGGCCGTCTGTCCGACTGTCCGTCTGTCCGTCTGTCCGGATGGCCGTCGGTCCGCGCTCTAACTCCCGTAAATATACTCGGATTGCTATGAAATTTTTATGCTTTATTGAGGTTTACCCTAGCACGAACCCTATTGAAAATGAAGTATCTACCATGATTAGTTTATCTACAGAGAGAATCAAAAGTTTCCCATTACATTACGGCGTATGGGGGAAAAATCGTTAATATACTCGGATTACGATGAAATTTTAGGACGTTATTGACGTTTACCCTAGCACAAGTCCTATTGAAAATGAAGTTTCTACCATGATTAGTTTATCTACAGGGTGAAACAAAAGTTTCCCATTACATTACGGCCTATGGGGAAAATCGTTAATATACTCGGATTGCCATGAAATTTTAGGACATTATTGAGGTTTACTCTAGTACGAACCCTACTGAAAATGAAGTATCTACCATGATAAGTTTATCTACAGAGAGAATCAAAAGTTTCCCATTACATTACGGCCTATGGGGAAAAATCGTTAATATACTCGGATTGCCATGAAATTTTAGGACGTTATTGACGTTTACCCTAGCACAAGTCCTATCGAAAATGAAATTTCTACCATGATTAGTTTATCTAAAGGGCGAATCAAAAATTTCCCATTACATTATGGCCTATGGGGAAAAATCATTTTAAAGGAATTTTAAAGATGTTATACCCTGTCAAACATATTAAAATATGCATTCTATAAAATATAAGGTGAAAATGTAGCTATCATTCATTTATAGGGCCACACAAAAGAATTCCATTAGATAATGGTAAAAGGGGGAATTGTGTGTGACATATTTTAAATATATTAAGCTTTTTCATGTATAATAAAATTTATATATGTCACTGAAGCTTAATGTAAATTATACGCTACTGTCTTGCATAATATGAAGTACATAGCATTGACAGGGCCATACAAAAGATTTCAAATAGTATATTCTTTCCGAAGTACCGTATATGTGTCCGATGATGGCTGATGGAGGGATGAAATGCATTTTAATTATGATATTAGCGTTTATATTTCGCTAAATATATGCACATTATATGGTGTGTATAAATGTTATAGTTGATATACAGGGCTACCCAAAAGAGCTCACCAACGTTACTGAATATGAGCGTAAATTATTTAAACGTGGTTCTTAAATAAGCTATGCATTTTTACGCTGAGCTGCATTCAGTTTACTGAGAAATGTTTGCAGAATATAGATAAAGGGATATACAGGGCCAAGCAAGGAATTCGGTACATGGACGCCTATGAATGATGATTTATGAGAATGTGATTTCAGTTGTTTTAAAAGTGTTTTAGTTTACAATAAATTTTAGCCTAATGCTGACGTGTAATAAGGAACAATGTAAACTACAGGGCTGAACAAAAGTATTCAAGTATGTTTCCATCTAATAGTATGAATTGCTGAAAAAGAAATTTCAAGCTACTGGGTATTTTCTTGCTAAGCTAAATTTTCCCATTATATGAACTGACATATGACATACAGGGCTGTTCTAATGTACTAGAATGCATATTTGGGTATATTTGGCTATACATTATTATTTCCCTAAATAACAAAGTTTTGTTAAAGATTTCATTAAGTGTTGGAAAGTGCTTCATAATCTATGCTTAACGTATGATTTTTCTTACTTGTTTATTTTACAGGTAGAAGCGCACACTGAACCCAAATAAAATAATGTTCATATAAAAGCTTATAAAGAGCAGAATCATTGCATGTCAAAATTAATTGGGTTCATCGAGCGCTTCTTAGTAAAAAATTAATTCAAAGACAAAAAAAGCCAAAATTGCAGAAAAAAGCCAAAATACTCTACTTTCAGGCTATAATTTCCATGACTTACTATTTTATTTATCACGTAAAACTTATATTAAACAAAAATACATATCTTTAACTATACAAAGCCACAGAACAATCATCTGAATTAGAAACTTTTTTTCCCGGGTATTGTTCGTAATACCAAAATTGGTCTTAGCGGATTTTACACTAATAAAAATAACACACGCTGGTTCTTAAACACAACAAATATGGACTGTAGATGCGTTTTATTTCACACTGAAATATGCGAGCCATTGGTCGGCTATCAACATTCCATTATCTTTTTACATTCGAATAAACACAAACTTAAAAACAAAAACATAGAATGCTGCCAAAAACATAAAATAAAAAGAATAAATTACCATGGTAACGAATAATACAATTTCTTACTGGAGCTTTTTCACATAAATGAAAGCAGACGATTTTTACCAAAACATCCTGCCCCCCGTTGAAATCCCTTAGGATTTCAACAAGTGGCTAAGTGGTCTTCTTACAGTTTTACTATAATGAAAAAACAATTAATAACACAAATAAAATTAATGCAAAATATAAAAAATGAAAAAAGAAAGTTTATAGTTCATAGTTTTTAGTTTTTTATAGGAAGGGGACAGAGTTTCACTATTGGTCGATTTATGATACCACTATTAGTCTTAATCGTGACAACTCAAACTCTATTGTCTGAACCTGGATGAACAGTTATTATTCTTCCTAGTTTCCATTTTAGTGGTGAAAGGTTGTCATCTTTGATGAGAACTAAGTCATTAACTTGCAAATCTTTGTGGCATTTTTGCCATTTAGCTCTTTGCTGAAGTTGAGACAAGTATTCTCGGTTCCATCTTTTCCAAAATTGCTGTAGCATGAACTGTCTCACATGCCATCTATCAAGGTGATTTAAGGTACTGTGACTCAGATCTTGTTCAGGTATGGCAGTCAGAGAAGTTCCAACTAGAAAATGGCCTGGTGTTAGAGCAGTTAAGTCTGTTGGGTCAGATGATATAGGACACAATGGTCTAGAGTTGAGACAAGCTTCAACTTGCGTAACCAGGGTTTGGAATTCGGGATAAGTTAACACAGTATCACCAACGGTTTTCTTAAGGTGCGATTTCATTGATTTTACTGCAGATTCCCACAGTCCACCAAAGTGTGGAGCTGAAGGCGGGTTAAATGTCCAAGTTATTTCCTCTGACGACAGAAATTTGTGAATTTCTTCATTCTGCTTGCACTGCAATAGATACTTGTTGATTTCCTTTTTTGCACCTTTGAAGTTGCTTCCACAGTCACTAAAAATCTCAAGAGGTTTTCCTCTTCTTGCAATAAATCGTTTTAATGCACTTAAGAATGCTTTTGTTGAAAGATCTTCTACGACTTCAAGATGGACTGCTTTGATAACGAAGCAGACAAATACACAGACATATGATTTAAATGATTTTGATCCACGTCCAGCACGATATTTAATCATGTATGGTCCTGAGAAATCTGTTCCAACTCGATTAAATGGTCGTGATTGTGTTACTCTGGATACTGGAAGATCAGCCATTATTTGTTTTGCAGATTGAGCTCTGTATCTACAACACGTAACACAAGTTCTCACTATTTTACGAATAGCAGATCTGGCAGCAATGATCCAAAATTTCTGCCTAATTAATGAAAGAAGAAGTTCTGGAGCTGCATGCAAATATTTTTCGTGAAAATGTTGAATTATGATCTTAGTCACATGATGCTTTGATGGTAGTAAGATTGGATGTTTTTCATTCTCTGACAGCTGTGCATTTTTCAATCTCCCTCCGACTCTCAATATTTTGTCATCATCTAAAATAGGACACAAACAAATGAGACTGCTATTTCCAGGTAATTCTTTTCCGGTTTCTAAACAGTGGATTTCTTTACTAAAGTTCATCTCTTGAACTATTCTAATAATGCAACGTGTTGCGGCTTGAATTTCTTTGCTTGATAAAAAGGATGTATTTCTTTCTGGACGTGTTACCTTAGAGTTGGAGATGAATCTCAATATCCATGCAAATATGCGTTGCAACATTGGAAATGAGGATATTTTCGATATAATATCAAGTTCCTTTGCAGTTTCAGAAATTACAAGTGATGATGTTTTCCGTGCTTCTAGTAAATCTTCTTCATTTATGGGAATAGGTTTATTCACTGGAACCTCACTGCTTCTTAACCATGGTGGTCCATTCCACCACAATTCATGAGACAGTAATTCTGCTGGAAATAATCCACGAGATGCACAATCAGCAGGATTTTCTTTTCCATCTACATGGCTCCAATTTTCAGCTGGTAATAAGGATTGAATTTCTGCAACTCTATTGGCTACAAATACTTGCCATCTTTTAGGATCTGATGTTAACCATGACAACACAATTTTTGAATCACTCCATGCGCGCACTAAATCTGGTTTTATATGTAATGCTGATTTAATAGCTTGTATTAAATGTGTCAGTAATACTGCAGAACATAATTCGAGCCTCGGAATCGTGATGGGCTTTAAGGGTGCCACTCGAGTCTTTGCTGCTAAAAGTTTCACATCAATGTTTGAGTTATTACAAGTTTTAACATAAAAAACGGCGGAATAACCCTTTTCTGAAGCGTCGCAGAATCCATGAAGCCTGCCTTCCCCATCGAGAATAATTGGGCAAGACGACTTTTCTGGGTATATATATGGAATTTAAGAGTTTGACTTCATGGCACAAAATTTTCCACTTTTGGTTAATAATTTCTGGTACTGGATCATCCCATGATAATTGTAATTTCCACAGCTGCTGAAGAATAATTTTAGTTAAAATTACAAAAGGTGCAATCCACCCTAGTGGATCAAAAAGCGTTGATACATATGACAAAATAATTCTTTTAGTAGGGACATTTTGATAATCTATATCACTGAAATTGCATTTGGACATATCATTATGAGGATGCCATTCAACTCCTAGAACTTTTATGGCCTTATTGTCCACTATATTATGTATATTATCATTACTTATGTTTGTAAACTGAGCGTTTTTCAACAGTGATAATTCATTTGTGCACCATTTATGTAGCTGAAAACCACCTTTTCCTAGCATATTCTGCAATTCATTTATCAATTCCGTACCTTCCTGACTACTCTTAACACCGGTTAACACATCATCAACATAAAAATCTCTCAAAACTATAGTCTTTGCTTTTGGAAAATTAAGACCCTCATCCATTGCTAACTGATTCGAACATTTTGTTGCAAGATATGGTGCAGCCGCAGTTCCGTATGTTACTGTATTTAAGCGATAAGTTTCTATTGGTTTTTCAGGACTATCTCTCCATAAAATTCTCTGAAAATCCCTATCCTTTTCATGAATTTTTATTTGTCTATACATCATTCTTACATCAGCTGTTATTGCAATATTATGAAATCTAAATCTCAATAAAATGCAAATTAAATCATCTTGTGTTTTAGGACCTATCATTAGAGTGTCATTTAAAGAAACACCTGTTGTGGTTTTAGCACTCGCATCAAAAACAACTCTTAATTTGGTAGTTAAACTCGAATTATTCAAGACAAAATGGTGTGGAATGTAATAATGTTTATTCTCCAATCCATGATCTCTGTTTGAAAAAAGATCCATATGCCCCAAATTTAAATATTCTTTCATAAATTGAACATATTGATCATAAATTTCTGGCATGGATAGTAATCTTTTCTCAAGATAAAGAAATCTTCTATACGCCATTTGACGAGAATCACCTAGACTATCTCGATCATGTTTAAATGGTAATGCGACTGAATAGCGACCTGATTTTTCTCTAAAATGAGAATTCTCAAAGTGTTTTTCACAAAGTTTTTCTTCAAGTGTTAAAAGTGGCACATTTGGAATTTTTTCTAATTCCCAAAATGAACTTATTAGCTCATCAGTTTTTGTACTTAAATGATTTACATGTACTGGGTCCTTTGCTAGCGTTTCAAAATTTGTAGTACCTGAGATTATCAACCCAAGTCTCGAATTTAAGGCAAATGGAAGGTTAGGTTCACGTTTAACAAGTTTCCCAGTCATTAAATGCATAAATACATTTACACCAAAAAGAATATCAATTTTTTGTGATTTATAAAATAACGGATCAGCTAACATTAAATCACTAAAGTTATCGCAAATGTTTGAAGGCAAAGACACATAGGGAAAGTTATCTGTGATTTTGTCCATCACGAACGCTGATGTGGATACTCTGAGATCACTTTTGAAGTGAGAAGTGAATAATAAATCGACTTCTCCATCACTCACAGTATTAAATGTTCCTAAACATGAGACAGAAATAGAACTGTCTTTCACTTTTAAACCTAATTTGTTTACACATTCTCGAGAAATGAATGATCTTTGAGAACCTGTATCCAACAAACATCTACATTTTACAAACTCTTGTTTATAATTTTGAACTTTTATTAATGCGGTACATAACAAAATATGAGTCTTTTGATTACTCTTTGCGTTTGACTCATAATGGGAAGCACACACTGTAGACGACACATTCTCATTTGCTGACTCAACTTTTTGAGGGATAAATTCTTGTGCATGTGGTGACATACTACTATTTGAACGACTCTTATTCCTTGAATAATCTACCATATACAAAATACTGTGATGTTTCTTAAAACAATGGTGGCACGTATTAAGACTCTTACATTTGTTGAGTAAATGCATGTTAGATAAACAGTTGAAACAATAATGATTTTGCTTTACAAATTCTATTCTTTGTTGCACAGGTAAATTAAGAAATTTTGAGCACTTAGCTAAACTATGATCTTCTTTACAATAACCACAAACCGAGGTAGCCACAAAAGTATTATTCTTATTCGAAAATGTAGGTTTAGATACCTTATTTACAGCTAGTTTACTATTCTGAAGAGTTCTTGCGTAATTTTTAAGAAATTCAATTAATTCACTAAGTTTTGGAATATCATTGCTTTTAAGCTGGCGTTCCCACCATAATTTTGTAGAAGTATCCAATTTTTGCAAAACTAAATACGTCATTAATGTATCCCCAAATTTATCAATGCGTTGGTCCAATATTTCTAACGAGCGAATTATTTCATTAACATTGTCAACTAAATTTAAAATAGCAATAGCTGATTCTGTTTGAAGTGTAGGTAAACTCAGAAATCGTTTAATATACGCAAAAATTTGCTCTCTCTTATTTGAATATCTTTCATCTAGCAAATTCCATGCTAATTCAAAATTAGAATCCGAAATTTGAATAGAATGGATGACGCGATATGCTTCACCTTTTAATGAAGCCTTCAAATATTGCAGTTTTTGGGCATTTGAAATATTTTTATTGCTATTTACGCAAGCATTGAAAAGATCCTTAAATCCTATCCATTCTGTTATATTACCTCCAAAAGTAGGTAAAGATAATTTTGGGAGTTTAACATTTTCAAAAACTTCTTCTGTAACTTCACTAGATTTATTTTCACTTTTATTTAACTGAGCATTTTGAATTTTTAATATTTTTTCACCTTTAAATTTCCATAAATCAATTTTATCTGAAATTTCTTGAGCACCGTCTATTTCGCTCTCTAACTGTTTAGGATCTTTAATTAAAATTTCTATTTCTCTATCAATCTTTTTTAACTCAGTTTCCTTCTGTTTTAACAACTCAATGTTTTCTTCTAAATCATTCACATTAATTTCATCCACCGCAATAATATTTTTAATTTTCTTAATATAATTTGTAATAGTTCTGCGTAAAGCAGCTCGTTTAGTTTTAAAAGTGTTCAAGTCAGTCATTTTTATTACATTAAACCAATAAAAGTAATTCTAAATTGTACTAATTCTTTTTTACACATAAAATCGAATGCCAAATTAACTCACCTTCTCTTTTTTTTCCCTTGCTATGAACGTCAACACTGAAAAGGATTTCGGAAAAATGTTCTTTTTTTACACTGATAATTTTCACTAGCTCCGGCTAGACTTGAGACCAAAAATGTTCGTAATACCAAAATTGGTCTTAGCGGATTTTACACTAATAAAAATAACACACGCTGGTTCTTAAACACAACAAATATGGACTGTAGATGCGTTTTATTTCACACTGAAATATGCGAGCCATTGGTCGGCTATCAACATTCCATTATCTTTTTACATTCGAATAAACACAAACTTAAAAACAAAAACACAGAATGCTGCCAAAAACATAAAATAAAAAGAATAAATTACCATGGTAACGAATAATACAATTTCTTACTGGAGCTTTTTCACATAAATGAAAGCAGACGATTTTTACCAAAACAGGTATATGATGGGCGAAAAATAGCCCTTATTGACCCACCTCCTTTAATTTTTCCCCTTCGCCTTTTTTTTTTTTTTTTTTTACTGTCATAGACTGTTTTACATCCACGAACACAGCATTTATATCCCATCTTAATTTATTTTATGAAATATCAATATGAAACATAAAAGAATAAAATAAAATATATTTTAATCCGAACAAATGCATCTTAGGCATACAATCATATTGAAAGTCTGCAAAGACCAGCCTACCACGTATTTCAGCGCCCTCATTATTTACCAAAATTTCACTTTGTGTTTTCGAAGAATCATGCGTATTAAGTTTCCCTCCTGATTCCTACTCCGTGATAAATATGATGTAAAATGTAATATGGTGAAAAAAAACAACAACAAATAAGTGCTTTTTTCACGTGATTTATTTAATCCATTAACTTATGTTATTTACATAATAATTTTTATATCTATTTAAACTTGCGTGCAACAATTAGAAAGAAAAAAAAAAAACAAAAAAAAAAAAAAAAATGAACCGAATGATTTTAAAAATATTTAAATTAAAATAATAGTCTTTTTCAAAATTTTACGATTTGCTGTGTGACAAGAGGTATTCAACTGTAAGTACACAAAATTTGAACGCTCTGACTTATATAGTTTTGTGTACGGACTTTGTGACAGACAGAGGACAGGGAAGAATAGGGTTTCGTCAGATGAACGAAACCCTAAAAACAAAAATATTTAAATAAAACTTAAAGCTATTCAATTGGAAGAAGAATAAATGTAATACAGTGAAACAACCTCATTGTTACACCTAAACACTTCGCTATAAAAATACCGAAATTCACGGAATCTGTATAACGTAATACACAAGCATAAAATGAAAAATGTACATGAAATAGAAATATTGAAAAAATCTGCATTAATTCGAACAATAACTTTTTTTCATATAGTGTAAACATACATCAAAAGTTTAATTTGAATATCACTTGTTATGTTTGAAAGAAAAAGAAGAAAAAAAAAACCCCTGAAGCTTAGCCTTTTTTTTTTAAAATTCAATATTGCTTATTCTTCATTATTCAGTATTCCTTAACTTTGTAAATGTATGCTATATTTGTTTGTACAAATTTCTTAAAAAAAAAAAAGAAAAAAAAATCGTCTGTTAAAATTGTCAAACTTTTATAAGTTCTCGAGCATCTGAAACATTTTTGTAAAATTGAAATCCTCTTTTGCAGTGATTCCCAGCCTTTGTTGGTACGCGACCCACCTTTAAATAAATAATAATAATAAAAAAATGCATTTTACCATAATAAAAATGTATATCAGTACAGAAATTATTATATGACCTCTATACGCTATCAATTATTCTATCCTACGAAAAAGGCAAATTTTCATACGAAGGATACATTATCAACACAAGAATTCATAATCCCAATGTGTGTAAGTGAAATAATAATTAAAAGATAACACAAATTACAAAGATAATTAAAAATACGCGTAATTGTTATAGTCCAAGAGGCGACAGTGCAAAAACCTGTGTTATCGAGCCAAGAAAAAAAACCCTTTATTTTATGGAAGAGTAGTAATAGAAGAACCTAATAATTCATGTCTGCCTGAAGCGAAGGGGTGCATAAGCCATATATTAATACCATTAGTGGTTCACTCATAGGTTTAATCCTTTGGGGACGAGCGACACGTATACGTGCGCAAAAAGGCTTAAGAATCCTTGTTTATCCCCACCAGTAAAATTTTACCATAAAAATTGCCTTATTTAATCGGAGTATTTTTTTTTTTTTAATAAGGTACAAATTTCTGTTTTTAAAAACCGGTGACAAAACATTAAAAATTTTGTGAAAAGCTCCCGTTGCGAAGGGGTTAACATTGCGTTTGCCGTACAATCAAAGGTATGAAAACATGTAAAACTGTAAGCAGCAAAACACACTAAAAATCGCAAAAAAAATTCACGAAAATTTTGAAAATTTCAATATGAAATCCGAATAAACATTTCTGAAAAGAGGACAGAATTTACTTTAGGTCAAAAATTGAATGCCAAAAAAATCGCAACAAATTGCGAAGAAGCGTAAAAATGACATTAAAAAGCGCGAAAAGTTCAAAAATTAAGAAAGTCAAAATTTACTATAATTGGATAAAAGTTTCAAGTTTTCTTTGATCAATGTCGAGCCGCGAATCGCGGAAAAACGCTAAAAGATCACGATAAAAAACGGTTAAATCCAAAAATCGCGCAGGAAAAAAAAAAATATATATAAAATCCCTCCGTGTATAACGATTCCGGGATCAACCCATCCACGAGAAAAAACACTTATTGTGACCAATGACAAATTCCATTGTGAAAAGTTATCTCCGATTTTAAAGGCTATCAATTTTTTGTCCAATGCAAACGTTCCAAAGTCGTAATGGAGCGTTATCATTTGTCAGATTTACAGTTTGAGCTGTAAATGACGTCACAACATTTTACTGTGCTTTGAAATCTTTTCCCTATTTCAAACACAATATTCACACTCTTAAAAATTTGACTCATTTGCTGCAGAACCGCCACTTTTATAGAAAACGATTACTTTGCTGTGTTATGGAGCATTCTCATTGGTCATAAAAGAGACATTCTATAAAAGCTGTGCAGGGACGATGCAGTAAATAGGTCAAATTTTTAGCAGTACACTTTTAAAAATTTGACCCTTTTGCTGCATCATCACTCCCCAGCTTTTATAGAATACACTGTATTTAACACACACAAAGTAACCGTTTTCTGTAAAAGCGTTGGAGTGATGCTTCAGCAACTGTTAAAAATTTGATCCATTTGCTGCAGCATCACTCCACTGCTTTTATATAAAGCGGTTACTTTACTGTGATATTGACCATTCTCATTGGTCATAAAAGGTATATTCTATAAAAGCTGTGGAGTGATGCTGCAACAAATGGGTCAAATTTTTAACAGTGTAATACGGTAAAGTAATCATTTTCTATAAAAGCTGTGTAATGACGATGCAGCAAAACAGTCAAATTTTTAACAGTGTTTAATTAAAACATTTTATTTAAGAAAAGCGAAGGTGCGTTTTAAATACAATATTGTTAAAATTTTTATATTTGTGTTGCTTTATTTATTTATTTATTTATTTTTACAGCCGTGAATGACTTCATTGTCACATAACGAATCACGATTGTTTACTCTTTATTGTTGACATTTGTTTTCGATCTTATAAAGTATTTTCTTTTAAGTATTAGCTAATGGTATAAAATAGCTAATTCACAAATGTTTTAAAATAGAATTATTAGTGCATGTTTTGCATTATTAATGCACGTTAATTTGCATGATTTTTGTGAAATAATTACTGTAATTTTGTGAGTGAAATTCATTAGCTGCATATTCTATGCCATTATTTTACCCATTCAATTAATAATTTGGCTACCCTCTTATATTCGTCTGGAAATGGCCGAAATGGGATATTTTTATTATTTTCTCTCGGTATTTTAAAATATTTTTTGGCTGTAGTTTCACAATGTATTCTTTTATAAATGATATTTTACCTTACTTTATTCTTTTAAAATTTATGCATTTACCATTTGTTCATTACAATCCCTCCCCATCCACCAGATAGTTTTGTTATAATTTTAGACGCAGATTTTATTAATTTTTTTTTTAAAGATTTTTTCCTTATGTTTAATATTTGTATTTTTCAAAATTGTTTAAGCCTAAAGTGGCTATGATTGACCAAAGTTGTTGTAATGTTTTATCATCCTTTTAAAAATGAAAACACGTCATTCTGACGGGCTATCTTCTAGTTTATTATATTAGACTAAAAGTTTAAAACCGAATTCCTTTTTCGTATCTCCAAAAACTACTGATAGGCGACATGTTGAAAACAAATTCCTATTAGGCTAGAAGCCTTAAATAGAATTCTTTTTAAAAATGTCAAAAAATCATTGTAAAAACCGAATAAGGTGGTCTGGTGTAATAACGCCAGGCGGGGTAATAACGCCAAGTGCTAATATTATGCATAATTATGAAATGATCTGGTAAATGACACCCATGTGCTCTGCGCAGAAGGGTTTTGAGTCGTATAAATCGCAAAAAACAGCTTCAAGTTAATTTGTTTCATTTTTATGTCTTACAAGCAACTAAAATTAGCGCTTGATCTAAAATTTGCGAGATGCGTTTTGTGATGTGAAGACTTTTTTTTTTTTTTTTATCCGGAAATACTTTGTTAATTACGTAAATTTGTAGTACATTTCATGGACTTTCAAAATGTTGTTGAAGATACATGAATATTCATACTTCTACTAAGCGTAATACCAACTCAGTGAAAAATGTCCAAGCCGGGAATCGAACCCGGAACCCTTGGAATAGCGCGCCAAGTGCTCTACCATTTAAGCTACGAGGACGATACCCAGCTCAGCATTTTCCCCTTCATATGTTGGTTAAGCTGCAAATCGCAGCACTAGATCCGTCTTCACGAGCACACAAGCTGCGGCGTAACATGAATTTACCGATGCTGGGTCTATAGTGTCTCATGTTACGCCGCAGCTTGTGTGCTCGTGAAGACGGATCTAGTGCTGCGATTTGCAGCTTAACCAACATATGAAGTGAAAAATGCTGAGCTGGGTATCTTCCTCGTAGCTTAAATGGTAGAGCACTTGGCGCGCTATTCCAAGGGTTCCGGGTTCGATTCCCGGCTTGGACATTTTTCACTGAGTTGGTATTACGCTTAGTAGAAGTATGAATATTCATGTATCTAAAATTTCAGGCGTAATTTCATTGCTGAAATTAATCGAGAAATTGATTAATATGATAAATAAATGTTGTTGAAGATTTTGGATATCTTCTCGAGATAATTTGTAATTTAAAATGTACAGCGCAATAACTATAACGGAGTAATAACGCCAATCCTTGGCATTAATACCCCGGTTGATTCCCTACAGTGGCCGAGCTACATCCTAAATACTGATTCAAATAAACACAGTTAAAACTGTGCAATGTTTCTAATAATTCTATTTAAGCGGTCGTTTTTAAGAAAAAAGAAGCTCACGGTCTGATATTCTTTTGCCTCATCCTCCCCCCCCACAGCACACCTTTATTTTTCTTACACTTTCACAAAAAATTGAACACTTTCAACAGCTTAGAATGCAATTTGTCAATTTCTAAGTTTGTAGAGTTTAGAATTGGGCAATCTAAATGCAATTATTTCATCTTATTTTATAGTTTTGTTTGCATGGCGTTATTACCCATATAGGTGGGTAATAACGCCAAATAGCATTGGTCAAGAAATCACGCCATTACATTTTATGAATACATATTTATTAAGTTATTTTTTTTACATAGATAGTCAATGAGTTGCTGTATCAAATCATATATTTGTTTGAAAAATACAATCTAAAACTGAGCCGTGAAAATTGGTAGAACCTTAACGTGGCGTTATTACCCCAGGGTACCTTAATTGCATTAAAAATCGCGAGGAGGAAAAATTGCTGTGTGTTTTGCTACCATTTTTTTACATTAGTAAAAGGAATTCACTTTCAATCTTCTAGCCCAATGTAATAATTTGTTTCCATCTTCAGATAAAGTTTATTTGAAAATTGTGCAGCGATTTTTAAATTTTTCACGATTTTTATTGTAATTTTTGAGCTTTTTCGCAATTCGTACTATTTTTTTTGACGGACCTGGGCAACGCCAGGCAATTTAGCTATAGACCGGAAGGCGGTAGCTCTGGCAATCACTTTATCGAGTTTAAAGATGAAAATAAAGGATTAGTTTAAATCTCGATTCGCATATTAAAACGCAATCGGTCTGTCAAGTCATATCTTGATGGAAAATAACAACAAACACGATTTTAACGGTTGACTCGTAAATTTACTATTGTTCTCCCCTGCACCCAAAAGTATGGAAACATGGAAGATTGGGAGCAGGGAAACATGATGTACACCTATGAGTCAATCACGAAAATCAGGTTTTAAATGGCTTTCACCAAGATTCGACTTGGCAGATTGATTGCATTTTAATATGCGAATCCAGATTAAACTAATCCTAGATTTTTATTTATAAACTCGATGAGGTGATTATCTGCCTACTGCTTCCCGGTCTACCAGTAAAAAAATAAATTCATTTTCATACAATTCGCAGAAATAAAGTCATATATCCATAGCAATAATAACCTCTGCGTTTGAATGCTGTACACGTATGAAAATGGAATAAACTTTGTTATAACGAATATATTTTTGGAAATATAAAGATTAATTTACATGTAATGATGTCTAAAATAAATGTTCAGCGAAAATTTCGATAAGTAGAAAACTTCATTAAACAGGGACTTCTTTAAAGGGAAGTTTCACTATATATAAAGAATTTTGACAAAAAGCCCGACTTATGAATGTACACACAAATCTGGACAGAAGTATTTACTTATCAAAATAACATTTTTAAAAATTTGTAACTTTCACCAAAACAATGCAAAAACCGTTAACTTTTAACTAAAAAGAGAAAATTAAACTTTTCCTTCTATAGTAAAAAAAAACTAGCCTTAAAAGGAATGACTCCTGGAATGATGCTGATGTGGAAGATTTCCGGCACTAACGAATCCGGGTTGTCCACTCCTTCCATGAGTCGAATAGACCAATCAGGAAAGGGCTCCGTCTATGCATCGCCGTATGGGTTACCATAAAGAGAGGAAAGGTTACCATCGCCAACAATCGCCAAGTTTGTCGCCAACTTGGCGATATATCGCCAAATTTGGCGACCAAAATTATTTGTCAAAAGTGACGCCAACTTGGCGATAACTGTAATATTTCGCCAAATTTTTAATTTCTTTACAACACCAGTCGTTTAATACATCATTTGAGAGGTTTGCAACTGCTTATTCATATAATAGATGTCTTGTGTGTTATCCCCCATTCTGCTCCCCAGGGGGGACGCATTTTTAATTTCTTTGCAACACCAGTCGTGTTACACAAGATTTAAAAGGTCTGCAACTGCTTATTCATATTATGGATGTCTTGTGTGTCACCCCTACACTCTGCTCTCCCCAGGGGGATCACATTTTTAATTTCTTTACAACACAAGTTGTGTGACACATCATTTGAAAGGTCTGCAACTGCTTATTCATATTATGGATATGTTGTGTGTCATCCCCCACTCTGCCCCCCAGGGGGGCACATTTTTAATTTCTTTACAACACCAATTGTGTGACACATCATTTGAGTGGTCTGCAACTGCTTATTCATATTATGGATATCTTGTGTGAAACACCCCCTCTGCCCTCAGAGGGGGCGCATTTTGTAATTTCTTTACAACACCAATTGTGTGACACATCCTTTGAAAGGTCTGCAACTGTTTATTCATTTTACGGATGTCTTGTGTGTCACCGCCACTCTGCCCCCCCAGGGGGCACATTTTTAATTTCTTTAGAACACCAGTCGTGTGACATATCATTTGAGAGGTCTGCAGCTGCTTATTCATATTATGGATGTCTTTTGTGTCGCCTCCCACTCTGCCCCCCAGGGGGGCACATTTTTAATTTCTTTACAACACCAGTCGTGTGACACATCATTTGAAAGGTCTGCAACTGCTTATTCATACCATGGGGAATTGGCGAGCGCAGCAAGCAGGGGTAGACAATAATTTGGAATCGCGAAGCGATTACGCGGGGTGTTGGCGAGCATAGCGAGCAGGGGGGCGGGGCCCCCCTAGTCTACCAAAAATAAAACAGACTTCAAAAACTACTGCAAAGTAAATAAAAAAAAATAAATAAAAACATTTTTACATAATTGTTGTAAAAAATTAAATTAAGAGCATAGTATTTACTATGCTTATTATTATATTTATGTATATTAATTTGATTTTTTGGAGTCGATGCCAGTCAGCCAAGTTCAAAATTAAAATTGCTTATCCAATACAAATCGCAAGAAGGTTCAGCAAAAATGTTGCGAAAAAAATTCCATTCTTAACTATCAACTCTGTCAGAATCCTGCTTTTTAAAATGTGGTTGGCTACGATTTTTTAAAAATATGTTTGGACCACTTTTTCATGGTTACCCTGACATTTTCATTATTAAAAAATATTATATACGATTTTTCAACTTCGAAATTGAGTTGCAAACAATTAATACGAAAGTATGAAGCAAATTGTATGGTTTTAAAGAAGCAATTTTTTAAAAGTTATTTTCTAACTATCTTTAAAGTTTTGAACAAAGTATCCCCTCCTTGGAGCTTTTTTAGTCCAATTATTTATTTTCATATAAACTGAATGCATTTCATATGTTCAACTACTGAAACTCCTTACAATATTATCAGCTAATGAATTAACACTACAAAGTCGATAAACAACTGTTTTTTAAGCATTTAAACACAGCAAATCAGTTGTAAATATTAAAGACCACAAGAAATAGTTTTTGTCATGTTATCCTCGACAACTGGAACAAAAACAATTAATATAATATTTTGCTACCAGTAACATTTGAAAGAGATGTTATTCAAAATATTTTTTTAAAAGATCTGGTTTTAAAAAGTACTTTTAAACTGGGGCTACTTAGGATGAAATCAGGCCTGGCACAAGGCAACTCCGAAAAATTGGTTTTCATGTCAGCTTTAAGAAAACGTAAACATTTCCTGTCAAAGTAAAAAGTTAAAGGAAAAATTATGGGTTGCACACATGAGTTGCAGATTAATAAACATAATATTTTGACACTTACCTTATTTGTCTCTCTTAGGCACGTACCGCACTGAGACGACAGGGGAAACAAAGCGCGACGCAGAAGAAAAAAAAAAAAAAAAAAAAAAAAAAAAAAACTGGTCGAATCAAAGAAAGAAATTGTTTCAAATAAGTTTTTTCTCTGAGATCAATCAGACATGTCTTATTTGTCGTCTTAGTGTGTGACTTGCCATATACAGATTATTTCACTCTAGCACGTTTGACATTGGTTTGAGGCCTATAGCAACTATGGCTTTCCACTCGAATGATCAATGACACACAGAGACAATGACAACTCAGAGGTATTTTTATTTTGCATATTCCTTACATACTTATTACACTGTAAAAGGACAAAACACCATTCATGTCTTAACTTGTATTCGAACCCGGATCCTTCTGCGTGGTAGAGGCTGCCGCTACTGATCACGCTACTGGGGCGACATCATTTGGAGAGTTAAAATCTAGTCACGAAAACAGTTTTTTACAAATTTTTCATCCATTGCTCCAGAAGGCTGGCTCCATAATATACTTACATGCACCCTCCTACTAAACAAACTAAGACACATCTATAACCACCATTTCAAATCTCAATTCTAACAACGTGTAGCCTGGGCATGCAACAGTTTCTGCTGCTACTTCTCAGTGCTACAATTGTCGCACACACATCCGCTCATTGTCGCGTAGGGGGTCTGTTCCCCGGCTGAAAGATTCCTATTCAAGTACGATACTTCGTTATCGTACGAACGCACCTCATTTGCTACGCTTCACGTGCAATTTCCAACTTGTTTCATCAATTTTTCGTGAACTTCAGACAGTATAATTTAAGGAAAAAAGTTTTTGATCATTGCTTGCTTCAAAGAAGACGTTCTTTTCAATGCTGCCATATCTCGAATTCTTCTTAAATACATTAGTTAAATAAGTTAGTTTAAATGCGTTACTGAATTGCAATGATAGGAGTAATGGAAAATAACTGACGGATGGGCGTGATCGCTCCTGCAGAATGGCTACCATAAAAGAGAAAGAATGCAGGTCTTACTACTCTTTAATAAAATAACTTATCGTTAATTTGCATCATGTTTTACTAGCTTGCATTTTCTTATAAAATTAGAGTCGAAAACTTATTTTCACATTAGCGAAAACGTATAAAAAGAAAACAAAATCATGGTCGACTAGAAAAAAAGTTCGTTATAACCGATTTTTAAGATTCTGGAGGTTCGCTATAAAAGGATAAAATAGCATTAAATACAATAGGAAAACGGACCAAAATGTTCGTTCATTATATACGGGAGTTCGTTATAAATCGGGTTCGCTATAACGGGGTTCGACTGTATAGACAAACGTTCGATATTTTATTTAGTATCGATCGTAAAATAACGCAGGCATTTTAGAGATGCATTGCAATATTTACATAATCGAAAACAGATTTCTCGTTTCATCCTCTTCCTGCAAATGCTTTTTTTATATCTATACTCAGTATGTCCTGTAACACATTCTTTTTCTGCATAAATGTGTTTTAAGACATTTATTCTCGGTGTTACATTGTTGTTGATCTGTTGTTGAATTCAAATATACTGCAGACCATTTATTGTACTGTGTGCATTGTATCAGATTTTTAAATAACATTACAGATAAGATATATTCCAAAACGGCGAATAAAAAATATTGCAAAAACATTCGCTGTTATTTGATGATTTGACGGTATTTTTGAATATACATTTCCTATACGTTAAAACATTATAAAAAGAATGTTTTTGAATTTATTTATTTATTTATATTATTTAATAATAAATGATAATTTTTAAAAGGTAATTAAAAAAAAAACTTATAAAAAGACAATATTTAAGGATTTATAAAATTTTACTCAAAATACACTGTAAAAAAAAAAAAAAAAAAAAAAAAAAAAAATGTTTTTTAATTACGAAAATATGCTAAAATCATGAAAATATACAATACACTTTTCTGAGTTCCTTAAAATTCCTAAACTTGTTCCTTTATCTTTAGAAACATCACAAAATAATTTATTTTTGAAATTTAAAGAAAAAACTAGTGTGTTGTAACCATCACAAAACTTTCTTCTATTTAAATCACGTCAATTAAACCATTTAAAAAGTGCAAATAATTAGACCGATTTAGCGCATAGGTATATATATATATATGTATATATATATATATGTATATATATATATATATGTCTAATTATGTTATATATTCTAGTGTAACAGAATCTGATATTTGATGAAGTTCTTTGCATTAGTTCTTGAGATATAGCTATCGCAAAAATCGTGCAAAATGTAGCATAGCAGCGCCACCTATTGGGCAGTTCACACCAAAACCTTATCAGTGGCAATGTATCTCAAGGTATTGCGGAATCTGAAGTTCGGTGAAATTCTGTGCATTAGTTCTTGAGATATAGCTATCATGAAAATCATGAAAGACGTGGCATGGCAGCGCCACCTGCAGGCCAATTTACACCAAAACTTAATCAGCGTCTATGTATATCAAGGTCTCACAAAATCTGAAGTTTGGTGAAATTCTGTGCATTAGGTCTTGAGATATAGCAATAATTAAAATCATGAAAAACGTAGTATAGCAGCGCCACCTGCAGGCCAATTTACACCAAAAACCAATAGGCACTAATTCATATCAAGGTCTAACTGAATATAAAATTTTATGAAATTTCGAGCATTAGTTTTTCAGATAGAGCGCCCACAAATTTTTTGTCACATACAGACAGACAGACAGACAGACAGACTCACAGACTCACAAACAGACATTTTCTAAAAATAGTCAAAACGTGTTCAGGACCTTGTAAAACGTATAAATCCGTCGAAAACCGGAAGTCGAAAATTTTCATGAATCCAATACTTTCTTCTTGTAAAGATAGAAGAAAGTAAAAAATATTTAGTTGCCTGTACACTGTTAAAAATCTTGTCCTAGTTTGAACCAAATTTTGGTGCTCAGTAGGATTGGACATATTCTGCATCCTTGATTTCTATTACACAGGAACTAACTTGTAGTAAACCTCAGCAACGTATATCAAATTTATAAAATGTGAAATAATTTAATCTTATTAAAACGCGCCGCAAAATATGTTTCCCTCTGTACCATTATATAATGGAATACTTTTGTGTAGCCCTGTAAATCAATAACAAATATTCTTTGCACTATAGATTGTACAGAATGTATATTTTAGTATAAGTTTCATACATGCATATCAATTTTATTATGATCGAAAGAGTGTAGCACCATCAAAATTCACTTTAAACTATTTTTCCCCATCGGTCGTAATGCAACGGAATACTTTTTATTATCTCCGTAATTAAATTATGATTTTCATAAAATTTGAATGAAAATTATGTAACAATTATATATTTTAAATTTCAAATAATTCGGTTAAGTAGTTTTTGCTCTGTTACAGTATGCGGACAGACGGGCGGACTGAACGATGAGTATAGATGCTGCGTATTAACATAATTACGAACACACCTAAAATTGGTCTTTGTACAGATCGACCTCGGCTACTCAATGACGTATACATACACACACACACAAAAAAAAAAGAGCAATGCAAACGAACTATTTTAAAATAATTATTCTACAGGATTAACATTAGCTAACAGGTTTTTTTTCGCGTAGCTTCTTAACATTAGCAAGGTGAATTGTCTGATCAACATTCTTAACTTTAGATATTGTAATATATGGTGTCATTAGGCTTCGAGAGAGTAAAGCCAAATTAATTTGCAGATGCATAACCACTATGACCAGTATTACATAAAAAATAGTGTTATATCATAGCGTTAAGTGTGTTCTTAAATCAGAAAGGACAACTTTGTGATATATACTTTAATTTATTTTTGTTCAGAAATGCATGAAAATAGCAGGTGTTGTTATTCAGAAACTGCCTAATTGCACTCAGTTTTTTGTTTTTCTAAAAACGCAATAGATCGTTCACAACAAGCCTTCAAAGTTGACGTTTTTGAGCACATTTCCGGACGAAAGCAGAAAAACCGGTCGAAAAGCAGGAGAAAAACAGGTGATCACGTGATCGAAATAGCTTAGAACTGGATAGGTAATTTAATTATCATAAAATGGAAAACTAAGTTCGATTCGAAATCCCTTTCATAGTCAGGCTTTTTATTACTTACCCATCATACGTAGTATAGGGTAAGTCTTGCAATCGTTTTGAAAATCGAAAAATTTTTTTTGACGGAGTTACACGTTTTAGATAGTGGAGATTCCGAAAAACATATTTTTAGAAAAAAAAAATTGCCGTCCGTCTGTCTGTCTGTAAACGCTCTATCTCCCGAACAAATTGAGATAGAGACTTGAAATTTTGTATGTAGTTAGTATGTAAGAATGGGACGGAGCCTATTTAATATCAGCAACCTCGATTATCCGGAACTATTTTTTTCAGACTCTCGAAAAAATCGTTCTGATGAAAGATGTATAAAAATTTTCGATTGTTTTTGTTCTAAGGATTGGACATAAAAGGCAATAAAATAACACACATTTTGCATATAAAACGAAGTCGATCGGATTATTAGTTGCCGAGATATTTGTAATCCTGTTTTCCACATTCTTCGATTTTTCATGACCCTGTATTTCATTCAAATTTCAATTCAGAGGTATATTTTAATTGGAAATGAGACTCTTAATCCGACGCAGTTAATTGCTAGTTAATTAAATTATTATTTTTGGAGTTATAAGGATGTTTCTTTTACGCAGTTTGGTACTACTTGAGTAGTTTGGCGTTTTATATAATTTGTCGAAATTGGTACATCAGCAGTTCTTTAATATAGCATTACTATGTATATTAACACTATTTAAATTTTGTTTATGAATTGCAATGCATTGTATAAATAGTTTTCACATGTTTTATTTTCATATGCATATCCATGATGGGTAAGTATTACGGTGGTCCCCCAACGACTAGTTTTTATATGATGCTTTTGTTAAAAAATTAATTTGTAAATGTGTCAAAACGTTTTGCGCTTCTTGAGCGGAGCAGTTGAGAAACAACTTTAATGAGAATATACGACTTGAAAATTACTTTACAGTTTCAATTTTTCTCTAGTTAAGCATCTTGTCGCTTAATTGACTTTACAGACGCGTCTTGTCTTATAACGCTTCAACGGCTTCATATAAATTGGCTCAAAAAGTCTTGTGGCTTCTGTCTTTTAAACTATTCCTTTTTTTTCCGTGTTAGTGATAATATTTTATTTTTTTATGACACGTTATTGTTGTTTACAATGTTGTTTCTTTCTTTTTTTAGAGTTTCATACGTAAAAAGTAACAAGACGGAAACTGTACGTCTGAGACAACAAAGAAATATATTTGTACCATAAGGGGCTTTGCAAATATAACGTTATCAATTTTTTGGTAATTTTTAAACCCTCTCCTCTTCTTCCGATATCATACGTTATCACCTTTCAAAACCCCTCCCCCCGTTAATGATATCGTTATCAAAACGTATTTTTTTTAAGTATTTATTTCTTTTGTTCGAAGTGATATACAAAACTATTTACATTTATTTATCGGATATTTTTTATGATTCAAATGAAAATAAGTCAATAAAATATCACTTTGCATATGAAAAAACCTTAAATAAAGAACGCTTAAAAGAAATATTACTTAAAAGTAATTTATAATAGCCTTTTTGTTACATAAAGCATTCAACAGTAATAAAGTCCAGTTGAACTTGTCCAGAACGGAGGAAAGGTGAGAGCAGATAGAAATTCTTGACAGCAAAACAACTGGACAATATTCCTTCTCTTTTTCTTTTATTTATTAGTATACACAAGCTTCATTTCAAGTATGTTTCACATATGGTTTTTCGAACCGTTATTATATATGCATGCACATATGAATAAGAATAGAAACGTCAAACGTTGGCGGAAATTCCATATTTTAGGATTAAATTATATTATTTTATTATAAATTAGTGATATTAATTTGCATTTTCATAAAAATAGATGACAGGATAAAACAGGATAACATGCTATTTCGTACCAAAAACCATGTTACAAATAAAAAGAATAAAATTGATTGGATCAAAAAACGATATTGATATCGAAAGACCCCCCCCCCCTTCATCTCTGGAGATATCTTACAATATCATATGGCAGACCCCTCTTCCCCCTAAAATGATAGCGTTATATATGCACAGTCCCTAACTAGTTTTATAAATATTCAGATCTTGGTGCAATAGCTGTAGCACTCTTATGCAAAAATGGATTAATACAAAATTTATTATGATTATACATATATTAAATGCAGTAATACGAAAAAAAATAGGGCACCGTCTTTAATCGGGCGTAATTACAATGGGAACATAGAAATATTACCTATCATGGGGTATCATTGAATTAATTACTTATGATAGGATTTAATAGAATAATCCTCATGATAATCTAGAATCATTATGGGATATCACTATCATGGGATATCGTTTAATCAATTACCTATGATAAGATTCAATAAATTAAAAAAAAAAATTATTAATTTCTTTTTAATTTTTTTTGTTGTATCCGCGATTTGCAATTGTGTATCCGCCATTTGCAATTATCAAATAAATAAAAGTCATCATGAATTTAGATTTGAAACTTCCCATCGCTGATAAATCGAGAGGTTGTAATACATGTGTGCATTAAGGAGGGATTGTTAACAGTATAAGTCCATGTTCTTTGATATTAATAATTAACCTCTTTTCATATAGAAAAAATGCCAAAAATTAAATATTTAGGTACATTAACAATTCCTTACTTCATATTTTTAGATGCCCAATGGTGCCCCATCACATTTAGTTCAACATTACAACTGTTTAGTCAATTCGGCTGAAGAATTTGAATAAAATAAAGCTTATAAACTAAAGATTACATCTTTATTTAAGTGTTCAACAATAAATCAAAATTTTAGGGATACAAAAGTGTCAACAAAAATCTTACAATTTTATTTTCTTAAGTTTAGATTCAAGGAGGAGAAAAATACCTATCTTGCTTAAACAGTACTGTGCATATAAAATGGTGATGCTTTGTATACTTTTAGCACTGAAGCAATAGTAATAAATTGTCATAGACATTCTTTAAAAAATAATTTATTTGAAGGAAAATATTTAGAGTGTTCAAAGGTGCCCCCCCTCACCTTAATGCACACGGAGATTGTTTATGAAAAATTAAATATTTCAAGTAAATACTGAAAGGAGCGTATGAATTGAGCAAAAAGTTTCAACCAATTTCTAAATTATGGTTTATTTAGAATTATCTTTAGTTCTTCGAATTATTTTAAGTCTCATTTCGGAATAATACATGTAATAATAAAATTTAATCAAACTGTGGCTTGAATGGAAGTTTTTGAAATATTCCTTACTATATTATTACTTCTAATATAAATTAGACATGCAAATATCACATGGCATATTTCAGCTATTGCACGAGCAAAGCGGTGGATTTTGCTAAAAAGCTTATAAACAATGGAAAAACATGAATAAAAAGAAAAGCCTGTACATAAAATAACAATAATAATAAAGTTTAAAAAAAAATTAAAAATATGATTGAATAATTTCATCTTAGCGTCAGTCTCTTAGCTGTAATGATTTCATGTCTTGATACTATGCTACAGTTTATTGAAATTTAAGTATGAATTCAAAATTAAACATTTTCGATAGTTTCTCACAACTACTGTATAAAGCTCCTTCCATGTGCCTTATCATGGACATAGCAGTATCTTATTATTGCCTTATTAATTGTTTATCTAAATTACATATTTAATTTATTTATTCATCATTCTATCAAATTATAATTTCTGTTTTCATTAGTTTTGAATTGAATGCAACTTCCAAAAATAAATAAACCACATTCACACATCTAGTTTTTCTTTAACATTTACGAAAATCGAGAACATTAATTAAATCTTTTATCATTCGAGAATCGCAGTGTTTTTCTACCTTCATTTCTGTAAGAGTGCAGCTAAAAATAGCATCTCATCTCTTCAGTTATCATAAGCAATAGAAACGCAATTTGCGTTTATGATTATTTGGAATGTACATAGATTTTTTTTTCTTCAGTGGAATGCTAAACTCTTAGCCGGAACGTATTAAAATTGTTTCTATTTTCGAGCGAAATTGATTTTTGATGCCTCTGATTTTTCCCAATTAAACATTAATGACAGTTTTTTTTTAATTATTTAAGACAGGAATGAACTATTGAAAATAGAGTTTTTCATGTTATGAAGCATTTTAATAACTATTTTCATGTAAAATTGATCTTAAGTCTTTTATTTTTCGGATTATGTTAAGGAGAGAATTCAATTAATTCAGGTTGCATTACATAAAAGGACAGTTTAACACAAAATTGGTTAAAATGTTGATTTTTATTAGTAATTAAATAAAAGTCCGTTTAATTGTGAATATTTCGAAACCTCATTTTTAACAATTCAGTAATTATATCATGAGATATTGTAAATTTTGTTAATGTAACTATTGCAATTCTCCACACAAATGAAAATTTTAAACGGCTTTTTCTCCAAGCTCATGTTTTCTCCACTTTCATGTTTTTAAAATGCTAAGGCCATTTTTTAAATTTGAGATAGAGTTTTAAACTTTTTTTTTTGTACATGTTCTTTATTATTATATGTTATAAATCTGCCTATGACACTAGTCTTCAGGTTGTTTGTTATTTTTTAAATAATAAAAGTATATGAAGATGTGTTGGATTTCATTATTTTACTTTATATGTATTAATAAAAAAATACATTAAAAATAATATGAGATGTATCTAAAAATCCATACGCAGTCTTGTGTAATATATATTTGAAAATTATAAAAAAATAGGCAAAAGTATTAATATTTAAAAAAGTAGCAGAGATTTTAATAAATTCAATTTTTTTAAACTTAAAAAAATTGTTTAACTATGGAGTTATTTTTCTTTCGAAATATACGTTTTCTTTAAACATTGAATTGCAGTGAGTTCGCCATTTAAACCATATTAAAAAAGAGAAGGAAAAATGGAAATGTAAACTGTCTACTTTAAAATGTCGAATTCAGTTGGGATTATAATTAGTTTTAATTGCGCATGGGTTAGTATTTTTCCTGAACAATTTCCGGCTGTGTCCTGGTCTAAAATTTTCGTGTCCTGTGTGAAGCACCTCTGATGATGACAGTGGCGCCAACTTTAGAAAAATATTGGGTTGGCTCAAAAATATTGGCTTTGCTTAAAGATATTTTAATACAATGGTATAACCAAATTGTATTTCTTTGAAGGTTGGAAATTTGGTGAAAAATGATACTTTTAAGTCGAGTTATCATGTTTTAAGATAGTTGCAATTAGTTAAAATTGTGTTCTCATGCGTTTTTTTTTCTTATAAAGATTGTATATATTGTAATATCATCATATCATCAACATGATTACAAGTTGAAACAGCAGAAATTTAAACATTTACATTTCAGTCATTTTGGATATATGGGTGTCAGTCGGAGAATTAAGTCATGCGGTCATTGGCAAAATAAATTTTCTTCAGTAGCGAAAAGTGGAATAATACAATAATGATGATATAAATAACGAAGTAGAATAATGAAACTTTGGGTACTTTAGGATTCAGAATTATTGGGTGGGCTCAGGCCCCACGGGCCCATATAAGTTGGCGACACTGGCTAATGATAATAGTTTTCTTATCCGACGACTTTTAGAAAGGCTTTTACGGTTTGCTTTTGTATTTTTCCTTTTATCGTAGCTGCCATCGTTCTGTAATATGCTTTATCATGCTGTAATCTTTCGCTTTATTGGTCAGGAAAAATTTAATAGAAATTTTTGCCTTATTTAATCGGCAGATTACTGTGATATGAAATGGAAAGTTTACTATAATTTTTTTCCGGGTCAAAAAAAGCGGAAGATGTTGGAAGCTATGCTTTATGAATAATATCCTCCCTATAATAGTAAATATACGCTATAACTCTCAGTATTTAGTAAAATTAGATCTTTCTTTTTATATTTTCAAAAATATCTATCTTCACGAATTCTTTCTTTTTAACAATTCAAAGTTAAAACAATGCATAATAAAATCAAACATTTAAAAAATGTTTTATCATTAGATTTTATTTTGTTACTCTTCTGCTAAAATAATGAATCATCATCACTATACCATAAAATCTCAATATTTTAATATCAACAGCTACTTTACAATCGAATTCATTATTAGACGATTTTTGGAATATTTTGAAAATGTTATTTTAAAAAATATTCAGCTGAAATGTCATAAGAATTTTACCAATTGTAATAAAAATCACCAATATTAATCATTTCAAATTTCGAGATGTCAAAAAATGATTTATTGTTGGATTCGATTTCTTTTAAATGTAATCAGAAATAAAATATCATCACTCCAGGTGTCCTCATGTTTTAAAATTTCACTTTTTCGTCCACGATTAACTGATCTTCAGTCGAGAATTAGATTCAATGCTGAAAACATATATTCGAGATGCTTCTATTTTCAGCTGAAATCGATTTATGAAGTTGTCAAGTCTGATTTTTCAGTTAATCGGAATAACAAATTACATGGTTAAATATTAATTTCCTCTTCTTGGGCGTTTAAAAATAAAATGTAATTAATGGTTTTCAGAGTGAAAATTTGATGTGGATCTTTGAAAAAAAAATGAAAAATAATGCGTGAAGCATGGATTTTAAAACATTTTCTAACACTTCCGAAATACTTCAATGATAGGCTACAAGGTTAAAGGCGTATTAAAAACAAAATGTAATTAAAGGCTTTCTGAGAAAAAATTCGATTTGGATCTTAAAAAGAAAAAAAAATGTAAATGTATGCGTCAAGCATAGATTATAAAACACTTAACAATTTAAAGTTAAAACAATGCATAATAAAATCATATTATTAACATCTAAAAAATGTTCTAGTATTTGATTTTATTTTGTTATTCTTCTACTAAAGTATTTAATCTCCATCGTTATACCATAAAATCTATATATTTTAATATCAAGTTAAATATTCGAATATTAGAATATTTTTAAAATACTTTGAAAATATTATTAAAAAATATTCAGCTGAAATGTCATAAGAATTTGACGAACTGTTACAAAAATTACCAATGTTAATCATTTCAGATTTCGAGATGTCAAAAAATGATTTTTTGTTGGATTCGATCTATTTCGAATGTATTAGAAATAAAATATCATCACTACAGGTGTCCTCATCTTTTAAAATTTCACTTTTTCGTTCACGATTAGCTGATCTTTAGTCTGGAACCTGGTTGAATGCTGAACACATCAAAATTCGAGGTGTTTTCATTTTCAGCTGAAATCGATTTATCGAGTTGTCAAGCCTGATTTTTCAATTAATCAGAATGACAAATTACAAGGTTAAATATTATTTTCCTTCTTCTTGGGTGTCTAAAAAAATAAAATGTAATTAACGGTTTTCAGAGCGGAAATTTGATTTGGATCTTTGAAAAAAAAAAAAAAAAAAAATCGTGCTTTAAGTATCGATTAGAAAACACTTTCTAGCACTTTTAGAATACTTTGATGATAAACAATAATTATAATTCTTTAACGATAAAAACTTTAAAGATACTCATATTTTAAAATAACACTTTTTCGTTTACGATTAGTTGATGTTCAGTTGGGAATTTAGTTGAATTCTGAACACATCAAAACTCGAGATGTTTCTATTTTCAGCTGATATCGATTTATGAAGTTGTCAGGCCTGATTTTCAAATTAATCGGAATGTCAGATTACAAGGTTAAATATTAATTTCCCCTCTTCTTGGGTGTTTAAAAAATAAAATGTAATTAACGGTTTTCAGAGCGGAAATTTGATTTGGATCTTTGAAAAAAAAAAAAAAAAAAAATCATGCGTCAAGTATTGATTATAAAGCTCTTACCAACACATCCAGAATGTTTTAATGACAGGCTATCAGATTAAATATTATTTTTCTCCTTCTTGAAATTAAAAAAAAATGTAATTGACTATTTTCAGACAAAAATTTAATTTGTATCTTAATAGAAAAAAAATTCTGCGTCAAGCATACATTATAAAACACTTTTTAACACTTCCAGAATACTTTAATGACACGTTCCAATGTCAAATTCTATTTTTTCTCTTCTTGGGCGTTTAAAAAAAAAAAAAAATGTAATTAACTGTTTTCAGACTGAAATTCGATTTGGATCTTTAAAAAAAAATAAAAAATCATGATCAAGCATAGATTGTAAAACACTTTTCAACACCTCCAGGAAACAAGGTGATAGGTTACAAGCAAGGTTAGCACACTCCTTGGAATTTCCAAGGATTCTGGCACCACTATTAAAAATAAGAAAATTTACGTTTAATTTTTAAACCACAACATTCGTAATCCCCAACTTCATTCACAGATTTTACGATTTGTCTGCAGTGAAACACTTCGAAAATATTCTTAAAATTTAGTGGTAGAACTGTGCGAACCTTGGTTACAAGGTTAAATATTATTTGTACTCTTCTTGGGCATTTAAAAAATAAAATGTAATTAATGATTTTCAAAACGGAAATTTGATTTAGATCTTTAACAAAAGTGAAAAAAAAAATGTGTTAAGCATAGATTACAAAACACTTTATAATACGTTCAGAATATTTTAACGAAACTCTATTGTTCAATAAGGAGAAAGGTGATATGTAAATAAAGAACTTGAAAAGCATAACAGCAAATTCAGACAGCAAATTTAAATTGAAAAAAAAAGGAGTCAAGTAATTGCTTTAATGACAGGCTATAAGGTTAAATATTATTTTTCATCTTCTTGGGAATTAAAAATGTAGTTAACTGTTTCCAGACGAAAATTTGATATATATATATGCGTCAATACATAGATTATAAAACACTTTTTAACACTTCCAGAATACTTTAATGAGAAGCTCCGAGGTCAAATGTTGTTTTTCCTCTTCTTGGGCGTTTTAAAAACAAAATGTAATTAAGTGTTTTCAGACTGAAATTTGATTTATATCTTTTAAATAAAATGAAAAATCATGCGTCAAGCATATATTGTAAAACACCTTCCAACACTTCCAGAAAACAATGTGATAGGTTACAAGGTTAAATATAATTTGTACACTTCTTGGGCATTTTAAAAATAAAATTTTAATTAACGATTTTGAAAACGGAAATTTGATTTAGATCTTTAACAAAAATGAAAAAAAAATTGTTAAGCATAGATTATAAAACACTTTATAACACGTTCAGAATATTTTAACGAAAATCTATTGTTTAATAAGGTGAAAGATGATGTGTATATAAATAACTGGGAAGCGCATAACTCGAATTACCATCAATAGTTGGAAAAATTTCCTAAGTGTTTTCAACAGTCTTGTATATGATCAACAGGACTGCTATAGTAGGGTGGAGCTTATTTTTTAAGTTTGAAAATATAATCTTCTCATCCTCTAAATTTGTTCCTTTTTATGAAAAAATAAATCAGGCAAAATATTAATGCATTTGAACAATATTTAGAGGTAGCTCAACAATGGGATAGTTTCTAACACTTCTTCTTTTTAACACTTCCAGAATACTTTAATGACACGCTCCAATGTCAAATTCTATTTTTTAAAAGATATTTATAAAAGAAAATTATTTAACAAAGACTTAATTCGTGGACAAATAATGTTTGAGGTAACTAAGAAATATGAAAAAATAAAAAATAGGTTTTAAAGCAGGACTACTCTTTATATTCATTTGGATAGAAAACTAAAGTATGATTTAACTAAGAAATTTTTTTATTTCGGAAAGATGTTGCTCAATTACGGACTGTTTAACACCTGTCAGAACAAAAGCTCAGGCAGAGTATTTGTAAAAAAAAATCAAGACTCAGGAATAGCAGATAATAATTATAACCGTGCTGCATGTTTTTTATAATGAAAAAAAAAAAAAAAAAAAAAAAAGGCCTTTGCTTTTAGGCATGAGATAATATGGAACCATTAATTAGTAATGTATTTGAAATATGTATAGGAGTCGAATCTTCTTTTGAAGTTGCACTATTTGAACCTTTTAAGAATATTGGAGTTTCATTGATAGATACAAGTATGAAGAGGAATTTCATTTGATGATGTCGCAAATGATATATTGTCACAAAATATGGGTATCCAATGCTTAATTTAAATTGAATTCAAAAGAGGAAGAAGATATACATGATGTTATATGTTTTCACAGTCTGTGTATATTTGAAAGCTTGGATCTTGGACCTTTAAGGGTGTATTTAGATTCAAACTGCTTATTTTCCGATTTATTTTTCAATCCATTTTTGCTCTCAAATACACCAAACTTTCAAAATATCTTATTTGGAAAGTACATAAGGTGCCTTGATTGTCGCTTCTTTGATATATGCAGAAAATATTGCAAAAGAAGCAATCAAAAACGGCATTTCGAACCGATTTTTCCCAAGCGGGAGATCTGGGAACGAAAAAAAGGGTCATACTGATAAGGTAACTTTTTATAACTCAAATTCTAATGAATTGAGCTTAAAAGGACATAACACGGCACCTGATACGTCCCTTCAAGAATCCCCTCAGCAAGTTTCATGTTTCTACTTTTAAAAATGTGTCTGAAATTGTATCGGAAATTTTCGAGCTGTTGAAGGTGGAAAAACGTTTTTTCGAATACACCCTTAAGCTTCATGTGCTTCCTATAATGATCTGTTGGTGCTAAAATTCCTGCTTGAATACTCATCAATACATTCAGCTATTTCCAAGTCATCATCACTTAAATTTGCTAATTTCTTGTAGTATTTGTCAGAAGGACTTGTTGGATTAGCTTCATTAAACCCGTGTAAGTTTACCAACCAAAAGATACATTGTTATTTCTTTAGAGAATGACAATAATTCTGAAAAACAAGCTCAAAAATATTCCAAGCGAGTTGCTCTTTATTAATTCAATGATGAAAAATTTGAAAATTTTGTTACAGTCATGTAAATGATATGTTTCAATTGTTGGAATTTCCAGTTGGATATCTTGCAGGTGATCCTAACTTGTGGGAGTCAAACGAGGATTATTAACAGTCCAAAAAGATTATGAAACCCTTATAATTAATAAATAACCATGATAAATGTGTGGTTATACTTATTCAGGAATAAAGTGGATTGATAACTGATGACGAAACGCAACTGTAATTTCTACTACAAGTTTCTGAAGATCATCACAAAATGTAGCCAAATAGAAAAAAAAAAAAAAACTACTAGTTTGCAAAAAGGCAATAAAATTTTAACATAAATTAAAAAGCTAACAATTTGTACAGTTAATGAAATAAATTGTTATAATTAAAACATTAAAAAAATGCAAGTACACATTTGCCGTTTGTATAGTTAATATTCTTATTTTTTTTCTAATTTTATAAATTTTGAGTCCGTTGAGCTACCTTTAAATATTAAAATGTATTCCTCAAACTTATTTTGATGCGTTTTTGTATTGAAAGGAACAAAATAAAAGGGTGAGACTTGTAAAAATAATAAATAAATAAATAAAATATGGCTTTTAGGCTCCCCCCTACTGCTATAGAAATGTATTTAATACATATTAGATATGGCTAATAAATGGTTAGTCTGAGTGAAGTATGAGGGCCGGTATGTCGTATCCAGATAGCTAAATTGCAGGAAGATTTACAGCTAAAGCCAACAGCTCTGGATCCGAAACTGGTCCAACACACTTTGATTTAATTTGATATATTACTCTTTGCATGTATTTTCGATGGTAGTAAAACTGGCTAACTTAAAAAAAAAGAGAAAAATACTTTTATAAGAAATAATAATAAATGTAACTACAATATGAAATATTTAATGAAACATCTGAAGAATTGATTTCATTTTTAATCAGAAATAATCTTTCGATAATTGTATTAATAGATTTGAATTAATTCTGAACGTTAAACTAAAATATCTTACTTTTAAGGCAAAATCAATATTCAGTCTAATTTTAAAAATTTAATATCCCCGGGACTCTTTGTGGAAATGAAATGAAATTCCAGGCAAATTAAAAAAATAATGAATCATTTTAGAATTCTTGATACAAACTGATTGTCGGTTGGATTCGATTTCTTTCAAACGTTACTAGAACGGTTATCTTATTCGTTTAGATATTCTTAGAAATAAAAAGGTCACTTTCTAGTTCACGATTGATTGAGCTTTTCGGTCTGGAATTTAGCTGAATGCTGAACAATCAAAATCGGAAATGTTTCTATTTCCAGCTGAAATCGATTTATAAAATCGATTCTTTATTTAAGCAAAAAGTACCCATAGTTTAATGTTTTAATATAATTTTTATTACTATTATTTTTCAGGGATTTTTTTTTTTTTTTTTTTTTTTTTTGAATGAAGTGTAATTAAAACCTTCCCACTGCCGTGACCTGATATATCCGTTCACTATGTTGTAGGTTTCACTGCAATTGAAGCTTTATTTAAATTGATATAATTCTACAAATATAATCCAGTTTTAAGGAATTAAGCTATGATTCATACTTTCAAGGCTTATAAGCATATATGTTACAAAAAAATAATACCATGATAGAAAATCCCTCTTTTATTAACATTTAAAATAAATTAAGGAGAAAACAACGTTACAATTTTGCCTTTTTGCTCGGCGGTCGGGGGCTAACGCTTTTGGAAATTCGATTTTGTTATTTTGACTATGGTTTTCTATTTTTATAAGTTTGACAATTGCGTTTTTCTTCTGTGAACATTGCTGGCACTTCTTCATTTTGTTTAACTGTAGAAGTTCCGTAATCATATTAAAATTCCGTAATAATGATACTCAAAATAAGATATGGTTGATAATCATGTGTGAATGATATTCAAATGATCTTTTTAAGTCCAACACTTTCTAACATTTTTCATTTTTAGGAACATTCGTAATTATGTAAATACGGAGTACCTAAGGTCGTCGTTCAGTCCGTCCGCCTGTCTGCATATCACAATGCAAAAGCTAGCCAATCGATTCTTTTAATATTTGAAATGTATAATTATTGCATAATTTTGTCCAGTCATTTCAAATTTTATGAAAATCGGATGATTAGTTCAATTACAGGGACACTCAAAAGTATTCCGTTACATTACGGTCGATGGGGAAAAATAGTTTCAAGTGCATTTCAGCGATGTAACACTCATTCGAACATAAAATATTGCATATGCATCTATGAAATATATACTAAAATATAAATTTTGTACAATCCGTGTTGCAAAGAACAATTTTTATAGATTGAGAGGGCCACACAAAAAGAATCTATTACATAATACTATATAAAATAGTGCAATAAAATTATTATAGAAAATTTGAAGATTTTTGTATCCCAGTTTCCCTTAAAAGCCATTAGAGCCATGCGCTTTTTCCTTATGAGGCTTTATAAAAGATCGTGTTTACGATCTGCCGCTACTTAATGATTTGCCAGAGTTGAGACACTCCGGACTTGTTAACTAAAATGTGGGAAGAATTGCACTTCACACTGTGCCATATTACTAAGGGTGCATACATTGCGCATTAGTAATAATATCTAGTTTAGCTTATGTTCAATTTGATGTATGATTTGCGCAAATAGGCTAAAACAAACTTCTTTGTCATTTTGTCTGTAGAGATGCTGTAAAGACAAAATATTTTTTTTGCAGCAGCGATGAGAGCGTTAAATACTTTTTTTTGAATAGAAAAACAAAAAACATATTTTAAACTTTTATTGAAATAAAATTTTACATTTTTACTTTTCTATCTTTACAAAAAGACAGTACTGAATTCGTGAAAATTTTCGAATTCCGGTTTTCGACTGATTTACACGTTTTAGGGGTCAGAGATTCCAAAAAAAACGTTGTTTTTACAAAATGTCTGTCTGTGAGTCTGTCTATCAATCAGTCTGTCGTCTGAATGTAACATAAATATTGTGGGCTCTCTATCTCAAGAATTAATGTACGGAACTTCAAAAAAATTTAGATTCCCTTATACTATGAAATAAATTGGATCTGATTAGTTTTTGGTGTATATCGCCCAACAGGTGTCGTAGCTATGCTGCCTTTTTCACGATTTCCACAATAACTATATCTTAATAACTAATAAACAGATTTTCATAAAACTTCAGATTAAGTTAGTCCTTGATATAATATGGGTTTGATTACGTTTTGATGCAAATCGGCCAACAGGTGGCGCTGCTATGTGACATTATTCTTGATTATTGCAATAGCTCTTTCTCAGGAACTAAAACACGAATTTTCATCAAACTTCAAATTCAGTTCATCCCAATTCTCTTTGTACTAGTGCATGGATTCTCATAAAACTTTAGATTCAGTTAGCCCCAGATATAAATTAGTATTCTTTAGATTTGAGTAAATCGCTCAACATGTGTCACTGCTATACGGCATTATTCACGATTACCGCAATAGCTATAACTCAGAAACTAATGCACGAATTTTCATCAAACTTCAAATTCAGTTTATCTCTGATATAAATTAATATTCTTTAGTTTTTGGACTAAATCGCTCAATATGTGGCGCTTCTATCCAGTTTTTTTTTACGATTTTTACGATGATTCTATCTCAAATTCTATTACATGGATTTCCATCAGACTTCATATTCAGTTAGAACTTGAGATAAGTATTGCAGATTAGATTTTAATGTAAATTATCTAACCGGGGACGTTGCCATGTTTCATTTTTCTGGTAGTATTAGCGCATTAACGTATGAGATAAAAGAAAGTTTTGGGATTGCCACATAAGTCTAGTTTTTAACACTAGAACCGAACGTGTCATTTTGACATGCATCGTAGGAGAGATGTCGATTCTAACCAGAAAACTCTTTATAAAATAATTTAAATATAAGCCTAGGAAAAAATAATTTCAATAAATAACTTAACCACTTAATGGTCGCATTAAATTACGTTTTAAAAATTCAAATTCATTATCCCCACCACTTTTTTGAAAAAAAGAGATTCATCTTATTTAATGACAAGTAACATGATACCAGAATAAAACCAATTACACTATTTTATAAAACTGGTGGGAATCAAACAATTCTGAATAAAAGCCGTGAAGCCTGCAGCCCGTGAATGTCTCGGGTGCGGCGATTAAGTGGTTAAACAGCTCCAAATGAAAATTCTGGTGAGAAACATTTTTATAAAGCTTGAATGAATTTTTCCGCGGTTCTAGTGTTAAAATGGGGGAAAAAACTAATTATTTGTGAGTAAAGGAAATCTATTGAAATGTTTACAGCGATAGAACAATGTTTTCAGCAAACGAATGTGCATAAATGAAAATGTCCAATGCCAGAAAACAAATAAGTAAATGCTTTAGTTGTCATCCTCAAAATGTTTTCCAAAATCACTCTTTCCTTCAAAAACATTATTTTCATACTAGAAAATATTTATGAAGTGCTGAGGAGGAAATATGTAGAGTTCGCCTTTCTACATAAATGTGACACTCTTCAAAATATTGAAATTTAAATAACGTTTTCTGCCTTTCTTTACAATATTTACTCGTAGGACTTCAGCGAAAAATATTTATATTTATCTGTAATATGAACATCACGAGTTCATATTCAACATTTGATGTCGCTGAAACTCGGTATGTTGAAATTCATTTCCGGAAACAGATTTCGAAATATATTTTCGCCGAAGAAAGTGTTTTTCTTATTTTAGTAACTTTTTCATTCCAAGAATCTCATGAGTCAGTTTGATTCGGAAAAGAAACTAAATGCAAGAAATGAAACTTTCGGTTAGAAGAATAACTTTTTCATTAATTGCACCATAAAGTACAAGGAATATCCCAAAAGAATTGAAAACCGAATTAATTATAAGTTATGTACAGGGTGTCCCAGAAGTAATGGAACAAACTTTAAGGGGGGTAGGGGACATCACAAGGATTCAGTTTTACATAGCAACCTATGGCCGGAAACGTTTTCCTGGCACGATAGAGACGACAGAAAATACAAGATAGACCGGACACGAATAAGATAAGAAACATGTTTATTATCCTTAATACATAAAGAAACTAAGAAAAAAGAACATTAAAGAGACAATGATCGTCATCAAAACAGGTGTTCAAAATTACGATCCCGGGCCGTGATGCACGGAGCGCATCTCCGGCGCATGAATGATCTAATGATCTCGAAAACACCAAGAATATCCTGAACTTCCCCAACAGCTGCCACGATGCGTGTAACAAGTTCCACAGCACTTCCCAGTATTGTCTCAGTATTTTTGCAACACTAAGAATAATAAACATGTTTTCTTTCCCTGTTCATGTCCTTTATTTCTTGTGTTTTGTGTCGTCACTACCACGCCAGGAAAACGTTTCCGACCATGGGTTGCTATGTAAATCTGAATCCTTGTGATGTGCCCAACTTCCCCTTAAAGTTTGTCTCATTACTTCTGGGACACCCTGTATAAGTAAACGATTTGAAAAAGCATAGCACATTTTACATCCAATTTCAGGAATTAATATCAATAGGCGGGCAAATATTCGTATTATTTTATGCAAAGCTATCTTTGTCCCATGAAGCGGTTTCTAGACATTTTTAAAATTAATATATCGGCTAATTACTGTCCATTTTTTCCGAAACTGGCTATTGGCAATCCATGGATGTCCTTGTGTCGATGGGTATCTTCAGCGTGCTTCGAAATCACTCCAAAACAAAGCACATGCAAAGGAAAAATTTTGTGTAATGGAAAATCCGATTTTCTCAGAAAATATGTGATATGGGATAATCGCTATAATTTTTCTGCAATTTTTAAAACAAGAAAGGAAAAAAATCATTAAGCCGGATTAAGCGTCTCATTTCCAATTAATATATATCTTTGAATTGAAATTTGAATGAAATACAGGGTCATGAAAAATCGAAGAATGTGAAAAACAGGATTACGAATATCTCGGAAACTAATAATCCGATTGACTTCGTTCTTTATACAAAATTTGTGTTATTTTATTGCCTTTTACATCCCCTCCTTAAAATAATAAATAAAAAAAAAAATGAAAATTTTTATCTACCTTTCATCAGAACGAATTTTTCGCGAGACCGAAAAAAATAGTTCCAAATAATCGAGATTACTGATATTAAATAGGCTTCGTCCCATTCTTACATACTAAGCACGTACAAAATTTCAAGTCTCTATCTCTATTTGTTTGGGAGAGAGAGCGTTTACAGACAGTCAGGCAGACAGATGGACGTATGGACGGCAATTTTTTTTTTCTAAAAATATTTTTTTCGGAGTCTCCAATATCTAAAACGTGTAAATCCGTCCATTTTTTTTCGATTTTCAAAACGTATGCAAGATTTATGCTATACTACGTATGATGTGAAAATAATTTTTTTTTTAAATGTGTCCCGGACCTCTTTAAAATATGTTTAGAAAATTTATGTCTTTGTTACACCTTTGTTACAAATTTTACAACTTTTTTTCCTCACATGCGGCTTCTTTTCTTTCTTTTCATGTTTTGACTTCCTGAATAATTAACCGAGTCCTTGAAGGACGCTTCTAATAGTTTGCAAATCAGTAAAGAGGCGCCATTGAAAGAATTTCAAAATAAGCTCATTAATAATCTCCTCAAACTAATTCTTTTCAAATTCTATGTAAAATTATTCTTATTCTGTGAAAAGAACTCTCAAGACTTGCTGTAAAATGAACTCCAAACTTTTAAGAGCTTATTAGTATATTTGAACTAAAATTTGATTATGAAAGAATAAAGATTGATTAAAATTCGTTAGCAATATAAATTTTTCTGACTCAAGATTAATTCAGTTTAAAGTGATTCGTGGGTAAAGTATAAATGCCCGAAAAATAAATAAGTAAATAAATAAATAAAATATTGGCTATCTTTTTTTTAGTGAAAAATCACTAAATTGAGATGAAGAAAGTTTTAAACGATCATATGCATTTTCTTAAATTTACTTTATACTTCCGTTTTTAAGTGCGTTCGTAATTATAGTCGGCGTCTGGTATGTCCATCTGGCTGTCCGTCTGCCTGCATGCAAAAGTGCAACCGAATGTTTCAGAGAAACTGAAACGGTTCCACCATATGGAACACGATGGAATGTCTGAGGACAGAACCAGAGATGTAGTGGACGTTATACGGGGGTATACGCTGTGTACTTTCTGGATTTTTTAAAGGAATGCCGTATACCCTCTGTTTTTAAGAAATATTTAGTATACACCCTCTAAGGTATACTCCCTGTCTTGAGCGTATATATTCTGTTATTTTTACTACTATACACTGGACAGAACCTTCTCAGGTACTAAACTGCAGTCACAATCCCCAACTTGTTGTACACAGCCACCTCTCTTACGAGACATGACCCCTTTTTTGACCTACCTCCAGCGTTGCCAGTGGGCTACTTTTTTAAAATTCGGATTTCTTGAATGGCATCAATATTTTTGAAAGGCTAAAAATCCCTTTTTTTCGCTTCAATTAATATGTCGTTAAATAAGGCACATTGTACGATTTTAAAAAAGTGAGGTCAATCAAGAATCTGAATTTGAAAAAAGTAGCCCATCTGGCAACACTGCCTATCTCGATAAATTTAAGTGCGCCTCTTCCAACCTATATAAGTGCGGTGAGTTGGGCATGGCAAGCCATGAGTTTACAGTAGAAGTAGGACTGTGAATTCACGCGACGCTTATGACGCAGAGTTATTGTTTGAATGCCGTATAGGGTAGTGAACATTGCTGGATTCTTAATAAATTGATGATCGATAACACATAAAACAAAAAGAGAAGAGAACCGTCTTACTTTAATAACTTGTGGTGTGTAGAAGACATGCAATGAAGAAAAGTTCAGTTAAGTATGAACAATTTTTTTTATTCATCTTCGTTAGTTACGGAAAGTTAACGGAAGTTTACCTTCGTCACCAAGACTTTTATAGAGTTAGCCTATTCTTAAAATCCTGAAGAAATCCATCTAACTTTAATTTTATACTGATGGAGAGGAAGCACGTAACAAATATTTTTAAAAACGTGGGCGATGACTGTTGAAATTTCACATCAGGAAAGGATTATCGGACTTAAAAACAAAACTGCAAAATATTATTCGCAGGTTCCATGAAAACACGTACATCGGCAAAAGCCAACTCAATAAAGTTTTAAAAACTACATCTCTTTAATTGCTCATCGCTCTTCATTCTGATTTTAAAATTACCGAATTTTAGTATTTCTACGGGGGTTAGCATAGTAATAAAACGTAATGTTTATACTGATTAGAGAATTAAGAATTTCGTCAACTACGCGAAAAAGAAGAAAAAAAAAAAAAAAAAAAAAAAAAAACGAAATGAAGTGCGGATACAAACATTAGACAAAACTGGTTTCATAATAATAATTATGGAATTAAATTTAAACAATATCGATGCTTACGACTGAAAGGAATAGACAGATAAGATAATTTAAGCGCAGGGTCATTCCATGTCAATTCAACCAATTTTCCCCCCATTTGTAACCCGACCGACAGGGATTTGGATGAAACTTTGTGTACACACTAATTCTATCATGAAATGATTCCATCAGAAATTTTTCCTTCCTAGACCTCATGGTTTGTGAGATATGGGGGGTCCAATTCTTGGGGGTTTCTCAAATCTCACATTTCTTAGTCTGTATTCTGAGATTGCAGTTCCAACTTCAAAAAATTGTTTCTCTGGATCTAAAACATGAATCATCCTAAAAAAAATCACTGTAAGAAGATAAAATGATGCAGATTTTAATAAAAAATATTTAAAAAATTTACCTGTAATATTTAGGATAAAAAAAGTCAGCCAAAGTTGAAAGTTATGGTTATTTTTCCAAATTTTTCTGACTTCACGAAAAAGGCTGTACACAAAAAGGCAAATTAAATTTCCAATTTCTTTTTGCTTTAAATAAAAGTTTACACTTTGGGCTTTCTATCTATGAAATAAAAATGATGTGTTTCGCATGTCTTATGCAAAAATTTTGGGTACTTTCCAATTAGCCGGATAAGTGCTTTATTTTTACATATTACATATGCACACAAAAAAGCAAATGAAATTTCCAATTTCTTTTTGTTTTAAATAAAAGTTTACACTTTGGGCTTTCTATTTGTGAAATAAAAATGATGTCTTTCACATGGCTTATACAAAAATTTTGGGTACTTTCCAATTAGCCGGATGCGTGTTTTATTTTTACATATGTACATATGTATAGATCTATATAAATACAGGTGTATTATACATGTACATATGTATGTAAATATACAGTATATTGATATATATATGTATAACACTGGTGCCCGTCTAACAGAAAAGTACCAAATTTCACCTTGTTTTGAAAATCTGCACTAATTAAGGGGGAAAAAATCTGACTACGTTTAGCTGTGTTACTTAAATAATTACTGGAGTTTTCATGAGTTACTGAATTTAATGTTATTTGATACAAAAACAAATTGGAAATTTCATTTGCCTTTTTGCGTAGAGACTTTTCATAAAGTCACAAAATTTCGGAAAAATAATCATAACTTTCAACTTTGGTTTATTTTTTCTGCCGTATATAAATCTCTATTAACTGCCCTAATTGCTTTTTTCACTTGCTTTTTATGCCTCTTAAATGGATCTCCACATTTATATAATTCATATTTCATTAAGAGCGAAATTCTGTGATGCTCACATATATTAATCAAACGGTTTTCACTTAATTTTTTTTATAAATGCAATAGTCCTAACGAATAAAAGTTCTTTTTCTGAATCACAGAGATTATCAATGTAGTCTATTTCTCTGTTATTTCTATAGCTAGTTTTGTGACATTCTAAACCAGTTAATATTACAGTACTGCAAGCCTGAATACTAGTAGAAGGTTTAATATCAGGCTCCGAATTAAAGCAAAAAAGCAAAAAAATATTTATACATATCATAAACTATAAAGTATGTAAAAATCAGAATATATCTTTTGTAGCACAGTAAAAACTAGATCATTCTTCTATGATAAGAAACAACAGAATGACAATAATTTTATTAAATTGATTTCAAAACACCTGCTTTCATACTAATGAACATTACCCTGCCTTTATCAGAAGGTGTTTATACAAAGCAGGTGCAATTAAATCTTTCAGACTATAGAAACAAATTTAAGTTCTGTTAAACATTTGTGTATTTAAACTTGCCAATATAAATATTTAAACTGATTAAAATTATCCAAGGACAGGAAATACAAGGTTTTGAACATTTTTTAAATACAAATAATTAATATATAAGCATTCGAAAGAAAGAATGGAAATGTGAGGAGAAAAAATTATCTGTTTTATACTGTACAAAGAAAAAAATCTGTTTTGAATTTAATTATTGAAAATAAAAGTAAGAGATTCTTTAGATTAGCAAAAGATACCCATTATTAAATAATTAAATGAAATATATGGACCATTCACTAAATTTAATGGGGAAACATATTACAGTCAGATTTTTTTTTTTATCAGAAAAAACAAAGCCTAAATTTTACTTTGCAAATTAAAAAAAAAAAAAAAAACATGCATCAAATAACATTAAATTCAATAACGCATAGAAATTCCAGTAATTATTTAAGTACCACAGCTAAACTTAGTCAGATTTTTTCCCTTGGTGCAGATTCTCAAAACAAGGCAAAATTTGGTACTTTTCGGTTAGACGGGCACCAGTGTTATACATATATATCAATATACTGTATATATACATACATATGTACATGTATAATACATCTGCATTTATATAGATCTATTCATATGTACATATGTAAAAATAAAACACGCATCCGGCTAATTGGAAAGTACCCAAAATTTTTGCATAAGCCATGCGAAAGACATAATTTTTATTTCACAGATAGAAAGCCCAAAGTGTACACTTTTATTTAAAACAAAATGAAATTGGAAATTTCATTTGCCTTTTTGGGTGCATATGTAATATGTAAAAATAAAACATGCATCCGGCTAAGTGGAAAGTACCCAAAATTTTTGCATAAGCCATGCGAAAGACATCATTTTTATTTCACAAATAGAAAGCCCAAAGTGTAAATTTTTATTTAAAACAAAAAGAAATTGGAAATTTCATTTGCCTTTTTGTTTGCATGTGTAATATGTAAAAATAAAACATGCATCCGGCTAATTGGAAAATACCCAAAATTTTTGCATAAGCCATGCGAAACACATCATTTTTATTTCATAGATAGAAAGCCCAAAGTATAAACTTTTATTTAAAACAAAAAGAAATTGGAAATTTAATTTTCCTTTTTGTGTACAGCCTTTTTGGTGAAGTCACAAAAATTTGGAAAAATAACCATAACTCTCAACTTTGGCTAATTTTTTTTATCCTAAATATTACAAGTAAATTTTTTAAATATTTTTTATTAAAATCTGCATCTTTTTATTTTCTTACAGTGATATTTTAAAGATGATTCACGTTTTAGATCCAGAGAAACAATTTTTTGAAGATGGAACTGCAATCTCAAAATACAGACTCAGAAATGTGCGATTTGAGAAACCAACAAGAATTGGACCCCCCATATCTCACAAAGTATGAGGTCTAGAAAGGAAAAATTTCTGATGGAATCATTTCATGATAGAATTAGTGTGTACACAAAGTTTCATGAAAATCCCTGTGGGTCGGGTTACAAGGTCTGGTTGAATTGACATGGAATGACCCCGCAGTGAAATTTCATCTCCCAACGCTGGCATTTAAAAGACCCGGCATTTCCACCAAAACGCTGGCTCAAAAATATAGTTACGCACACCCTCCGATTAAACAAACTAAAACACATACATAAATCCCTTTTTAAAATTTCAGACCTATCTAGGTAGCCTGGACATGCAAAAGTTTCAGCTGCCCCTTGTCTCGAGGTAGATTTGTCGCAGTTTCATCCGCCCATTGCCGGGCTGTAGCTAGAGGTGAACAATAGGGGGGGGGGGGTTCAAGGGAATTTAAGGGGGGACTCATATTTTCTCTCTCTCTGGAGTAAGAAAGATAAATTAGTGCATATTCACATTGTAAGTACTATGTTTCTTATTAAACTGTTGTAATAACTTCATTTTATGCTAGAGGTCTGCACGGGCCCGGGCCTGGCCCGTGGCCCGTACCCGGACCGGCCCGCGGGCCGGGCCGGGCCGGCGGAATCGTTTCAAATTTTCTAACGGGCCGGGCCGGGCCGGCAGAATCAGAATGGTTTTCTCAACGGGCCGGGCCGGGCCGACAAACAAAATAAACGGGCCGGGCCGGGCCGGCAGAATCAGAATGGTTTTCTCAACGGGCCGGGCCGGGCCGACAAACAAAATAAACGGGCCGGGCCGGGCCGGCAAAAAAATTGAACGGGCCATACGGGCCGGGCCGGGCCGATAAAAAAATTTTCGGGCCTGCCGGCCCGTTCTGAAGATTTAAGCAGAAACGATAAAATATGATCTATTTTCAACGCAAATGGTTTTAACGAGAATAAATATAAATGTGCGTCACGAACCATACTAGTTTGACAGTATCAATATAAAAATGTAACTTGTACAGTGTGAGATCAGCATCGGACAGTTAAATTGTGTGTAACCCGTTTTAATATTTTTTTAGCTGACTCATACCGGGCCGAGATCAAGCTTGTATTATTTTTCTACATATAGACTTGCCGGACCGAAACAAGATTTAATTGTTCTCAAGATCTGTAGGGCAGACAACATGATTTGTAAAATTATTAACAGCGATAAAGAACTTATGTTAGATTAGTCTTTGGATATATATACTTCTTGATGGTTTTTAAATTAATTTCTCAATAACGCGAAAGTTTGATGGTTTTTAAATTAATTTCTCAATAACGCGAAAGTTTGACGCATTTTCAGATTAATTTTTAATTGTAAAATTATAAAAGTGATAAGCCTGACTATTGAAGGCATTTGGAATCGAATAGCATTTTTCATTTTTGATGAATAAAATACTTGCATAACCTTGTTCAGATACAATAGTTTCTCAAATGGTTGCAGGTTTTTCTCCCTTCCCATGCTATCGCTTCCGGAAATTCTATTGAAAACGCTAACTATAATAATAATTTATTTCCTTTCAGTATTCTTAAATTGCTTGTATCAAAAAATGGTTAATGCCATTTGATTATATAGTTTCTGAATAAAGATACTTGCTATGCGTTTCTGAGAAAAAAATGAATTTAGAAATGTATCAGAAAGGCGCATATTTGAATTAACGAATGAATTTGTATTTAAAATCTTTAATAAAATGATACAGAAATATTTTTATAAATCTTCTTTTATTAAACAGCCTCAAAAGTTACGATGTTTTTAACTTTCTTTCTTTTTTCTTTTGTTCTAAGCCATATTAATTTTTTGATGAATCTTTATTTGATTGTTGAAAGCCTAAGAATCTTAGTAATCACTAATGTTGCTAATGTGTAAAATATACTGTAAAATCATTCCATAGATATGTATGCAGTATTCTTTAAAAAAAATCTTAATTATATGAAAAAAATCTGAATTTTTTAGAAATCGTAAAAATTGTAACGGGCCAAAACGGGCCGGGCCGGGCCGGGCCTGTTTTCACTGATTTCTGTACGGGCCGGGCCGGGCCTAAAATATAAAAATTTAAACGGGCCGGGCCCGGGCCTAATTTTTAAGTTTTACAACGGGCCGGGTCGGGCCGAAATTTTTTTCCTACGGGCCGGGCCGGGCCGGGCCTGGAAAATCCGGCCCGTGCAGACCTCTATTTTATGCTAAGAAAAATGTATGATGATCAAATTTTTGAGTGTATAACTGGTGTAAAATTAAGCATCATGTTAGTTTCATATGTACAAATAAGATGAGGGAGTGTTGAAACACTTATTTTAGATACAATTTAGTAATTCTGCAAAACTGTGAAAGGATATCAAAATTAAATTAGATTTTTGAATATCATTTCATTTGAATTTTCGGAAGAATAATTCCTTTAGTGACTTTGGAATGTTTACCAGAAAGGGTTCAAAATATTTTAGGGGGGGAGGGGGGCTGAGCCTCCCATAGCACCCCCTTAGCTACGGCCCTGGCCCGTTGTCGCGTAGAGAATCTGCTCCCCGGCGGAATGAATCCTATTTTGTTATTTTTTCCGCCTATATTCTCTTACTTACCTTCTGTCTGTTCGGAGGATTCCGAACTTTAGATTTCGTACTGTACTTCGTGAACCTTGTATATAAAGTATGAATGTAAAGAGATTATATTCGTACCGTTTTTGCAACTAGAAGTAGTAGGAATAAAGCCTATTGCTGGTAATAAATGGGGAGTAATGGATGAAAAAGGTGCCGTTACTAAATACTTTTCATTTTACTATAACAAGATAGAGAGAACGCTTTCAGGGATGATGTTAACGCCTTGTGGACGAGCGACACGTATAAGTACCCCAAAAAAGCTTAAGAATCCTTGTTTTTCCCCACCAGTAATATTATACTGTAAAATTTACCTTATTTAATTGGAGCATTTTCTTGATTTAATAAGGCATAAATTTCTGGCTTTAAAAGCCGGTAACAAAATATTACAAATTTCGTAAAAGGCTCCCGTCACGAAGCCTATATATACCTGACATCAAACTCAAGATCCAAATCCAGCGATACACCAATACCTTGGCGAGAGATGCGGGTTGTGTTTTTTCCTTCCTATCTTATAGGGGTTGGTTCTAAGCATTTTATATCGTGGCTCTATGGGTCGGTAACCAAGTTTTAATGTTTCATTAATGTTCCATTTAATGTTTCATTATATAGGGTGTCCCAGAAGTAACGGGACAAAGTTTAAGGGGAGGTAAGGGACATCACAAGGATTCAGCATAAACATCACAAGGAATTGCATAGCAACCCATGGTCGAAAACGTCATGGAAAGGTACCCACATAGCATGCATGGTCACAGTGACGTCACTGTGTGTCACTGTGGTCACGTCACATCTGTGACCAAAATGCCACCCCTCAGTGACGTCACATTGTGACTGAAAAATGACGTCACACCTGTGACCAAAATGCCACCCCTCAGTGACGTCACATTGTGACTGACATGTGACGTCACATCTGTGACCAAAATGCCACCTCTCAGTGACGTCACATTGTGACTGAAATGTGACCTTCTTAGAAAATTAAAAAATATATACAAAAATTCTTCAAAAGATGTTATTTAATGGAAAAAATATTTTTCTGTCAACTGAAAAAGTTTTTGTGACGTCACTGCACCAAAAGGCCACCACTCAGTGAAGTCACATTGTGACTGAAATGTGACCTTCTTAGATAATTTTAAAAATATACAAAAATTCTTCAAAAGATGTTATTTAATGAAAAAAATATTTTTCTGTCAATTGAGAAAGTTTTTGTGACGTCACTGTAATGCCACTGCAAATAACGCCCTCATAGCATGCATGGTCACAGTGACGTCACTGTGAGTCACGGTGATCACGTCACACCTGTGACCAAAATGCAATCACTTAGTGACGTAACATTGCGATTGAGTGGTGACCTTCTTAGAAAACTTCCAAAATCTGTTATTTATTGTAAAATTACCCTTTTTTGACAATTAAAAAATATATTGTGACATCATTGCTATGTCACTGCATGTAATGCACGTCATGTCTCATTTGTGACAAAAAAAACACCATATTGTAAAGCTGCAGTGTAACAAAAATATGAACTTAAAAAATCTCTTTTCAAAAATATGCATTAAAGTATTTAATTGCTATAAAGGACGTTAAATACTAATAAAAACATTAAAAGATCTTAATAATTTTACATGTTTCGATTGAATTTACTCAATCATCATCAGAAAAAAGAAAATACAAATAAACACAAAGATGGAAAATGACAATAAACTATTACAAATGAAATTTAAAAATTTTAAAAAATAAAGATCACGCGCGTTATATTTTAATTATGTATCACGTTGTTTAATTTTTAAATTATTTAACAAACAATCCAAATATTTGGGATTTGAAATGACAAGGAATCATTGCAGACCATTGAGCTTCTGACGTAAATTTCAATACTCTCTCTAATAAAATTATTATTAGAATTATTATTATTATTATTATTATTTACTGAAATTTTAAAAAGGTATTATTTTATTAGAGAGAGTATTGAAATTTACGTCAGAAGCTCAATGGTCTGCAATGATTCCTTGTCATTTCAAATCCCAAATATTTGGATTGAATTGTTAAATAATTTAAAAATTAAACAACGTGATACATAATTAAAATATAACGCGCGTGATCTTTATTTTTTAAAATTTTTAAATTTCATTTGTAATAGTTTATTGTCATTTTCCATCTTTGTGTTTATTTGTATTTTCTTTTTTCTGATGATGATTGAGTAAATTCAATCGAAACATGTAAAATTATTAAGATCTTTTAATGTTTTTATTAGTATTTATCGTCCTTTATATCAATTAAATACTTTAATGCATATTTTTGAAATGTTTTTAATGGACGTATACGAAAACTTCTATTTATAATTAATGTTAAAAAATCTCAATAATCTTAAAAAATTTCAACATATAAAGAGAGAACTAATTTGAACTGTAATTTAAATAGGCCGTGTAAATGTATTTCGAGCTTGAATGAGATTGATAATCTTACAAATTTTTTTATTTAATATTTAGCAATTTATTTTTCGACATTTTGGAAAATGATTAAATTTTTTCCTGTAATAACAAAACTACAAAGAATCACTTACGCAAGGGCAATTATCCATTTTCCGTACCAAATATGCAAAACTTGTTTTTCTTGTCACAAATCTTGTAAAAATCGGGCTATGAAATGTCATTAAAATATGCAGTTATATATTACATAACGTTTTTATCATTTCAAAACATTTAAATAATTTTAAACATTAATGTATGGATGTGTATCTAACATTTCAAATCAAATGAGTAATTTGTTATCCTTAACAGTGAAAATGTGTGCGTAAATATAGAAAAATATTTGTATTAAAAAATGGATGTATTACACATAATTATTAATTAGAATAGACTGAAAAAAGATTTTTAGACCGAAATCGAATCGAAAGACACAAATAAAAAGCTTTTATCCTCTATAACCCCCCCTTTTTTTTTTGTATTAAGAAGGTACTATGTATGTTCACATGTGATACAAATTTTATTTTAAAACAAGTTTTTTTTTTTTATTAGCGTTAAATCTATTATTTTAAATCTTTAAAAACTTAAACAAAATTTTATCTAATAAGCTTTAATTGTGATTATTATTAACTATTATTTACAAAAAAGAAAAAAAAATGATTTTACAATTAATTTTAACTTGAATTGTTTTGAAACTAAAAAAAAATAAAAAATAAAAATACATTAAAAAATTTTTCAAATAAAAAAAATTGATCAGAATCACTCTCATAAAATTATTGCGTATTTAAACTCCAAAATATTGCATAAGAAAAGAAAAAACAAAACGGTTATGCGCATGGGAAGTGAAAATCGTCTGCAAGACAAGACTCTAGCGGGAGTCTGTGCAGGCTACTCTCGTAACCAGAGATTAAACAGCTCCAGTTAAGAAAAATAAAACCATATGAGAAATGACGTAACAAGAATGTCACATGCGAGAAATATTTTTTTTTATTTATTTTTATTTTTCGTTTGTTTATTTATTTGTTTATTTTGTTAAACATTTTTTTAACATGTAATTTTGATACTTTATTATTTTTTAACACCTTTTAAGAAATTTTACCGAAATAAACAACCTACACTTCTGTTTACTATCACAACAACAACTGACTAGCGCAAGGCACACTGGGAAAATAAAATATCGCTGATGTTGACAAACCCTGGTAACGAGAGTGCCTTGCCCTAACGATAGTTAGGACTCTCGCTAGATTCTATAGTCTGCAAGCGAAAGAATAAATAACGTAAACAAAAATGTTTTAAATTGATGATAGAAGACGCGAGAAGTTAGTTGACTGGAATTTATGGCAGATGTGACTTGTGAGCAGATGCGTATTGACACGGATTTACAATTTAAACAAGAATGTCCACTACAACTCTTCGAAGCTGCAAAACATAAGTCCGAGAAAATTAAGGGGGCTTTGACTGTTGAAATGATTTGGTCTTTGCCACTTTAATTATTATCGGATTTAGTTTGTGCGACAAAAAGAATAACTAGAAAGAATGAATTCGATGGAAAAAAGGTATGGAAAAATACTATTTTTCATGGTTGCATTTATTATTATTATTATTCTGAGAAGGATTTTAATTACCTTTTCAAAAACATGCTATAAAACATTAATGCTTTATTATCTTAATAAAGTCTAATTCATCCATTATTTATTTTGTTGACATAAAAAACTTGATTATTAATAATTTGGATTAGTTTGTCAAAGGTAGTGATTTTAATTGCATTTTAATCTGCGTTGTTTCCTTTTTTAAAATAATTGGTTAAAATGTTTCCATAAACATAAAATCATATGAAAATATATTATAATAAATTGTTAATATAATTATTAAACATTTAAAGATAATTATATTTTGTAATAAAGAAGCTTTTTTATAGAATAAAATTATTAACAAACATCCTTTTTTAATTTTTGTATTAAGTAATCTTCGGAAACATTGCATAATGTTATTTAAAAAAATGCATCCGCTCAGAAGAGGAATTTATAAGAGAACGAGAAGAACTATTAAAAGAAATCGTAGATGTTTGATATTTAAAAAAAAAAAAAAAACAATAACGTTAATGATTGTTTAATGTATTTTTTAATCTGTGAAATGTTATAAAATTTTTGAATAGAAAGTCATTGTGGGTGAAAACGTTTCAGTTGTAAATATTCTTATTAGAATGTTTTCAGAGAGAATTTGGAAGTTAAGACAATCAATAAGAATTTAAACATGATTGTATTTAAAACAAATAACGCAAATACTTGAACGGTATGAAGCTAAAAAGTAATAACTGTATTTTATTATTAATTTTTCATTCCAGACACTTTTATTATTTCCTTTAATGAATCATTTTACAGAGGTAAATTTCAAAATATCCATTATATGTAGTATTAGTATACATCGTGATTAAAGTGGGTATTATAAATATTCTCTAATATTATAAATAAAATATTAATAATTATAATTAACGTATTTGTTGTTCTATTTTATGTTTATCGTCGGAATTTTTATTAGGTATATGTGTCTATGATGGACAGCCTTCCAGTTATGGATATCCCCTTAATGTTTTTTTTTGTTTATCAATATACTAATAAATATTTAGCTTTAATTTTTTTTTATAATTCCTCTTTGCATGTTTTAATAATATTTTAATATTCATAGAAGACAGTATGTGAGGACAGTTTGCGAATATTTTTTGATTTGTGACAAATTTGTCACTAACTTTGTGACGGTGGCAGCATTGTCAATATTGTGAAGTCCCACTGGGACACAATTATACAGTTATGAATATTGTTATGTAGTGTAAAATCACTTACATCTATAATTTTATTATACTTTGGCGATACATCTCAATTAAAACTTAGGAGCTGCTATAAAAAGAATGTACCAAAAGAAAGTTACTGAATCAAAATGTAATGCTATGCAGACTTTAATCTTCGTTACATATTTTTTTCTGTTGCAATAAATGAGAATATTTAGGACAATTGAATATTCGATCTATTACAATTACTAGCAATTTGTTTTTCTAATAAGTATTAAAATTAAAAAGAAAAAAACTCTTCCTTTAAGTTGCAACACTAGCCACAGAAAAAGACCCGGATGATAACGTAAAGTCTGTGGGAGCGTTCTTTTCAAATATCTCGCTCAAATTTTAATATTTTTACATGATTTTTTTTTCATAGGATAGCTGAAGGCGATCGACAACCAGCCTAGTTTTTACTTTTTCAATTTTGGTTTCAGATTTAAAAAAAAATTAAATTTCAAAACCGGTTTAAACCGGTTCTGATATTGAAACTATCATAATATAAAAAATATATAAGCAAAATGGAAAAAGTAAAAAATAGGCCGGTTGTAGATCGTCCTCAGCTATCCTATGCAGAAAATCATGCAAAAATATTAAAATTTGAGCGAGATATTTGAAAAGAACGCTCCTACAGACTTTACATTATCATCCGGGTCTTTTTCTGTGACTAGTGACCTTAAAGGAAGTGTTTTTATGATAATTTTAATGCTTATTAAAATGCTAAATTTCAAATAATTGTGATAGATCGAATATTCAATTGTCGTAAATATTCTCATTTATTGAAACAGAAAAAAAATGTATCAAAGATTAAAGTCTGCATGGCATTACATTTTGATTCAGTGACTTTGTTTTCGTACATTCTTTTTATAGCAGCTCCCAAGTTTTAATTGAGATGTATCGCCAAAGTATAATAAAATTATAGATGTAAGGGATTTTACTCTCTATAACATTGTTCATAACTGTATAATTGTGTCCCAGTGTAACTTCACAACATTGACAATGCTGCCACCGTCACAAAGTTAGTGACAAATCTGTCACAAATTAAAAAATAATCGCAAACTGTCTTTACAACCTTGTCACTATCGTCACAGAATAGTCACAGTTTTAATGACAATTTTGTCACAAATGACACATTATTCACATTTTGGTCACATCGTGGCGTCACAAAGTGGTCACAATGTGACGTCACAAACGAGCTCTAAAACGGCCATAACGACTTCACATTTTAGTCACAGTGACTTCACATCGACGTCACGGGACGTCACATCGACGGTCACAAAGTCACAATGTGACTTCACAACGACGCCACCGTGACGTCACCATGTCTTACGGGTAGTATGACAGGTACAACCCGTAAGGCATGGTGACGTCACATTGTGACCACTTTATGAAGTCACGGTGTGACAAATTTGTGAAAAATGTGTCATTTGTGACTATTTTGACATTAACATTGTGACGAAACTGTGACAAAAGCGACGATATTTAAATTGCCAGAAACATGTTTTTTAAAGTAAATAACATGTTTTGAAGAATATTTGTAATTTTCTAAAAATTTTTAAGAAAGTCACATTTCAGTCACATTGTGACGTCACTGAGTGGTGGCATTTTGGTCACAGATGTGATGTGACCAAAGTGACTCACAGTGACGTCATTGTGACGTCACTGTGACCATGCATGCTATGAGGGAAGGGACGAAGAGACACAACACTGAGATCATCTGAAATAATTTATTGGTCAACGATATTACATTTACTGAGGTACATGATATGTGAAAATGTTACTAAAGATGTTCAAAGTTTCCACCATTGCTAGCGATGCATGCATTACACCGTCGAACCATGGATTGGCGGTCTCGCACAAATACACCTGGATTTTCTTGGATATCCGCAGTAGCAAAGATGAGTCCTGCAATCAGATCCATTTAAGATTACACAGACATTGCGTACATAGCGTTTTTCGGTGCACCCCAAAGAAAGAAATCGATGCTGCCGATGATCGGAGAGCGTGGTGGCCAGAGAGCCGGTTCTCCACGGTCAATCCATTGGTGATCAAACACCCGATGCTCTTGTGAACAACACAACCTACCGACGAACGAAGACGTTTCCGAACACGGGTTGCTGTGCAATTCTGAATCCTTGTGATGTCCCCTACCGCTCCTTTAAGTTTGTCCCATTACTTCTGGGACACCCTGTATATTTACTCAAAAACGTATTTAGAAAATAGTCATTCTTATATCTTTATAAGAAAAATTTCATCATTTTTTAATCTTTATCCATTGTTTTTTTTACTTGCTCAGTAATTAATTGAGTCTTTGAACTACGCTATTAATAATTTGCAAGTCAATAAAATGGTGCCTTTTAAAGAAAAGCTTTTTGAAAAAAAACTCATTAATTATCTCCTCAAATTAATTTCTTTCAAATTCTATATTTATCTATTATTATTCTCTAAAGAGTTGTTAGAGTTTCTTGGTAAAGGAATTCGGAATTTTCAAGAGTTTATTATGTGTGAATCAAAATTTAATTATAGAAGAAATAAGAATGATTGAATTTATTTACAAGTACATATTTTGCTATTATATGAAAAAGATTAATTTTATAGTTACATTTCAGTTTTTTGTTTACAAAAATACGTACATGAAAACAAGCAAAATAACTACAGTAGTACTCTGAATTACGTCTTCTCGACTTACGTCATTTACGTCCCGTATTTACGTCATCTGGCTTGGAAAAAAGAATTCTTAACCCTTTGTGACTCAACACCTCCGATTTGAAAAATATTGACATACATCATTTTAAACATGTAAAAATTATGAAAAAAATTTCAGCGTAAAATTAAAATAATTATGGGCTAAAAGTTATTTTTTTTCGCATCTGCAATAAACAGAAATTGACATACTTCTCATAAATATTGTACATTTTCTAATACAGAATTTTAAAGTATTCAGAATTATCTTTAAAATAAATCTACTTTCGGGATTCTCCAACTTTTTTATATTGGCAAAATTTACTAATTTAATTTTTGAAATATGGACCTGAAGCTTCTCTGGCTCTTTCCATATGAAAGTTGGAGGAGAATCGGATTTTAGGCTAAAACGGGACTTGTCGGTAAACAGAACGGTCGCCCACGCCCATTGCTCCATACTCGAATCACTATGCTGCCTGCACCATGCTAATCAGACTCTCCTGTTCGCACACGTGAGTAGGACGCAAACAACCCTCTCTCTTTCTGTCTTTTGGAAACAGTCACTCTTTTTACACGGGTTCCTGTGGATGCACCTAGGTCTCGAGCATTGACTTTGTAATATACATAGACGCCACATCCCATTGTTATTTCGGTATGGTTTCGAATCCAACATCTTTGGCGAAAAGATGCTGTTTTTTGGCGGTGATCGCTTTATTGGCAACTTTCAGATTTCATTCACTCAAGATAAACATAAGAATGTGAGTTTCGGAGGAAATGCGGTGAAAAAATTCCGAGGAGATTTTGGCGGGAGAAAAACCGGTTTGGCACGCTAAATCTGCTCTCCGTCACGTGACGGAAGGCAAAGATGTCGGCCTAAGAAAAGGCTGCCATTGTGGTGTCTAGGTATCTTAGGTCATTGGTCTCGAGCGAGCTGATAAGTTGTAGCCCTTCTGTTACAACTTGTTAAAATGGGCAAATGGCGATCTTCTCTGGCCGTCGTGGCTCATGGACGACCTTGCCAAGGCTTCTCTCGATGGAGCCAGTATTTTGGAACTGTTTTCATATGTTGCACAAGACGCTGGGCGTTAAATTAAACTCTCTGCATATCTGGGCTTGTGATTGACCTGCCTCTAGTCTCCCTACAATACGCCACCTCATTTTATCATCTAAACGTTGATGATTACTCATGTTAACTGTTCCGATGTGAATTTAACGATTGTTGCAAGATAACACTAAGAAATTTACCTAGGTGCTTTAATGAACGCAATTCGTCTTACCCTCCACGTCCACACGTTTATAAAGCCAGTTTTTTTGCAGGCTCCGCCTACACAGTGGTTTGTGCGTACGTATTTACCTTACAAGGTTTGCATTTTTATCTAGAACAGTGGTTTTTTTCTTCAGTTCAGGTCTTTTCATGCAATTCGATAAAATATGCAAATTCTCTTACTTTATTTCACCGGTGTATTAAAAAAAAAAAAAAAAAAAAAAAAAACTGCACTAAAAACATTATTTTGCGTATGTGTGTGTAGAAGGGAACAAAGATATACTTGCGAAAATCTCAATTTTTTGATAAAATTACGATATGTAGTGTTTTTTATTTTATTTTATTTGTTTATTTAACAACGCGATCTTTATTATTTTTCATTATTTTATTGTTATCAGTCTGACTCTAAAACCCTGAAGTTGCTGTGTGAAGCTAATAATAATAGACTTTTAATTCATTAAATTTCCTTTTGCATTTTCACAATTACTTAATTTTTAAACCATCTACATTACTTGAAATATATTTTACATTTTTTTTAAATATTAAAACATGGATATAAGATAATTTCTGTTATATTTCTTACATTAATATTTTTCTTTCTTTCCATTTTATTTAAATTTTTTTACGGAAAAGAATGACAAACCGCGTTGTGACACACAGACACATTTATGATATATTAATAGACCAATATGATAATGGCCAGAAATTGTAATAAAAGTTGTAGATCAACCCAATTTAGTTAATTGATTGTTAATTGACGTGTAAAATATTTTAGCTTAAATATTTAAAAAATAATAATGTTATTTAAAAAAAAAAAAAAAAAAAACATTGTTGAGTGTTAAATTTTAATTATAAAGGCATTCAAATAATAATAATAAAAGAATATAAATCATATAATTTCCCATCGCAGTGAAATAAATCATTACGGAAATAAATTATCGCCAAAAGAAATTACAGAAACTATTTTGCAGAGCGTTGGTGCTTTGAGGTCGATCTCGAATCCTCTAAAAAAGTTCAAAGCTTTAGACTCGTGTTTAAATTACTCAGCTAACCAGAACTGCTGCGGCGACCCTCAAACAGGAAGAGCCTGTAAATTTAACTTCACGCATGCTCAAATGCGTGAACTTTCGACTCTGATTCTACGAAATCAGAGATCCGTTTTAACCTCTCCGCGATGGGAGCCTTTTACGAAATTTTTAATGTTTTGTCGCCAATTTTTAAAAACAGAAACTTGTGCCCTGTCAAATCGAGAAAATGATTCGATTAAATATGTAAATTTTGCAGTAAAATTTTACTGATGGGGATAAACAAGGATTCTTAAGCCTTTTTGCGGCACGTATACGAGTTGCTCGTCCCCAAAGGATTAATATATATGATTTTACTGTTGTGACCGTGTTGCAGAGAAAATTTAAAAAGAAATTGATGCAAAGTTTAAAAGAAAAAGATAATTGTTTAGTAGTGATGAATTAGGTTGGTTGGTTGGTTGGTTGGTGGGCAAGTACTGAGACATATGCTACTACCCGTTAGGGAGGCTTTTGTCTCGAAACTACGAATTAGGTATAAATAACTAATTCATAAACATTTAAAGGAGTAAAACAGCTTTTTTTCTTAAAAGAGAAAAAATTAGTTAAACATATAAAATAATCCACTTGATTTTTACTTGTCAATAACCAATATTTATAAATTAAAAAAATAATAAATCAAAAAACAATTTAACTCACACCAGAAATTTTAAAATATTACGAATTTTAATATTTTAAAAACAAAAAGCGACTACTTAGGAAGTCTATTGTTGAAATTCTAAAAATGCAGTGGTTTTGAATGACTGCTGTTTAATTTATTAGGCGAAGGCACTAGTGTGGTAGTGTGCAGCTTTTTCAGATCTAGGGGATTTTAAAGTCTACTTAGAGATTTAGAGAATTCTTTCTCATTTCAAGGGAATTTTCAAAATAATGGTAAAATTTTTCCAAAGTCTAGGGAAAAGGGAAATTATTTTTACTCTTCTGTGTTTTTCTGAGAATGAACATGAGAAAGTGATAAATGTGACATGGGTGATGAATGAACATGGAAGCAGGACGTAAAAGGATGGTAAAAATTGCTTTAAGGTTGTTCTCAACTGCTCCGCTCAACAAGCACAAAACGTTCTGACACATTTACAAATTCATTTTTTAACGGAAAGATATAAAATTGGAATGCTTGACAATGGAAGCGATTTTAAATCGAACTTAATTTTCCATTTTATGATAGTTAAATTGCCTATTCAGTTCTAAACTATTTCGATCACGTGATCACTCGTTTTTCTCTTGCTTTTCGACCGATTTTCATGTCTTCGTTGGGAAATGTGCTCAAAAACGTCAACTTTGAAGGTTAGTATGAAAAATCTATTGTGTTTTTTAAAAAAACAGAAAATTGAGTGCAATTAGACAGTTTCTGAATAACAACGCCTGCTATTTTCATGCATTTCCGAATAAAAATAAATTAAAGTATGTGTCACAAAGTGGCGCTTTCTGATGTAAGAACACCCTTAAGCCATTCTTTGGTTGACGGGAGAATCTGAAATAGTAATCTTGAACCTCCATCTCGTTTTATCGGAATCTTGTATGGGTAATAAATGATCACCACCTGGACCTACAGTTGTTAATTACTCCAGCTAAGGGCATTGCTTGTTTTGTCATCTAGCTACTAAGAATAAAAAAAATCATTTGCAGATATCACCATCTTGTTTGGAATCACTAGAATTTTCTTTAAGTGTAACTACCCCTCATTTGGTCCTTCATTTGCAGAAAGAGGGCCGGAGGTTAGATAAGTTTGTCCTTCTTCCTAGAACCTTTTCAAATAAAATCAAATAAATCATCCATCTGATTTCTTTTTGTTAGAAAATCCCATATTACAAGCATAGGGAGAATTTATGCACGTAATGAAGTATAATGCTATGTATAATGCATGTTAAACAGAAAAATGTCAGATGAGTCTGAAAAAGATTTAAACCTGTTCCTAAAAAGAAATTTTATTCGACAGTTTATAAGTGTTAGTAATAATAATAGCGAGCAATTCTCCAAAATTATGCAAATTAGCGCTTTATTCCAGTTTTTTCCATTATTCAAGGATTTTCTTTACTATTAATAAAATTATTATAGATTCTTAACGCAAATCTATATTATAAAGGCCAAACGTATCTATTCGTAACGCATACGTCATTTTGCGAATGGCAACACTTTCCCATGCAATTTCAGTTTTGTAATTTTCGGTAGGGAAAATTTTATGTTTATAAACATCGCACATTTTTAATTTTTACACCATCTTATAGAAAAAAATATGCACTTTTAAATGCAATTTGTTTGAAAGCTGTATATAAATTTGTTTTTGAGTTATTAATTTTTTTATTATTTTTAGTACGAATTTTGTAATTGTAGCAACAGAAATACGCCATTTTTTCTTAAAATTGTTAAAAATTGAAATATGCTCATGTAAATTTTGAGAAGTCCAAAAATTATGACGGGTTTAGATTTCACGTGAAATTCTAAGACAGTGGCGCAGCCAAGGGGGTGGTTTTAGGGTTAAAACCCCTCCCAGAGCTAAGAAAGATAGCTATAACTGCCGATTATATGAATCAAAACAAACTTAATATTTAAATGTTTTGGCGCTATTCGGAATCCCTCACTTTATTGAATCAGATTTCATTTAATAAAATGATTCAATTAAATGGCGAAAATTCTACTTAAAACTGTAAAAATGTATTTTGAACTAAATCACTTTTCTGAGATGCATTATAATAAAAAATGTGATTTCCTGCTACACAGATGCTCTTTGAGTTTAAGTATCATACAGTGAAAATTCTAATTAGTACTGATTCTAGTAACCGGTGATTTAAATAACTGGAAATCATTTTTATCCGAAACTCAAATCTCCTCCCCCCCCAGAACCGAATTCTGGCTAAGATCGTGTCAATTTGAATTTTTTTTTTCATACGCATTTTTAACAAACATAAAAGCCTCATTGATAACTTCATCTTAGTAACTGATCTTTGTTAAGCCGAACTGACCGTGGTATATGCTGCTGATGCTATGATTTATGCTGTTGAGCTGATTATATAACTGATCTTATTTTGCTTTATTATTATATTTTTACATATGCGATTAAAGTTAAATTTAAATAACTATAACAAATGAGTTTTATCGAAATAATTTTTTTTTCTTAATTTTAGCTTTAAATAATATTTGTTTGAGAGTTAGACTGACTATTGTAAGATGCATTTTTTACTGCAGCTAATTTTGTAGGTTTATTATAAATCAATGAAACAGTTCTTTCTTAAACATTTTCTTTCGTCGAAATTCGACGAGTTCCACCTTGTAATTTTAAAAGAAGTTAATAGCAATCAAGGACTTTCTGAGAATTATAAAGGTGATGTCGGAGTAACTCTCTCGATAATTATCCTGCGATTTCCGCAGGGGTTAATCTTTCATTTTAATTAATCCTTCATGATTATTCCCACCAATTATGATTTATTATAAATGTCGGCTTATTTAATAAAGCATTTTTGTAGATAAATTAGACAAAAATTACTATCTTGAAAACCCGGTGATAAAAGACAAAAAATTCTGTAAGTGCGCAAATTTTGATAAAACAATTAATTAGTCAGAGAGGGTTACGAGCGCAAAAAAATTGTTTAAAGCATATTCATGCCTTTTCATATAATTTGCCGATTTTGTTATATCAGATATCACTCTATAACAAACAATAAATTTCCCAAAGTATCAAACTATCAGAATTAATTTACAGATAATATGCCAGAAACATATTAATATGTTTTCACATCTGTACTCCGCCCTCGCAGTTTTTTATATTTAAACTCCGCCCATCGTCACTATTCGTTCAGAATAAAAGCAGAGTATAGAAAATCTAACTATTTAAAATAGGTGGAGCATCGTCTTCGTCTTCATGGTACGATTTGAATACAGATGTAAATTGTATTAATATTATTTGTGAAAAATATCTAACTTTTGAATCTCTTTTCTGAAAGATCATTGCACCTTATTTGATGAATTTAAAAGATGTTTTAAAGATAGTAAATTATTATAATTTGATAGATTTAAAAAAATTCTTTCCGTGAAAAATTGTTTAAAAATGATACATGTTCTTAAAAAGTTAAAAACATACCTAAACTCATTATGTAAAATAAATCATGCAAGATCATGTCATATAAATTAATTTAGCTTCGAGTTCTACGATGTATATCCTACATTAATATTTCCTAATTTATATATTTATATAAAAATACTAAAAAAGGAAAAAAGGATTGCATTTAGGGCGGAGCTACACAGCATTTCGATTTTCTCCCAATAAGCCTTGCCTTTTAGTTGTGTTTATGTATTTTTACCAAGAAATTTGGAAACATTTATGTAGACAAAATCACTTATGGCGATAAATAGACAAAATCACTCCTTGCATTTAGGGCGGAGCAACACAGCATTTCGATTTTCTCCCAATAAACATTGCTTTTTTTTCTGTTTATGTATTTTTACCAGTAAATTTGGACAGTTCAGGGAGTGGCCCTGGGCGGAACATTTCCCCACCGGAGCTATCAAATGTCCCCCCTAAAAATTTGAGATTTTGTATTTTCAATGGTAAAAAAGTGTAATTCCTTCCCTCGGAGCCATAGAAGTCCCTCCCGGAGGAAAGTGTCTGAATTCAACACTGAATTTGGAAACAATTATGTAGACAAAAAATCTTATGTTACCGCCATCTGCTGTTTCTTTCTACATATTTATTGCCAGCTAATAAAAATACGGTATGTGCGAAATAAATACAGTCGAGTCTCTCTATAACGAAACTCTAGCGAATTTTTCTAGTTAACGAATTTTTGGTAGGAACGGTCAATTTTTTTCATGATTACATTAAAAATAGTCTCCATATAGCGAAATAATATCTCCACCAAACGAATTTTTTCAAAAATGTTCTTTCATATGGTCAGAAAACGCTACAAATTATTTGAAGAATAATTTTTTTCCGTTGATTTCTGGTTTATATTTCATAGCTACATTCCTCTACCTTATTTCTTATGTCCAAAAAATGGTATTCAACCTCCCCCCCCCCCAAAAAAAAAAACCCGTCCATTTTGCATGGTTATACTTGACTTTGTTTTAGCCAAGATGAGTATGCGTTCTTGGAAAAGACTGAAACATTTACTTGATGCTGTAGCGATTTGCAATAATCACAAAGCATCTAAAAGATAAAACTATTCCATTGTCGTCTTGAAAACGTTGTTTGTTTTTTGGTTTGAATAGTAAGACAGGAATCAGGAAGGGTTGAGACGGCAATTGCAGAAAAGGTCGTTTTTTCAGCAGGTTTCCATCTGCCTAAACTAACTCTCATTACTTTTAGAGTGTACTTTTAGTGTGGATATTTGTTGTTTGTGGTGACTCGGAGCATTTTTTGTTGTAAAACTTCATTTGAATGAAAATTTGTTACTAAATGTCATCTATGCTGGTGTTATCTTCTACTTCATCCACATAAAATCGCTTTTAGGATAAGCATAACTCTTTCTGATAAAGTAAATAATTTTGAAAATAAACAATAAGACACTGGGAAAAAAAGGAAATGGCGAAAATGTTTGAGATTCTGGAAAAATCCAATTAAATATTTCAAAAACTTAATTAAACACCTCAAAAACAAATCTATTTAAAAATATAAACAATAAATGAAAATTTTTTGCCGTTCTCTATTCAAAAATTTTTTCTATATAACGAATTTTTGGACTGAACGATGGATTTCGTTATATAGATACTCGACTGTAGTTCTGAATTATCTCTGTGTGTAATGGATCATTCGAAGCGAAAGCCACAGCTGCTATAGGCCTCAAAGCAATGTCTCTTCTAACAAAGACTCTATTTACTTAATTCATTTTATGTTAGTTTTTTTTCAAATTTTTAACTATTTTTTTTAATCAAAGATGAAAATAGATTTTGTATCGCCTAACAGCGTCTAATTTGCTCTTAAAAATCTCTAATCAAAGAAAAATGAATGAAAATTCATTTATAGGGAGATCGCCATTGTTTTTCTAAATTCTAATCCATTTTTTTTAAACCGATGAAATTAGTGTGTTTTCACTATAGTTGGAGTTTGTTAAACAGAAGGTTTCCCAGTTCTTGTCGTGGCTTACGAAATAGAACATAGAAAAAATATAGTGGCTTAATTGAAGAAAAGATACCTTGACAGCTTCAAATTACAGTAAAGCATCGTTTATACGACAATCACTTATACGGCGTTTTAATGTGGTCCCAATTCATTCCTATTCATTTTAATGTAAAAATATATCTTTTATACGACGCCCAAGATCGTTTATACGTCCATTTTTCGATTTTGTATAGCTTTATTTTTGTTCATTTTTCTTGTATATTTTAAGAACGAGCGGAAGTTGGCAGCTTTGAATTACACCAAAGAGCGTGTTTAAATGCATTCCACATTAAAAAAATGTGGGCTGGTGTTCGATTAGTCTGAAAAATCAGCTTACGTATAACAGATTACACTGGGAGGGGTCATTCTTTTTTAAAGGAGGATGGTCAGCATTCCCGACCTGTTTTAAGTTGCAAATAGAGTATTCTTCTAACTGTTATCAGTATTAGCAACTTTTAGTTGGCCACGCGGAGTTTTTTTATCTTTGCCTTTAAATGGAAAGGAAATGATGTACTGCAAATGAGGAACCTTTCGGTGAAACATAAAGATAAATGAAACATAAATAAAGGTATGCATATTTAAATTGCTTACTAATTCCCCCCCCCCCCCCAACATTTTTTTGGTTATTTGTTCATTTTGGTTGTTTAATTAACAAATTCATGCAAATCAGCAAGTTAAACATTAAAATTAAGTGAAAACAAAATTAATTCTAGTTTTGGAAGTGAAAATCAATTATACGTCGTTCTCGTTTTACGACATTTTTCGATAGTCCCTTCGGCGTCGTATAAACGATGCTCCACTGCAATTTATTTATGCAGTCATATCAACAGAAAAATGCTCTTAATTTCCTAGCGAAATAAATACAATTTAAAATAATAAACGTTCCATTACGAAGAGCAGATATCCGTCATAGCATTCTGACGACTCGCTCAAAACCGACTAGCCACCTTCATCTCCAAACCTCCCGGGGAAAGTAAAAAGTCTCTAGAACATTCGATAATCTCAGATCCGATCGATTCATGTAAACAGAAACTAGCATCTGGCGTCGAGATTTAAGCGGCGAATTCGAATGTCTCCCGCAAACAATAATTTTATTTAAAATATTCTTATTTTACTTATTTAATAATCGTAAGTAGTTAAAATTCGAATGTGTTCCATTGACGATAAATTCAATAGAAAAGGAAAAAGAAAAAGCCATTCCTCGACAAAACTCGCACTAATGTGCTTTCGCATCCCACCCCTATCAACTAGACATAGCCCCGTATGACTTTTACAAGTTCCCATCAATTAAAAACACTTACAGGGACGCCGTTTTCAGTCATCAGATAAGATAAAAACAACATCGCATGAGGCCTTATGGGAGGCTGCGAAAAATGACTTTCAGCGGTGCTTCCAGAAGTTATAGGAACTGTTGCAGAAGTGTATCGTCGACCAAGGTACCTACTTTGAAAGTGGATATGCTTCGATACTGTGAACTATTCAGAGTTATGTTTTAGGTAGCTTTCATTACAAAAAGTAAAAAGCTACCTATTGTAGCCGTCCGGAGGAAAGCACTTCCAGAAAAATTTGGTTTATTTTCACCGATCATCACCACCAGACCCCAAAACCACCCTCCCTTCAAATGTTGACACATCTATCTATCTATCTATCTATCTATCTATCTGTCTATCTATCTATATATCTGATTTTTGTCATGCTATAACTAACGTATTTATGAACCGATTTGAATGAAACTTGCTATATACATAGTACATACAAATATCTCAACCGAGTTCGTTGGCCATCATCATCCGCCATCTTGTTTCAAAATGGCGGCCATTTAAAATTTTTTAAAAAAATTAAAATTTAAAATTAAATGTGAAACAATTAAAAGTTGAAAAATATTTTTATTTTATGTGTTAGATCTTAAAACACCGATTCTAGAACACTTTTTATTTTGTCTATATCTTAAAAAATGATTGCGTTATAGCACTTTGAATTTTTCTTAAAGCTGACATTTTGAAACGATCTGATTTTTGTCACGTGATAACACGCGTATTTATGAATCGATTTGGGTGTAACTTGGTATGTACTTAGTAAATAATTAAGCCTGGACCGAGTTCGTTACCCAGTTCCATCCGCCATCTTGTTTCAAAATGGCGGCCATTTAAAAATTTTTTAAAAATTTAAAATTTAAAATTAGGTACAAAAAAGGAGAAATTGAAAAAGATTTTTCTTTTATGCATTTGACCTTGATGCAAAGATTTCAAAGCATTATTTTTTTCGTTTGTATCTTAAAAAATGGCTGAGTTATAGCACTTTTAATTTCTAGTGTTGCTCACATTTTGAAATGATCTGGTTTTCGTCACGTGATAACACGCGTATTTATATACCGATTTGGATGAAACTTGGTGCGTAGATAGTACATACTGATGCCTGGACCGAGTTTGTCGGTCAGTTCCAACCGCCGTCTTGTTTCAAAATGGCGGAATATTAATTTTTTTAAAAATTTTAATTTTAAAATTAGGTACAAAAAAGTAAGAAATTGAAAAAGATTCTTCTTATGTGTTTTGACCTTTATAGAAAGATTCCAGAGCATTTTTTGTTTAATCTATATCATGAAAAATGGCTGAGTTTTAGCGCTTTCAATTTCCAGTGTGATTGACATTTTGAAAAGTTCTGAAATTTGTCACGCGATAATACGCACATTCGATATAGCTCCGTGTGTACATAGTACATACCAATGTCTTGACCGAGTTCACGGGCCAACTTTATCCGCCATCTTGTTTGAAAATGGCGGCCATTTACGTTTGTCAAAAATCTTTTAAATGTATAATGATGTACATACAAACCAAAAATTAGAAATTGAAAAAAGGTTCTTTCCAAATTATTTATCTTAATAATGAATTCTGGAGTATTTTTTGCTTTGTCTTTACCTTGAAGAACGCTTGGGATATAGCAGTTTGAATTTCTAAAGTGGGTGACATTTTTAAAAAATCAATTTGGCTGTGACAGCGACAGCACTTGTGTATATTAATCGATTTCGATGTAAGTGTACATGTTCACATGAATTAAGATTTCGACCAAGCTCATTGGTTTGTTTTATCCATCATGTTGCTTTAAAATGGATATCGTGGAATTTGGCGACCTTATAAATCGCTTAAAATAAAATAAGGTTGAATAAAAGATGATTAATTTCTAAAAATTCCTATTAATATTCAGTATTGACAAAAACTCGTATTCAATCTTATATAATCGTGTTCCACTAATTTCAGCTTCATATATTTGAATAATGTAACTTAATTTAAAGTAAATAAATAAGTATATGAAAGCTACCTCTTCCTCCCGGCACTGTCGGAAGGACTTTTTTTACAACTTTTTTCGAACTTTTGAATCGTACTACGTAGTATAAAGTTAATTTTGGCAAAAATAAATAAATAAATAAATAAATAAAATAAAAAAATAAAATAGAATAAAATAATAATAATAATAATAATAATAAATAAATAAAAAATAAAAATTAAATTAAATTAAATTAAATTAAATTAAAAAAAAATTTGTTATATGTACATAGCTGCCAACTTTTACGCATTTTTCCTACCACAAAAATTTTATAGTAAATATTGTTTTATTTAATCGTCAAAATCTTACGATTAAACAACTGGAAAATCTCTGTACAATTTTAGAGGTAGCAAAAAATGCGTAAAAGTTGGCTGCTATGTATGTATATATAAGTTAAATAAGGCGAAAAAACTAGTCCCGAAATATAATCACATTTACTTCTGACACTATTGTTCGCAGCCAGTGATCAATGTCGTGCAAGAGAATTCTCGACCAAGAGTTTTCCCCGCTATAAATAAAACAGAGTTGCAATAAAGAAAATATCTAATAAAGTACCATACCATAATAACATTTTCAATTTTTTCTCTGAATAAGTATCCAGAACAACATTATATACATTTTATTGTAGTGATTGTGTTGCACAAAAAACTTTAAAAAAAATTGATACACAGTTTTTTCTTTAACCCCTTTGGAATGAGCAACCGGTATACGTGACAGCGCTGTTTGCAGTCACATCCCGAGCGACTGGTATTCGTGCCACCGCTTTAAAAGATTTGTCTAAAAGAATATAACATATAAAAAAATTATCTTATTTGCATTTGACTTTATATTAGGAAAGAATACATTTCCTTATAACTAGACAACTAAATGGAATCAATGAATTTTTTTAAATCAAAGTTAATTTAATTTTTCACGAAAATTACTGCACTGAAAAGAAATTATGATTATTTCATAATGTATTTCTGACTGAAGCCTCTCAAACGTAATCTCTTTTCGATTATAAATCTTTAACATTTCTAGTAAAACTTCATTTTTTATTTATCACAAAATGTTCTACAGTATTTGGAAGGGGGGGGGGGTGAATGAACTGAGGAGTTATATAAATATATGATGCATCATGTACGCTTTCGTTTCTGAGTAAGACTTCTAATTATTGTGTGTTTCTATTTTTTTCCCTATACTTTTATCTGGATTGAAAATAGCTTAGTTGCAGACTGACGATTGGAAATTGCTTACTTGTGTATAAATCGTTGTGATTACTGGGCTCTGAGATTTTGTGATTCGTTGTTTGAGAATAAAACAGTCACTCCATTTTAAAATTTATTTTGTTGCGGCAAACTCTTTTAAGTCGTAATTAAAAAAAAGAAAGAAAGAAAAGAAAGGACAGAATGAAAAGAAAGTGATTGTGTTAAATTTTGTGTGAATATACATAATAACAACTTATTCCATGCATGTGTCTTTGAAAAGGTTACCTGGGAAAATAACTTTTTTTATAATTTTTTAATGGAAACATTACAAGAGTTAGGCTTAGCTTCCTAAAATCCTTCGGCCCTGAAGATGACATCAAATTTCCCCGCTCCATCTTCAGATGTGCACTTCGAATTGCGCGCGCAGTCGAGAACGGGTTAAATTAATTAGAAGATTTCTTAGTGGTGATGAGTAGGTGTAATCGACTAATTGGGAAGCATTTTAAGGAATGAGAAAACCTTAAAAAATAAATATATTGAATAATCTACTTGATCTTTACTTAAGTGTTTGAAATGAATTATAGTGAATAACACTTTTCCGCAATTACTATGTTTATGTTGTCAACAACTGTTTCTAAATTAAATAAAATTTAAGGAGAAACAAAATATCCAACTCACACCAGAAAATTTAAAATATTACGACTAATAATATTGTGAAATAAAAGACGTGACATCCCCGACCAGTTCTCTGAACCGCAATCGGTAGTCCAAAGAAGCCCTTTTCAGGGCTATTCTCAAAGATTCGCAATGCTCCCAAAACCGATCTGTGCGCAACTTCTCGCGCATTCTCTCGCACTTCAACGATTCCTTATGTATATTTTCATAGTGTCGCCGTCTAGGGAGAAGATAATTAAATAGTAATGTTCACCTAATGCCGTTGACTAAATCACACTATGTTTTATAAAATTATAAAATGTATTATACAAATAATTTATGAAAAAAAAAAATTAGCAGAATTTTGTTTTTATGCACCATCAGATTTTAAATAACTATATACGAGAATTGTTTTAACTTGTATTAACTGAATTTGTAAATTTTAGTTTATATTTCTTTACATTTATTATAGCATTCCAATTTATAATCAACAATAATTAAAAATAAAAAAGAAGAGAACGAAAGAGAGAAAAAAAAACCCAAGTTTCAATCTAACATAGTTTTTTTTTTGTTTGTTTGTTTAAATAACCCATTAGTTAGATACTGAAAATTGAAGAGAAATAATAACAAACCACTAAGTGAAAACATTGATGATATATATAAGCAATAATACTTATTAGTATTATTAATTATATGAATCAATAATACTGTTAACAAATATAACTTTTCATATATTTAATATATATATATACATATATATACAGTAGAACCCCGCTAATTCGGACCCCAATAATCCGGATCTCCGGATAATTCGAATCGGTTTGGTCATTTTTTTTCAAGTTTGAGAAGCGATTGGCTAATTTCCGTAACATTAACTTGTTTCATCGTCGTATTTTAAATAAAAAAAATTTTTCTGACATGTTTTCGGAATAATTAAGCAAAGTAAACATTATTACTGTCTGCAAATATTCAATAAGTTTAACATAAAGGTGATTTTCTGTTAGTATATTATATTATATATATTTTTTTTTCTAATTCTCCGGATAATCCAGATTTTCGATAATCCGGATTGGGTCCAGTCCCAATTAATCCGAATTATCGGGGTTTTACTGTATATATAATTTTATAATTATTATGTATACATATACATACATCCAGGAGTTCCCTCGACGAGCCTGATGGATTCCTCTAATTACAATGGTAAGGCAAGCAGTGCTAGGGATTTTAAGAATAACCCGAATCTAATTCCGCCGGGTAGTGATTTGGCTCTTGTGCTCAAAGCGGGCTTACTAAATTTAAATGAGATGGATTTTGCAGATTTTGATCATTTCGATAAAGACGGTAACCAAACCGAGCTATTTTACAGTGGACTTGAGCCTGAGTCAGCCAAAAGATTTAGGAAAGATGCGGCTGACAGGAAAGCCGCGTATGCTCAAGAAATGAGCAATAAAAATAATAGGAAAAATGAGCGACATTCGGAGAGTTCCTCCACCGATTTGGAAAACCCAACTCCAAAAAAGGCGAAGAGAAGTGCAATCTCGAATTTCGACATCGACTTAAAAACGGACGACGAGTCAGAATACGCCGATTCTGTTATGGAAGGTTCTTACTTCGACGACAGCCCAATAGATGGCGACAGGAATATTGCGGCCTATTCCAATTTGGCTAGCGAAGAGGATAAGTCCTCTAATCTCACTAATTCTGAAATTGATACTAGGAAAATTGACCAAAAACCCCCCAAACCGATAATGATTAAAGATATTGCCGAAATAACTGAATTTACTTCCAATCTCGCCAAAAATTGTGATCCGAACTTCGTTGCTGAAGTAGCAAGAAATTTAGTTAAAGTTATTCCAAATTCTACCGAAATAAAAGATAAAATTATCAAATTTTTAAAAGATAATAGCATCCAATTCTATGTTATCCCGGATACGATCTCACCTTTAAAATATGTAATTCGTGGACTTCCAAAAACTTGCAAAACTGAGAAAATTTCTGAGGAGTTAGTATCTTACGGATTTAAAGTAATCAAAGTAAATCAAATGATAAGCAGGATTGATAAGAGAGTTTTACCCCTCTTCCAAATTCATTTGGAGAGAAATGAAAACTCTAAAACTATTTTAAGCTTAAATTCTATTTTCAAAATTCGCGTTGAGATTGAGAATTACAGGGCCCCCAAAAAGGCAGTTCAATGTTGGAATTGCCAGGGCTTTTTCCATATCAGCACCCATTGTTTCATCAACCCTAAGTGCGTGGGATGCGGTGAATTTCACCGATCCGATGATTGTCCCAGGAAAAAGACCGAAAACCTGGATACTACGGAAAATGTAGAAAAACCGCCACCAGTATGTTGCAATTGTGGTCAAGCCCACCCTGCTTCATACAAAGGATGCAAAAAATTCCCCCTAAAACGCCAAGTGAAAAATTCTTATGCGGAAATTGTTAGTGGAAAAAATAAATCTCAAAAACCTCCTACTACGGAAAAGAACAAAAAGAAAATTGCGCAACCCGAACCGAAAAATTCGCCTACTGCTCCTGCTCAACTTTATCAGTTGGAGGAACTCGACGGTAGTTTTGTTAAATTAGCTCAAACTATTGAAAAAATTAAAATAGAATTAAAAATAGATTCCTTCGAAACTGTAGCGAACTTCTTCGAAAAGCTTTATCAAAAAATTCTCGCTGAGGAAGATTTGACCAAGAAAATTTTAGTTTTCATGAATGGAATTTCTAATATGACGAAAAAATAATTCTTTCTCTTCTAATTGTTAGGAAATTTTTTTATCGGCATTTGTCGATTTTTATTCGTATTTGTAAATATTGTAGTTAGTGTAATTAGTCTGTAAATAACTTTTTTTCAAAATTTTTTAGTGTAATTATTGTTAAATGTAAATGTAAAAATGTGTGGTCCCTGAATTGGGCCTTTGTTTTAATTTTCTGCGCTTGCTGCCTTACCTGCCTGAGTTCTGAGCTGACCACCGGAGGATGGGCTTGCCCAACCAATGGGAAATCAGCTTAGACTTTGCCTCCTGATTCATCACCATCTGCATGACGTCTCTCGTTACGGTCACAACTTGAGTGACTCACTACCTGTTATGTGTCGGGGATGTGGGACTTGGTCCCGGGAACCTCGAGAAACAGTTGTTATCCATCCATCCATGAGCTGACATCCATGGGTGACCTTCATGTTCTAGAAATACAGTAGTTTCAAATGATTACTGTTTACTATATTTTACAGTAAAACCTCCAAAGTTGACAACCTCTTTATGTTGACCCATTCTCTATGTCGACCGAAATTTATTAGATTGAATGGTCACAATGGATCTTCAATGGAGATTTTCCTTTCTATGTTGACCACCTCCGTAAGTTGTATGTTGACCACTTTTGAGTGGGTTCTACTCTCTGTAACTTGACCACTGATGTTTTACTGAATTTGCCTTTTCCTCCGTTTTTTCTCCATTCGGTTTTCAAGAATTTCTTTACCACTTATTCGGCTTATCTGAGCAACATTCGAACCCCTTGTCACTCCCTTGCCACACCCCATCGTGGTGCTTCATTCAGTGTTCACTTCCAGTACGATACAATGGGAAGGAAAATCCATAATCCTGGAATCTATCAAAAAATTCCAGGGGGAGTGAGGAATATACGTCAAGCAGAATTGGAAAACAACGTGTATCGCTCATATGTGAAATATATTCCGTTCTTTTTTTTTTTGCATATCGCGTTGTGACGAGACCGGACGTTTATTTGCGAATTTTCATTAAAAATAGCGCAAAGAAAATCTCTAAAAGAACTTAAATTGATGGAGAAAGTGGATCTACTTAATAGTCTGGAAAGCAGCAGCCAAAGAAAAACAGCGGAAAAGTTTGTTGTGAGCAAGACAACTGTGAGCAACATTTTAAAACGCAATGCCGAATATCTGGAAAGATATTGTTCCGAAAACGGGGGACTCCAAAGAAAACGAATAAAAACATGCCTCGGCGTTGTGAACGAAGCCACGTTTCGTTGGTTTAAAGAAATGAGATCAATCAATGCAAAAATATCAGGACCTATGCTTGAAGAAGTATAAAAAAAATTGCAAAAGAATTTGAAATCGCGGACTTCCAAGCATCAGCAGGTTGGCTTCAAAAATTTAAACTACGACGCGAGATTTTTCAAAACGCTTTGTGTGGGGAATCAAATGAGGTTTCAGCTGAAGTGGTGGAGTAGTTTATTGAAAAATCCCCAGAGTTTCCTAAGGGTTTTAAAGATGATCCACCCGGAAGTGAATAATCTCACAAATGTGAAGCTGAAATTTTTGCCTTCAAACATAACTTCGAAAACACAACCTTTAGATCAAGGCATTATTCAGTCCTTCAAGGTGCACTACATATCTCAACTTCTGGAATGGGTCATTATGAAACCCGTGGTCCTTCTGCATTGGCATCGTCAACAGCTGCGTTAATAAATGTTTTGAATGCCATTCATTGGATTAATTCTACTTGGAATAAAGTAACGCAAACAACGATTAAGAATTGTTTTAAGAAAGTGGGATTTGTTACAGCTACAATATTGGTGCAAGAGAATGAGCTTCTTCTATCTCCCTTGCCAGTTTTTGATGGAGTTGATTTTGAAGATTATGTTGCTATGGATGATGAGTATGAGTTAGCAACATCTGCTGAACCAGACCCAGAGACAATCTTTAATGCGATATTCTCTGAAGCTAAGCACAACGAGGACTCTAAGGAACAAGAAATGGATGGCGAAGAAAATGATGATCCAAGTGACGACGAAACTGAAAAGTGCCCAACTCTGAAGGAAAAGGATGTAAAGCGCGTGATGGAGCAACTTAAAGATTTCGTGCAGAAAAATCTCAAGCATGGTTAATGGACTTGTAAACTGCGAAAGTGCTTTTTGTAATTACTTAATAAATAAAAATACGACTCAAACAAAAATTGAATTATTCCTTCAAAAATTGTAAAAATGTGCTACATCTTCAGTAAAAATAAAAATGAGTAAGTGCTACTTTTTTTCCTAATTTTTACCTTAAAAATACTAAAAAAGTTAACTAATTTTTTTTTGTGATAGCGTACTAAATATTTTCTAAAAATTCCCTAAGTTGACCACCTCCGTACATTGACCACTTAGGTACAGTTCCTTGGGTGGTCAACGTATAGAGGTTCTACTGTATATCAATTAGCGAAAAAGACGTCTTCTAATGTATGAATGAAATATCTAAAAATCGAATGCTTTGTTTAGGAGTTATAGGAATTACTTTAATGCATACAAATGATCGAGTGTATGTTTATAAAAAAAAAAAAAAAAAAAAAAAAGTATGTTATCTTTGTGCATGACAAAATAACAAATACATTGAAAAACAAGCAAAAAAATAAAGAATTATTTAAATAAGACTAGCTGCACCCGTCGAAACTCGACGGAAAAGAATATATATTAGGTATAATATATATCAATCTTATATAGACAGTAAAATACTGAGCTAAATAAACAATTGCCACCTCTTAAAATAGGGATAACATAGCTTTTCATGATGAAGATACACAAACTTTAGAAAATAACAAAAAATAAGGAAAATAACTCATAAATTATTATGTTGTACCTAACTTCAGCTACAAATCTTTTTTTAATGCGGTTTCTAAACCTTAAATATTATTTAAATGCCAAATTATTTAGGAAGTTAATATTATACCCCGGAAGACGAATTCAAAAATATCTGCATAGTTTATTTTTTCTCCGTTTAAATATCGCTTGATAACTGTAGAATCTATATTATAAAGGCCAAACGTATCTGTGCGTAACGCATACGTCATTTTGCGAATGGCAACACTTTCCCCTCCAATTTCAGTTTTGCAATTTTCACTGCTGCAAATTTTCGCTTCTAAACATCGCACATTTTAAATTTTTACACCGTCGTACAGAGAAAAAAATGTACTTTTAAATGCAATTTGTTTGAAAGCTGTATCCCAATTTATTTTTGAGATATTAATTTTTTAATAGTTTTTAGTATCAATTTTCTAATTGTGGCAACACAATCACTCCATTTTCTCTTTAAATAAAAAAAAGCGAAAGAAAGAAAAAAAATTAATGTGCGCAATACTTTTCCATGCAATATCGGTTTTACAATTTTTGCTACTACAAATTTTACACTTCTAGACATCATACATTTTGAATTTTTATACCGTCGTATAAAGAAAAAAAGTGTACTTTTAAATGCAATTTGTTTTAAAGCTGTATCTCAATTAAATTTTGTGATGTTATTTTTTTTTATAATTTGTAGTACCGATTTTGTAATTTTGGCAACAGAAATACTCCATTTTCTCTTAATATTGAAAAAAAGAAATATAAATTAAAATGCGTATACTATTTTTAAAATATCGTCTGTTATAAAATCCGGTGAATTTCGGTTTTATTTCGTTTAACATTTTGGATAACTGGGTTTTATTGTATTTTGTTAATTTCAGTTTAAAATAATATTTGTTTAAGAGTTAGACTGACCAATATAAGATGCATTTTTTACTTTAACTGATTTTGTAGATTTATTATAAATCAATAAAACAGTTCTTTAAAAATATTTTCTTTCGTCGAATTTCGACGGGTTCCACCTCGTAATTATAATATCAATGAAACATTTTATAATAGAAACAGGGACTTACTAAATTGCCTAACCAACCCACTACATATTTACAGCACTTGCAATAAATTTAATTTATTTATTGGTTTGTATCCTCCATGAACTTGTAAAAATTAATTTTATTGTTATGGCAACGAAAAAAAAAAGACGATACCTCTGTTATTAAAAAGAATAAAATTGTTGTATTTGTTACTGAAATGCAGAATTTTTTTTATTTTATTTTAAACAATAACTTAATACAATGAAATGATTTTAATTATTTTTTGATATTATGTAAGATATATAATAATACCGGCATATCACAGATTTTATTCTTTTTTTTTTTTTTTTTTTTTTTTTTTTTTTTTTAATGTGACATCATTTACACCTTCAGAAATACTCATCTTTTCTTAAATAAAAGCGTGATTTATGCAGTTATTTAAGAATTCTTTAGTTTCATAAAATATTCATTATAATTAAATAGAAATGGCGCAGTTTACAGAAATATTTTCATGTGTGCACACCACGGACCTTTAAATTAATAGAAGTTCACTTTATTTAGATGCAGGAATAAAAGTCAGTGAATATGACATCATCACTGACGCAGCTTTAACAATGCATATTATATTCATGGAATAAATTTATCTGGTTTCTGTATGACGACATTTTCTCCATCGACAAAATTTCACTTTAGATATTTTATTAAAGTTTATCTTCTGTTATTTTACTTACATAATACTTAATAATATTACTCAGTAAATAATCTGTGTATTGCAGGGAATAACTATGTGCAATCATTTTATTCTGATTAAATTTTACGAAAACCTTTATTTATTTATTTATTCTTTTTTGAAATGCGATTATACATTCACCGATGAGATCAAGCTCCTGATTGGAGAAAAATAATGAAAGAAAATAAATTTTGAGAAAAGCTTAACCTGTTGCCACTGTTTTGAAGAAATGTCATGAAAAAGCTTTTAAAATTAAAAATAAAATATAAAAATTGAAATAAATTAAAAATTAGCCAGAATGGGCACATCTACACATAAACAGCTTTCATTTAAAAAAATAATTATCAAAATCGGGCCAGTAGAAAGCCCAGGGCTGATGACCAAAAAAACAGCCAGGTGTTTTAAATATATAGATGATGAAACCTTATTCCAATATTTGAATTTTCCGAAGAATAATACCCAAACTAATTAATGCTGTCTGGATTAGCGAACATGCGCAACAGAAGGTTAATTGTAACCACTTTTGAGGAAGAACACGCTTCGATTTATTCGATGAAAATTATTAAAATTTATAATTTAAATAAGGCGAAGAAAACTAGTCACGAAAAATGATGGTATTGGATTTCTGACATTACTGTCCGCCGCCTGTGACCTTTGCTGAGCAAGAGAATTAGCGATCGTGTGACCGTTTGCGTTTATCCCCTCTATAAATAAAGCACTAGAGTTATAGTGAAGAAAACTCTAATAAAATGTAATAACATAATAAAACTTTCAATTTTTATCCAGAATAAGAACACAGAACGTTATTATATGTATTTCATTGTAGTGACAGTGTTATATAAAAAGTTTAATCCTTTTGCGACCGGAATTTTTTACAAAATTTTTTATGTTTTGTCACCGGTTTTAAAAAGCAGAAATTTGTGGCTTATTAAATCGAGAAAAATGCTCCGATTAAATATGGTAAATTCTATAGTAAAATTTTACTGGTGGAGATAAACGCAAATTCTTAAGCCATTTAGAGCACTTATTCATGTCGCTTGTCTCCAAAGGTTGAAGACCTCACACTAATAACTGAAAAAGACCCGGATGATAGTGTTAAGTCTACAGGGACGTTATTTTCAAATACCTCGCTCAAATTTTAATATTTTTACGTGATTTTTTTCCTTATTAACTGAGGACGATTTACAATCGGTCTAGCTAGTTTTTACTTTTTCAGTTTTGATTTCAGATTTAAAAAAAAAAAAAAAATAAATTAAAATAAAAAACGAGAACTTTCGAAACCGGTTCTGAAACTGAAACTATCATACTATAAAAATACATAACTGAAATCGAAAAAATAAAAAACTAGGCCGGTTGTAAATCGTTCTCAACTATCCTATGAAAGAAAAAAGTCATGTAAGAATATT